>ML675603.1:766401-835533 GCA_007922155.1 Mesoclemmys tuberculata | reverse complement strand
ACGGCGGAGAGTGGAGTCTGCAAGTCCCTGTGAGAGCCTCTCTCTCTTCTACTGTGCCGCCGAATTGTACCCTGAGGGGAGATTTTTTCGGCGGAGAGTAGAGCATGAAAGGTAGAGCAGAGAAGTGTGTGTTATGCGTGGCCCCCCTGAACTCAACTCAATGTAAATGTGGCCCGCCACAGCAATTGAGTTTGAGATCCCTGCTCTAAATGATCTCTGTATTAAAATGTGATTCAAACATGAAATGGTTCAGGAACCCCTTGGAATAGAGGGCTGAATCTGGCACTCTAGTTACACTCCTGCAGTTGGTTGCTCAGGTGTAACTGAGGGCAGAAATTGGCCGGACAACTGTGCAAGATGTTTTCTCCTCTTGCTCAACAAGCACTAAAGCAAAAGTAGTTCCTACCCTTGGGAAGAAAGTGTGTGGTAGCAATAGCTCAGTACAGAGCAAATATTGATCACACTTAGAAGATAAGTGCAGAACATCCATCAACACAAATAACAATAGCTATTGTGGATGCAAAACTTCATCAACTTATGGGATAGATGGAAGGTCATGCAGACCCAGTGCTATGCAGAATAGCAGGACTTAACATTTATATAGGGGCCTGGCAGAATTTGATTTTTTTAATATAATTTGGTGAATAATATGAGTGTATTTTAAACATTTTTAAAAATTTTATTGATTTAAATTTTCACAGTTGTGCAAAATTTTGGGTTTTAAGCATTTTTTATTTGAATTTTCACAGTTGCAGGAAATTATGTGGAGATCAATTATTTAAATATGGTAGACAGATTCAAAAAGGTAAAGCTTTATAAACCATTAAAACACAATTTCAATATCACTTGTCAGAATATACTATGTAAAAATCCTTAAATCAACAAATCCTACCTGTTTTTATTATTCATTTTCTGGTCCATTTGTAACCAGCCTAAGTCAGAAGTCTAAATCATTGGATTTGACTCTAAGAAGTTCTCAATCATCATTTTCTTACTTTGCCTATCTGTAAACTTCAGTTGTTATTGATTTGATTTGTGAGAGTGCAGTGAAAATATTTATCAACATTTATTGATAAAAATCTAATCCTGCCAAGCCTAGTCATGTTGCATTTTACATGTTCAAATATGAATAAAATAAAACACTAAGTAGAAAACATTGAATGCTGGAGAGACTTGGCAATAAAATTAGACTCTCCCCCATGAGTATAGTGAAAGCTACCAGCCAATAGGGATGAGCTTCTGTAGAATGCAATGGGAATTAATAGCTAGAGGAGTCATGAGTTTTGGAGAAGTGTAGAAATGGGGGATTCTATGTTATTTTTTGACCAACAGCTCAAAATCTTGGGAGACCAAGAACCAGATCCCTTTTATGTTTAAATGGAATTTTTGTTTTCTTAGTTGGAAATGAATTCAGTTAAAAAAATCTGGAATCATGAGTCTTTGTATCTGTCACTGTGTGAAAATTATATTTTCCCTTACACATAGGCAGAAGGACATTGATAGTGTGTGTAACTTGAACAGGATATGTGCTTTCCCCAATCTGGGACTGAACACGCTTGTAAAAAGAGAACAACTCCCCTTACTGTCTTCTGCTAAGTGTTTCATTGAATTAGCATTATTATATCCTGCTAAAAAATAGTCTGCTATGATGGTGAAGCAGTATCTTTATTTGTGATAAAGAAAGTGCAAAGACTTTACTGGACCTAAAACAAAAGGAAAAAGAAAACATGGTGCATCAGCAGACCAGTCGGAGCTAATGAAGATAAGTTTTATGTTTTGTTTCTAAAGATATAGGACCTGATCCTGATTGCCTTGGGGTCAATGGGAATCTTGCCCTTGGCTTAAATAGGAGCGAGACTGGACCCGTAGTGAATAACTACCATGAATAGTATTGAATAACTACCATGGTTCAAACAGCAGAGGACATGAGCAGTTCTCCAAGCCAGGGACTATTTTAACAAACAGATTCTGAAATCTTTTGGAATGCAGCAAGGCTTTTAAAAAAAAGTAATTAAAACTCACCCATGCTGTGCTGCCTACAAAATGATGACAATGGCTAAGTGGCTGATGTGCTGCAACAGCTGCTAGTTCTACTAATTATAATCATCTCAGTGTTACCTTGTGCTTCCCTCACCTATCCAGCCACTCACTTATTGTATTTACCTGTTGACTTTTACCATATATTTAGATTGCAAGATCTTCAGAGCAGAGACTGTTCATGATGTGTACAGTCACATGCCTAGCACAATGGGGCTCTGAGCTCTAACTGGGGCTCTGTAGGTGCTACCGCAATAACAAAGACTAAATAAAAGTTCTATCCATTGTCTGTTAGTGGAGGAGGCGAGGCTGGTTTTTCAGATACCATAACTGTGCAGTATAAAAATCTAGCTAGCGCCTTCCACCAATCAATCAATTCTGGCTGCATGTAGAATGAGGAGTGGAGGAGAGAAAATGACATCATGAATCACCGTGTAGAGTGGTCAGACTATTTTCTCTATCTTTAATGTCAGCTGGGATTCCAGTGAATAAGCACATTATATACATGGGCTTTTGTATCTGACTTCTAAAAACCATTTTGTTAAACCCCAAACCATCTTGTTCATCTCGTCACACTTTCACCCTTACTTGCAGCTTCTGCTGGTGATATTCACCTGTACATATCTTCCAATACCTGTAAAAGAGTCACCGTACTTTGCATGCCCTGGCCAATTAAATGATGGCTTGAAAACTGAATGGCTTCTCTTGGGTTTACAGAAATATTTTCAAACAGCTCCAGCTCCTGTGTGCATGTCATTTTTTACCTTGAAATTTCATTTTCCCATGTTTTCTAAATCTCATAACTACGTCTGCAGCATTGTCAGGTACCCTACTGGCTGACCTCTGCTTCATATGAAATTTTCATCCATGCTTTCATTTTCTCTCACCTTGACTTTTTATATAACCTGCCCCATGACCCAGCTCTACAGATCTCAGCAGGTGCAGAATAAAACTTGGCTTCCATGTACAAAGAACCGTATCTTAATTCAACTTCACTGTACCTATTTTGCTAAGGAAATGGTTAAACTTTGCATCTCTTGTTTTTTAAAGCCCTCCATAGGCTGGTGCAAATTTCACACCTTATATCTCCTTTCTCACCTTTCCATTTCTTTTATGTGTGGAGCACAGTGTTTTTCTTTCTGCCCTTTCTTATCTCACCAATACTGATATGAATGCCTTCTTCTCTGCAGCGTCTACTGTCTTGAAGAGACTTCCCATATTTCTCATTGGCACGGCATGTTTTCAAATATCTGAGAACCCCTCTTTTTTACTTAATCTCTGCCTCTTCATTTCTTTCTCCTGCTATTATAGAAATTAGAGGAGAAAGGTCCATCAGGTCATTTATTGCATCTCCTGCTATCCAGTTGTTATAGGTCCCTTCTGAATCTTTTCTATTACTCTGTCCAGTTCATGTTTTTATGACCACTTTCCTTGGGAGGGTATTTTTCAGTCTAATAGATCTCACCATTAAGAACTTTTCACTGAAATTCACCCTACATTTTGTGTTACTTCAAATCACATCAGTGTCATTTCCTTTCTTTTTGAGAGAACCCAGGGATATATGGGGTGTTTGCTGATCTGCTCCAAGAACCTCATGTTTCAACATGTATAGGAGGATCTGAGTGAAGATGAGGTGCTCTGGGCTCAGAAGGCTCTGGTAGGGCAATGAGACACAGCAGTACATTCCCATCTCAATGGACTCAGATTGAGCTGTGGACCATTTCCCGCACGCCTGATGGAGATGGAGGCTGGTCATTGCACAAGCCACACAAAAATCCAGCTAGGTTGGGGAAGTTTGTCCTTTCTTGTTCAGGATTGCACTCTGGGAGTCTTCTTGGATCCTTGTTTACTACTGGACATCCAGATGGAAGCAGTAGTCAAAAGTGCAAATGGCTGGGGCAAGAACATTACAACCTTTTCTTGAAGACGGGGACCTCACTACTGTTACTCATGTCATTGTCCCTGCTGGATGGCAGTGTGATCTCTCAGGGTGGCAGCCACTCAGAAACCTCCCTGGGTGTAGAATTCAGCTGCCTACTTACGCTGATGCCCCCAGTGAAGAGCAAATTACCCAAAAGGGAGCCCAACGTGGGGCTGGAGTGAAGGGAAACCAAGGCCTGAGAGTGAAGGAGTGTGGCAGGGGGAAACGGGGGGAGTGGGAGGGTGAGAGCCGGGAGAGAAGGGGAAAAGGAGGAATAGGGCCCAAATCCTCACGGGCTCCTCACGGCCACTGATTTCAGGATCTGGCCAATGGGATGGGGGAGAAAAGAGCACAGCAGACTAGCTAACCAGCCTGGGTTTGTTGGGGCAGACCCTGGCCCGGGGAGGAGTCGGCCCCTTTGTTTTGTCACCCGCGGGCGCTACAGCTCTCGCAAGGTGACCCCCCGCCGGGAACCGCCTTCTTTCGCTGCTGGTGCCCTGGGTGCCACCCGCGCCCTCCGAATTCGTGCTGGGCCTTGCGGCGGCGGAGGAGAGGCGGGGCCGGGCGCGTTGCCCTGCACCCGGGCGGAGCGGGGCCGGCAGCCCCAGGCTGTGCTGGCCGCTGGCGGGCCCTGACTTAACACGGGCCGGTGCCCGCCCGCCGCCGAGCCGGGCTCCTTCTCCGGGGCCGCCCGCTGCCCCGCCTGGGCCTGCTGCCGGCCCGGCCCGGTTCGGCCCGGTGGGCGGGATCTGCCCAGCCCGGAGCGGCGCCGGGCCCGTCGGGATCCAGCCGCGCGGAGCCGGCCCGGCCTCTCCCAGCCCCGGCGCGGGCCAGCGGCAGCCGAGCCCGGCTGGGGAAGGGCCGCGGCGAGGGGCGAGCTCCGGATCCTCCCGCCCGGCCCGGCAGCGCCAGCTGGCGGATCGCTCGGGGCCCCGCGGGCGGGGCGTTTACACGTGGGCCGCTGCTCCGAATGCGGGCCGGCCGCTGGCTCCCCGCGCCCGCTCCGGGCCCTGCAGCCTTGCCTGTGCAGCCCTCGCGGGGCTGGCTGCCCCTGCGCACCCGGGACCCGAGAGCAAGTGTGGCGGGGCAGGGTGCGGGGCTGGGGTCCCCTAAGGAAAAGCCCCAGATAGCAAGGCTGTCCCTATAAAATCAGGATGTCGGGTCACCCCTTAGCCCTAGTACCAGCCGGGCCTGCTGCAACTGGTTGTACAGCGCTAAGCTGCAGCCTGGCTGGCTGCTGTGGGGTGAGGGGAGGGTGACTGATTCCTGTTCTGTGGCTTCCCTTGGCGGTCCCTTCATCCGTGGCCCCAGGTGAGCACGGGAGCTGCGTTCCCCGGGCACAGCCCAGGGTGGTGGTGAAGTCCGCCCTGGCTGCTGCTGTTGCTGACTGTGTTCACAGGGCATCAGCGGGACTTCACCCAAGAGGCTCATTGCAGTGGAGAAGGCCAGGCGTGTTATCTAGGGCTTGGAGCAGCAGCCCAGGAGTCAGGCTGCCTGGATTCTGTTTCTGACCCTGCTACTGACTTGGGTGAGTTATTTCCAGTGCTTAATTTGTAATGAAAGAGGGGCGGAGGCCCAAGCAATTTTTTTTACTTTCATAACTGATGCAGCAAACCCAGAGGTGCCGGTGCTATGAACGGCCAAGCTAGCGGTGCTGGGGCTCAGGCGTGGCATAAATTAAGCCCTGGTTATTTCGGCTCTGACAGACTGGCGCACGGAATCTGTGAAATGGAGGGGGTCATGGATTGCTAATTCTCATAACAGGATTTTGAAAATGCCTTAATTGTTCTTAAAGTGCTTTGACATGCAGGGATGAAAAGACTCTGGATGAAAAGACACAGTAGTTTGAACAGGTTGGGCCTAATGTTGAAAAATGTTAGGTGTGCAAGATTCACGTGCCGTTATGATGATTGTGTGCACAAACTGTGCAACCGTAAATGTTGTATGCAGTGGAGTTGTAGCCGTGTTGGTCCCAGGATATTAGCGAGACAAGGTGGGCGAGGTAATATCTTTGTTTGGACCAACTTCTTATTGGTTGAAAAGACACGTGTTCGAGCCACCCAGAGCTCTTGTGGTCTGGGAAAGGGACGGAAAAGACCAGAAACACGCATATGTATGTGCAGTTACCGGGACTGTGTGTATGTATCTGGGCTTAATTTGCACGTGCAGTTGCATACCTCACCTTTTCAAAACCAAGCTTGGAAAGCGTTTCATAATTTTGTATTGAAAATAAGTAAGTGAAGGTTTAAATGCCCCTGGCGTGGATACACAACATCGTTATGGTTATGTGCATGAGGGGGTTTTCTCTCTGTTTTTTAGGTGTCTTTCAAATAAAAAGCCAAGGAGTTTGTTTGGATTCTGAGCATTACACTGAACAGCTACAGTGTGGGAACGATATTAGGAGAAGAGGGATGATGCAAGCAACTCTCAGAGCTACTTAGAAACCTCTGAAGTCTCTTTCCTAACAGATCAGCTAGAAGAATCTCTAGAACCTGCCCTGCTAGTGACATCGATAGGTAGTAATATTTTACATGACAAACTATGCCCGCTCGCTGTGTTGTGGCCAGGTGTTCCAACACCACCCAAGATGGGGTGTCCTTGTTCAAATTTCCAAAAGACCCTCACTTTAGGAGCCTTTGGGACAGATTTGTTCGGCTGAAGAGAGCAGACTGGAGAGGGGGACATGACCGCTCGCTGATCTGCTCAGCGCACTTCACAGACGAGTGCTTTGACATTTCAAGCGTGACGCAAAAAAAATTAGAATTTGGAAAGCGGTTGCTTCTAACCAAAACAGCAGTTCCGACTCTGAATGTCTGCCCAAGTGTGGACTGGAACACACAGTCTCTATCGCAACCAAAAGGAAGAGGAGCCTTCCGGAAAAAAATCATCCAAGAGGTACCTAAGTGTTGGTTGATAAATAGCACGTGTTTATATTGAGAGGAAGGTTGGATTCGTGGCTGAAACACAGGATTGGGGGCCAGAAGTCGTGGTTTCTGTTCCCAGTTCTGCCACTGATGTGTTGTCTGATTTTTGGGCAGGTCACTTAACCTCAGTTTCTCTTTCTCTACATAGGGAATTCCCGGTGTGGTTATGAGTCTTAAAGCAATTTACAAACACAGACGCATTAAGATCCTCCAAGGGAAAGTGCTGCACAAGTGCAAACTGTTGGTATTAGAAGCGGGTGAACATTTGTTGCAATACTTTACATGGAATTAGCTGGTGTTAAGTTTTGGGAACCTGTGTCAGAAATGTAGCAGTTTTTTGGGGGGAAAAGTTGGTTGAGACAAAAGAGGTGAATGAAACTTCAACCAGGAGGACGCCTGTAGGCCAAAAGAAATAAGCACCTTCCTATGGCCCCTGAACTCTTATTTCCATGTCTGCTAGTGACTGGCTTTAATAATGCATTACACTTCTCTAGTGCTTCATAGGGCTTGCTGCATCCTTCTGTCTAGCTGGCGAGGTGATCAATGGAGGTTGAAGTGAATGATGTGTTCATGCTCACACACACCTAGCTGCTCTCACACGCCTAGTTCTCCTGACCCTCAGGCCTGTGTTTAAACTGCTGGACCACAGTGCAGTCTAGGCACATTTTTTATCCTCAGCAAGGCTGGTTCCCAGTCTGTAAAAACAGGAATAAATATACTTTATTTAGGAAGCCAAGTAAGTTTGATGACTGAGGAGATCTCAACTCCTGTGTACTTTCAGATTTTACCTATGATAAATCTATAAATGATGATTTACCTGTTCTGTTCATTCCCTCTGAAACATCTGGCATTGGCCACTCTTGGAAGACAGGATACTGGGTTAGACAGACCATTGGTCTGACCCAATGTGGCTGTTCTTAAGTTCCTAAATACCCCCGTTTACTGAGAGGAAAACTAGGACACAGTGAAAAGACTTGCCTAGGAAGCACAGATCTATGCATTAGGTATTGTTTGGGGACAGTTCTGGAAAAACATCTAGTTTGTGACGAGGACATGAGAAGAAGGAGGGACCTGGGTTCAAGTCTTGGTTCAGACATATTTATTGTGTGCCCTTGCACAAGTTGCTTAACATTTCTAAACGGTTTTCACACGTGCAAGATGGGGCGCATAATACTTACTTACCTCACTGGGGTGTTGTGAGATTCAGTATTGTTGGTTTGTACAGACTAGCAGGATTTGGTCGAGGTACAGTTTGTTCCTATCCTGTCTGGCCACTTCTGTGCTATAACATCCTCTCCTGATGGGATAAATCTTGTTGTGCAGGTGTGCCGTAACAGAGACAGGCAGACCCAGAGTTTGGCGACACTTCGAATTGGGCAGGTTATTCTCATTTTAAGGAGGCATATCTGCACTTGCACTAATCTAGTGAACAAGCTAAAACTAGAGCCTAGTTGCGGTTATACAAGCAGTGGGAGAGGCTATCCAATCCGAGTGTGTGCCGCTGGAATTGGACAGGTGTGTACTCAGGGTGGCCAGTCCCTTCTGCCAATCACACTGCTGGGGCTACACTTCGCCAGAGCTAGTGCAAGTACGTCTCTTCGAGCTGGGAATGACCCCTCCAGCTCTAGTGTAGACGTACCCCGGGAGTCACTGGGAGCCTAGGCAAATAGACGTCATCCAGTGGCATGCCGTAGGTCTCCAGCACCTGGGGGCCAATGCTTGCGTTTGTGCACCCCCCGTGGGGAGTCCTGTGCTGTTGGGCGGGAGGGCATGGCCTGGTGGCCCACACTGCTGGATGGGACACGCTCAGAAGCAGGCTGCTGGTGGGTGGACACACAGTTGGAAAGGGTGACATGGTTGGAGGGGCATGCTGCTTGATGGGAGGAATTGGGGGGGGCATGCTCCTTGAGGAGAGGCATACACAGCTGGGGGGACGACAGATGGCCGGGGGTTGTGCTGCTTGAGGGGAGACACATGGCTGGGTGCGGGGTGCTGCTTGCGGGGACGTGGCCGAGGAGCCGACAGCAGGGGCATGGCGCTGCCGGAGGCTGGGGACTAACCCAGTCTTGTGTCAGCCTGACCCTGGACTTGCTCCTGGCACCAACAGGCTGGCCCCCCATCGCCTCATGAGTCCGGCCCATGGTTCCCGACCCCAAGCAGTGCAGTGGCCGGCCCCGCCCCGCCCCTTTCCCAGCCACACCTCCTCCCATGTGGACTTGCCATCGTCCCCCTCCAGGTTGGCACCCGGGGGCATGGCCCCCTCCTGGGTACGCCACTGACATTGTGCCATGCTCATTAATTCTCTTTTAATAAAACTGTTGTAGAGATTCACTCCTGTTTGTAAATGAACGTGATTAGAAAAGCTCTTGCCTTATATTGCAGTTTTCCTCACTGGAACGAATCAAGGGAGACTATGCCAGGCTGGGGAAGACTCTTAAGGAAATCGAGGCTCAGGTGATCTTCAGTGGGATTCTGCCTGTCCCTAGAGGAGGACAGCAAAGGTGTGACAAGATTACGATGATCAACAGATGGCTCAGGCAGTGGTGCTATAAGCAGGGCTTTGGGATCTATGGCCACTGGAAGAGGCATTCAGGGACAGAGGACTGCTCTCTTGGGATGGACTTTACATGAACAAGGAGGGAAATAGACGTCTAGGATGGAGGTTGGCACAACGGATTGAGAGCTTTAAACTAGGAGTTTGGGGGAAATGCCCAGGCAATCTCCACATCTGATTTTAAGATTGAGAGGGAGGAAAATGAAATAAAATGGCTATAGCAGAGGAAGGGTGGTATAGACACCTGTCTAATAGGCGATACTGGTGGTGGAATGACTGTGCTGAATCGGGTAAGGAATGTGAGCGAAGCCAAACAGCAAAAATGAAGATGTTTTTACACCAATGCAAGGAGCCTGGGTAACAAAATGGAGGAACTAGAGCTACTGGTACAGGAGGTGAAACCAGATATTATAGGTATGACAGAAACATGATGGAATAGGAGTCATGACTGGAGTATAGGTATTGAAGGGTATGTGCTGTTTAGGAAAGACAGAAATAAAGGCAAAGGGGGTGGAGTAGCACTGTATATCGATGAAGTAGACTGTAAAGAAATTAGAAGTGATGTAATGGATAAGAGAATCTGTCTGGGTGGAAATCACATTGGGGAAGAAAACTACTCAACTTCCCCTGGGATAGTGCTTGGGTTGTGCTACAGACCACCGGGATCCGACATGGACGTGGACAGAGACCTCTTTAATGCTTTTAATGAAGTAAATACTACTGGGAACTGTGTGATTATGGGAGACTTTCGTTTCCCAGACATAGACTGGAAGACAAGTGCTAGTAGTAATAATAGGGCCCAGATTTTCCTGGATGTGATAGCTGACAGATTCCTTCACCAAATAGTTGCTGAACCAACAAGAGGGGATGCCATGTTAGATTTGGTATTGGTGAGTAGTGAGGACCTTGTAGAAGAACTGGTCGTAGGGGACAACCTTGGTTTGAGCGACCATGAGCTAATACACTTCAAACTAAATAGAAGGTTAAACAAAAATAGATCTGTGACTAGGGTCTTTGATTTCAAAAGGGCTAATTTAAAAAAATTAAGGGAATTAATGGGGGAAGTGGACTGGACTGAAGAAGTCATGGATCTAAAGGTGGAGGAGGCTTAGAATTACTTCAAGTCAAAGTTGAAGGAACTATATGAAGCCTGCATTCCAAAGAAGGGGAAAAAATTTATAGGCAAGGGTTGTAGACCAAGCTGGATGAGCAAGCATCTCAGCTAGGTGATTAAAAGAAAGCAGAAAGCCTACAAGGAAAGGAAGATAGGAGGGATCAGCCAGGAAAGCTACCTGTTGGAGGTCAGAACACATAAAGATAAAGTGAGAAATGCCAAAAGCCAAGTAGAGTTGGACCTTGCAAAGGGAATTAAAACCAATAGTAAAAGGTTCTATAGCCATATAAATAGGAGGAAAACAAAGAAGAAATGGGACGGTTAAACACTGAGGATGAGGTGGAAGTTAAGGATAATCTAGGCATGGCCCAATATCTAAACAAATACTTCGCCACTTTTAACAAGGTTAATGAAGACCCTTAGGGATAGTGGCAGGGTGCTAATGGGATTGAGGATATGAAGGTAGAAATTACCACATCTGAGGTAGAAGCCACACTCGAACTGCTTAATGGGACTAAATCGAGGGGCCGGATAATCTCCATCCAAGAATATTAAAGGAACTAGCACATGAAATTGCAAGCCCATTAGCAAGGATTTTTAATGAATCTGTAAACTCAGCAGCTGTACCGTCTGACTGGAGAATTGCTAACATAGATCCTATTTTTAAGAAAGGGAAAATAAGTGATCTGGGTAACTACAGGCCTGTTAGTTTGACCTCAGTAGTATGCAAGGTATTGGAAAAAAATTTGAAAGAGAAAGTAGTTAAGGACATCAAGTTTAACGGTAATTGGGACAAATACATCGCTTTACGAAAGATAGATCAGGCCAGACCAATCTGATCTCCTTTTTTGAGAAGATAACAGACTTTTTAGACAAAGGGAAGGCAGTGGAACTAATTTACCTAGATTTCAGTAATATATTTGATATGGTTCCACATAGGGAATTATTAGTTAAATTGGAAAAGATGGGGATTAATACAAACAGATGGATAAGAAACTGGTTAAAAGGGAGACTACAACGGGTCATACTGAAAGGTGAACTGTCAGGCTGGAGAAAGGTTATTAGTGGAGTTCCTCAGGGATTGGTCTTGGGACAGTCTTATTTAACCTTTTTATTCCTGACCTTGGCACAAGAAGTGGGAATGTGCTAATAGTTTGCGGATGACACAAAGTTGGGAGGTATTGCTAATACAGAGAAGGATCGGGATATCCTATAAGAAGATCTGGATGACCTTGTAAACTGGAGTAATAGAAATAGGATGAAATTTAATAGTGGAAAGTGCAAGGTCATGCATTTAGGGACTAATAACAAGAACTTTTGCTATAAGCTGGGGACACATCAGTTGAAAGTGACAGAGGAAGAGAAAGACCTGGGCATATTGGTTGATCACAGGATGACTGTGAGCCGCCAATGTAATGTGCCCGTGAAAAAAGCTAATGCAGTCCTAGGATGCATCAGACAAGATATTTCCAGTGGAGATAGAAAGGTGTTAGTACTGTACCATTATACAAGGCACTGGTGAGACTTCATCTGGGGGCTTGTCTTCATTTACCTTGGAGATTTGGCAGCAGTTCACCGGAGTTATGCAAGCTACCAAAAAACTTGCGTAACTCCCGTCGACTTCTCTGCTTCTGTTCTGTGCGCTGTCTTCTCTGCACTGCCACTTGAGAAGGTGGTCTTAATACGTCGATTTCTGGATCTACTGAGCAGGTCTTTACTGACCGCTCAGTCAATCCAGAGAAGTCAATCTGATGGCGGCAAATTTGCTGCTGTCAGTGAAGACATATCCTGGAATACTTTGCAGTTCTGGTCCCCCATGTTTAAGGAAGATAAATTCAAACTGGAACAGGTGCAGAGAAGGGTTGCTAGGATGATCCGATGAATGGAAAACTTGCCCTAGGAGAGGAGACTCTCAGAGCTGGGCTTGTTTAGCTTAACCAAAAGAAGGCTGAGGGGAGCTATGATTGTGCTGTATAAATACATCAGGGGGATAAATACCAGGAAGGGAGAGGAATTATTTAAGTTTAGCAACAGTGTGGACACAAGAACAAATGGATATAAACTGGCCATCAGGAAGTTTAGATTTGAAATTAGATGCAGGTTTCTAATCATCAGAGGAGTGAAGTTCTGGAAGAGCTTCCCAAGGGGAGCAGTCGGGGCAAGAAACCTAACTGGCTTCAGGATTGATCTTGATAAATTTATGGAGGGGACGGTATGATGGGACAGCCTAATTTGGCAATTGACTGATCTTTGTCTTCTAGCGGTAAATATGCCCAGTGGCCTGTGATGGGATGTTAGATGAGGTGGGCTCTGAGTTACTATAGAGAATTGTTTCCCAGGTGTCTGGCTGGTGAATCTTGCCCCTGTGCTCAGGGTTTAGCTGATTGCCATATTTGGGGTTGGGAAGGAATTTTCCTCCAGGGCAGATTGGCAAAGTCTCTGGGTTTTTTTTCCACCTTCCTCTGCAGCATGGGGTCACTTGCTGGTGAATTCTCTGTACCTTGAAGGCTTTAAATCATTATTTGAGGACTTCAATAACTCAGTCTTAGGTTGGGGGTCGATTACAGGAGTGGGTGGGTGAGGTTCTGTAGCCTGCGTTGTGCAGGACGTTGGACTAGATGATCATAGTGCTCCCTTCTGGCCTTATAGTCTGAGTCTATAAACTAGGGTAATAAAACGAGACATATGGGAAATTTCAGTTCAGTGCCATTCCCACTGATACTTATAAATGAGGATTATAATGAAAATGTCAGCAGCCTGTTAACCATCACGTCTGGAATGTGAACTGATGATGATGACACAGATGCAGCCCTTGAAAAGTCTGGGAGGCCCATAGCATGTGAGCGGCTGCTTGTCCTGTTCTTTGTAGCTAACTTTGCCCGTAGGGAATGAGACCTCAACTCCGTTTTCTCTTTCTGTCCTTCAAATAGGCTGAGGAATGGGAGGTGGAACCACAGCCCCTGGCAGCTTTACAGCCCCCTGTCCTCCCTGAGCAAACGTCTGTACAAGACACACCACCTCCAATTACAGAAGCTTCCCTTCAGTCCGTGTTAGCTGCAGTCCAAGCCGTTGAGAGGAAATTAGATTCTTATGCCACACGGTTGCTGAGTCTGGAAGGGAGAATGTGGATGGCTGAAAAAAAACTGATAGGCTCTGAGAAAACTGTAGTGGAGTTCGGAAACCAGCTGGAGAGTAAGTGGGCCACTCTGGGAACTCTGATCCAGGATTACGGGCAGTTGCAGAGGGGGCTGGAGAACGTGGAGAATCTGCTGAAGAACAGAAATTTCTGGATCCTGCGGCTCCCTCCAGGCACGAAGGGGGAGGTCCCCAAGGTAACTGGTATTATTTGTGTAGTGGTGAAGCCTAAGAGACCAGGACGCGGTGGGTAGGTGCTGAACAAAAAGACAGTCCCTGCCCCAAGGAGCATACAGTAGAAGTATAGGAGGAGATAGAACGGTGCGAAAGGGAGAAATAAATAATACAGCCAAGGAGACGTTACTTGTTGATGTGGTGGGCAGTGGTCTCAGCACACCAGGAGCCCAACGGTTGTCAAGTTTTTTTTGTCGGCATCATGGCAAAAGAGAGTTTTGAGGGGTGATGGAGGTGGATAATGAGTAAAACTAAGATTCTGTTGCGTATTTTTAGTAAAAGTCAGGACAGGTTACAGGCGGTAAACAAAAATTAATGGAAGCCCGTGACCTGTCCCTGACTTCAGTAACAATACCCTGCAGGAGGGGGGACAAACAGAGCTGCTAGGGCTTGCAGCTGCTTCAGCCCCACCGCTGCTTCTTTGGGCGCTGGTCAGCGGATGGCCGGGTGGCCCCAGGGCTGGCTGCCAGTGTAGTGAGATATGAGTGTATGAGTGAGGAGAGGCCATGAAGGGCCTAGAAAGTGAAGAAAAATAATTAAGTTGTTGCTTTGGAGAAGTGGGAAGGGGCCATGGAGGGATTCGGGGGGAGGGGTGTGCTAGGAAAATGAGCTTTGTGGAAGCCTTTCTCAACTAGCCCTAAGGAGTTAGAAGTCAGCACAGAGCAGAAAGGATGGTCTTCTTAGTGCACAGGCCTGCAAATCAAGATCTGAGTGTAGCTCTAACTTAGTCCTCCCTTGAGTGCAGGGGACTGGACTAGATGTCCTACTGAGCTCCCTTCCAGGCCTACACTCCTATGAGTCTGTGATTAGCTGTTACCATTCAAGAAAGCGATCTTGGCGTCATTGTGGATAGTTCTCTGAAAACAACCACTCAATGTGCAGTGGCAGTCAAAAAAACTAACAGAACGTTGGGAATCATTAGGAAAAGGACAGGTTAATAAGACAGAAAGTATCATATTGCCTCTTCATAAATCCATGATACACCCACATCTTGAATACTGCATGCA
This sequence comes from Mesoclemmys tuberculata, assembly GCA_007922155.1. Lineage (NCBI taxonomy): Eukaryota > Metazoa > Chordata > Testudines > Chelidae > Mesoclemmys > Mesoclemmys tuberculata. Next base: position 820,607 of record ML675603.1, on the reverse strand, counting down.
GATCTGGTCGCCCCATCACAAAAAAGATATATTGGAATTGGAAAAGGTATAGGAAAGGGCAACTAAGATGATTAGGGGTATGAAACAGCTTCCATAAGAAGAGAGATTAATAAGACTGGGGCTTCTCAGCTTGGAAGAGAAACGACTAAGGGGGGATATGATACAGGTCTGTAAAATCATGACGAGTGTAGAGAAAGTAAATAAGGAAGTGTTATTTACCTCTCATGACACAAGAACGAGGGGTCACCAAATGAGATTAATAGGCAGCAGGTTTAAAACGAACTAGAGGAAGTATTTCTTCACACGACGCACAGTCAACCTGTGGAACTCCAGTGTCATGAAGGCCAAGACTATAACAAGATTAAAAAAAAACTGGATAAGTTCATGGAGGAGAGGTTCATCAGTGGCTGAAGTGTCACTAGCCTCTGTTTGCCAGAAACTAGGAAGGGCGACAAGATGGATCACTGGATAATTGCCTGTTCTGTTCATTCCCTCTGCAGCACCTAGTAGTAGCCACTGTCAGAAGACAGGACACTGGGCTAGATGAACCATTGATCTGACCCAATATGGTCATTCTTATGTTTTTATTAATTTCCCAGCTCTGCCGCAAAGTACCTGTGTGATCTTGGACAAGCCTCTGAACTTTTCTATGCCTCATCTTTAAAATGGGGATGACATTTACCTTCTTCACAAGGGTTACCTGAGACATAATCCATTATTTGAAAGCATTTTAGTGCTCCCTATGGAAGGGGCTATACTATGTTAAAATATTTATTAAGTAAATCCCTTCCATTATCGGCTAGAGAAAGGATTTCTTTATCACATGCCTGTTTTTCCCCTCATCCAATACCTATCTTCGCTGTTCTAAAAGTGCTTGGATTTGATCAAGCTACAGATGCTTTTGGAGTCACCCACCACGCTGATCAGAACTGATTGGACAACTTGTATCCCACTCCGTTCTTATGCTGTTGGGGGCAGTTGGGGAAAGGGGAGGGAATGAAAGAACAAATCTGACATCTGGAAAAATCTCTCCAGCTTTAGGAAAGGACAGAAGCCTGAAGATCATAGCCAAAGAGAGGAGAAGGAACCCCCACTATCGGGCTATTTTAGGTACTTATATGACCCTGGATCTGAGCATCTCCCAATCTTTTCATGTATTTATCCTCGAAACACCCTATGAGGTCGGGCAGAGCTGTAATCCACATTTGTAAATCTGAGGCACAAAGATATGGTTTGCCCAAGATTCCCCAGGATATTCATGGCAGAACAGGGCTTGAACCCCAGTCTCCCACAACCCAGGCTTGCGCGGTAACCACTGGAGTATCCTTCCTCGCCTCCCAATCTGCTTTTACTTACCCATTTTCGATTTTCCCCGTTGCCTCTTTGCCATTTTAGAGCCTTGCTCGACAGCACGCTGCACGTCTCATAGGAGCAGCTCCATGGGCCCAGGCATTTCAGAACATTACCCTCTCATCTCAGATACTCATCCCCAATTAAGCTATTGTAATAAGCACAACAGCTTGGAGGGGGTTGGATGTTCCACACTCAAACTTCTATTTTTTGTGTATGAAATGTCACTTCAGTGAAACCTACCTTGCATCTCTCTGATACACGTTCCTGTTTATTTTTCAGTGTTTCTGCAGAAACTTGTTTACACCGGGGAGCGAATTGTATAGATGGACTCATAACGGAGTGGCTTGATGGGAACGGCCTAGTTTGCTTAACGTCAATGTTATTCAAATTTAATGTTAGGAAATTCCACCACAGAAAACAGTCCATCCATATATGCTTCATTAATGCACCTTATTGACTGGCATTTACTATGCCTGTCAGTTGATTATGCTTCGTTGGAACTGTTCAATCAAATTCAAGTTAAGGTTCATTAGGCCCTTCACTGGAAAATCAAAGATGCCTGAGATGCAGTTTGCAAAGTGAATCATTTTAATTTTATTAAACTCCCATTATCCCACATGAGAGTGGACGGGTGGTTATGGGCTCAGACATTCCCTGCAGACAGGTGTCCAAACATGGAAACTACCAGCACATCTAGCGCCAGCAGGTCCCCTGGTTGGCAGATGGAAAAGCCAAGGTCTGAATAGGCTGCAGACATGGAACAGTCCTATTTTAAAAATGTGCTCCTTCCATATCACGGCAAAGATGGGGGTGTCATTGAGCTCCTCTTAATTCACAGAGCAAACAATGTCTAGCTTTGCTTTTATGAGCATGTAATATAGAGATGGGCTTGAAACCAAATCTCCAGATTTAATAATCCTTTTGCTATAACGGAGAGAACAAAACCCCCAGATTCAGAAGATTCCCAAACGGCAACACTTGAAATCCAAAATCTCCCTAAATCTGCATGTTCAAAGATAACCTGTTCGAAACCCTCTCCGGAGTTTGATGATACCTGCAGCACGTATTACAATAGAGATGGATCCTGACTGGGACCTACTGTAATGTTTAATAATTACGTCAAGCTGCAAACTCTGGCCCGTGTATGGGGTCGGATCCTGAGCCAGTGTTCACGTGGCACAGCTCCTTTGAAGTCAGTGGAGTTATGCTGATTTATACTAGCTGAGTATCTGGGCTCATGGTATCTTGACTCTAGCTAAACTCGAAAGAAGTTAACTTAAAAAAATTCTTAGCGTTAAAATGAAAAGGCAAGTGTAACAGAATCAGAAAACGGAGAGCATGTCACCCTTGTGATTCCAGGTGCCAGTGACATTCAATGACGTCGCCGTCTATTTCAATGAGCAGGAGTGGAAGAGCTTGAATGAATGGCAGAAAGAGCTTTACAAGAACATGATGAAGGGGAATTATGAGACCCTGATCTCACTGGGTAAGGATCAATTTTCACTCTTACTAGAAGTGGGGAGATCTTTCATGGACAGGGATTGCTCCAGCTCAGAGTTCTTTTGATTTTTGCTGGGCCAATGCTATTAGTCTTTTAGATGTTTATGATAGCTCAAGTTCCTCACGGCCTTCTGTTGAAGAAGTACCAAAATATATACTATTGGTCCTAAGGCCACCGCCTCCTCTTATCCCATACTAGAAGCACAGCGGGATTTACTTGTTCAGGTTCAATCTAAATACAAAACTTACTAGTTTCCATGCGAGGTGTTGATGCAAAATCTCCCCAAAGAGAAACAACTGAAGAGTCAAGTCTAGAGTCATGTAAACCCTGAACAGATGCACTTTCTGCAGATCCAGGGGAAGTGTAAAATAGTTAGAGGCGAAGGTCCCATCTGCACTGGAGATGGAACCGTGCTTTCACTGTCATTGTGGGGTTCTTCGGGCATGACTGAGTTTGTGTAGACAGGGACAGAGAATCGAATTAAAATTCACTACTCTTGAGTAATCGTTGTCCTTGGGGACCAAAGACCATGCTGGTGATGGTTTTATGTCTTCTGAATACTGTTGGGGCCAAAAAGGCGGATGAGAGAGTGGCAATCCTTTCTGCAGCGAGGGCATATGTAGCTAGATGTCAAGAAAGGGCTTACACTCGCTGCCTGCTGAATCTGCTGCTGTTTATGACTCAACCTCTGTGCCTCAGGATCCGTACGGTGATTACTCATGATCCGAGGGACCCGTCATTGACTGCTCGCCAGCATGATCTGTCTGTTGCTGAGGCCTCCCAGCTGTGATGTTGCACTGCTTCAGATTATGCTTCAATGTGTCCTTGAAGCGTTTCTTCTGGCCACCTTGTGTACAGTTATCCGCTTCCAGTTTTCCACTCCACAGCTGCTTTGGCATTCTGGTGTCCTCTGTCCTCAACAGCAGAACTGTGATGGGATGAGCGCGGCTCCACTCCCTGTGGAGATGCTGTGTTCTTGAGTACTGTCAGACAGTATCCCTGCCATCTAGGGACCTTTTTCCCCTTAGTCAAATTATTGTATGGTGTAATGAGCACTTGGAACCAAACTAGAGTCCGACACACAGCCCCTGCTAGGAACGGAGGAAGAGGGGGAGGGTGTTGATGATCTCTTCACATCCCCACAGTAACACCTTCCATAAGTCCAAATCACTCTCTGGGGACAAGCATTAGCCTTGAAATGACCAGCCATTCAATCGTTCCCAAAGGAGAACATGGGACTAATCTCTTCCAATGAAAGAGCTTCCAAGATCTTCCCAGGAATCTGTCCCCTCTGGAGCAACATCAACAGTTTGTAGGTTGAATCCAGACCATTCATCCCAGCCTAATTATCCACAACAAGGGGAGCTAAAAAACCTAGTGTTTCAGCAATAGAGACTCGCCTTTTCCAGGCTGGTTACGGGAGGTAACATTGATCGGTTGATAGGCATCAGCTGGGCAAGTCATTTCACCTCTTTCCTGTCCCATCCTTTGTCTGTTTCTGTTGCGAGCGCTTTGGAGCAGAGACTGTCTTTTACTGTATGTGGATGTGCTGTATCCAGCACAGTGGGACCTCAATCTTGTTTGGAGTCTCTAGGTGCCATGATGATGGAGGAAATAACAGTGATGATTGGGGAAATTAATGGGCTGACTCGTAGCAATAACTCCTGTGCTTAGGAGTAAGCCCCTCAGTGTAAACCAGGTTCTACTTTTCATTGAAACTGGCTTGTTATAAATGTGATTTTTTTTTAATAATTAAAATATCCAATGAATATCACACTTGAAAGGATCTTTTAAATCCCTGTGTAACTGATGTGACTAAAGCATCCTGCCACATATCATCTCCCCTGAACAGACTATGCTGTTTCTAAACCCGAACTCCTGTCCCGGATGGAGAGAGGGGAGGAGCTATATATCGGGGATCTGCAGGCCTCCGAAGAAAGGCAAATCTCTGCTGAGCCGGGCGTCCGTGAGTAGTGGGTGAAAACAATTTAGAAAGGGCACGTGAGGGGAAAGGCAAGAACCAAAGTTCTTGTGACCCTCAGAGGTTCTAGCTTTTCAGAAGTTTTGAATGAGCGGGCAGTAGCTAAAATGTTGGGTGGATATTTGATAAACATAATGGAATTCTTTCTCTCCTTCCCCACCCGAGTAGACTCTCGCATTGCTGCACCTGGCCCGTTGTGCCAGACCGAACAAGGTGCAGAGCTGTGTGTTGGGGATCAGGGTGATGCTAAAGAAAGAGGTGTCCCTGCAGGCCCCAACACAGGTCAGTAATGGACGGAAACCATTCCAAAGGGTGAATTGACCTCTTCATAGGGAACCAACACAAAAGCTAGACTTCATTTCATTCACACTGGGCTTGCGCTGTCCCTCTATACCAGGGTGACTTTTGCCTGGGGTGAGTGAAGTAAAGAGCTGGCAATCTGCCTGTGCCCAAGCCAGGTCCCAACTGAATGCACCAATAACAAGATAAGCTACATTTTCCTACCTGCAGTAGTAGCCAACCAACCAAAAATGTGCAACTCGACCATGGCTCAAATTTGGGCCTCCCCAGCTAAAAGAAATTAAAGCCAGAGTCAGACCAAATGGATTCCTTGGTCACCTGCTGAACAGCTGTTCTCAAACCATATTTTGAGCTGAGAGTCAGTGAAGAGGTTAAAAGAGAGAGATTCATGTCAGCAGCGTAACACAAATGCCTCTGAAATAGACACGTTGGTTGACAGCAAAATGAAGGTCATGGTGAAAGAGTAATCAAAGACTTGCCTCTGTTTACAGTATCTAATGCCAGCTTTCTGCCATGGCTAAAAGCATGCCTGTGCTTACCTCTCAACACTTAACATGTCTGATAGAAGGAAAGTTATTGATCTTCTGTCAAAACACAGGATAACGTAGAAATATTTACCTCCAAATACCCACTTGCAGTGTGATCAGAGATGAGAAAACTGGTGACGTTCTTCCAAGACCCACTTCCTAACCCAGCACTGCCATTTTGACACCAAAATAGATGACTTGGTTCATCATGTGATAGTTGCTCTTCCTTCTTGTGAGCTTTGATCAGCTGTGAAAGTTTAAAATGTTGGGGAGGGTTCAATTGTCATCGGTAGGCTCCAGAGGCAACACCTCTACCAGTATGAATGGGAGCAGTGTGTACTGTTCAGAGCTATTGTTTCAAGCTGTTTGCACATTGAAGCAGATATATGCACCATAATGCAACCATAAAGGCAAGAATTTTTTTTAATATACGCTTAGATTCTGGAGCACATAACAGCAACCAGGAAATGTGCAGGTTGTCTTAGCCACTACAAACGGACCCAATCAGACCTCTCCTTATACTGTACCTTCTAATTTATCTAAGGCATTTGTAATACTCTCTCACCTTCTTATTAGTATAATACATATGCCTTGATTTTGTTATCTCATGATCCATATCTGTGCCATTTATCATGTTCTTATATATACACCTACCGATTTATGGTCTTTTTGTATCACCAGGATAGCCTTCACCTTCCATTCTGCCACTGTGTAGCTCAAACCAAAGTTATGGGCTTGACACAGAAATTATTGGGTGATTTTCTTTGGTCTGTTTTATGGAGAATGTCAGATTAGATGGTTAGGTCCCTTCTGGCGTTAAAAATCTATGAATCTGCATAGTTCAACATGGTTTTAAAGTTCTGTTTAGAGTTTGCAGCACTATATAAATGATTTCTTTAACAATAACCTCTCTAATGTTGCACATGTTGTGGTTACGCCAAATACCCACCTTTGAACTTAGTGTCTGTGTCAGCGTTCTCACAGATGTCAGCAGAGCTTTAAAGCAAGAGAAGCTGGTCTTCACAACAAACCATTTGCTGACTTCTACAGATTGTGTAATTTTCTATAGACCTTGGATATTTCTAGTGGGTCCCCTGCTGTAATAGCTAGGCCCTTGTGTCATTTTCTGCTGTGTCTATTTAGATATTTCTACAGCACCCATCGCTGCACTATCTAAGCACTTGCTGTATAGTCAAGTGATTCGAAAACAATTTCCAACGTCTCTCCCCTACTCTGGGAACCTGTCTTGGTGACTAATCTCTGCCCATGTCAGCACTTAATAGGAAGGGATGGACAATCATGATGATATTTCTGGTTTAGCAGCTGTGTGTCTGTTCAGATTAAAATTGCATCAGGTGCTTTGTCAGAATGAGTCAGTGAGGTATGTGAATAACAGTGTCTCCTGTTATTCCCTCTTTCCATGAACCAATCCTGCAGTCTCTGGATCAGATGTTTTATCACAGATTAAACAAGAGGAGCAGTCAGGAGCTGAGTCTCGGGAGCACTCTGAGGAAGGAGAGCTCTCTACAGACCCCTGCACCGGTGAGCAATGGGTTAAGTTGCCCAAACAGTGAGTGAAATCCAGTGAATTCTTTGGCCTGAGACTGGCTGGTCCCTCTACAAATGAGCAAGAGATTATAGTGCAAGCAGCCTTCTCCTTCCTTGCCGTTGCAGTCCCTAGTGCTGAGATTGCTTCTGACTAGATTGCTCCCTTTGCTTCCAGAAAGGGAAAAAATAGGATCCAGGGAACTATAAGCCGGTCAGCCTCACCTCAATCCCTGGCAAAATCATGGAGCAGGTTCTCAAGGAATCCATTTTAAGGCACTTAAAAGAGAGGAAGGTGATCAGGAGCAGTCAACATGGATTCACCAAGGGCAAGTCATGCCTGACCAACCTGATTGCTTTCTGTGAAGAGGTGACTGGTTCTGTGGATGAGGGGAAAGCGGTGGATGTGATATACTTTGACTTTAGCAAAGCTTTTGATACGGCCTCCCTCAGTATTCTTATCAGCAAGTTAAAGAAGTATGGGTTGGATGAATGGACTACAAAATGGAGAGAGAACTGGCTAGAGCAAAGGGTTCAACGAGTAGTGATCAATGGCTCCATGTCTAGCTGGCAGCCAGTCACAAGTGGAGTGCCCCAGGGGTCGGTCCTGGGGCCTGTTTTGTTCAACATCTTCATTGATGATCTGGAGGATGGGGTAGATTGCACCCTCAGCAAGTTTGCAGATGACACTAAGCTAGGGGGAGTGGTAGATACCCTGGAAGGGAGGGATAGGATACAGAAGGACCTAAACAAATTGGAGGATTGGGCCAAAAGAAATCTGATGAGGTTCAAAAAGGACAAGTGCAGAGTCCTGGTCTTAGGATGGAAGAATCCCATGCACAGCTACAGACTGGGGACTGACGAGCTAGGCAGCAGTTCTGCAGAAAAGGATCTGGGGGTTACAGTGGATAAGAAGCTGGATACGAGTCAGCAGTGTGCCCTGGGTGCCAAGAAGGCTAATGGCATATTGGGCTGCATTAGTAAGAGTATTGCCAGCAGATCGCGGGAAGTGATTATTCCCCTCTATTTGGCATTGGTGAGGGCTCATTTGGAGTATTGTGTCCAGTTTTGGTTCCCCCACTACAAAAGGCTGTAGAAAAGTTGGAAAGAGTCCAGCGGAGATCAACAAAAATGATGAGGGGACTGGAGCACAAGACTTATGAGGAGAGGCTGAGGGAACTAGGCCTGTTTAGTCTGCAGAAGATAAGAATGAGGGGGGTTTGATAGCAGCCTTTAACTACCTGAAAGGGGGTTCCAGGGAGGATGGAGCTAGGCTCTTCTCAGTGGTGGCAGATGACAGGACAAGGAGCAATGGTCTCAAGTTGCAGTGGAGGAGGTCTAGGTTGGACATTAGGAAAAAGTTTTTCCCTAGGAGAGTGGTGAAGCACTGGAATTGGTTACCTAGGGAGGTGGTGGCATCTCCATCTTTAGAGGTTTTTAAGCTGAGGCTTGACAAACCCCTGGCTGGGATGATTTAGCTGAGGATAGTCCTGCTTTGAGCAGGGGGTTGGACTAGATACCTCCTGAGGTCCCTTCCAACTCTAATATTCTATGATTCTAGTCCCCCAGTGAGCTGTACCCCAAAAAGGAGACAGCATAGGTCCTTATCCACTCTCCCGCACCCCTTCCACACTACCAGCAGAGCTGGCCAGCAGGAGAGAGGAGTGTGCCCCACTCCCTCCTAATGGTTGTGCAGACTGTCCTCCTAGGGAGCTCCACAAGGCATTATGTCTCCTGAAGCAATGCTTGGGCAGTGCTGTTCTGCACAGCCTCCTTTGTAGGCTCCTGCCTGTTTGGTACTACCTGCCCCTTTGTGGACACAGCTGTCACCTTTGGATTGCCACCAGTCTCGCATTCTCCTGGCTCCGAGCACTTTTGTATTCCTTTCCTTTGGATCCTCAATAAAATGTTTGTAGCCAGTCAGAATGCATGTCTCCTCCGGCCCAGAAACAGCACTGGGTTCCCATCAGTTTGCTTTTCTGATCTGCACAAACACTATGCAAGGAAATGTAATGTGTTACTCTCTCTGCTTTGCACAGGGTGCCCAGCTTCTGCCTGCTACGCTTCGTGCCGCATGGACGTTGAGGAAGTGCCAAGTGTGCGGGATGTGCAGGGATTGGAGGAAAGACAAGTCCATACAGAGCTCTGCGCAGGTGAGATGGGTTTAACAACTTAGATAAGGTGTGAAATAAAAGCTGGAAATCAGCCTTTCCTCAAACCCATGATGTGATATGCAGTCATTGAATCATAAAATATTAGAGTTGAAAGGGACCTCAGGAGGTCACCTAGTCCAATCCCTGCTCAAAGCAGGACTAATCTCAGATAAATAATCCCAGCGAGGGATTTGTCAAACTGCAGCTTAAAAACCTCTAAAGATGGAGATGCCACCACCTCCCTAGGTAACCCATTCCAATGCTTCACCACCCTCCTAGTGAAAAATGTTTACCTAATGTCCAACCTAAACCTCTCCCACTGCAACTTGAGACCGTTGCTCCTTGTTCTGTCATCTGCCCCCACTGAGAACAGCCTAGCTCCATCCTCCCTGGAACCCCCCTTTCAGGTAGTTAAAGGCTGCTATCAAATCCCCCCTCATTCTTATCTTCTGCAGACTAAACAGGCCTAGTTCCTTCAGCCTCTCCTCATAAGTCTTGTGCTCCAGTCCCCTTATCATTTTTGTTGCCCTCCACTGGACTCTCTCCAACTTGTCCACATCCTTTTTGTAGTGGAGGGCCCAAAACTGGACACAATATTCCAAATGCGGCCTCACCAATGCTAAATAGAGGGGAATAATCACTTCCCGCGATCTGCTGGAAATGCTCTTACTAATGCAGCCCAATATGCCATTAGCCTTCTTGGCAACCAGGGCATACTGCTGACTCATATCCAGCTTCTTATCCACTGTAACCCCCAGATCCTTTTCTGCAGAACTGCTGCCTAGCTCGTCGGTCCCCAGTCTGTAGCTGTGCATGGGATTCTTCCATCCTAAGAGCAGGACTCTGCACTTGTCCTTTTTGAACCTCATCAGATTTCTTTTGGCCCAATCCTCCAATTTGTTTAGGTGCTTCTGTATCCTATCCCTCCCTTCCAGGGTATCTACCACTCCTCCTAGCTTAGTGTCATCTGCAAACTTGCAAAGGGTGCAATTTACCCCATCCTCCAGATTATTAATGAAGATGTTGAACAAAACCGGCCTCAGGACCGACCCCTGGGGCACTCCACTTGTGACTGGCTGCCAGCTAGACATGGAGCCATTGATCACTACTCATTGAGCCCTTTGCTCTAGCCAGTTCTCTATCCATTTTGTAGTCCATTCATCCAACCCATACTTCTTTAACTTGCTGATAAGAATACTGTGGGAGACCGTATCAAAAGCTTTGCTAAAGTCAAGGTATATCACATCCACCGCTTTCCCCACATCCACAGAACCAGTCACCTCTTCACAGAAAGCAATCAGGTTGGTCAGGCATGACTTTCCCTTGGTGAATCCATGTTGACTGCTCCTGATCACCTTCCTCTCTTTTAAGTGCCTTAAAATGGATTCCTTGAGGACCTGCTCCATGATTTTTCCAGGGATTGAGGTGAGGCTGACCGGTCTGTAGTTCCCTGGATCCTCTTTCTTCCTCTCTCAGTCTCAATACTGTTCAAATGCAACTCTTACAGGATAAAAGCTGTTTTCTAATTTTGACAGGAGCACAATGTAGCTGAATTTACATTCATTATACATCACACATTATTATTTTTACCCATTATTCTTAGTTCAAAACTGTAAGCCTAGCATTGCATTAACAAAGATTTTGCATTTAATTTCTGTTTTTCTAAAAAGATGGAAAAGAGAGGGAAAAAATAGGGAGGAGGGAGAAGGTATCTGTGCTGCTATTGAGATGTGTCTGTCTGGTTTTTGCAATCCCATGTGTTATATTTGTTTGCGGCACTCGGTAGATATACCAAATGCCTAGCAACATACTGCATTGGACAGGGTAGGCCAATGTAAACTGTGCAACTGTATTGTATGCAGGCTAACTATATCATAGCCATTTTTACAGCACATTCACAAAAAACACTCTTTCTGTGTCATGACTTTACTGTTTAAAACTTTCCCCCCAAAATGTACGAAGCAGTTATTCCTCACTAACGACTAGACACGTGAAATTTGATATGTTGGGCTATATCCTCAGCTGTTGTAAATTGGAGGAACTCCACTAAAGTCAGTGGAGGAATAATGATTTACTCCAGCTGAGGATTTGATCCAGTGAGTTTAAGATATTACTTAGTGCCAATATCAGCACAAAATTACAAAATAAGGAGGCTGATTATTTTTTTCCATAAATATCTAACTTCAAAATCTAACAAATCTAACTCCAGCTTTTGGAGGGAGGAAAAAGAAATGTCCGTTGACTTCAGACCATGTATGAAAAATTTCAGGGCACAGGGGTAACTTTTGAAGACTGAGGCCCGGTCTACACTTACCTTCGGGATTCAGCAGCAGTCGATGGGAGATATGCAAGTGACGTAAATCACTTGCATATCTCCGTCGACTTCGCGGTGTCCCCTCCACGCGCCGTCCACATTGCGTTCCCTTCCATGCAGCGCTACGCCACTTACCGGGGTGGTTTTCCTGCGTTGCTTGCTGGATCGACTGAGCGGGTCTACACAGACCGCTCAGTCGATCCAGGGCAGTCGAATTCGCTGCCGTCAGTGTAGACCCAGCCTGAGTTTCTGAAGTTAGGATTATAATGGGAATAGAATTACAACCTTAACTAGATAATGTTTCCTATTCAGTAGAGAATTTTGCTCTCCACTTCTCTAGACCTTCTGGGCTCAGCTCGGACCCTTCAATACTCCCTGGTACTTAAATACATCCTTTCCCCAGAGCTCGACCCGAAGGTGTGAAGTTTCTGGTTTACAGACATGTTTTCAGGCCAGAAATCTCTCCTCTCTTTTTAAACACTAATGGTCTCATTTTCAGAAGTGCTGGGGGCGTGGGGGGTGCTCCACTGATTTGAAAATTGGGCCTTAGGCTGTGTGTGCTTATTTATCTTGGGTAACATTTTCAAAAGCGCCTAAATTCCAATTTCAAAAGCCTCAACTAACTTTTGAAAATGGAGCTCAGTTTCATAAATCACCTAAGCTCTTTTGAAAATTGTATTTCTTGTCTACTTTTTCTGCCAAGTTCAGTAAGCCTATGCATTTATTTTTTCTGCACTGAGCCATTGAATGGCTTAATCAGCAAAGCAGATTGCTGAAGCAGGCAAAGTGAGTGATGTCTCTGATTCTCTATTTATTGCTGCAGATGATGTAATTGTGATTAAAACAGAGGTGCAGGAGCATGAGGAAAATCCCGAAGACTTGGAGCCGCATGACATGCTCCTGGGAAGTTCAGGAGAAAGTGTTTCCCAGAGTTCTGTCGATACGATGGCCTGGGAGGGTCAGTGCAGCTCCATAAAACAGCCAAAGAGCCCGGCAGGAAATGTCTTGGGGGAGCTGACTCCATCTGGAAGTGATTTTGGTGGCATCAAGCCTCTCCTCGTCCATCAGGCAAGCCATGTGGGAGGGAGGCCATATATCACATGTATGAAGGGGGGGAAGAGCTTCCGATTGAAAGTGAGCTTTGGGAAACAGCACAGCAGCCGTGCCAGAGAGAGATCCTGTCAATGCACCAAGTGTGCCAGGAGCTGCTGGTGCCATTCGGAGCTCATCCGACACCGAACGAGCCGCACTGAGGAGAGGCCATGTAAATATACCGGCTCTGACCAGACCTACAGCCGGAAGTGGTTCCTTCTGAATCACCGTCAAGTCCATGTGGAGGAGAGGCCGTTTCAGTGCGCTGTGTGTGGGAAGAGCTTCTGGCTGAAGGGGAGTTTCCTCAGACATCAGTGGGGCCATGGGACGGAGAATCCCCAGGAGTGCATGGAGCATGGCAAAGACTGCAGCTGCCATGCGGAGTTCTGTGCATGCCGGCGGCTCCATGCCGGGGGGAAGGCGGGCCAGTGCGCTGAGGTTGGGGAGATGTCCACTCAGAAGCAGCGACGGCTGGATGGCCAGCAAGTGTGCTCTGGGGAGAGGCCGTTCCAATGCACTAACTGCGAGAAGATATATAAGGTCAGGGCCAGCTTCCACAAGCACCTGCGGAACCGTGGGACCAGGAAGCCCTGCATGTGTGCAAGGTGTGGGGATGGCTTCCCCTGTACGACGCCACCACAGGACCAGCAGAGAGTCCTGCAGACAGAGCCGGCTTCCCTGCAGGCACCCCCAGGGCAAAGACTGGACACAGGGGAAACACCAGGGAGTGGGATGGGTGACTAGATGGTAACCGAATAGGACCAGTTCATCCCTGTGCTTGGTTGGCTGGGAAAGTGCCCACAACACTCTTGTGGCCTCAGGGCTGAAGTGTGGTGGGCTGAGCTCTCCCTGGCCAGTTGTAAATGGTGCTGTGGGACTGCAGGATGAAGGGTTGCTCCGGCTGGGATTCCATCCTCCCGCGTGCTCCCCGGGCAAACGCAACGTCTGTCTGATTTCTGCTCTGCACGGCTGACGAAAGCGTGCAGGATTGCAGAACTTCCGGCAGGCCCCCTCTGCTCACTTGACAGCACAGGGGTGAGGCAGGATCTGCCCAATGGCAGTTGTTGCATATGCCTCTGCTCTCTGGCTTGCCAAAGCCTGAAGAAATCTGCATGCATGAAGGGGTTAACTGCTGCTTTTCAGGCAAATATCATGCATCTTCCTGGCACCTTCATGGTAAAAACTTGGAGCGCTGAGTCCGGACCCTTCTTCCTAGTTCTTCTCCCTGACTCCTCCTGTTCTCCAGATCAGGCTGCCCCCACCCCTGGAGCGGTCTCCCTGTTCTCATCTGCACAGAGCCCTCTTCCCCCTCCAAATTTCCCTGCTCCTCCTTCCTCTTCCGTTAATAATCCCCACACCTGACCTGCGTTCCTTTGCCTTGTCTTGTCCTGCTTCGCTGGTAAGCTGTCTGAGGTGGAGAAGGAGTCCCAGTGTAGGTCTGTGTACAGTGCTGTCTGTCTGCAGTGGGCTGGATGAATGACTTCTGAAACCATCAGGCAGAATGATGCTTGCCCCACAGCTCAGTGAGGGGGTAGGGGTGGTGGGGCAGTGTGTCTGGATCCCATGAAGCAGTCAGGACTAGGGCTTAGGTTAGATTCAGTGGGGCTGAAATCTCAGAAGCTGTTCTTGCAAGATTTGTGTCCTGCTATTACCCTGGTGCTCCTCCCCGCCTAGTGGGAAGCCGTGGCTGTCCTGCAACTCCAGAGCCCTTCCTCTGCTGGCTAGTCTCTGAGATATGTTTCTTTTGGTCCAAGGTACAGAAGATAATCTGAATATTAGGGTGGAGCCTGCCTGTACTCCTAGAGTTCTGTTTATTGTTTATGGGATTCTTCCTTGCATCTGTGTGTGTTTTTTTTTTTATAGGGACTTACATTCTCACATGTATAATGGCAGCTAAAACCCCTCATTGCTCACTGCTGGGAATTGCTGATGATCCTTTCTCGCCATGACTGGTTTGCAAGGAATAATGGGCTGTTGTGATCCCTGAGAAACGTGACTTGTGTAGCATTGATCAGGGATTATCAGGCGACGTTATCGTTTGGAAGTTCCAGCTTTGAAGTCAGAGAAACTGCAGAGCTTTTCATATGTGAGTGTATATTGCTTCTGATACCCTCCACACCTCTTCCACTCATATGGGTGTTTCAGTATCACCAGGTTACTTATATTCCCCTCTACTATTGCTGGGTACCATTTATACCAAATGAGGCTTCACTGGTTTTATTACAGGATGTGCTGTATATAGTCTGCATCCAAATTGTCTTGAAAAGGATATGTTTGTTGTGCAAAGTTCTTGTCTGCCTTTCTTCTGTACCTTTTTTTTTATTTTCTTGTAACCTGCATGACAAATGTCATGTG
Organism: Mesoclemmys tuberculata; assembly: GCA_007922155.1. Lineage (NCBI taxonomy): Eukaryota > Metazoa > Chordata > Testudines > Chelidae > Mesoclemmys > Mesoclemmys tuberculata. Next base: position 805,486 of record ML675603.1, on the reverse strand, counting down.
ACGTTGTCTTTCTAACATTTATTCTAATGTAAGCACTTGTAACACAAATGAAAAGGACATAAAGCATACTGATGGTTCAAAAAGTAATTGTCCATTGTGGCAAGGGATGGCCATGATAATTGCAAGACACCTCTTTGGACGACTGTGGTAAAAACAAAGCATTCCTAAAGGTGAATTGCAAAGGGAAAAATAATTAGGTGTGTGCCCTCTTAGGTTTCTTTATGGTGATGTATACAAAAGACCTGAAACATTTTTGTTTCTAAATAACTTTTTTTTTGCTGTTTGGTTTTATTTTTTCCTTAGAAGTATCAGGAACATGAAGTTTAGTCGTCCTTGGTTTTGCTGGAGGTCTTTTTGGAAGAGCTAGCGATCTAGAGTGGGAGTTCTGTCAGCACTTAACTAAAAGGATGAAAGGATTTAATAGAGATCTTTTTTCCCATCTGCTTTTAGGTATTTGAGTTAAATGGCACAGAAGATAAATTGGGTGCTCCTGTTCTTCCTGTCTCATAAGAGTGAGGGAATGCCCAATGAAATTGAAAGGCAACTATTCTAAACCTGATAATGCTATTTTATACAACACATAATGAATCAGTGGAACTCTGTCACAAGATATCATCAATGCTAGTTTTTTAATTGGGTCCCAGACAGGGCCCAAGCATAATTTTTTTGGGCCCTGTACAAACTTGTAACAGGGGCCCCCTCCCACACACATACCCATAGATTTTGCAGCCTGGACCGGGCCTCTGGGCCCTGGTAAAGTACCTTTTTTCCACCCAATGTGGAGGCCCTGGTTCCAGAAGCATGATTCAGTGCTTATGTAACTGTGGATGTCCTTGTTATCTATATTTGTTAGTTCAGATCCCTTGTATCTTGTGATCCTCTCTTGTTTCAGGGAATTTTCTTTTTTTTTCACCCTCCCCCCCAACTTATTTATATTATGGTTGAGCCTAGACGCCTCAGTCAAAGATTGGGGGGCCATTGGATAAGCTAGCCACTAACTGCCTGAGTTGAGGAAGAAAGCTCCACCATGGAAGTGGTTTTTCCCCTGAAGGACTGGTACTGGTTGCTGTCAGAGATGGACCAATGGACTTGGATGGAGAACTGGTCTGATCTGGTACAGCAATTCTTGCGTTTCAGACTTCAGTCATCAAGACAGCATATGAGAAGCAGCACCTTTCATTCCAAAACCCATCTCGCTTACATGCAGTTACAAATCTGAGTGCAAAGATAAGCATCTGAAACGATTTATAAAGCATAAAGTCGAGGTGTGTAACTTTAAGCAGGAAAACATTTTTATGAAGTGGGAAAACTTAGACACTTGTTTTAAGGCGTTGCAGGATCGGCCCTATTTTTATAGTGCTATATCCATTTTTATAGTGCTATAGAGTGTGGCAATTCTAAACCAGCCATACCGAGCATGTGTTTTCAGAATGTGGTGTTTCATTAAGTGAAGCTATGTCTACATGGCTCCTGATTGCCAAGATACACTCAGACCAAGTTTTCAAGGTTAAGTCAGGCAGTGGGGCCTTCTTGTGTTGGTAGACTGGCTACTGCAATGGCACTGAGAGGCCTCGCTCTGCACATCTGACTCCTAGAGGTGGTCATTCAAATGTAAGAATCCTATGTCTGCTACCCATGCTAGCAGAAACCTCAAACTAATGTGTTTATCCTACAGTCCAGAAGTGCCCTAATACTCCCCTTAGGGAAAATCCTCTAACTCCCACCTGCCTAAATCTTTCCCCCACGACCTCCACGATGCAATTGGCGATTGCCAATACAAAAATCGACGGCCCCTGAATGTTGAAAACGTGGGGGCAAAGCACGTGCCACGCGGGCGCCGGTACTGCCGGTATTGTTCATTTCGCATCCAGCTCATTTTAAAAAGTGAGGCCCAGCTCCTGGGCTGGTGTAGAACAGCAGCCATCAGCTGAAGCCAACCCGTCACTTGAAGTCTTCAGCTCGTGATGCGAGGCCTGGGGTGACGCCGATGGCGGTCAGGGGTCCAGGACAGGAGTGGGTGGGGGGTGCGGCGGGGCCCGGGGCGTGATCGGGGTCAGGCGAAATGAGCGCCAGGGTCCCTCCGGGCAGTCTGAGAGAGCGAGGCTGCTTTACGCCCCGCTGAGGATCCGGCCTAGCGTGTCTGACAGGACAGGGCTGCGGGGGGGGGGGGGGCGGGGGTCGGGGGGGGGGGGGGGGGGGAGGAGCCCCCTGCAGCACTGCCGCCAATCACACGGCGCCCCTGCGACAGCGGGGCCCGCCCCGAGCGGCTCCCTGGCCCCGCGGCCTGGCCCTGCCCCTGGGGCCGGCTGTGGGGGCCGAGGCCCGGCTGCTCGCCCGGGCCCATTGCTGCGTTTGGCGGCCGCGCCCTCCAGGGGGCGCTGACCGCTCGCGGCGCCCAGCCGGGGCAGCGCCAGGCGCCTCTCTTGGCCAGCGCGAGCCCGCGGCTCCTTCCCCCGGCCCGGCCCGGTTCGGTTCGGTTCGGTTCCGCCCGGCCCGCTCTGCCCCGCCCCGCCCCCGCGGGCGGCCCCTGGCGCGGAGCGGGAGGATCTGCCGGGCCGGGCCAGGCCATGGCCGAGCGGGCCGCTGCCCGGGTAAGGGCCCGGCGGGGGCGGGCTATCGCGGGCCGGGCCGGTCCCCGCTCCCCCGGGTCCCAAGCCCTTTGTGCCGGCAGCAGCGCCGGTCCCCCGGGAGAAAGGATCGTGTCCCCTCCCCGCCACCCCGCCACCCCGCCTCGCGGGCTCCCCCCCGCCCCAGGGAGCCGTGACCCAGCCGCAGAGCCGCCGCGCTCGGGCTCGGCCCAGGCGGGCGCAGTAAGAGGGACCCGCCTCCTGCAGAGGTGCCGCTGAGTACGGGCCAGGCGCCGCGGTCCGTCTCCGGTCCCGCTGGCCAGGAGAAGTACTTCCCGCTGGGCGGTCCTGAGCCTCGGGGAAGACCCCGGTCCAGCTACGCTGAGTGGCCCCGGGGCTTTTCCCTGACGCTGACTTTGGTTTTCTGCCGCAAACAGGCTCCGCCCGGCCCGGACCAGGCGCCCGCCAGGGAAGCCCATCACCGCGCTGCGGAGATCTCCTTGTGGACGGTCGTGGCCGCCATCCAAGCCGTGGAGCGGAAGGTGGAGGCTCACGCCGCCCGGTTACTGGATCTGGAGGGGAGGACGGGGACCAGCGAGAAGAAAGTAACAGAGTGCGAGAGGACAGCGATGGAGTTCGGTCACCAGCTGGAGAGGAAGTGGGCTATTCTGGGGACGCTGATCCAGGAGAACAGCTTCCTCCAGAGGAGGCTGGAGAACATGGAGAACCTGCTGAGAAACAGGAACTTCTGGATCCTCAGGCTGCCCCCCGGCAAGAAGGGAGAAGTCCCCAAGGTAACAATACCCAGCTAGTGCTGAGGGGTAGGAAGCTGGGTACTGAATGGGTTTCCCTATCCTCCGGATAGACCAGCTCTGTAATTCACCACTTTACAACAGCTGCGATGCAGGGAGTGATCTTACTGGCTTCATGGTGTCCAGTACCTTAGACCCAGCTGGTCCAGTCCTTTGTGGATACTGTATGGGTCTGAGGGTCAGGCCATCTGGGCTCTGGTTCCACTCAGTGACTGATTTGCTGTTCCTCTCCAGCAAGTGCTGATGTGGAAAAGTTCTGTTAGGAGTGTACTTATGTATCACTTCTTCTGGTGCAACTTGGAAACTGGTTGGAAACCTAGACAAGAACCGCACCGTGTGCCCAGCTCACCAGATGCTCTCAACAGACCACCTGCAAATGCTCCATTCAGTCCATGGGAGGCGAGGGTGCTGGGCACCTCTCAGGAGACAGTTATCTTCTATCTGAATTTGGGCCTGGCTTTTCAAAGCTCCTGCTAAAATTATTGCTCCAGACTTCATCCATCTCCAAGCACAGCATAAGATACATTTCCTGCCGTAGGGATCTTCTCCAAAGCCTCTGGAAGTCCATGGCTATCACTTCAATGGGCTTTGGGTCAGGCCCTTATAGTCTAAGACAGGAGCTTATTGTTACCCTTGTGATTCCAGGTGCCGGTGACATTTGATGACGTCTCCGTCTATTTCAACAAGCAGGAGTGGGAGAACTTAGACAAATGGCAGAAAGAGCTTTACAAGAACGTGATGAAGGGGAACTATGAGACCCTGATCTCTCTGGGTAAAGATCACTTTTCACTCTCTGGTTAGCAGCTCTATATCTATGAAATTCTGCCTCTGGTTTCAGTTCCAGGTTGTTTTCCCGTTCCTTTGATTTCTGGTCACTGCTTCCCAAAGCATTTGTAATAGGCAGCTCATGCCACACCCCCTCCTATTTAAAGCTAAATTGGAAACTGCAGATGCTTTCTCGCTGCAGATAGCCATTATGGATACATGCCACAGAGTACATGAGGAGCCTATTTCTAGCTGAGATGCCTCTTTTATTCTAGTATCTAGTTTTCCCAAAGCCTTGGAATTATATAGAAAGCCTCCTGTTGACGTCTGTGGGCTTTGGATCATGGTTCAGCAAGGTTAAGTGACTTGCCTGAGGTCACACAGGGTGTCTGTGGCAGAGCCAGGAATTGAACCCAGGTCTGCTGAGTTGCAGGCCAGTGCCCGAAATACAAGACCATCCTTCGTTTCCTTAAAGTGCCAGATCACCCTATCCTGAAATCAGATGTCTGTCTATTTAAAATCTCAGTCCTACCATTGCATCTGCTGGTTCTTCGAGTATACGTCCCTGAGGGCGCTGCACCGTAGGAGGTGCGAATGCCAATGTGCTCTTGACTGGAGACTACAAAGCAGTGTCTGCAGGCCCATGCGTACCCAGAGTGGCACCTCCTGCTTCCAAATAAGGGCATATATGGGTGCATGCACCCCCTGTCACTCAATTCCTTCTCAGCTGCCTGCAGCTCGAGATGGAGTGGTAGCAAGTCCGCGGATTCTCAGCTTCCCGCGGTGATTTAGTCTGAGTGTTTGATTTATTTGTGTGGTGTTTTATTTCTGCTTTTAGTTTTAAAGCAGCTGTCTTGGAAGGAGGGCTCCGCCCCTTTTTCCTTTTTGTCTTCCGTTTTGGTGCATTAGTACTCTGCATGACGCCAAAGGTTCTGGGGTTTGTCCTGCCAGACCCGCCACAGGTCTTTCCCTTGCAGGGACAGGCATTCGAGCCACCTTGGAGGTGCCCACGTCCTGTCAAAGGGTAAGATCAGTTCAGGATTGAAAGGCAGAGAGATTAGACTGAGCCTCCTTCTAATGGAATGCTCACTAGCCATGGCAGGACCCGTGTCACCCTCTGTACATCAGCCTCAGCATCCCAGGCTGCTCCAGTGGCTGTGGCCACTCCAGCGGCACCTTGAGAGGCAAGGAATTCGACGAAGAAGAAGCCTCTTGCCCCTCTCAGTCAAACAGGAAAGATGGGCGGGTCACCCCCTAAATCCCACTCTAAGGAGACCTTGTGTCCCTCCCAGGACACAGCTGAGCTCGGCCTTATTCAGGCACCTCATAAGAAGCAACATGCGGAGCTGTTGGCTAATAGACAGCACAGGGAGCCATCCACCTCGGTACCGACTGACCCCTCTCAGCACTGAGATGCGCGCAGGGCCCCCTCCTCAGACGCCGGTACCGGCACCTTAGGATCCTAGAATATTAGGGATGGCAGGGATCGCAGGAGGACATCGAGTCCAACCCCCTGCTCAAAGCAGGGCCAACCCCAACCAAATCAACTAAACATTCCCTGCCCCAGAGCCCTGAGGTCAGAGACGTTCCGCCACAACCCTCCCCGGTACTGCGCTCTCCACCTCGGCATGGAGCCCTTCTCTGGGCTCTGCTACAGACTTTCACCTACCATAGCCCTGCAGCACCCTCCAGGTCTATCTCTCCGGAGGGTCTTTTCACCCCTGAGGAACAGGAGTCTCCCTTCCCTGGTGCCGCTCAGACACCTGCAACCACAGTCCTCCTGGATTGAGCGCCAGTCAGATGTCCAGCCTCCCCCGCCAGCACCTGTGTCTGGTCCCCCTTTCAGCCCAGCGGGTGATACTTCCTTGGACTCTGAAGTCTCGCTACAGGCTCTTTTTCAGCATTGCTATCACGTCCTGCTGAGCCACTATTCTGAGCAGTGCTCGGGACCCCATCAGGTGCTCCATATCCAGGGGTTACAAGTGTACCTGGGGATCATCCCCATCAGCCCCCTCATTGGGCTTCCTGGAATCCCTGGGGTCGCCTTAGTGAACAGTTTTATAGAGTACCAGTACCCGTCAATGCTTCATCGGTCTAAGCATGGCGTTAACCCACTTGGATAAGGTGCAGTCATTTCTCCAATCTAGCAGGAAAACCAGTACTTACAAAACTTGCATTCAGCAGTGGAAAGGCATCAGTTCCAGTCTTCTCAAGCCTCAGAGGTTCACTCTCCCAATCTAGGCTGCCTGTTGGATTTGAAGACACGAGGTCTGTCAGTGAAGTCAGGGCAGGTCTATGCCAATGGCAGAGCTACTGCCATCAGCGTAGTTAAGCCACCTCTGTGAGAGGCGGTAGCTGCGTCCTTCCGTCACCACAGCGCTGTCTCCACTGAGAGTAAGGTCGCTAATCTGTCTCTGTCAGGGGTATGAAAAATCCACACCCCCTGAACAACGTAGTTATGCCAGTGTAAGTTTATAGTGTGGACCTAGCCTCAGTCAAAGTACATTTGGCTGTTCTCACGGCCTTCCACTCTCACATTGAGGGCTTCTTGGTTTTTGCCCACCTCACTCGTACCAGTTTCCTCAAGGGGTTACAAAACTTCCCCCAGTAGAGACTCTGGATCTCCAGTGGGATCTTAAATTGGTTCTCAGTGCTCTGAGAAAGCTCCGTTTTGTACCTATGGTCACCTGTTCTCTCCTCCACCTGTCCCTGAAGACTTAGTTCCTTATAGCCGTCTTTTAAAGAGTGGAAGAGCTCAGTGCTGTTATGGCAGACCCACCATTTACTAACTTCTAAATGCACTGCATCCCCTTGCTTCCTTGCTCAGGTCTCTTCAGGATGTCACATTAATCAAGAGAGCCACCATCAGTGTTTTACCCAAACCCTCATGGCTCCAGAGAGGAGACAGCTGACTTACACTAGATGTCAGAAGGGATCACACCTTCTACCTTGATAAGACTAAGACCTTTCCGGTTTCTCCACAGTTATTTGTATCCCCTGCAGAGAGGATGAAGGGAGAGCCTATTTCCTCAGACTGGCTAAGGGGTTTTGGGTAGCATTTCAGAACACACTGGCGTGCCGCCCCCCACAGAGTGACCACACACTGCTCCAGAATTCAGTGCACAGCTACAGCTCTACTGACGGATGTTCCCTTAACAGAAATCTGTTGGACTGCGACTTGGCCTTCCAGTCACACCTTCGAGCATTACGCCATCCTACCTACGTCTAGGGATGATACTGCCTTTGGGGATGCACTCCTCTGAACCATCTGGGGCTTGCCCCCTCATCGAGTCACTGCTTGTGAGTCCCCCGGTGGAGCACACAAAGGGACGTGTGCTCAGAGGAAGAGGAGAGGTTCTTTACCTTATAGGACTTGGAGTTCTTTGAGATGTTTTGTCCCCACAGGTGCTCCGCCTCATGCCTTCCTTCGTGTCGGCTGCAGAGGCTCGGCTGCCGTTTCAAGAAGGGACTGGGTGGTGATGAGTCCATGCCTCCTTATATGTCCTTGTCTGAAGGCACAATGTGCCACTCTGTGCAGGCCTGCAGACGCTGCTTTGCAGTCCCTGGTTGAGAGCACAGGGGCATGGACGCATCCTGTGGTGAGCACACCCTGAGGCACAAAACACCTCAAGAATACTCAAGTTCCGGTAAGGTAAGTACCTCCTTTTGTGTCACCTGGTAATACAGCATTGGACATTCCTCCCTGAATGGCTCTGGCCGTGAAGAGGTTCTGTAGGCTTTTTCCAGGTTGAGGTACACAAACAAAAGGGTTCAGATACCACTGTGCATATCAACTCCCCTTCTATGTGGCAATCCACGGCTCTCCTGCTGGGGAGCGCACCCAACCTCCACAATGAATAGTAACTTTTTAAAGGATCCTTATTTGTAATTGGCCTCCATTCAGCCCTGTTGTTGGCTCTAATTAAAATCATTCAGCATTATTTGCAGTGAAAATGAATAGGCCATAATGTTCCCTTAACTCTGTTCCATGACCAGACTACGCTGTTTCTAAGCCAGACGTCCTGTCCCGCATTGAACGAGGGGAGGAGCCGTGTGACGGAGATCAAGGGGGATCCCCGGAAGCACTAGAGGAGAGACTCCGGAAGGAGGAAGGGCTGGTGCAAAGAGAAATCCCGATGGACCCCAGCGCAGGTGAGTTATGCCAAGTGTCAAAAACCCACACGTCCACTGTAGGACTTGGAGGTGCAGGGCTTGGGTGAGGGCTGTGACAGAGCTGTTGGCAGGGCTGCTGAGCCCAGAGTGGTGTCCTTATGAGCCAACGAGCTGAAAGACGCAGAGAGAAGGGCTGCAGGCCAGTGGGCCACAAAGTGCTTTGCGGTCAGCATATGAGACACTGAACTTCCTGCTGGAAGTGCGGCTCCAGAGCACGTGTGAGTGGACCACTGCCCCTGGCTGCCAGCAGGAGTCAGCGCCCTAAAAGGATCTGCCGGCATGTCATTTCATGAACTGGATTTGCACTTTAAATCCTACGTGCCCGCCATGCTCTGTCTCAGCCCCTGCCATGGCCCCTTTCGCCCTAATCTCTGCCCCTGCAGCAGTGAGCCACTGAGGATGAGGAAGAGAAGTGGGCGTGGCAGGGCAGTTGTGTTTAAATCACACAAATGTACCTGGTAAAGATGAATAAAACGCTCATTTCCCCTCAACTCTTTCTTCATGAATAGGCCATGCCATTTCCAACCCTGACATCCTGTCCTGGGCAGAAGTAGGGGAGGAGCCATGTATCAGAGGTCATGGGGGTTCGGCGGACAGAGAAATTCCCATGGAGCCCAGCCCAGGTGAGCAGTGGGTTGGAATTCTGACACAGTGAGGTGTGTGAAAAGCACCTGGCCCATCAACATGTGTAACTGGATCTGACTGGACGTGTTTTCTCATCTGTCTTTCTTTCCTTCCACAAAACGTTACTCAGTCTTCTACCCCTCCCAGACAGTCTAGCCCCACATCCTTTGTAGCAGGTGGTCGGTAGCTGTCGATAAAACATCCCCTCATTTGCTTCTGTTTCTCATTAACATCAGCACCAGTTTCCACATCTGACACTTTAACCTGGTTCAAACAAGAGGAAGAGCTGGATGCTGGGGAGCAGCAGGACGCGAGGGAAGGAGGAATTCTCACTGGCCCCAGCATGGGTGAGCAATGGCTTGGTGCTGCAGCGTGCCCTTGTGCAAAACTCCCAGTGGCTCTGAGGAGGAGTGGGGCCCTAAGGGATTGAAACACCTAGGAGGTAGGGACTGGGGTAGCTGCCTGTGGCCCCTGGGCGCTCCTCTCGCGCTGGCTGTTCTTACCTGTTCTGAATGATCATTACTTACTATTCGTTTTGCAGTCCCGGCTCAGGGCTCTGTTGTGCTAGGCGCTGTCTGAGCACAGAACAAACAGACAGTCTCTACCCCCAAAGAGCTTACAGTCTAGTGATAGCCTCATTCTAAAAGTACAGCCATCATTTGATGTCGGGTGTCAGTCACAGCTCCCCACCTGTCTGGAATAACGGGGCAGTTGATCCTGTCTTTCACCTTTCTGAACGTTTGGTGGATGCAAAAGAACAGGGCCCCTCCTGTTTCCCTGCCCCCAGGCCTTCTGCAGGAGAATGTTTACCCTTGACACCCAGCTTGGAGGGGTGGTTTCAGGCTCATAACATCAGTCATGGCATTATGCAGGAGGAGAGTAGGTTAGATGTGTAATGACATCCAGCACAAATTGTGCTGTCTAGCACAACAGATTTCAAGTGAAAATGAACCCTCCTCACTTGAGTTCATATGCTGATGGAATAATATATTCTTTGGGCCATTAAAAAGTATCAGATTTTTCTGCACAGCATCCCTTAGCCATGGGAGCTTTCCTTCTAGATCAAAGCAGTAATGCTCGACTGTCTCTCTGTTTTCTAGCAGATGATGGGACAGTGAGCAAAGAGAAGGACAAGCCCCAGGAAGGATGGCTGGAGAAGCAGAAGCCACACAGCATGTCATTGGTGAAATCAGAAGAGGTTTTGCAGAGCCTGCAGCAGGGAGCGGCTGCACAGCTAGCTAACCCTGCTGTCACCAGAGTGGAGAAATCCACCCAGTGTGGCCGAGACTTTGGCCTGCTCAAGGGCTTAGTGATGCAGGCAGGAGAAAAGCCCTTTGCCTGTGGTGAATGCGGGAAGAGTTTCCGGCTGAAGGGGAATTTGGTCAAGCACCTGCGGAGCCACGCCAAGGTGCGGCCGTACAAGTGCACCGAGTGTGAGAAGAGCTTCAACTGCCAGTCGGACCTGCTGCGACACCAGATGATCCACCGCGGGGAGAAGCCCTACAAATGCAGCGAGTGCGAGAAGTGCTACAGCCGCAAGGTGTACCTGCTCAACCACCAGCGCGTACACACAGGAGAGCGGCCCTTCCAGTGCACGATGTGCGAGAAGAGCTTCCGGCAGAAGGCTGTGCTCATCTCGCACCAGCGGCTGCACACGGGCGAGCGCCCCTACACATGCAACCAGTGCGGTGACAGTTTCAGTGAGAAGTCCAAGCTCAACAACCACTATCGCATCCACACTGGGGAGTGGCCCTACAAGTGCACCAGGTGTGACAAGAGCTACAGCCGTAAGGTATACCTGCACAATCACCAACGCCTGCACACCGGCGAGCGGCCCTTCCAGTGCACTGAGTGTGGCAAGAGCTTCATGCTCAAGAGGAGCTTCATGAAGCACCAACGAAACCACGGGAAAGAGAGACCCCACTTGGGTGGCCCAGCTGCTAACAGCCATGGTGGGTCTGTCTGCCACTCGGGAAGTGACCCGGGAGAAGGGCTGCAGTGCTGGGAAAGCTTCGCGGGGAAGCATGATCCGGAGACACACCAGCAGCTCCGTGCTGCAGAGCAGCCACACCAGTGTGGCACATGTGGGAAAAGCTTCCGAAACAAGGAATCCCTGAAAGAACACCAGAGTCTCCACTGCGCAGAGCAAGGGCATCTGGAGGTTTCTCGGAGCCCCGGACAGGAAGCAGAGGCCGGACTCCTGGTCATAAAGATGGAAGATGTGTGGCATCCCATGGAATGAATGTACAGCGGGTGCGTGTTAATCGGACGCAAGCCAAGAGGAGGAGTTGAAACGTCTGCGATTTAGAGGGCGCTTCAGCCCATCAGATTAGATTCTGTGTGTGAGCCCATGGAGTAGAGGTGGAAAGCCAGCCAGTGGGCTTCCCTCTGTCCCCAGCTGGGGAGGATTCCTCTTCTCTGTCAACTGCAAGCACAGTAACAGGGCTTTGGGGACACACAGGGGAACCAGTCTCTGCTTGGGAAAAATCTCCATGCAGTGGCAGGTGGAAGGCAGTAGGAGGGAAGAAGTAGGGGGGGACATGAATGACTGGGAGTTTGAGAGGGTTGGGCACTCTGTATAGGTGCTATATCACTAGGCCTCACTGGCCAAGACTGAAGTACAGTTGCATGGGATACAAGCTGACAGCTGAAGTTCAGCCCTGAGGCCCATGTCCAAAAGTAGTTTGAGTTCTGGTCTGCTCTTGTTACTAATCATAGAACATTAGGTTTGAAAGGGACCTCAGGAGGTCATCTAGTCAAAGCAGGGCCAATCCCAACTAAATCATCCCAGCAAGGGCTTTGTCAAGCTGGGCCTTAAAAATCTCTAAAGATGCAATTCCATCACCTCCTTAGGTAACCCATTCCAGTGCTTCACCACCCTCCTAGTGAAAAAGTTTTTCTAATATTCAACCTAGAGCTCCCCCATTGCAGCTTGAGACCATTGCTCCTTATTCTGTCATCTGCCACACTTAAGAACAGTCTAGTTCCACCTTTTCTGGAGCCTTCCTTTGGGTAATTGAAGGCCATTATCAAAATTCTTGCTCATTTGTATCTTCTGCAGACTAAACAAGCCCATTTTCCTCAATCTCGCCTCATAAGTCGTGTGTTCCAGCCCCTAGTCATTTTCCTTGCACTCCGCTGGACTCTCTCCAGTTTGTCCACATCCTTCCTGTAGTGGACACAAAACTCAAAATGTGGCCTCAACAGTGCCGACTAGAGGGGAATAATCACTTCCCGCGATCTGCTGGCAATGCTCCTACTAATGCAGCCCAATATGCCATTAGCCTTGGCAGTAAGGGCACTGTTGACTCGTATCCAGATTCTTGTCCACTGTAACCCCCAGGTCTTTTTCTGCAAGAACTGCTGCCTAGCTCGTCGGTCCCCAGTCTGTAGCTGTTGATTGGATTCTTCCATCCTATGTGCAGAACTCTGCACCTATCCTTGTTGAACCTCATCAGATTTCTTTTGGCCCAATCCTCTAGTTTGCCTAGGTTGCTCTGTATTCTCTCCCTACCCTCGGACATATCTACCACTCCCCCATCTTAGTGTCATCTGCAAACTTGCTGAGGGTGCAATCCATCCCATCCTCCAGATCACTAATGAAAATGTTGAACAAAACTGACCCCAGAACCTACCCGTGGGACACTCCACTTGTTACTGGCTGCCAACTAGTAATCGAGCCATTGAGCACTACCTCTTGAGCCTGATGACCTAGCCAGCTCTTTATCGACTTTATAGTCCATTCTTCCAACCCATACTTCTGTAACTTGCTGGCAAGAATACTGTAGGAGACTATCAAAAGCTTTGCTAAAGTCAAGGTATATCACATCCACAGCTTTCCCCACATCCACAGAGCCAGTCACCTCATCATAGAAGGCAGTTGGTTTGGTCAGGCATGACTTGCCCTTGGTGAATCCATGCTGACTGCTCCTGATCACCTTCCTCTCTTCCAAGTGCTTCAAAATGGATTCCTTGAAGACCTGCTCCATGATTTTTCCAGGGACTGAGGTGAGGCTGACTGGTCTGTAGTTCCCCAGATTCTCCTCCTCCCCTTTTTGGAAGATGGGCACTGTATTTGCCTTTTTGCAATGGTCTGGGTCCTCCTACCGTCATCACGATTTTTCAAAGATAATGGCCAATGGCTGTGCAGTCACATCAGCCAACTCCCTCAGCACCTTCGACCCCCATGGACATGTGCATGTCCAGCTTTTCTAAATAGTCCTGGACCTGTGCTTCCAGCACTGAGGGCTGCTCACCTTCTCCCCATACTGGGCTGCCCAGGGCAGTAGTCTTGGATCTGACCTTGTCTGTGATGACAGAAGAAAAAAAGCATTGAGTCCAGCTTTTTCCACATCATCTGTCACTAGGTTGCCTTCCCCATTCAGTAAGGGGCCCAAATTTTCCCTGACCACCTTGTTGCTAACATACCTGCAGAAACCCTTCTTGTTACCCTTCACGTCCCTTGCTAGCTGCAACTCCAGTTGTGCTTTGGCCTTCCTGATTTCACTCCTGCATGCTCGAGCAGTGTCTTTATACTCCTCCCTAATCGTCTGACCAAGCTTCCACTTCTTGTTAGCTTCCTTTTTGTGTTTAAGCTCACTGAAGATTTCTCTGTGAAGCCAAGCTGCTCACCTGCCATTTACTATTCTTTCTGCACAGCAGGATGATTTGTTCCTGCGCCCCCAGTAAGGTTTCTGTAAAATACAGGCAGCTCTCCTGGACTCCTTTCCCCCTCATATTAGACTCCCAAAGTTTCCTGCCCATCTGCTCCCTGAGGGAGTCAGAGTCGGCTTTTTTGAAGTCCAGGGTCCATATTTTGCTGTTCTCCTTTTGTCAGGATTCTGAACTCAACCATTTCATGGCCAGGGCAGCCTACAGCTGCACCCTTTTTTACTTCCCCTACCAATTCCACTCTGTTTTTGAGCAGCAGGTCAAGAGGAGCACAGCCCCTAGCTGGTTCCTCGAGCACTGGCACCAGGAAGTTGTATGCAACAGTCTCCAAAAACTTCCTGGATTGTCTGTGCAGTGTTCACCAAAAACTTCACTCTGCTTTAGGACATCAAAATTCTCTGATTCCAACAAAGGATGGACTCAGGAAGAAAATAAAAGGGGGAGATAATGAGAAATACCTGGGAAAAAAGGGAACACATGGGAGGTTAATAGGTAAATCCAAAGAACTGTTCTCCAAGAGTCATGACCCATGAGCTATCTGGGCAGATGGGGTGCATGGGTGGTGGTTCTGCTGTTTCTTAGCACGTGACATTCAGATCTGATCATGACTCTTAAGATGAAAAGGTAACACCGGTACCTCATCCCTCTCAGCAAGAAGGCAGTTGTTCCCACTTCTCTTCCCCACTGCCTCCACCTGAGCTATTTCAGGGTTTCTCCATTAATCTTCTGTTTTTATGTACGTACTATAATGAGCATTGTCCACTGTTACCGAGGCTTAACAGATCCTTTTGAATGAGCCCATCAATAGGAACATGTCCCTTTACATTGCAGTGAGCCTCCTGCCTGTTACTTATAGTACCCTGAACACTGTAGCAGGTATCGTTAATAAGCAAATGGCACTTCTAACATGGACCCTTTTGCAATGTGTAGAGACAGGCAGCGGGGCAAAGGCTGCTGTTGCTTCCTGCTTCCAGCGGCTCATTTTCTTCTGCAGTCCCCATTGCTGTGGTTTTCTCCTCAGTAACTTTGAATGTTTACACTAATCAGGAAGCAGAACCTTGTCTTGTCTTGGGTGATTGGGTGTTTTTAAGCCCCATCTCCTCAAAGCACTGATCACATGAGGATATAAGTTTTTGTTTAAAAACCCCACGTTTCTGTCCCTCAGTGTGGAGAAAAACTTGAAAATATGACCAGGTGTAACCTAAAGTCTCACACAGCAAAGAGGAAGAAGAACCCCACATTTACTATTTTTTAAATCATGATTTTGGGGGGCCCAACTCACTATTTTTGAACCTGTGGGGTTGGCAGTATTGCAAGTATCTCTCTTGTGTGGCTACATCACATGGGTGAAATTCCCCCTGTATAAAGACTGCTGAAGGCCTCTGTCCTCTAGGGGTTATTCCAGCTCAGTTTCTTTTGACCTGATTGTTCTCTCATGTAGGCCAGTGTTACTCCTTTGACTTCAGTGAGTTACATCTGATTTAGGCCAGTATGAGACCAGATTCTGGGCCTGTATATTCCTAGCAGATTTTCCTGAAAGCATGTCTGCTGTTCCTCCCTGACCCCTTCCCTGGGCTAAGCCTACTTTCTGATAAGTCTGTGTGCATCTCTGACTGCTGTTAGGGCTAATCTAGCCTCTGTGTCATAGTTTCTTACACACGTCTGTGCTATTTTGGATACTGTGTTTTAAAAACTGATTTTGTGATTGATGAGAAGCACTAAAGGCAAAGTTTAAAAATGAGGGTGCCTCATTTATGTGAGTCATTGATATGAAAGGATTATCTGTATCTAGCTGGATCGGCCTCTGCACGGTGGGAGTTACATTTGTTTATGCCAGTGAATCTTTGTATCATAAAGGTTACTATTGTATATGCTTGTTCACTCCAAATGTATAAATTTATGATAGGTTACTATGTTTAACGTATGAAAGGAGCCTCTCCCTCTGCTGATAGAGTGAGAGTGTTTTAACATATGAAAGGGGTCTTTCCCTTTGTAAGAAGTTTCTGTCTTTCCCTTTGTAAGAAGTTTCTAGTTTGCTATTGAAGCCCTAAAAAGATAAGAAAGGAATGTGCGGAGTCTGGGATGGGAGCCCTGGCCAGGTTCCCGTCACAGCCCCTTGCATAAGGACCAGATATCCATCAGATGATCTGCATAGTCACGTATACTTGTTGTTTCACTCTATAAAAGCTGGACGCACTTGTAGCAAATTTGGAGACCTCACCTACGGGTGGACGCACCGTGTAGGACTTCCCAATTGCCAGGACAGGCTCTCCAAATCCTCGCAGCAAACGGGGCTCCCCAGCAACTGTGGATTTGGATGATGGTAAAGTATTATTAGGGCAATTGGTGATGTATCTTTCTTAATCACTATAGTTGATTTTATGAAGTAATGATCAGGTGCATTACCTTACTTATTCTTTCTATTGCTTAGAATTATAGTATAATTAAGTTTATTCTGTTATGTATATATATCATTTCATTTTCTGTAATGTTTAGAAAGAGATAGTAAAGCAACCTTGTTCTTTCTACTGGTGTCTGTGTCCTTTCTATCAACCCCTTCAATTAGCAGAACAGTCATACAATTAGTAAACCAAAAAAACCTCTTATCAATCTCATGGGAGCATAACCTAAGACCAGCTACACTGGGGCAGATCAATGGTCCATCTGCCCAATATTCTGTCTTCTGACAGTGGATACTGCTAGATGCTTCAGGCAGTTGGAGGTTTAGGGACACCTTGTGACTAGGGCTGTGTTCTGGGCCATTATGGCTGCTAGCCATTGATGGACCTATCCTCTGTGACCTTATCCACTTTTTTATTTGAAACTCCATTCATGTTTGGCCATCACAAAAATCTCCTGGCAAAAAGTTCCACAGGTTGATGGGGTTGTTTGAAGAAGTTCTTCCTTTTGTTTGTTTTAAATGTGATGCTTATTGTCTCCTGACCCCCAGTGCATGGGGGTCCCTGAAGAGGGCACCCAGCCCCTTACAATCAGGGGAGAGAGAAGGGACTATCCCTGTCAGCTCTCCGAAGGAAAACGTAGGTGACCCCCGCATCCAGAAGTGGGGTGGGGTGGAGGAGGGGAGCCAAAAATCCTAGTTAGAGTCTTTCAAACCCCTTCCCACGTTACAGCCTATGATAGAAGCAAACTTTCTAGTGACTTTCCTAAAAAACGTCCTCAGCCCCTTTCCTCCTACCCCCACCGCAGCCCCCCGGGGTTTTACTGCAGGCCCGTAGCCCAAGGCCCACGGCGCGTTTTACTCTCTTCCCAAACCTGGTTTATTTGGCAATAGCCACGGGCTGGGAATCCCCCGAGAGACCTTCGGGTCATGGGGGGAGCAGGGCCTAGAAAGCGGGGGGCGCATTGTCCCGCCCGACGCGCCACGTTGGTTTCGCTGCGGCCCGCCCCGGTCTGAGAACACGGGGATGGGCGGAGCGTGCTCCGAGAGCGGGGTGACTGTGCGGGCGGGATCCGGCGGGCACGGGCCGCTCCCCGCCCGGGCCCTGCAGCAGCCAGGCCGCGGCTCCCGAGTCCCGCCCCCGGCCCGCTCCGCTCCGCTCTGCCCCGCCCCGCCGCGGGAGGATCTGCCCGGCCGGGCCGGGCCATGGCCGAGCGGGCCGCTGCCCAGGTAAGGGCCCGGCGGGGCGGGGACCCACGGGCCTGTGTCCGCGGGGGGGCCGGTCCGGTCCGGTCCGGTCCGGTTCGGTCCCCGCTTCCCCCGGCTCCTTCGGTCCCGGCTCGGCCCGACCGGCGGCGGTGCCGGAGCCCTCCGTGCCCCGAGCCGGGTCCCGCCCCCGGAGCCCCCGCGGTGCGGCCCGGGCGGGCGGGCGAGGCCCGGCGCCGGTAGTGGGGCGGCGGCTGAGGCCGCCCGGCGGAGGGTCCGAGGGCCCGTCCGGCCCTACAGCCCCGGGGGTTCCCGGCCGATCCGGGCCAGACGCGGGGTCCTGCCCGCTGCGGCCCGGGACGGGAAACGGCTCCCCGCGGGCCCGGCTGCGGATCCTGGGGCCAGGAGGAGACGCGGCCCCGCTGGCGCCGGCCCGGGGCTTTTCCCTGACGCTGACTTTGGTTTTCTGCCGCAAACAGGCTCCCCCCGGCCCGGACCAGGCGCCCGCCAGGGAAGCCCATCACCGCGCTGCGGAGATCTCCTTGTGGACGGTCGTGGCCGCCATCCAAGCCGTGGAGCGGAAGGTGGAGGCTCACGCCGCCCGGTTACTGGATCTGGAGGGGAGGACGGGGACCAGCGAGAAGAAAGTAACAGAGTGCGAGAGGACAGCGATGGAGTTCGGTCACCAGCTGGAGAGGAAGTGGGCTATTCTGGGGACGCTGATCCAGGAGAACAGCTTCCTCCAGAGGAGGCTGGAGAACATGGAGAACCTGCTGAGAAACAGGAACTTCTGGATCCTCAGGCTGCCCCCCGGCAAGAAGGGAGAAGTCCCCAAGGTAACAATACCCAGCTAGTGCTGAGGGGTAGGAAGCTGGGTACTGAATGGGTTTCCCTATCCTCCGGATAGACCAGCTCTGTAATTCACCACTTTACAACAGCTGCGATGCAGGGAGTGATCTTACTTGCTTCATGGTGTCCAGTACCTTAGACCCAGCTGGTCCAGTCCTTTGTGGATACTGTATGGGTCTGAGGGTCAGGCCATCTGGGCTCTGGTTCCACTCAGTGACTGATTTGCTGTTCCTCTCCAGCAAGTGCTGATGTGGAAAAGTTCTGTTAGGAGTGTACTTATGTATCACTTCTTCTGGTGCAACTTGGAAACTGGTTGGAAACCTAGACAAGAACCAGCACCGTGTGCCCAGCTCACCAGATGCTTTCAACAGACCACCTGCAAATGCTCCATTCAGTCCGTGGGAGGCGAGGGTGCTGGGCACCTCTCAGGAGACAATTATCTTCTATCTGAATTTGGCTCTGACTCATCAAATTTTCTACTAAAATTATTGCTCCAGGTGCCTCTCGGAAGAACAGTGTAGGGTACATTCCCTGCCATAAGGATCTTTTCTGAAGTATCTGGAAATTACTTCAATGGGCTTTGGGTCAGGCCCTTATAGTCTAAGACAGGAGCTTATTGTTACCCTTGTGATTCCAGGTGCCGGTGACATTTGATGATGTCTCCATCTATTTCAATGAGCAGGAGTGGGAGAACTTAGATGAATGGCAGAAGGAGCTTTACAAGAACGTGATGAAGGGGAACTACGAGACCCTGATCTCTCTGGGTAAGAATCTGTTTTCACTCTCTGGTTAGCAACACTAAACCTCTGAAATTCCTACTCTGGTTCCAGTTCCAGGTTGTTTTCCAGTTCCTTTGATTTCTGGTGGATCACCACTTCCCAGAGCATTTGTAATAGGCAGCTCATGCCACACACCCTCCTATTTAAAACTGAATTGGAAACTGCTGTCAAGAAGGAACTGAATGGCAATGAGTCCATGCCTCCGTAGATGCCCTTACTTGGAGGCACGAGGTGTCACTCTGCCAGGCCTGCAGATGCTCCTTTGCAGTGTCCTGTTGAGAGCACCCGGCGTGTGTGCATCTTCCGGTGGCGTATACATGGGGACAAAGCATCTCAAAGCATTCTAGTTACTGTACGTTAGTTCACCTCTTCTTTTGCGTCACCTGGTAACATAGCATAGAGCGTTCCTCCCCGTTCTTCTGCATCCCACCTAATGCTCAGAAAGGTGACAGACAGGATCAGCTGCCCCCCATTACTCCGGGCAGGTGGGGAGCTGTGACTGACACCTGCCATCAAGTGAGGACTGTATATTTAGAATGGAACTATTCTTTAGAATAGAGGTTCTCAATCAATTTACCATTGTGGCCAGCATATGCAGCTCTCCGTATGTTATATGGGCCACATCCACCCTATATATATTCTATCCATACAGCCCTGCAGATGTCACGTGGCCCACAGCTGTGTGCTGATTGGCCCACAAGCAGCCAGTGGGTTGAGAACCAGACACACAGACTGTAAGCTCCGGCCTTGAAGGGGTTCTGTATGCTTTGTTAGGTTTAGGTACACAAACGGGTTCAGATACCACTGTGCATATCAACTCCCCTTCTATGTGGCGAACCACGGCTCTTCTTCTGGGGAGCGCACCCAACTTCCACAAAGAATGGTATCTTTTTACAGGATTCTTATTAGTAATTTGCCTCCATTCAGCTCTGTCGTTGGCTCTAATGAGAGAAGGGGAACTAGTTTATCATTCAGCATTATTTGCAATGAAAATGACTAGGCCATAATGTTCCCTTAACTCTGTTCCATGACCAGACTACGCTGTTTCTAAGCCAGACGTCCTGTCCCGCATTGAACGAGGGGAGGAGCCGTGTGACGGAGATCAAGGGGGATCCCCGGAAGCACTAGAGGAGAGACTCCGGAAGGAGGAAGGGCTGGTGCAAAGAGAAATCCCGATGGACCCCAGCGCAGGTGAGTTATGCCAAGTGTCAATAACCCACACGTCCACTGTAGGACTTGGAGGTGCAGGGCTTGGGTGAGGGCTGTGACAGGGCTGTTGGCAGGGCTGCTGAGCCCAGAGTGGTGTCCTTATGAGCCAACGAGCTGAAGGACGCAGAGAGAAGGGCTGCAGGCCAGTGGGCCACGAAGTGCTTTGCAGTCAGCATATGAGACACTGAACTTCCTGCTGGAAGTGCGGCTCCAGAGCACGTGTGAGTGGACCACTGCCCCTGGCTGCCAGCAGGAGTCTGAGCGCCCTAAAAGGATCTGCCGGCATGTCATTTTCATGAACTGGATTTGCACTTTAAATCCTACGTGCCCGCCATGCTCTGTCTCAGCCCCTGCCATGGCCCCTTTTCGCCCTAATCTCTGCCCCTGCAGCAGTGAGCCACTGAGGATGAGGAAGAGAAGTGGGCGTGGCAGGGCAGTTGTGTTTAAATCACACAAATGTACCTGGTAAAGATGAATAAAACGCTCATTTCCCCTCAACTCTTTCTTCATGAATAGGCCATGCCATTTCCAACCCTGACATCCTGTCCTGGGCAGAAGTAGGGGAGGAGCCATGTATCAGAGGTCACAGGGGTTCGGCGGACAGAGAAATTCCTGTGGAGCCCAGCCCAGGTGAGCAGTGGGTTGGAATTTTGACACAGTGAGGCGTGTGAAAAGCACCTGGCCCATCAACATGTGTAACTGGATCTGGCTGGACGTGTTTTCTCATCTGTCTGTCTTTCCTTCCACAAAATGTTACTCAGTCTTCTACCCCTCCCAGACAGTCTAGCCCCACATCCTTTGTAGCAGGGGGTCGGTAGCTGTCGATTAAACGTCCCCTCATTTGCTTCTGTTTCTCATTACCATCAGCACCAGTTTCCACATCCGACACTCTAACCTGGATCAAACAAGAGGAAGAGCTGGGTGCTGGGGAGCAGCAGGACGCGAGGGAAGGAGGAATTCTCACTGGCCCCAGCACGGGTGAGCAATGGCTTGGTGCTGCAGCGTGCCCTTGTGCAAAACTCCCAGTGGCTCTGAGGAGGAGTGGGGCCCTAAGGGATTGAAACACCTAGGAGGTAGGGACTGGGGTAGCTGCCTGTGGCCCCTGGGCGCTCCTCTCGCGCTGGCTGTTCTTACCTGTTCTGAATGATCATTACTTACTATTCGTTTTGCAGTCCTGGCTCAGGGCTCTGTTGTGCTAGGCGCTGTCTGAGCACAGAACAAACAGACAGTCTCTATCCCCAAAGAGCTTACAGTCTAGTGATAGCCTCATTCTAAAATTACAGCCATCATTTGATGTCGGGTGTCAGTCACAGCTCCCCACCTGTCTGGAGTAACGGGGCAGTTGATCCTGTCTTTCACCTTTCTGAACGTTTGGTGGATGCAGAAGAACAGGGCCCCTCCTGTTTCCCTGCCCCCAGGCCTTCTGCAGGAGAATGTTTACCCTTGATACCCAGCTTGGAGGGGTGGTTTCAGGCTCATATTCCAGTATGCCTGGAATACTCAATACTGAAGGAGCTGACTGAGAAGATAACTGAGCAATCAGCGATTATCATCGAAAAGTTTTGGAAGATGGGAGAGATTCCATTAGACTGGACAATGGCAAATATAGAGCCAGTCTGTAAAAAGGGGAATTGTGGACCAGTCAACTTAGCTTCACGGTCCCGAAAGATAATGGAGCAAAGACGCAATCAATTTCCAAACACTTAGAAGATGATAAGGTAATTAATAAGAGTGCGCATGGATTTGTTAAGAACAAATTGTGTCAGACCTACCTGATAGCTTTCTTTGACAGGGTAAAAAGCCGTGTGGATAGGGGAGAAGCAGTAGATGCGGTATATCTTGTCTTTGGTATGGCTTTTGCTATTGTCTCGCATGACCTCATAAACAAACTAGGGAAATACAACCTAGATGGAGCTACTATAAGGTGGATACATAACTGGTTGGAAAACCATTGCCAGAGAGTAGTTATCAAAGGTTCACAGTCAAGCTGGAAGGGCATAACGAGTGGGGTCCTGCAGAGATCAGTTCTGGGTCTGTTCAATATCTTCATCAATGATTTAGATAATGGCATAGAGAGTACACTTATAAAGTTTGTGGATGATACCAAAGTGGGAGGGGTTTCAAGTGCTAAGGAGGGTAGGATTAAAATTCAAAGTGATCTGGACAAACTGGAGAAATGGTCTGAGATAAACAGGATGAAATTCAATAAAGACAAATGTAAAGTACTTGACTGAGGAAGGAACAATCAGTTGTACATGTACAAAATGGGAAATGGCAGCCAAGGAAGGAGTACTGCAGAAAGGGATCTGGTGTTCTTAATGGGTCACAAGCTAAATATGAATCAACAGTGTAACACTCCTGCTAAGAAAGCAAAGCTCATTCTGGGCTGTATTAGCCGGAGTATCGTAAGCAAGACACAAGAAGTAATTCTTCCACTCTACTTCACGCTGATACGGCCTCAACTGGGGTATTGCATCCATTTGTGGGTGCCACATTTCAGGAAAAAAGTGGACAAACTGGAGAAAGTCCAGAGAAGAGCAACAAAAATGATTAAAGGCCTAGAAAACATGACCTATGAGGGAAGATAGAAAAAATTGGGTTTGTTTAGTCTGGAGGAGAGAAGACTGAGAGAGGACATCATAACAGTTTTCAAGTACGTAAAAGGTTGTTATAAAGAGGAGGGAGAAAAATTATTCTCCTTAGCCTCTGAGGATAGGACAAGAAGCAATGGGCTTAAATCGCAGCAAGGGAGGGTTAGGTTGGACATTAGGAAAAATTTCCTGTCAGGATAGTTTAAGCATTGGAATAAATTGCCTTGGGAGGCTGTGGAATTTGTCATTGGAAATTTCTAATAGCAGCTGTCAAGGATGGTCTAGATCAGTGGTTCTCAACCAAGGGTATGCATAACTCTGGGGGCACGCAGAGGTCTTCCATGTCAACTTGTCTAGATATTTGCCTAGTTTTACAACATGCTACATAAAAAGCACTGGTGAAGTCAGTACAAACTAAAATTTCATACAGACAATATTTTATTTATACTGCTCTATATACAATGATATGCGGTAATGCAACGTGCGTGTACGCACTGTATTAGACACGCATCTTATGTCACAGATGTGTGCAAGCATGTTAATGAGGTTAGCGGTGTCATGGTGTGTATGCCGTTGTGATGTAAAAATGGATTGATTTTTAAAATGAGGAGCTGGAAGCTGAGGTTGTGGCAACAGTGAAAGTTGTAAGAAATTGAAACTGGCTGAAAAAACCCATTGTTAGTTCTACACAAAATATATTGCTTTCGGATTCGTGTCTGCAAATAGCCATCCACCTCAAACTTTGTTTCCTTTTTGGAGAATCTCTATTAAATAGCAGTATGAAGTCAGCACGTTTGCACTGATGTTTGAAGACAAAACATCCTATGCATGTGGGTAAGCTAGTAGAATTTTTTCAAAGAAAGCTTTCTGAGTTCTAGACTTCCCAGCTTAAAATGAGGAAAGCTTTTGTAAGCACCTGCCATCTGCTAGTGAAAGTGGTTTTTAAGTGAGGTGAAACTTGGGGCATGCAAGATGAATCAGACTCCTGAATTGGGTTTAGTAGTCTGGAAAGATTGAGATCCACTGAACTAGAAGACCTGTCAAGGTCCCTTCCAGTCCTACACTTCTATGATTCTATGCCATGATACAGAAGGAGACGAGGCTAGATGTATCATGACATCCAACCCAAATTGTGCTATCTAGCACAAACGATTTCAAGTCAAAACAAGCCCTACTGTAGGTGGTTCGGCCAGAGACATCCCTTAGGGGAGGATTTATTAATGGAGATTAATAAATGGAGGTTATTAAATTTAAATTATTTAATAATTAAATTAAATTATTAATGGAGATTCTCTATATCCTGGTAAGGAGGAGAGGATGGAAGAGGATAAAATATGGGATGGATCTAATGAGAAACAGTCAAATGAAAAAAAGTCCCATTCAATTACATCACATCATAGCAGAGAGCTACAAAGTGGCAATTTTTAAAGTTCTTATATACAAATGCTAGAAGTCTAAATATTAAGATGAGTGAACTTGAGTGCCTTGTATTAAATGAGGATATTGGTGTAATGGGCATCACAGAAACTTGGTGGAATGAGGATAATCAATGGGACATAGTAATACCAAGGTACAAAATACATGGGAAGGAGAGAATAGGTTGTACTGGTCGGGAGAGGCGCTATATGAGAGAGAAGGTGTAGCGTCAAATGAAGTAAAAATCTTAAATGAACCAAACTGTACCCCAGAATCTCTAAGGATAGTAAGTCCATGCTCGAATAATAAGAATATAGCAGTAAGGACATACTACTGACCACCTGACCAGGAAGGTGATTGTGAAATGCTCAGGGAGATTAGAGAGGCTTACAAATTAAAAACTCAATAATAATGGAGGATTTCAACTATCGCCATATTGGCTGGGTACATGTCACCTCAGGACAGGATGCAGAGATAAAGTTTCTTGACATTTTAAATGACTTCTTGGAGCAGCTAGTCCTGGAACCCACAAGAAGAGAGGCAATTTTTCCTTTAATCCTAAATGGGTTACAGAATCTGGTCCAAGAGGTGAATATAGCTGAACTACTTGGTAATGGTGACCATAACATAATACAATTTAACATTGGTGTGTGGGGGAAAACTCCAAAGCAGCCCACCATGGTAGCATTTAATGTCAGAAAGGGGAAGGACACAAAAATGAGGACATTGGTTAAACAGAAATTAACAGGTCCAGTGCCAAAAAAGAAATCCCAGCAAGCTGCATGGAAACTTTTAAAGACACCATAATGGAGGCACAATTTAAGTGTATACCTCAAATTAAAAAAACATGGTAAGAGGACCAAGAAAGTGCCAGTGTGGCTAAACAACAACATGAAAGAAGTGGTTAGAGGCAAGAAAACCCCAACATTCCTTTAAAAAGTGGCAGTTAAATCCTATTGATGAAAAGAAAAAGGAGCTAGAGAAGTGTAAAAATATAGTTAGGAAGGCCAAAAAAAGAACTTGAAGAGCAACTAGCCAAAGAATCAAAAAATAACAGCAACATTTTTTTACATACATCAGAAGCAGGAAGCTGCTAAACAACCAGTGGGCCCCCTGGACGACCAAGATGCTAAAGGAGCACTCAAGGAAGATAAAGCCATTACGGAGAAACTAAGTGAATTCTTTGCATTGGTCTTCACAGCTGAGGATATGAGGGAGATTCCCAAACCTGATCCATTCTTTTTAGGTGACAAATCTGAGGAACTGTCCCAGATTGAGGTGTCATTGGAGGAGGTTTTGGAACAAATGTATAAATTAAACAGTAATAAATCACCAAGACAAGATGGTATCCACCCAAGAGTTCTGAACTACTAATGGTATGCAACCTATCATTTAAATCATGTTCTGTATCAGATGACAGGAGGATAACTAATGTGACACCAATTTAAAAAAAAAATGAGTTCTGTAGGACTTTAAAGACTAACAAATTTATTTTTTGCCTTGCATCTGTCAAAGTGGATTAAAGCCCACGAAAGCTTATGCCTGCAAAAAATAAATGTTAGTCTTTAAAGTGCTACAGAACTCTTGCAGCTTTTGCTGTATACAGACTAACACGGCTACCCTTCTTCAGTTTTTTAAAAAGGCTCCAAAGGTGATCCTGGCAATTACAGGCTGGTAAGCCTAACTTCAGTACCAGGCACCTTGGTTGAAACTATAGTAAAGAACAGAATTATCAGACACATAAACCAGGATTTGTTGGGAAAGAGTCGACATGGTTTTTGTAAAGGGAAATCATGCCTCACCATCTACTAGAATTCTTTGAGTAAATCAGCAAGCATGTGGACAAGGGTGAGCCAGTGGATACAGTTTACTTAGATTTACAGAAAGCCTTTGATAAGGTACCTCACCAAAGGCTCTTAAGCAAAGCAAGCTGTCATGGGATAAGAGGGAAGGTCCTCTCCTGGATCAGTAACTGGTTAAAAGATAGAAAGCAAAGAGTAGGAATAAATTGTCAGTTTTCACAATGGAGAGAGGTAAATAGTGGTATCCCCCAGGGATTTGTACTGGGACCAGTACCATTCAACATATTTATAAATGATCTGGCAAAAGGGGTAAACAGTGAGGTGAGTAAATTTGCAGATGATAAAAACTACTCAAGATAGTTAAGTCAAAAGCAGACTGTGAAGAGTTACAAAGGGATCTCACAAAACTGGGTGATAGGGCAACAAAATGGCAGATGAATTTCAACGTTAATAAATAAAAAGTAATGCACATTGGAAAACCTAATCCCAGCTATACACACAAAATGATGGAGTCTAAATTAGCTGTTACCAATCAAAAGACAGAGATTGTGGAGTCATTATGGGTATTTCTCTGAAAACATCTACTCAATGTACAGTGGCAGTCAAAAAAGCTGACAGGATGTTGGGAATCATTAGGAAAGGGACAGATGATAAGACAGAAAATATTGTATTGCCTCTTTATAAATCCATGGTATGCCCACATCTTGAATACTGCATGCAGATCTGGTCGTCCCATCTGAAAAAAGATATATTGGAATTGGAAAAGGTACATAAAAGGGCAACTAAGATGACTAGGGGTATGGAACAGCTTCCATATGAGGAGAGATTAATAAGACTGGAACGTTTCAGCCTGGAAAAGAGATGAGTAAGGGGGAATATGATAGAGGTCTATAAAATCATGACTTGTGTGGAGAAAGTGAATAAGGAAGTGTTATTAACTCCTTATAACACAAGAACTAGAGGTTACCAAAGGCAACAGGTTTAAAATGAGCAAAAGGAAGTATTTCTTCACACAACACACAGTCAACCTGTGGAACTCCACTGTCGTGAAGGCCAAGACTATAACAGGATTCAAAAAAGAACTGGATATGTTCATGGAGGATGGATCCATCAGTGGTTATTAGCCAGGATGGGCAGCGATGCAAAACCATGCTCTGAAGTGACCCTAACCTCTGTTTGCCAGAAGCAGGGAGTGGGCAACGGGATAGATCACTTGATGATGACCCTGTTCTGTTCATTCCCTCTGACATACCTGGCATTGGCCACAGTCAGAAGACAGGACATGGGGCTAGAGGGACCACTGTTCTGACACAGTAGGCCTGTTCTTATGTCTATTGAGTTCATGTGCTGAAGCTATACATTATTCATTGGTAAGGCCCTACTTAACTTGTGATGTTGCAGATTCTGCAATATTAGGCTTTCACCGAAGTTTTGACAGTGAGACCTGACAGCGGGAGCCCCAACCACCCCACATGGCAGCTCTCAGCCTCAGGTGGCCTACAGCGGGAGTGCAAAAATTGTGGAAAAGTAATAATGGATTTTATTACCACAAATAATAAGGCCTATTATTTTTCTGTAATTTTTCCATTCATTGCTCACAATTCAGCTGCAATTTTTGAAGGTCATTCCACAATTCAAGTAGGGCCTTATTCACTGGGCCATTAAAAAGCATCAGGCGTGGGGGTTCTTTTGGGGTTTTTTTGCACAGAATCCCTTAGCCATGGGAGATTTCCTTCCAGATCAGAGCAGTAATGCCTGGCTCTCTCTCTGTTTTCTAGCAGATGATGGGACAGTGAGCAAAGAGAAGGACAAGCCCCAGGGAGGATGTCTGGAGAAGCTGAAGCCACACGGCATGTCGTTGGTGAAATCAGAAGAGGTTTTGCAGAGCCTGCAGCAGGGAGCGGCTGCACAGCTAGCTAACCCTGCTGTCACCAGAGTGGAGAAATCCACTCAGTATGACCGAGATCTTGGCTTGCTCAAGGGCTTAGTGGTGCAGGCAGGAGAAAAACCCTTTGTCTGTGGCGAATGCAGGAAGGGCTTCTGGCTGAAGGGGAGTTTTGTCAAGCACCTGCGGAGCCACGCCAAAGTGCGGCCCTACAAGTGCACCGAGTGCGAGAAGAGCTTCAACTGCCAGTCGGAGCTGCTGCGACACCAGATGATTCACCGTGGGGAGAAGCCCTACAAATGCAGCGAGTGCGAGAAGAGCTACAGCCGCAAGGTGTACCTGCTCAACCACCAGCGTGTGCACACAGGAGAGCGGCCCTTCCAGTGCACGGTGTGCGAGAAGAGCTTCCGGCAGAAGGCTGTGCTCATCTCGCACCAGCGCCTGCACACGGGCGAGCGCCCCTACACATGCACCCAGTGTGGTAAGAGCTTCACTCAGCCGTCCAAGCTGACCAGCCACTATCGCATCCACACGGGCGAGCGCCCCTACAAATGCACCCAGTGTGGCGACAGCTTCAGCGAGAAGGCCAAGCTCAACAACCACTATCACGTCCACACCGGAGAGCGGCCCTACAAGTGCACTGAGTGCGACAAGAGCTACCGCCGCAAGGAGTATCTGCTCAACCACCAACGCCTGCACACCGGCGAGCGGCCCTTCCAGTGCACTGAGTGCGGCAAGAGCTTCATGCTCACGAGGAGCTTCATCAACCACCAACGAAACCACAGGAAAGAGAGACTCCACTTGGGTGGCCCAGCTGCTAACAGCCTAGGGTCTGTCTGCCTCTCGGGTAACGAGAAGGGAGAAGGGCTGCAGCACCGCACGGAGAAAAGCGGGGAAAGTTTCGCGGGGAAGCATGATCTGGAGAGAAACCAGCAGCTCCGTGCCGCAGAGCAGCCACACCAGTGTGGCACGTGTGGGAAAAGCTTCCGAAACAAGGAATCCCTGAAAGAACACCAGAGTCTCCACTGCACAGAACAAGGGCATCCGGAGGTTTCTCAGAGCCCCGGACAGGAAGCAGAGGCCGGACTCCTGGTCGTAAAGATGGAAGATGTGTGGTAGCCCGTGGAATGAATGTACAGCGGGTGCGTGTTAATCGGACGCAAGCCAAGAGGAGGAGTTGAAACATCTGCGATTTAGAGGGCGCTTC
Source organism: Mesoclemmys tuberculata (assembly GCA_007922155.1). Lineage (NCBI taxonomy): Eukaryota > Metazoa > Chordata > Testudines > Chelidae > Mesoclemmys > Mesoclemmys tuberculata. The sequence continues at coordinate 776,532 of ML675603.1, read as the reverse complement.
AGCCCATCAGATTAGATTCTGTGTGTGAGCCCCTGCAAGGGGGTGGAAAGCCAGCCAGTGGGCTTCCTTCTGTCCCCAGCTGGGGAGGATTCCTCTTCTCTGTCAACTGCAAGTGCAGTAACAGTGCTTTGGGGACACACAGGGGAACCAGTCTCTGCTTGGGAAAAATCCCCATGCAGTGGCAGGTGGAAGGCAGTAGGAGGGAAGAAGTAGGGGGGGACATGAATGACTGGGAGTTGGAGAGGGCTGGGCACTGTATCACTGGGCCTCACTGGCCAAGACTGAATTGCATTTGCTTGGGATATAAGCTGACATCTGAAGTTCAGCTCTTAGGCGCACATCCTACAGTCGTTTTAGAGGCCTGGTCTTCTCTTGTTATTAAAGTGACACTTGCTTCGGTCTTCACTCTCCTTCAGGATATCTAAATTCTCTAGTGACGCCAGCAGAGGATGGACTCAGGAGTATAATAAAAGAGGGAGATACTGAAAAATACCCTGAAAAAATGGAGAACACAGGGGAGGCTAATAGGGAAATCCAAGGAGACGTTCTCCCAGAATCCTGACCCAAGAGCTCTCGGCAGGTCAGCAGAGTAGAGCTTTTCATGTGGGCTGGTGGGGTGCATGTGTGGTGGTTCTGCTATTTCTTAGCATGTAACATGTACAGATCTGATTGTGACTCTTAACACCTAAAGATAACACAGTCACCTCATCCCTCTCCGAGTAAGAAGGCAGTTGTTCCCACCTCCCCCCCTCGGCCATTTCAGGGTTTCTCCCTTAATCTTCTATTTTTATGTACATGCTGTAATTAGCATTCTCCACGTTACCAAGGCTTAACAGAGCCTTTTGAATGAGCCCATCAATAGGAACAGGTCCCTTTACATTGCAGTGAGCCTGCCTGTGTTCAGGATATTGTAAGTATCGTTAATAAGCAAATGGCACTTCTAACATGGACCCTTTTGCAATGTGTAGAGGCAAGCAGTGGGGCAAAGGCTGCTGTTCTTCCTGCTTCCAGCTGCTCATTTGCTTCTGCAGTCCCCATTGCTGTGGTTTTCTCCTCAGTAACTTTGAATGTTTACACTAATGAGGACCTTCACTCCCCCCAAAATACACTGTTAACTCCTGCAGTGTTGTGTTGTCTTGGGCGATTGGGTGTTCTTCAAGCCCCATCTTCTTGAGGCAACTGATCGCATGAGGATCTAAGTTTTCGTTTAAACCCACATTTCTGTCCCTCGTTGTGGAGAAAATCTTGAAAATGTGACCAAGTGTAATCTAAAATCTCAGACAGCAAAGAGGAACCCAACATTTGTATTTTTAAATCGTGATTTTGGGGGGCCTGGTTCATGACTTTTGAACCTGTGGGGTTGGCAGTGCTGCAAATATTTCTTTCGTACGCAGAAATTGCTTAAGGCCTTTGTCCTATAGGGGTCACTCCACCTCGGCTTCTTTCGGCCTGATGTTTGTCTCACATAGGCCAGTGTTACTCCTTTGACTTCCATGGAGTTACGTTGGATTTACGTCTGTACGAGTGAGAGCAGGCTCAGGGCCTGTATTTTCCTAACAGATTTTCCTCAAAACATGTCTGCCGTTCCCCACCCAAGCCCCTCCCCAGGCTAAGCCTTCTTTCTGGTAACTCCATGTGTGCATCTCTGACTGCTGTTAGGGCTAATCTAGCCTCTGTGTCATAGTTCCTTACGCATGTCTGTGCTATTTTGGATACTGTTTTAAAAACTGATTTTGTGATTGATGAGAAGCACTAAAGGCACAGTTGAAGAATGTGAGGGTGCCTCATTTACGTGAGCAATACAGTTAGTAAACAAAAAAACCCCATTGTTGTTCTCATCAGAGTATAACATGAGCACAGATACTTGGTCAGACCAATGGTCCATCTAGACCAATATCCTGCCTTCTGACAGTGCCCAGTGCCAGATGCTTCATGCAGTTGGAGGTTTAGGGTCACCAAGTCCATGTGGCTGTATCCCTGGCCATCTTTGCTACTAGCCATTGATGGATCTGTCCTCTAGGAACTTACGTAATTCTTTTTTGAATCCAGTTTTGGGCCTTCACATCATCCTCCAGCAACACGTTGCACAAGTTGACGCTGTGTGGTTTGAAGTACTTCCTTTTCTTTGTTTTAAAGCTGCTGCCTATTATCTCCTGACCCCTAGCACATGGGGGTCCCTGAAGAGGGCACTGAGTCCATTACAATCAGGGCAGAGGGAAAAGGGAATATCCCTGTCAGCTCTCAGAAGGCAAATGCAGGTGACACCCAGCATCCAGAACTGGGTTGGGGCAGAGGTGGGGCGACAAAAAGCCTAGAATTATTTTTGCTGATTTTAAGCCCTTTCCAAGCCACTGACAATATGATACAAACAAACTTTCTAATGATTTTCATAAAAAGCACCTTCGGCCCCTTTTCTCTTCACTCTGTGCTGCAATCCACGGGTTTCTGGCAGAACTAGTTGCCCAAGGCCTACTGCGCGTTTTGCTCTGGTCCCAAACCTGGTTTACTGGGGCCAGTGAGCCACTGGCTGGAAATCCCCAGTGCCAGGGGTTGGGGGAGGGGGAGCAGGGGACCAGAAACCAGCGGGGCAGTCGGTGCTTTGTGGGTGCTGTAGAATACAGGCACATACCCGGCCTCCATTGCTTTCGCTGGCGGGCTGGTCCCGGTCCAGCTCCCCGTGGCTTCCTCCTCCGCCCAGCTCGACTCGGCTCACTCTGCTCCGGCTGCGGGGCGGCCCCTAGGGAGGAGGGAAAGCCGGGCGGGAGGGATCTGCCAGGCCGGGGCCATGGCCGAGCGGGGCAGGGGAGCCCCAGGAGCTGGCCCCAAGGGGAGCGCTGTGCTGCCTGCCTGCCCCTGGGGCAGGGCCCGGCCCAGGGCTGCTGGGCTCTGGCTGGTGGGGCCTGGCAGGTGCCTGTGCTGCCCCTGGGGTTCGTAGCCGCCCCGGGGGATTGTGCAGGCAACTCCCAGTGCGGGACTCTGGGGAGAAGCAGTGCCCCCTTCCTGGCCCCCCAGAGCGGGGAGGGTTTGGGCTAGGTCCAGGCATTGCCCCCTTGGCTTGGTTTCCTTCCACCCTGCTGCCTCACTCACCTCCTCTGGCCTGCGGGTCTCTCTGTAACGTTTCTCACAGCCCAACAGGTGAGGGCTGGCATTGCTGCCTTTGGTGCTCCTCTCTCCTGTGTTAGGGCTTGGGAATGGGTCCCCCCTGCCCCCTTTCTCTGTGCATCTGGCTTGCAAACTGGGCGGGCATGGGCCCCCAGCTCCCGCATGGCGTCTCGTCCTTCCCAACAGGCTCCGGTGTCCCCTCACCCCGTGCAGCCCCTCGCTGCTCCTGGATGGACCCCAGAGAGACAGCCGCAAAGTGCCGAGATTTCCCTCGCTGGGGTGGTTGCCCTCCGAGCCCTGGAGGGGATGGCGGATTCTCATGCCACCTGGTTACAGAGTTTGGAGGGGAGAACTGGCATGTCTGAGGAGAAATTAGCAGAGGACAGTGGTGCAGTTCGGTGACCAGTTGGAGAGTAATAGCCTGAGATCCTACCATCTCCAGAGAGCAGAGATGACCTCTATTTTTAAGGTCTTCTCTAAAAAACCTTCCCCAGCCAACACGCACATGTATTGTAAACCGCATGAGACTCCATGTCTCTACCTGGGAAGGATTAAGAGCTCAACTGACTCTCCTGAGATTTGAACCTGGGGCGCCAGAGTGTTTGGGTATTTCAAACCTGATGCTAAGCCTCTGATGTGATCTCACAGTGACGAGTATGATAGAAAGAACTTGTCAATGTGGCCAAAGACACCATGAATAAAAAAGTTTCCAAAGTTAAAGGAAGATGCCTGATACCAAACATCACAAGGTTTGCAATCAGTTTGAAGTCCATCATAACGTGTGCAGTGGTTTCTGTGGCTTAGTGGATCAGGTTCAAGACTGGGAATCTGGAATCTCTTCCTGGTACATCACTAACTTATTTTAAGGCCTGAAGCAAGCCATGTTCCCCTCCTGGTGTCTTCTAAATGGACGTGAAGGAGAGGGGATGATAATGTGTACCCATCTTGATACAGCACTTTGCGTTTTCTGGATGAGAAGTAATATGCAAGTATGAAGCATTATAATTGCATTAGAAAAGTAAATACAAATCTGTGTTTGTACAGGACCTAGCACTATGGGGGTTCGGGCTGTGTCCAGCCTGCTAGGTTCTACAGCAGTACAGTAATAAAATCACTCTGTTTACATGAACAGAATCTCCAGTTTCGACACCTGACGTTTATCCCAGGTTAAACTAGAGGAAGGGTCATGCGGCAGAGATCAGCAGGAACTGGACGAGAGACAAATCCTTGCGGATCCCAGTGCATGTGCGTTACAGAGTAACAGACTGTCGTAAGCAGGGAGAGAAGTTAAATGAGAAAATCCAACAAATCTTCTGTGGGTATCACACCAAGCAGGAGCCAGTGTGGGGATGGAAATATTTAGCACGCCCATAAGCACTTTGAAATGGTGGGAAAATGCCATTTGTTTTACAGATTGGAAGTCTGATGCACAAACTGAGGAAGCGACTTGCCCAAGGTCACACACGGAGTCAGTGGTAGGAAGACCGGGGTCTCTTCCAGCTCCACAATGTCAGTCCTGTGCCCTACCACCGGCCCACGTGGTGTTACTGATCAGTGCTGGACGTGAGAAGGGGGCAATTGAAACAGTCACTGTCCTATCCCAGCTGGCTGTTTGGGTAACTCAGTACACAGTCAGGTTAGGTTTGAGCCGAGGGCCAGCAGGTCGCTGGAACGTGGAGTGAGCAATGACAGCACTGGTGCAGTTACCAGCCCATGCCCTTAAGTAACTCCGTTAGCTGTCACGAAGTAGGACACTGTTGTGTGTGCTCTGCCCATCGGTTAGCGGGGGACATGATCACATGTATTAAGCGACTGCATTCCAAGTGGGTCCTTCTTGTCCAAGTAGATGAAAAAAAACAAAACCAATGCTGGATTCTCTCCTATTTTGCTGCAGCAGGTGATGGGCTTGTGATAAAAAAAGAGGAGGGGACTGTCACGGAAGGCCATGGCAGCCCGAAGCCATGTGAGGTCCATCTGGAGACATCCAGAGAGAGCGGGTGCTGGCTTCTGAGTGGGAAGTGCCCTGTGAGGGTCAGCATGGCCCACTGATGCAGCCAACAAGCAATGTGTGGCACCCCAGCGAATGCCAGTGGGGCATGAAGGAAATTGTTGTGCTCCAGGGTATTGTTGTCCCTCAGCTCAGCCCGCTCGCGGAGAGGCCCTTTCAGTGTCTGCAGTGCGGAAAGCGCTTCACCCGGAAAGACATCCTGCTGTCCCTCCAGCACACCCACACGGGGGAGTGGCCCTACCAGTGCACCCAGTGTGGCTGCCGTTTCAGCCGCAAGGAGCACTTCCTGGTGCAGCAGCGCATCCACACCGTGGAGTGCCCCTACAGTGCAGCCAGTGCGACGAGCTTCATCCGCCAGTCGTGGCTCAACTACCACGCCCGCATCCACTTGGAGGAACGGCCCTATGCCTGCGCCCAGTGTGCTAAGCGCGTCACTGAACCCGCCAAGCTGGCTGTGCATTACCAAGTACACACCGGTGAGCAGCTTGACCCCTGTCGGCGGTGCGACAAGAGCTTTGGCCTGAAGAAAAGCCTCATCATCCACCAGCAGAGCCATGCCCAGGAGGAGCCCTACCAGTGCTCCGAGTGTGGCATCCACTTCATCTGCCAGTCCTACCTCGTCCTGCACTGGCAGGTCCACACCGGGGAGCGCCCCTACCAGTGCGGGGAGTGCGGGCGGAGCTTCCGCTACGAGGCGTCCCTGAAGGATCACAGCAGGGTTCACGGCATGGACTCCGGTCACCTGCGGATTTCGCCCAACCCCAGGCTGGTATTGAAGAGGGGCACCATGGTGTGAGAGTAAACGCCGGTGCTGATGGCAGCCCAGCGAATAGGCACTGAGAACAGCAACGTTGCAACGGAACAGGAAATGAACGAATCCCAAGCGCGTCTGTCCCGCTGACCCAGGGGATCCTGTGTGTGCTCCCAACTCTCTCAGCCCTGCAGCCTGACCAACAGCACTAGCTGCATGGGTGTGAGGTTGCTCTTGCCGTTTGGTTTAGCGATGCGCTATCTTACCCTCTGCTGTTTGTGCAGAGAAAGCATCAGCAAAGGGAATGTGGACTGCCACTCTGCTTTTCTGCTACAGGGGAACAACTCCTATTGCTCTCCGTTTGTAGGTGCGCCCACAGTATCTGGGGGTAGAATTGGAGGTCATAGTGTGAAAGCCACATCCCTGAAGATAACCATGCAGTGGGGTGAGGGAAACAGCTGGAGGGCATGAGGGAGACACACTGAAGGGAAGAGACATCGAGGCACGGACATAAGGAGTGGGGCCAAATGAATCAGTAAATGGCAGGGCAACTTGCACACCCCAGGCCTGGTGATCTCATCAGCTGCTCTTGGGAGATAAGCAGATGCCAGAAGTCAGTGATTAGGAAATGGGTGTAACTAGCAAAATAGTGTGATTTGTAAGTAATTTTGGACATTTCCTCTGCAATACAACCTGAGTGCAGATCTTGGCACGTATAAACCCTTTCATTTGCCTTTTAAAAAGGTGTTTATGTAATTTCAAGCCTGGCCATGTGTTCTTTTAATGGGCTGGGATCTCAAACCCTCCAGTTTTTATTTAATAATAATAAGTAAATAAATACTTTAATACATTTAAATTCAGAAACACCCCCAATCACAGCCCAAAAATGACTGCCTGGGCTCCCAGCCTGTCTACGGAGAAAGCTGTATGTAAAACAAGAACATGAGGTTTTAAATGTATGTCAGTCTTGACGCTAGTTTGAAGGGTAAAAAACAAGTCCCATCCCTACAAACTCTGGGATTCTGCTGTTTCAACTAGCATTGTGACTGCTGGAGAACATGCTCACCTGCCCCAGGTCCGAATGGCCTGCTGGGATGTGAGTTGGAGGCTCCTCCATGGAGCTCTGTGCATAGGCGTGTACCTGGCACAGTTCTCCCTCCCCCTTCCCGATGCCTGCCCTTTGTGCGGTGTGAGGGAGACCGTGGTGCACATCTACATTGAGTGTGCCAGTGCAGCCCCTTTTCTGGCTCTTCCTGAACCTTCTCCGTCAATTCTGGCTCCACTTTTCCCCACACCTCTTCATTTATGCACACCCTGTCCGCAGCCCCACAAAGCCTCCTCATGAACCTCCTCCTGGCTCTGGCCAAGATGGCCATCTGTAATACCAGGAGACGCTGGGCGAGGAGGTACTCTGCAACTGTGAGGCCTATTTACTCTCCTCCCTCCAATCATGTATCTGGGCAGTTACTGTGGGCTGTGTCCACTGGCTCCCGAGACACCTTTGAGGATCTGCAGGCGCTGTCCAGGGTTCTCCGCTCTGTGTCTCCTTCAGGTTCCCAGATTTGGAACCTGTGACCCTTACTCCTGATCCTGTTTTTCATTAGTTGTTCACCGAATTCAGCGGCGCCCTGGGCTTAGTGGCTTCCTCTTTAGGCTGAAGGAGGGGCCTTCAGAAGCTCGCCTCCCACCCCTGTGGTTCAATAGGTAGTCCAGGGCCACAGTTCTGGTCGTCCATTTACAGAAACGGTACCTTGCTACCCTTTTCTCTGGTTTAACAGTGGCGTGCTGTTACCATATGGCTTGGCGTATACGGGTATGTCTGTGATCTAGAATTATATCAGTACCGGTATTTCTGTTTTAAAAGGAGTTTTCTGATAATGCTCATTCACCATAATAATAAAAACGATTATCAGCAAAGCAGTTCTGTTCCAGTGTTTAGACTGGTCTGGGTCTGCAGTCTCCAGGGGCATGTTGGTGCTCAGCGCAAAGCAAAAATCTTCATCCCAGAACCTATCTGAGCAGTCAGGGGCCCAACTCACCTTTGATAGGTGTGGTCAGAGGACAGGACTGGGATTTGGGAATTCCTGCATTCTTGTCCTAGTGCTTACACTGACTTGTTCCTCCTGTGTGACTTTGGGAAATCACTTACCTCTCTCTGTTCCCAGGGGTTAAAATAGGGATTCCTTGCTGGCCTCCTGTGCGAGTTAGTTTGTTAGTGGACGTGCTTTAGAGCAGCGGAGCAGCAAAATGATCCATTCCTGGAGCACTGAGTGAACTGGCAGGCCTAGTTAGGATTCAATTCTGATCTCACTCTTGTTGGTCTTATGCCAGTGAGTTCCACTGATTTCAGCGGTGTTACCCCCAGTGGACACGGGTGTAGGAGAAGAGGATCAGGCCATCAGTCTTCCTATAGCTCTCCACATATTTAAAGCACTGTACGTTCACTAAGCTAATTCATCCTTGGATCGCACCTGGAAGGCAGATGGGTCAGTATCAATATCCTCATTTTACGATCGGTAAACTGAGGCATGAGGCTCATGTGACTGGCCTAAGTGAGTCAGTGACAAAGCCAGGATTCCCCCTCCCAACATTTCCATGGAAGCGAGACTACAAATCTTTCTTCTGCTGCAAATGCCGGACCTGTGTCTCACTCCGTGATACCAATGTAACTCCATTGAGCAAGTTACACCAGCATAGACTGTGTGGGAGTGTTGAATCAGGTCCACTAGCTACATGCCATTACTTTGTACATAGGGGGAAACTGAGGCATGGGTCTCTCCTCTGGCGAAGCATTTATACCATCCTCAACTCCAGGGTATCCTAGCATCTGACCACAGTGATTTGGCTGCTCCAGCTTTCCTCAAAAAGCCCCCACTGGGAGAACGGACAGCTTCCTCCCCACCCCACTAGAATGTGGGCTAAGGGCTGCACCATTTAAATAGAATAATGGTTAGAGCCTGGGTTATTCCCAAACTGCCAGCTGGGTCAGTGCCTCAGTCCAGATTTATAATGATGAGAGTTTATAAATTCTGGGATTAACAGAATTCCTGGACAGCCCCCTCGTGGTCAGACGAATGAAGTGTGCTGCTGGGTCTCTAAGGATATGCGTACTGCTGTAAAAGCTGACTTGAGCTTGCAAGGCTATAAAATTGCAGTCTAGTCACCTGGGCTCCAAGACCCTTGGAGGAGTGGGGGTCCCAGAGATGGGGCTCCAGCCAGAGCCTGGATGTGAACACTGTGATTTTATAGTCCCACAGCCCAAGTCAGCTGACACAGGCCACGCCTGGGTGTTTTGTTGCAGTGTAGACATAGCTTTGGGGTCTGATTCTGGAAAGAGCTGAGTGCCCTCCATTCAGGAGTTGACAGGTGCAGAGATTTGAGCGGGATCAAGATTTGGCCCCAAACGTCCAGTATTATTGGTATATTTATCATAGAATCCTAGAAGATTAGGTTGGAAGGACCCCAGGAGGCATCTAGTCCAACCCGCTGCTCAAAGCAGGGCCAACCCCAACTAAATCATCCTAGCCAGGGCTCTGTCAAGCTGGGACTTAAAAACCTCTAAGGACGGAGATTCCCCCACCTCCCTAGGTAACCCATTCCAGTGCTTCACCACCCTCCTAAGGAAAATGTTTGTCCTAGTGTCCAACCTGGACCTTCCCCTGTTGCAACTTGAGACCGTTGCTCCTAGTTCTGTCACCTGCTGCCACTGAGACCAGCCTAGCTCCATCCTCCCTGGGACCCCCTTTCAGGTAGTTGAAGGCTGCTATCAAATCCCCCCTCATTCTTCTCTTCCCCAGACTGAACAGGCCCAGGTCCCTCAGCCTCTCCTCATAAGTCTTGTGCTCCGGCCCCCTCATCCTTGTTGTTGCCCTGGGCTGGGCTCCCGCCAGTGTGCCCGCACCCTCCCAGTAGCGGGGAGGCGGGAGCTGGCCGCACCACTCCACAGGTGGAGCAGCGGGGCTCGTCGGTCAGCTCCCTTATTGATTCGCCCTCTCAGACCGAGCCCGGGCGATGCCGCGCCCCACCCGCCCCCTGTGGCCTTGTGAAGCGAGGCGGGACCCGCGCCCCGGGAGCGGCTCGGGGAAGGGCCCGGCTGGCTGGAGAGGGCCGGCCGCGGGACCCGCTTCTGGCGGGCCGGGCCGAGCCGAGCCGGGCCGCCCTGCTCCTTCCCCGCGGGCCCTGGCGGGGCGGGGCGGCCGCGGGCGCCGCGCGCTCCGCCGTGCCCGGTAGGCGGCACTGCTCGGGCTCGCCGCCCCGCGCCGCAGGACCA
>ML675603.1:751576-766001 GCA_007922155.1 Mesoclemmys tuberculata | reverse complement strand
TGGCCCGGCCCGGCCCGGCCCGGCCGCGGGTTCGAACCTGCGCGGGTATAGCCGGGCGGGGCGGGACAGCGGGGTCCGGCCAGCCGCGCGCTGCCCCCCAGGTGGCTTCGCCGGTCCCGCTGCGTTTCCCACCGGCTCCGGAGGGTTTCGGGACCCGCCGCAAGGTCCAGGCTCTCGCTGGTCCCTGCCGAGCCCGCGGCCTCCAACCGCGCGGTGGCGGGGAGTTCCACGGACCAACACGCCTTTGCCTCTTCACTCGTTCGCCTTCCACTGGCATTGACTGGCCCCTGGGCTTTGGCCCCGGGAGGAGCTGAAGAGGGGCTCCTGACTGACTGGCTCTAGCCCGTCCTTATTCTGTCTGTCTCTGTCACCTTCCGCTCCCTCTAAACGAAGCATTCCCAAGCTTTTCAGTCCCTTCCCATAAGGAAATCTTTTCCAGGCCTCTCTGCCTCCCATCCCCTTCTACTCTGCTTATTTTCATCCAGACAGAATGGCCAGGCCTGACCCAGGAGTCCAGCTGAGGCTGTCCCATCGACTCAGAGGGTGGTGTAAAAACTAGGGCTGGGGGAATGTGCAAATTCCATTTTGAAAGAAACGTAGAGTTTCCGAATTTGTTTTAGTCCAGCATGGGAATGAAATGGAGACCTTTTGAAATCTTTCATGAAAGACCCAGGTGATAGAGAGTCCCTCTAGATTAGCCAATAGCCCAGGGCACTCACTGGGGATGTCAAAGACCCCAATTCAAATCTCTGCTTTCCCACAGCCCAGGAGAGTGTGTCCTAACTGCTGGGATGAGATGCTCTCTGGTTTTAACCAGAAATCCCTTCTTAGGCCTGAGAAATCTTTCTGACAAAACCATTTACATGAAACATTTTGATTTAGACAAATCAGCATTTTCCAATGGGAAATAAAGTTTGTTGGAAAATTCCCAGCCCCCTATAATAATAACCTACTTAGTATTGTTTTCTGTCCTGTTCCTCGTGCATCTGACATTTTGTTTGCTTTTTTCCTGACCACAGCTGCACACTGACTTGTTAGATGGAAGTTTGAATCACACACACTGTGCCTTGGAAGCTCAAAACACTTCCTTCAGTGTGGGTTACCTTGTGTCTGTCAACAAGGAATTTCATCTGCCTTTGTGCCACCCATCCACCAAGCCTGGATAGGTGCCTCTGAAGTTCCTCACAGTCTTCTTTAGTCCTGACTAACCTGAATGTCATCGTCAGATTTGTGCCCCCTTCTTCCCAATTAGTACATTTGTTAGTCACTGATCCTAGTGCAGATCCTTGGGACACCTCACTCGCCACCAAGAGCCATGATGGAAAGTTGACCATTCATTCCTAGTAGCCTTGAAGAGTTTAGCCCGAAGCCCACTGGAGTCCACAGAATATGACTTCTACTTTTCGTTAAACTCTTTTGCTCTGTGTTGCCCTCATCCTCCCAAGCCCCGCCCTCCACATTTAATTAGTCCAGCTGTTGTGTGCTGTCTCTGATAGGTGGCTTGTGAATGCTCTGGAGCAAGGCCTCTGTCATTTGTCTGAGCTTTCTAAGCCCTGCTGTGATGACGATAATAAATGGAAAGACTCCCGTTGATTTCATTGGGCTTTGGATCAGGGCCCAACTGGTATTACTGGGAACAAATGACTGTTCCAGCTACTCCGATGATGAGCATGGTATTAATACCTAGAAAGGCACCACTGAAATAACCAAGCGCAGGACAGTACATTGCCATTATCCAGTGTACCATCGGGGAGGTGTTTTGTTAGATTTCTCTCAAGTGCTGTGTGCTTTGTTCACTATCACTAAAGCTTAATTTTGTCTCCCCTGCACATGCTCCCTTCCTCCCTTGCATGTACTTCCGATCCAGCGTGTTCTCTTCTCCCCCCGCTTCCCTGAATATGCTGCCTGGCTGGACGTTCCTCTGCAGGTTAGAGCAGCGTCGTGTGTGGAGGAACTAGCTACAATAAAGACTGACCCAGTTTGCCCCTTTTCCTTCTGGCCTGTGGATTTTTGCCAGTCTATGCACTTTCTTTCCAGTTGGGATTGGAAGTCCCAAGTACTGAAACACAGTGGAGGGGGAAAGGATGACCTTGCATTTGTAGATTGGCTAGAAACAGGATGCACTGGAATTTGCACAAGGAGCTTGAGTTTCCGAGAGATCCAGGCCAGTTCCCAGCCCGTGAGGTTCACATAAACACTGGGTTGCCTGGATCCTGATCAGCCTCCTCCCTGACCCTTTAGAGGCTGGCCACCGCATAACCCGACTTCAGCCGTTGTTGATCTCTCTCTCTCCCTCTGCCAACAGATTCAGGAATGGAACGTCGAGGCGCAGCATCTGCTGCCTTTGCAGCCGCCCCTTGTCCCCGAGCGTGCTCACATGAGAGAAGCGCAGCTGCACACTGCCGAGGCCTCTCTCTGGACTGTTGTGGCTACCGTGCAAGCCATGGAGAGAAAGATCGATTTGCTGGCCACGCGCCTGCTGAGCCTGGAGGGGAGATCTGGGACAGCCGAGAAGAAATTAATAGACTGTGAAAAAACAGCAATGGAGTTCAACAACCAGCTGGAGAGTAAGTGGGCCGTGCTGGGAACTCTGATCCAGGAGTATGGGATACTGCAGAGGAGGCTGGAGAACATGGAAAACCTGCTGAAGAACAGGAACTTCTGGGTCCTGAGGCTCCCCCCAGGTGGTAAAGGGGAGGTCCCCAAGGTAACGATAGCCCAATGTGCGGAAATGTCCTGTAATATCCCCATGAGGTGTATGTAGGCCCTTGTGTTCATTGCTATGAAATAATCTGGGGGTTACAGTGGTAAGAAGCTGGAGATAAGTCAGCAGTGTGTGTGCCCTGGTTGCCAAGAAGGCTAACGGCATATTGGGCTGCATTAGTAGGAGCATTGCCAGCAGATCGCGGGAAGTGATTGTTCCCCTCTATTCGGCATTGGTGAGGCCACATTTGGGGTACAGTGTCCAGTTTTGGGCTCCCCACTGCAGGAAGGATGTGGACAAATTGGAGACAGTCCAGCGGAATGATTAGGGGGCTGGATCATGTGACTTATGAGCAGCGGCTGGGGGAACTAAGCTTGTTTAGTCTGCAGAGGAGAAGAATGGGGGCAGACTTGATAGCAGCTTTTAACTATGTGAAAGGGGGTTCCAGGGAAGTTGGAGCTAGGCTGTTCTCAGTGGTGGCAGATGACAGAACTAGGAGCAATGGTCTCAAATTGCAGTGGGGGAGGTCTAGGTTGGATATTAGGAAAAACCTTTTTCACTAGGAGGGCAGTGAAGCACTGGAATGGGTTACCTAGGGAGGTGGTGGAACCTCCATCCTTAAGAGAATTTTAAAGCCTGGCTTGACAAAGCCCTGGCTGGGATGATTTAGTTGGGGTTGGCCCTGCTTTGAACAGGGGGTTGGACTAGACACCTCCTGGGGTTTCTTCCAACCCTCATCTTCTATATTTCTATGAAATGGCTTGGAATGAGGAGGAGCGTTAATGCTGGATAATCCTCTGGATCAATGTAACTTCACTTTCTTTCGTGGAATCTTGGCATGAAATTGGGCGTGGTGGAAGGTGTTGGCTTGATGGCGCTGGAGACTGAAGTTTTCCTGTGTCTGAGAGCCATGGGTAGCACTCCAGGCTTCTCTCTCTTGCCTCGCCACTGGGCTTCAACCCTCTTCTGAAAGAGCCATTGTAGGTCAGTCTCCATGGCCCATTTGGTGCTTGGCCTGTTTGCTGGGACTGCCAACAAAGGTGTCAACTGGCCCCAGAAGTGAAGGTGACTTCGATTGTAGGGGCGCTGTTCCCTAGGCATTGGATTGAGACTACTAGTTTACACAGAGAGATTTTTTAGGGCTCCTTGGGATCATCTGGTCTGAACTGCATAACCCAAGCCAGGACTCCTGACCTCCCAAACGCTTGTGATTGCAGATGCCGGTGACGTTCGTTGACGTTGCTGTCTATTTCTCCGCGGAGGAATGGAAGAACTTGGAAGACTGGCAGAAGGAGCTGTACAATAACCTGATGAAGGAGAACTATGAATCCTTGATCTCACTGGGTAAACTTTAGTATTCGCTCACTTACCGGAAGGTGTGTGAGATCTGTGATGCTCCAGGGGCAGCCCCAGCTCAAGGAAAACCCTCTTTTTAATTTCAGCTGGGGCGGTGGTTAGAACCCTACAGAAGGTGAGCAATAAGATGTCAAATCTGCACCTCTTCCCATTTAAGGGGAGATTCTCACCTACCCTGACCAATCCTTCCATCTCCAGTGGTTGTTAGTTACGCTCGCTGACATCAGGGCTAAAATTGGCCCCTGCTGATATTTTCTTGTGCACATTCAGCATGACTCTGCATGGCATTGATGAAAAATCTGCTTTCTTAATGGGGAGCTACGTGAGTAAAGGATACAGGTGGTGTTGCTTGCCCTGCCTTGGACTGGCTTAAGCTTCTGTAGTTTTATGAATAGGTGAGTGGCTTAACATTGGTGGAACTTCTGTAAGGTCCTGTCCATGCGGAGCTCCCTGAATTCAGAGCACAGCTCACCTCCTACTAAACGTTTTACCGTAGCCACAGGGTTTTTGTAGCTGTTGCTGCTGAGTTTCCCCCGCCACGTCCGGTGATGAAAAGGAGTTGGCTTTAAATAAAAAAAATGGTCTTTAACAATCACGCACTGTAAAATGAAACCTTGTGTCCTTTCCCTCCTGCTCCCCCCCCCAATATCTTTTCTATGAACAGACCGTACCCGTTCCAAAGCAGACCCTGAGCCCCGGATTGAACGAGGGGAAGAGCCATGTCTCCACGATCAGCAGGGCTTAAAGGAGAGAGAAATCCCTACACACCCGTGCTCTGGTAAGGAATGAGATTAGAACACCGCCGAGGCAGGGAGCAGACAGCAAATCGGAAATTGCAGCTGATGTGGCTGTATCTTGTTTGAGGCCTGTTGGTGTCACTCATGGTTTTCCTTCCATCCTGATTTCTTCTGCCTCGGTTCTTTTTTGGTCTTTTAACCATTCAGGACATCTCCCCGTTGGTGTACCCTTTTACTCGGTTACAGTCCTATGCCTCTCTCACCGCTCACTCTTTATCTCTGCTGATGGCTGCACTTTGGGTGCTAGACCGCTTCTTTCTCTTCTCCTGCTCCACTTCGCCAGGGGACGTTGTGAGAGCAAAAGTATAACTGGGTCCAAAAAAGAACTGGGTAAGTTCCTGGAGGTTGGGTCTATCCATGGCCACCAGCCAGGAGGGTCAGAGATGCAACCCTGTGATCTGGGGCCCCTAAACCTCTGGCTGCTAGAAGCCGGGAGTGGAAGTCGGGTGGATCATTACTCAATTGCCCTGGTATCAGCTACTGTTGGAGGCAGGATACTGGGCTAGGTGGACCATTGGTCTGACCAGGCGCGTCAGCTCTTTTCTTATGTGCTGGGCAGGCAATGTTTCCTTGCTGCTGAGCCTTGAGATTTGGAATGAGAACTCCTGTTCCTAGTTTTGCCACTGACTTGCTGTGTGATGTAGGGCAAGTCACTTGGGCTCATATTTTCAAAAGCGGCCTCTGATTTGGGGGGGGCTCCTTTTTTCGGTGCCCAACTTGAAACCCCTCAGGGGTGCACTTGGAGTGCCCATTGATGTCAGATTACATTCTGGATGCTCAGCATCTGGGTAGGTAGGTAGTCTGAAATTAGGCACCTGGAATTAGAGGTCCCTCTTGGAAAGCATAGGCTTAGTCTCTTTGTGCCTCCGTTTCTGCACGCGTGGAAATGGTGATCAGTGCTTAATGCTTACCTATCCCACAGGGGTTTTTTGGAGCTTAATGACTTAACATTTCTAATGTCACCTCAGCGGTTCCAGGGTTCCAAATACCGGTAGCTGATGTGAAAGTGAACCCAGGAGCAGAGGGCAGCTCAGGAAAGTTTCACGTTCTGTTGTTCTATATATTTACATAAGAACAGCCATACTGGGTCAGCCCAATGGTCCATCCAGTCTTCCCACAGTGGCCAATGCTAGGTATGTCAGAGGGAATGAACAGAAGAGGGCAATTAGTGAGTGACCCATCCTCTGTCATCCAGTCCTAGCTTCTAGCAGTCAAAGACTGAGGGACACACAAAGCATGCGGTTATGTCCCTGACCATCTTGGCTAATAGCCATTGATGGATCAATCCTCCATGAACTTATCTAATTTTTTTAACCCATTTTTGGCCTTCTCAGCATCCTGTGGCAATGAGTTCCATGGGTTGACTGTGCATTGTGTGAAGAAGTACTTCCTTTTGTTTGTTTTAAACCTGCTGCCTATTCATTTCATCGGGTGACTCCTGGTTCTTGTGTTATGTGAAGGGTAAATAACACTTCCTTATTCACTTTCTCTACCCCAGTCATGGATGTTGCAGACCCCTACCACATCCCCCCTTAGTCGTCTCTTTTCTGTGCTGAACAGTCCCAGTATTTTAATCTCGCCTCATAGGGAAGCTGTTCCATTCCCCTAATCATTTTTGTTACCCTTCTCTGTCCTTTTTCTAATTCTTATGTATCTTTTTTGACCAGCATTGCATGCAGTATTCAATTCATATTTGGTCACTTTTTTTTTTGGAGGCATCCTGGAGAAAGGGGGCATTTAGGGTATGTCTACACTGCAAAACACGCCCCCCCCCAGCTGGCCTGTGTCAGCTGACTTGGGCTCCAGTATAGTGTAGACATTTGGGCTCGGGCTGGAACCTGGGCTCTGGGACCCTGCAAGGAGGAGGGTCCCAGGGCCCAGGCCAGCAATGTGTGTTTTATGCCAGAGTAGACATACTTGGCTGGTGTCACTTCCATGCATTGCAAGATGATGTGCTGTGTACAGTATTAACTTTTCAGCCACGAACCTTGCAAACACATTCGTATCTGTTCGGAGCACACGCCCTCCGTAGGGCAGAAATGACATTGCTTTGAGATGGGTGAGAAGGTGCAGAGGCTGGTACATGAACATCTTCTAATTCTCTATCCCACAAACAGAATCCCTGATGTCAACGCCCGACATCCTGTCCCGGATCAAACAAGAGGAGGAGCCTTTTGTCGGGGTGCAGCAATTCTCGGAGGAGAGGGGAATCCCCGCAGACCCCTGCACAGGTGAGTAGTCCATTCACTTGCAGACAGTAAGTGCACCAAAGAGCAGGAAATGGAGCAAGGCTTCCTCACGGAACTCTGTTAGTTCTGTAGCTTGGCTTGTCTGTGTCATGGTTCTTACCCTGCCAGTGACTTATTATGTGACCTTGGCCAAGTCACTTGAGGCCCAAACACGGCGGCCTCTGATTTTGGTGGGGGAACTTCATTCCCCCCAAACGTCAGCTTGTACTGCTGCTGCTGCTAATCCCTCCTTTTTTGAGCGTTCTGACCCCCGGAGCACAATGTGGACCTGGATTGCCTTGTGAACATGCTTGCATCACTTCTGAAGCCCGGTCTCTCCCCAGCACAGAGATTTGCCGTCAGCCTGAGATCGGCATTTGTATGTCTTCAGTGGCTATTGAAAAACAATGTGCCTTAATTTTCTCCCTTAGGAGCAGACGCCCTGATTTCTGCCCATGACTTTTTATCCTGGATCAAACAAGAGGAAGAGCCCTGTGTCAGGGAGCCGTGGGAGTTGACTGAAAGAGAAATCCTCACTGGCCCTGGCCCAGGTGAGCAATACTTTAAAATAAGCCCAAACCAATGAATAAAACGGGTAGGCCAGCAGAACCTTTGGGAGCTCTCCTGTGGGTAGGAAGGAGGTTTGTCCTGTCTTGGAACTGCCATCTGCCACCTAGATATTAAGGCTGGAAGGGACCCAGCGTGATCATGTCATCTGACCTTGTGTATAGCACTGGCCGAAGAATCTCACTCCAAGTGATTCTTTCAGAAACTTCCTGCTGGATCTCATTCTGGGCAATTTCTCCTTTCCTAAATGGTCTGGTGGCATAGCTGCGCTGGTGAGAAGTGTGAAAAATCTTGCCCTCCAAACTGACAGAGCTATGCCATCAAAAGCCCCAGTGTAGACAGAGTGATGCCAGCAAAAACTCTCATCTTTCATCTGGGGACCACTACTGACAAAAACACTCTTGCTAGTGTAAGCCACGCTTCCACAAAGAGGGTTTGCTGGCGGAGCTCTTCAGGAATCCTTGTCTAATATAGGGATAGACTCAAGGAGCTCCATGTGCTTAGCTTAGCAAAGAAGGCTAAGGGGTGATTTGATAGCACAGTCTGCAAGTGCTTACGTGGGGAACAAATATTTAGTAGCGGGCTCGTCAGACTGGCAGAGAAAGGTCTAACCCAATCCAACGGCTGGAAGTTGAAGGTAGACAAATTCAGACTGGCAGTAAGGTGCCCATGTTTAACAGTTAGGGTAACTAGCCATAGGAACAAATTGCAGAGGGCTGTGGAGGATTCGCCATCCCTAACCATTTTGAAATCAAGATTGGATGTTCTTCAAAAAAAAAAATCTGTCTAGGGATGATTTGGGGGCCGTTCTCCAGCCTGTGCATCACAGGAGACCAGGCAGGATGATCACTCTGGTCCCTTCGTCTCCTCTCTAGCAGGGGATGTTACTTTCCTCTCCTGTGCCCAGTCCTGGATGGCCTGAGCAGCTCTGACAACGTGGGGGAAGCTGATCCCTGCGCAGGGCGCCTGCATGAGGCCTCGTGGTGAACTTTGCCTGTTGTTTGGTCCCTGGGCAGGGTTGCATGTGGTCCAGCTTTCCCGGCTGGGTAGGACCTTGGAGACAGTAGCTGTTGAGAAACAATTGAATGCTTTTCCGTTTCCACTTCCACCACCTGGAATAAGCCCTGTCCTGAAAAGATGCTAAAAGCCTCTGCTTCCTGCGCTTGGCCTGGAGTCTCCTGGTATAGGCCGCCACCTCCCAGCACCCATTCAGCTCCATGTGAGACCGAAGTTTGGAAGACAGCTGAGAACATTCCCCCAGCCGTGAAGTTTTGGCTCTCCCCTAGAACGGGTGAATGTGCTCAGCTGCGGAAATGCTACTTTGCATTTATTTTTTTTCATAGCTGAGTGTAGGGCTTGGTGTTTCCAATGGTGATGGCGCCTTTGTGGTAGAGACTCTCGCCGAGATTGTGCTGGGCGCTGCACAGACAGGGCGTGAGACAGCCCTGCCGCAAGAGCTGACGAGCGAAATAGACTAGGCAGGCGGAGTATTGTTATCGCTGTTATACAGCTGAGGAACTGAGCCCCCGGGAGATGGAGTGACTTGGCTGGGAGTGAAATCCAGATCTCCTGAGTGCTAGCCCGGTGCCTTTTCCCCGGTGCTCTTAGTAATGTGCTCAGAGAGGAAACTGGCCACTTGGAATCTCTTTCCAAGACAGAAACCTTTATTAATGCTCCACTGTATGATTGCCACCCGATGGAGGGTCGTCACGTCGCTTAAAGCAGGACCAGAAGGTTCTCGGATACTGCGGTGATGAGGACGGTATAAAAACCTGCACAGAATAGAGTAGGGTTGTGACAAAAGATGCTTTCCGGGATTGGAGTTGGGGCTCTTGGGTTCTCGCCCTACCACCAGCCCCTCCTCCATGATAGAAGTGAGGGGAGGAGGGTACTTTTGGTGTTAGGAACCGGGAACCAGCGCTCCTGGGTTGTTCCTAGATTGTAAGGCCCGTAGGCACCATTCGATTATGTAGCCTGAGGCCACATCATTCATGTTTGTGAAGTTCTTTGAGCTCCTTGCCTGGGAGGTGTTCTAGGAGGTGAAATGACTGCTATGACCCTTTCAAACCAACGCAGATTTTTGCCCCACTTCCCTGCCCCTCGCCTTGCTAGGACGTGTCAGGAATGATCTGTAAAGCCTCGCTTCTTACGTGGCTGGGACTAGTGGGTGCTTTGGGTGGCAGTGACCCAATTGTCTTTGGATGAAATCCACCCCTGGGGTCGGGGACTGGTGAGTGGGACTTAACTGGTGGCTAGGCCTGGTACAGACCCTTCCCCACCCCAGGCCCTCTCCACCAAGGTTGGGTCTGGCCTTCTGCAAACAGCTGGATGTAACCGAGAGGGCACAAACCCCTCTCACCGCTGGTCTCCGAAGAGCGCCTTCCCAGGCCATTGAGACACTCAGCTCCGTGGGACTGTGCTGTGGGTCGGGGGCCATTTCCCCGCACAGAGCCAGGGATGAGATTCTTTCTTTCTTTCTTTCTTCCGGCAGGCGATGGGCTTATGGTGAAATCGGAGGAGCAGCGTCCCCACCAGGGAGGCCCGGAAGAGCTGGGGCTGCTGGGGGGCTCCGGGGAGCCGCTCTTCCAGGCCCCAGCTTACGGGAGCCAGCGTGGCACGGTGACGCAGCAGGCCGACCCTGGCGAGAACAGACTGGGTAAAACCTTCCGCCCAGACGGCGGATTCAGCGAATTACTGGGGGCCTTGACCCCGCGGGGAGCCGGCGCGCTGGGGGAGGAGCGGCCGCACGGCTGTGCCGAGTGCGGAAAGACCTTCAGCGTGAAGAAGAGCCTGAAGATCCACCAACGCAGCCACGCCAAGGAGCGGCCCTATGCCTGCGGCGAGTGCGGCAAGAGCTTCAACTGCCACTCGGGGCTGGTGCGGCACCAGATGATCCACCGCGGGGAGCGGCCCTACAAGTGCGACGAGTGCGGGAAGTGCTACAGCCGCAAGGAGCACCTTCAGAACCACCAGCGGCTCCACACGGGCGAGCGGCCCTTCCAGTGCGCCGCCTGCGGGAAGAGCTTCATCCGTAAGCAGAACCTGCTGAAGCACCAGCGCATCCACACCGGGGAGCGGCCCTACCAGTGCGGGGAGTGCGGGCGGAGCTTCCGGTACAAGGAGTCCCTCAAAGACCATCAGCGGGTTCACGGGGCGGAGCTGGGACCCCCGCCAGGCCTCCCGCAGGCCCTGGGCAGTGGGGATTAGCTCCCCCAGGACATCTTGGACTCAACCACACGGCAGCTTGGGATTGGGTCGAAACCGACCGCGAGTGAAATCCAAGGCAGCACCAGTGAAAACCAGTGCCGGAAACGAAGCTTTTACCAAATATGTCCGCGGGGGGCAAGGCAAGCCAGAGTGTTTGCAGCCTCCTCAGAGGGACACCCCTCCCTCACCCCGGCACGTTTTCAGATCCATTTCCCACCCCCTGGACAAGCTCCTTCCACGCAACCTGCAGAGACAGCCGGAAAGGCCGGTGCATGCGCCAAACGCTGCTCCCCGCCTCTTCCTGCCCCCAAAGAGCAGTCACTTCCTTCCTGTTCTTCCCGAGTCCCTGCCTCAGATGTGGGCCGGAGTGTCACGTCCCACTCTGGTTTTCAGCCTCCCCACGGCCTCGCTCCTGGGCCTTGCCTCTGTGGTCTCTCCTCCGGACCTGCTTCCTTTCTCTCCCTCCAGCCAATGTTTGCCGCTGTGGGTGTGAGAGGCATCTGCTCTTCAGCTCCTGGGAACTGCCTCTCCCCACTTTTCGCCTCCCTTGGGGTGTAGATGGATTCTTTCTCACCTGTTTCTCTTTGTGGCCCATCTCCCCCCCTCCTGTTGTTTTAACATTTTAATTTCAGAAGCGTGCAGTTAAACTCTGTCAAGTGTTTGGAGGTGTAGTTTTATATGGCAGATGCAATGCAAAATAAAATTGTGTTGGGCTGTTCCCGGTGTCGCGCTGTTCCTATAGCTAACTCTACAGAGCTGGCTAGCCCTACGCAGGTCTCTTGGGGATCCTGTCCACCAACACAGCAGTACACAGCCTTCTGGGGTTTTCCACAGATGGGTTACATACCAAGGCCATTGCAGCCTGGCTGGATTCTCCTTTAGGCCAAGGCACTGGCAGCATAAAGGGGCCGTTACAGGGACACCCACTTTCCAGGCTCCTTTGTGCTGCTGGAGCAGTGGCAGTGTCCATGTAAATGGGATTCGGACCCATTTTCTCCATCAGACCCTAATGTAAACTTCCTCTGCGTGGGTTTGATTCTGCTCGTGTTGGGCACATAGAGAATGCCCTGGCTGTTGACGTCAGTGGCAGTGGGCCCCTTGGAGGCCCACCACACTATGGCAACCACTCATTTAGCACCCACGAGCTGCCAGTGGGGTGGAGTTTGCCAACGGCAGGGTGGGCCTAGCAGAGGGGCCTCGGCCTGGCTGGCACGGGGAAGTGGGCAGTTCTGACCCGGTTGAGTTGTGATGAGCGGCAGGAGTGTTTTTCAAGTCCTTGCACCTGTGTGGGGAGCCCCCGCTAACCAGGAGCTGGATATTGACCAGAGCACTGCTCCTTTCCCCACAGAACGTCCTGGCGAGCTGCATGGGCCGGCAGCCCTGGGACTTGGCCAGCGTTCCCTTATTTGTTAGCCCTGCACGTTCTATAAAAGGGTTGGCAATCTTCCGTTGGCAGCCTGTCCGTGTGCACAGGTCACTGAGTCGTACGGCTTCCCTGATCCCCGTGCTGGCCTCTGCGCCTGTGAGAGCTGTTAGCGCCCGGAGCAGTGCTGAGCCGCATAACTGCAGGGGAAGGCGTTGCCACCAATCGCTCCGTCCCCCGGACCTCCCCCCCCCAGTGCCCAAAAGGTGGTCCAGAGCCTCCATGGACCTGCCTGGTTGAAGTGGGTCTGACCGCCGTGGTCTGTGCTGACTTGCACCTGCCGCTGTGTTCTCCTGTTGGGTCCATCTGGTGCACCTAATACATCCCCTAGCCCTCACTGTTCAGCCGTCCTGTCTTCTCCATGACGTCCTTTCGTCTCTGTTCAGGTTGCCTCTAGCAATGACGGGGGCTTGGTTCAGAGCCGCGGGGACTCAGTGACCGATGGTGAAATGTAACCGCTTCTGCGGTCCTTTTGCACTAACAGAGAGTGCCAATTGCAAACCCTGCCTCCTGTCCTGGCTGGAATGCAGGGACGAGCCACATGTCCGGGACCGGGGCCGTTAGCAGAGAGCCCCGCAGTACCCGGGACAGGTCAGTAATCTCTACAGCGCCTGGAGTAAGGGAAAGAGAAGCAGACCTCGCCAAACCCTCATCAGCTATATAATGAGGTGAGAAGGAGGCTGATCCAGTGGTCAGAGTGCGAGTCTGCCACTCTGGAGATCCGAGTTCATCCCCTGCCAGCAGGAGCTGCTCTGTGCTGTGGTTCCCCGTGTGTGTAAGGGGGATAACAGCCTTGCCCCCTGGGAGGACAAAGATGTGACGGTTGGGCATGTCTGGAGCCGTAGAAGAAGTCAGTGGTCTCCTGAGCCAGTGGGAGATGCAGGCTGATGTTGGTTTCAGAGCCAACGGTACACAAGGGAGTGATGCGATAGCTTCACACACGGCCGCTTTGGATTGCCCTCACCCAACCACACCGGTACCAGTTTTGCAGTGGGGTGAGCAGGATGATCTGAGCCAGGCTCCAACCCATGAGCTACAGGATTTCAGTCAATCGCCCTGGTCTCTCAGGCACTGCACACAGGGAAAAAGGATGTTTGCTACAGAATTTCTCCAAGGTTTCATGGCTTCCCTGAGCATCTTCCCCATCACTGTTTGTACTGCAGCAGCATCCACGCTGTGCTAGTGCTTTACACACGAGCCGTCCCAGTGGCAGATCATCATTCATGGCCTCCCACCTGTCACAGCGGTCTCTGCGGTGAACCCTTTGGTTTTTGACCTTTCAACACACCTCCAGGCCCCTTGGTTTCTTCTGGCCCTGGACCCTGCCTAGTGCTCTAACCATTAGACCATGCTGCTTCCCTTCTGTGAATCTGAGCTGAGCACATTTTGCTGCACTCTTCTACCCCCTCTGCTTTTCTAGAACTAGCCTCTGCCACCCTGCGCTGTGTTGCAGTGTGAGCATGGCAGCCTTCTCTGTCCTGGACCTCTCCAGTTCCTTTCAGCCCTTGGGCTCTATAGAGCCATCCTCACCGTGATCTCCTGCTCAGTTTCTCATGCACAACAGAAAATAAAGTTTGCTGGATAAATTTTGCTGGACCGGGACAATTTTTTCTCCCTATTCAAACTGCTCCCTCTCCTGTTCTCACAGCTGGGCTGGCAGCAGCGAGATGGCAGGGAGCTGGCCTCTGCTTGAAAAAACAAACTGAGCAGTGGCATCAGGGGGACGTGGAGCTGCACGAGTGGCGCAGCTGGTTGAATTTGTAGCTCACATGTTTCTCCGGCCTTTGGGCTCCTCTGAGCACCTAGCGTGTCAGTGCAAAGGCTGCAGCACTGAGGAGAACTGGCTCTTGGTGACTTGGACGTGGATGCCAGAGGGAGAGACGGCAGTAATTAAACCCAGTCTTCTAAGGCCCTGTCTCCATTAGGGAAATCAGCTCTGCAGGAGTGACATCAGTGTTGTTACTCCACTGCAAGCTCCTCTTGCAAGTGCGCTGTGCTGGTACCGAAGGGGTGAATGGCTGGAGCAAGTCCCCTCCGGTTTGCATGGCTGCAGCCCTTCTACATTAGGGGTTTGTACCGCTGTAGCTACCCAAGTGCATGTAACCCTTCTGCCAGAGTCGGCAGCAGCAAGGGCCGGGTTCTA
>ML675603.1:714992-751176 GCA_007922155.1 Mesoclemmys tuberculata | reverse complement strand
CAGACTGTCTGAGCAGGGGGAAGTTCCACTAAAACCTTCCTTACATGCACATCGCCCGGATGCTCTGAACTGGGCTCAGTGACACGGCGACCAGAATCGCAGCAGCCACCGGCAGCTTGTCTGCACCAGCCCTCGCACCCTCCTGGGAAACGCTGCAGTCGGTAAGGCCACGGAGCCACTCAGCGGTGTAGGAGTGGTGTTCTTCCCAACTTCCAGCTGCCGCGGACGGCACAGCTGCCCTTTGGGCTGTGGAAGTGTCCCTGGAGAGCGTCCCCCAGCGTTGGCTTGCACTGGGAATTGTGCAATAGTATGTGGCAGTGGGCTGTCTTGCAGGCTGGAGAACTGGAAAAACGGGACCCTCTGTGGCATTCGTCTCACTAAGGAGACTCGGGGCTTGCTGGCCCTGGAAATGCTTGGTCAAGCAGAGCCCCCTCGTGGAGATGCCGTGTGCGCCAACAGGATTCATCTCACCTGAAAACCCACCGCAGGGGGGAATTGTTATTCAAATAACAAAGATCACAGGATCTTTTACAGGGGATAAGGCAACGAGCCACATTTATTGTGAATACAAAATCTGGTAAATGCAAATACCAGGGAAACAGTATCAACATTGTAACAGTATCAATCTTGTGCTTTACCTAGTGATTACAAATACAGAGATGCTTGTTAATAAAGTATACTTCACTGACACGTTTCAATTGGTATTTTCATTCACACTCATACACTCTGACAGGCACACACAGACAGGGAGACAGACAAACATAAATGGGATCTCACAGATGTTATAGTTACCAGCGTCTGGGTGCTCATGGTAGTCACTGGCACTGTAGCACGAGGGTGAGGAGCAAGGTCCTGCCGATGCGCACTGGTACGCCTGGCTGGTTGGTGATGTGGAGCCAACCCTCAAGCCTTCATCTTTCTGTCCCACTTTATTGGAAAAAGACCCCATGTAAGTTTATGGGTTTTTGCTCTGTCATGCTGCATCTGCATTTGGTGTGATCTTTAATCACCCACATTGTTGCAAGCCTGATCAGATTTTGTTCTTTGAAGTGGGCTGACTCCAAAGTTATCAGAGTGGGCTCCTCTTCGGCCAGTTGAGTGGTAAAAGTTACCTTCGCTCTTTTCTTCCTCCCTCAAACGTTTTAGGTGAGGCTGTTTTCTTCATCGTGTTTCGACATCCTTTACTTAGACCAATTGTTCAATCATTTTCCCTGTCTACAGCCACCTCAATTGCTCAGCCATTCACACCGATCACTCAGTGCCAACTCCTAGCTGAAGAACTCACATATCTTTTAAAGCAAACATTATTTCATTTTTGACTTAGGCACATATAAAATAGGATTTTTACCTTGGTCTGGTACTATTCAGTGTTTTCATTAATGATATGTGAAGAGTGTGTTTATAAAATTTATGGATGACCCCAAACTGGGAGAAATTACAGCTACTTTGGAGGGCAGGATTAGAATTCACAGTGAATTTGACAAATTGGAGAATTGGTCTGAAATCAACAGGATGAAATTAAATAAGGCGAAGTGTAAAGTACTATACTTGTGCATTTGACATTTTTCCTTCCTAACTACAAAAGGGGAATAACTGGCTAGGTGGTAATGCTGCTGAAGAGGCTCTGGGTGTGACAGTGGATCACAAATTGAATATGACCCAACAACGTGCTACGGTTGTGAAAAAAGCTAATATTTTGGGGTGTATTTGCAGGAGTGTTGTAGGTAAAACACGGGAGGTAAGTGTCTGGCTCTCCTCAGCAAAGGCTGTACAATATGAAAAGGGTGTCAACAAATCCACGAGCCTAGCCCTTCACCAGGGAAGCCATGCACCAGCAAATCCTTATAAATGCAGGGGCCATGGCAAATTGTTCACCAGAGACTACTTCTTCAAAGTCACCAACACTTCCATGCCGGAGGGATGCTCGCTCCTCATACTGAGAGTGGGGAAAGACTGAAACAAAGTCTTAAAGAACCCCAGGGAATGGATCCAGGAGTCTTTAGAAATGTTCTGAGTGTGGGAAATGCTGCAAATACAGAGCTGCTGGGCTCTGTAAATAAGGTGCTGGGTGCAAAAAGTGGAAGCTCTTTAGAAAATCTAGCCCATAATTATTAATGTTCCTACTACAAGGTGTGCAGCATTTTGTGGGGCCATCCAGTCTATTGTAGTAGAACTACGTGAACGGCTGGATAACTTCAAAGGGAGTTGTGGTGTTCAAAACCCCTGCCAGTCTGGTTCAGTCTTTGCACTTCCCTTACTCCCACATATTATATATGAAACGGGGAAAATCTATAGAGAGTCTTGTCACGCTCTTTATTCCGGCAGATGATGGCTTCACAAATAGAAAAGAAAGCATCACAAAGCAGAGGGCTCATCCATATTAGAATTCTGACCAACCATTCAGCTTTAAAGCTATGGGCAGAGTTTTTAGTGTAACTGATTTACCCAGAGAATTTCTCCCAGACAGTCCATGCAGGAATTGCCATACCTGGTCAGACCACTGGTCCAGCGAGTTGGGTATCCCCTCTGCTCCAAGAAGCCAGTGCCAGCTACTTTGGAGAAGAGTGAGAAAAACCCTGTAATGGACAAAGTATGTAAAATCTTGCCCATACAATGGAGGGAAGTTTTTCCTAAAACCTTAACAGTTGGGTTATGCCTTGAAGCACAATATTTTATCCCCTCCTTCCCCCCCCCCCAAAAAAAACCCAACCCTGCCTTTAGCTAAATGGACATGTTTTCTAATATACAAACCTGTTCTGATTTTAATAAGCTTTTAGCCTCTGTGATATCTTGGGGCATTGAGTTCCACAGGTTAATTACACATTGTGCTTTTAAAACAAACAAACAAATCAAGTTTCCTTTTATTCATTCATATTTCTGTAAATTACTCCACCTGTCAATAAAATGCAAACACAATGCAACTTTTAAACAGCCATGTTATAGCCATGACAGCTAACAAAAAAGCACAAGAGGTTGTACTGCTAAACTTGATTTAATTTTAAGTGCAGTTTGACAAAAATAGGGTGGGTTTTGTTTGGTTTGTTTTTTTAAAAGCATTTGCCTTTATCACAGGCACAAAAGAAAGTGCAATGACCCCATGTGTGGCATTCACTCATGATTACTTATGGTTCTTGCATTTCTTATACTCCACCGGAACGTTAAAAAGAAACCCAGGCAGAACTGGGAAGAAAAAGTCACGTTTAAAACAGCAGCTGGCCAGCTTCATTTCCAGGGTATGTTCATATTTCAAGTGTGTCAATGACCAACACCAAAACAACTACGTGATTATTCACTGACATTTAAATATAAGAAATTATGTAACATTATATATACACAGATATATTTGAAATACAATTCAATACATTTCTCAACACAATCCTTTAGAAACAGTAGAACCCCCAAAATACACAAAAACAGCTCATCTGACTTGAGGCCATATGAGATTATTTATTTACAGCCAGTTTAAAACCCAGCGGTCAAAAGCCATGGCCCTGCCCCATGCCACACAGCCTTTCCTTGGCTTTGTAAGCAGCGAGAAGATCCTCTCTCTAAAAACGGGGTTTGGGCTGGGAATGGCCAAAGACTTGGAAAAAGCCCTTAAATTAAATTAGCAGGCCCAGCAGCAGCCATTTTGAATGTTCACTTGCTCACTGTAACATCGCATGTTGTTCCCTGCTGGTAGGAGAATTCAAAATGACTGCCACACAATTCACGTGTGGTGGAGGGGTTTATGAAGAGAAGGCGATTAAGCAGCTAATGGAAAGGCAGGCGTCTGAGAGAAAGCAATTTTCCATCATGTAAACTGGCTACGGGTTGCTATATAATTACCACCAGACGTTACGGGCCATTATCACACTCCAAAACAGAGCCCAAGAGATTCCAGACTGGACTGACACACACAGTAGCGGCGTACCAGGACAAGGAAATCCCACCCAAGAGCTATATGCTTATAAAGGACTGAGAGGCATTTCTGACCTCCGGGTCTGACCGGTGACTTCAGTGGGGTCTCTGCAGATTTATATTGGCGTAACTGAGATCAGACGCCGGCCCCAAGAGTCTGCTTTAAACTTAGGATAGCAAATACATTCAGCAGGCCAGTCCTAAAGGCTCCATCACTTCATTTCAGTCCCTGTCAGAGGAGGCATTCACGTCAGACCTAGATTTGAAGCGGTGCTTGTAGAAATGGTGGCCTGGGAAACAGTTTAGTATCAGAAACAAAGTGTGTGTGGGTGGGGGTGGTGGAGGGGGTGTTAAGTAAGGCAATATCACTACCTTATACCCCTAAAACATCCATGGAACAAGCATTTTGTCTGTTTATTGTTATTAGTGTTAATCAGTCATAATAGTCATTAATATTTTGCATTTACTGGCTGTAAACAGTGTCGACTCCCCCTTATTCATATAGGTCATGTTTCGCAACACTGTTCCCTGCAGTTAATTCCACTGACGATTCCCAAAACCTCAGCGATTCAGGACCAAATGATCCGTGGATGGAAACTGAGGCAGCCCTGTGACTTTCGGTGGAATTGGCCTTCCCTGTCCCCCGTGGCACTGAGCCAAGCATGCTAACAGTGTACAAACACTGCTGAATCCACCCGACATCTCTCCCCTCCACCCTCAGGGACAATTTACAGATGTGGCAGTGGAGGTTCAGCGTGGTTAAGGGCCAAGTCCAGGAAGCAGTGCAGAACTCATCAGTTTCTAGGGGCTCTGGAATGTGTCGCGCCCCATGGTACAGGCCTGCTAGAGCATGAAAACAGCACGACCTCAGCGAACCGTGAAACGGAGACTGCCGTGCAGAGCGGTGAAGGGCAGAAATACCCACCTTCGGCTGGTCTTTGACTAGGCAGAGGCTGCATGCCCCGGGCTGCATAGAAACTGTGTGCTCGTGGCTATCCCCAATAGCTTTCAACACTCTAGGGATGCACATTTTTACCACTGACTGTCATTACATTGTGAATGAGTTTAAGAACGTAAGAACGGCCGTGCTGGGGCAGACCAATGGTCCAGCTAGCCCAGTGTCCCATCTTCTGACAGGGACTGGTGCTTTAGGGAAATTATCGAGTGATCCATCCCCTGCTGTCCAATCCCAGCTTCTGGCAGTCAGAGGTTTAGGGACACCCAGAGCATGGGGTCGCCCAAGGGAAGCCCTGTCACTGATGCCTGGCCTGGCAAAGGCCTGGAGAACATGGCACGGGGTGCGGCTTGTGTTGGCCTCGGAGGAGAAATGTGATGTGATTTAACTAGGACCATCTGGCACTAACTTTTAGGATTCTAACTTGAGGCGGAGCCCAGTAAAGTGGGTGACGTCAATTGCATTTGGCTCGTGCAGGTTCATATAACTGAGGCCAAGATGCACAGGCAGTCTCAGTGTCCTAAGGGTGAGGGAAAATGCCCTAACCCTCGGCTCTCCTCCTCGGGGGCTCCCCCAGCAGCACTGTAACAACAGGGGGGAGGCAGATACCCATGACTAGCTTGCCTGCCTGGCACCAATAGGGTAGATAAACGGGGTGGACCAAGCTGTCACTCAAGTGCTCAAGGCATAGCTTTCCCTGGAGCCACCCCTCACCAACGGGCTGCCCAAGGGGGCCAGAGGCAGCAGGGATCCCAGGTATTACGTGGGTCTCAGCCCACGCGCCGGCGACTGGCTGGATGTTGTTACTTGCCCACCTATGGCCCTGTCAGTGTTTCCATAGGCACGGCGACATGGGTGAAAAGGTGCTGGCGATGACCGAGTCGGCTGCTTTCCCCAGGTGCCGCCCCGGGACTCAGCCTACGTGGGTGGCTCAGCCAGGCCGCTCCGCCACGTGACTCCGCTGGCGAGTGGCTGGGTTGGTGTGCGGGTTGAAGCTCCTGCCACGCTTGGTGCAGCAGCAGGGGCGCTCCTCGGTGTGCGTGCCTTGGTGCACCAGGAGCTTGTACGGCTGGATAATTCTCCTCCCACATGGGGGGCAGGCACAAGGCTTCTCGCCCACGTGTGTGCGCTGGTGCACGGTGAGCCGGGACAGGCGGATGGAGCGCTCCTGGCTGTCGGCGCAGGAGTAGGGTGCTCACCCGCGTGGACGCCCCGGGGCCTGGTCCAGGGGGAGCGGTGGCTGAAGCGCTTCTCGCAGGCCGGGCATGGGAAGGGCCACTCGCCCGTGTGGTTACGGCAGTGCACCGTGACTCCAGAGTGTTTGCTGACAGTCTTGCCACAGTCTGGGTGCTTGAAGGGCCTGGCCCCGAAGTGCATCTGCAGGTGCTCGGTGAGCCTGGGCTGCGTGGCAAAGCTCTTCATGCAGTGGGGATGCTGGACTGGCCTCTCCTCCTGCTCGGCTCTTGGCCGGGCCTCAGAACGTGGCTCATGTGGCACAGCCGTGCTGCCCTGGCCCCTGCTAGGCCCATGGGGCTGCTCGTCCACCTGGCTCTGCTGCTGGCTTGGCTGTAGCCCGATGCCCATTGTGCGTTGCTCCAGCGTCCCAGTAACTCAAGAGCCTTCCCCAGCTGGGAGCCGTGCTGTGCCCGGAATCCAGCCTGATTGCAGCTGCTACAGGCTCACAGAACAAGTGCATTACAGCAGGGTCACGAGAGGGTGTCTGCTGGCAACTGCTTTTGCATGGCCACCCATTGGATGGCGTCCGTGTCTGGGCCGTGATTGAGGCAGCCAGCACCTGAAAGGTTCAAATGCAGCATTATGTCACTAACTGGCTGAACCAGTTTCTCAGGGCCATATCTCTCTGCCTTACGTGGTCCTGGGAACCCCTGGCGCCCAGCCCCGGTTTGGGGTGGTTACAGTTGTGGCCTTTCGTACTAGTCTGTGCATTATGGGCCTGGCTCTTGGTGCACAGGATTTTATAAATGCAGCCACTGCATCACTCGCCATGTACTGGTACAGTTCAACCACTGGGCTGCCTAGGGGTAAGAGAAGCCACCTGGTCCTTTTCCGACAGGATTTTGCTGAGATGCTGGGTGCAGATTTTATACATATCCCATGCAAACGCTTTAGGGGAAGCATGGGAGAAAGGGACCCACTTCAGATTTGCCTACAGAGTCGTCTGAACCAATGTCTCTTGGCTGCACACACCCACAAAATGGATTTCAGGTGCAGGATTCCCAGGATCCTGGGCACAGGGCTCTGCCCCTCTCTCAGTCATGGACACGAAGGCAGGTTTGGGGATCTGGAACCTTTCCCAAGAAAGGCGATGACACGCGTTAGGGTTCAGACTGATGAGTCTACGTGAAACTCAGCAGAACTGTGCTCCATAAACGGACGGGCATTTCAAAAGAGTCAGCATTACCAACTCTCGTGATGTTATCGTGCAGCTTGTGATATTTGCTGTTCTTCTTAAAGCCCCAACTCCTGGAACCAGGTGATTACATGAGAGCCTCAGCTTTCATTAAAAAAAAAATTAAGCTCTAGGGCCAAATCCTGAAGGTCTCCGTGCCGGCAAACTCTCACTGAAATCAGTGGCTATCTCTCCAGAATCAGGATTTGGCCCTTTGTGTTCATGGGCACGGTGCTTTTCCTCCCACTGGCATGTCACAGCTGGCCGTAATGGCAACGCAGCAGCAGCAGTCCTGGCAAGGCTGCTTGAGAACGTTGTGAGGGTGACTCTCATTTTGCTCTTAATGCCAGGAGACTCCGCTGCCCTCTGCGGCTGCCCAGCCCTTGGACACCATCCCCACAAGGCACTGGGGAGTCAAGAGCTAGGAGCAGCATCCTGAGGGGCAGAGCAAAGGCAGGCGCCATGTTCCCATTGCATCCACGCAGGTCGGTCCCTTGCCAGGTGGCCCAGATCCCACTCCAGGCTGGGTTCCCCCTGGGCACCAGAGGCTGTCAGCTGGAAAACTTCCTGGAGATGCCACTGTCGCCTTCCCCACCTCTCCTGGGCCTGAGCAGAAAGCCCTAGAGCCATGGGGAAGATAATATCGGACCCTACAGATGATCCTTCAAACCACCTTGTCCGATTGGACAAAGGCTCCAAAAGGAAGGGGCCCCCCTCACCCCCGCCCAGCTCAGTCACCCCACTTTATTTGGGTAGGTTGCGTCCCCTCATGCTCTCAGTCAACAGCTTTGTTCAGAGATCTCAGCGCCTTGGCCCGACACAGTGAGGAAACCAACAATCCCTCAGGCCTTGCACCGGTTGGTGCATTCGCTCAGCAGCCGCGCTAGGATGTACACGGGGCAGCTGCCGCTTGCCAGAGAAAACCCAGCAGCCGCTCGGGCAGAAGGCGCGTGCAGCGAAGTGGAGTTCCTGTCCTTCTGAAAACGGGGCCTGGCCCAGGCCTGTAAACCATTTCAAGTTGGCAGGATGCCAGCCAACTCGGTCAGCCCCGAGTGAGGAGCTGGACAGCCTTAGATACAGGAAGGCAGTGGCGGAGAATGGAGTGATGTTAGAGGGGGGGCCAGAGAGCAGGAGAGACCGGAAGTGAAGGAAGCTGGTGATATGTAGCTGGAAAGCTGGATCTTGCAGGAGGGTCCCAGATCTCGGGCTCCAGCCTGAGTCTGAACGTCTACACAGCAACTGGAGTCAGCTGCTGGTGTTTAATTGCTGGGTAAATATACCCATCGAGCCAGCACACTGCCCACACAGAGCTGTTTCCTGCAGACGTCGCCGGTGTTTCACCAGTTTTGTCCCTTGGGAGACCATCCCACAGGCCTGTGGGGACGATTCCCCTGCCATTCAGCTGCAATTCGCCTTTCCTTAACTTCCCCTCGCTGCGCCCGCTCATACCAGCGTACACCACGCTGAACAGCTCTCCTGCCTGGCATTAGCAGCCTTCAAATAACGTCAGTCACTCCTCCGACACCAGCCACTTCAACCCCCCACTTCGTTTGCGCAGCTCTACTTCAAACTCACTTCCATTTGCCAGTAGCCCACCGTGGCCTAAACTGCGGTTTATTGCAATCTGTCTGTTTTCATCAGTCATTCTTGCTTCCCAGTTTCTGTCATTCCTGCTGTTCGAGGGGCTCAAAACATGTTCCAAACATCCCCTACCCACTGTACAGGTTGGCTAAGGTGACCCAGCGATCTGCACTCAGTGGCGCTGTCTCCCCGCCCCCTGTTCTGACGTCTAACCAACATTGCCTCTCCTCACATTTTCAGGCCTTTCCTCGGAGGTCACCCCCTCATTCTGTTGTCACGTTTGCCACCCTCAGAACTGCCAGCATGGCTCAGACCTGAGATTAATCTAACCCCGTGACCTGTCTCTGACGGCAGCCAGCACCTGCTGCTTCAGAGGCAGGGTCAAGAAACCCTTAAGCGGGCAACCATGGAATAACCTGC
This sequence comes from Mesoclemmys tuberculata, assembly GCA_007922155.1. Taxonomy (NCBI): domain Eukaryota; kingdom Metazoa; phylum Chordata; order Testudines; family Chelidae; genus Mesoclemmys; species Mesoclemmys tuberculata. Next base: position 741,910 of record ML675603.1, on the reverse strand, counting down.
CCAAGATCTGTTCCAGCTAAAATCCTGTTATGCCGAGAGGCCTGGTGAGTGCTTGGATCACAAACCTCTTTGAGAGTGGGTGTGAACGAGTCCTTAAGGGTGTTGAAAGGCACACTTTAAGAGGCCACACCTGAAACAAGGCCTAATAGTGTCTGCCCAGAAACTGACACCGTGTGGGGGGGGTATTGTGACCGGGGAAGGCAGAACACACAGAAAGTGAGAACACACACAACAGAGAGGCAGAGGCAAAAAGCGAGAAAGCCAAGCAGGAGCCTGGGACTGTGAGCATGTGTGTGACCCTGGGCAAACTAGAGAGAGTTTTGGGTCTGTTGGCTAAACAGGCTTGCGGCTGTAATCTAAGAAATTGCTCATTTTATTCCTGGTTCCTCCTGGTACAGAGAAGCAGGACTTTGTACCTTCCTTGTAAATAATGAACATACCAGATTTCACCCATTTCTGCTTCCAACAGGAACCTCTCCCGGGCGCCAGCCCGCTCAGGTCAAAAAGGGGCACCCATCACAATGGTTAAATAACACAACAGGAAACACTCCTGCACTGGCCCGGGAGGGGAATAGAGCTGAGGGGTTTTACTGGTGCAGGATTTTTGTCATCTCTACCTCCTGTGATAAAAGGAAGCCCAGCTTGTGATGCAGACCAGCGGACCCGCCTGGAATGAGAACCGCTGCTCAGTAACACGAGCGGGAGGAGCGGGAGCTGTTCTCTGTGACCCTTATGTACACCCTTATGGTGTGGTTTTTGTATCATTCTTGTGCAACCTTACAGTGTAACTGTGTGTCATCTGATGCAAGGTGTGCCATGTGAGGTGTTTTTGGCATGCTCATGGCACACTGAACGTTATTGTTAGGGTGGCGTGTTTCCTGGTATGTACAGCTATGAAACTGCTGTGTCATATCCCCAAATGTGTGTCTTGTGTGGTTTGAATAGATGCAGACGAACAAAAAGCTGTGTTTCCACGCCCTGCAGAGGATCATACAGGAACAATGGACTGGCTTAAGCACCTGTGAGCACTTTGGCTCAAGTGGAAGAAATCATGCCCATGGCCAGGCAGGGCCGATCACCTGACCCCAGGGAGTGTTGGGGAAACTTGTTAAAAGCGGAGAGGTCTTTGTCTCTTGGCTCTCCTGGAATCTTTCCCCCAGCGACATCAAGGACTGGCTCCTACCCATAGGGAGGGGACCCTGGTTGCAAGATGCATCGCAACCAGGCTGTGGGGAAAGCTGACATCATAGAAGCTATTATCATGGATTGAAAGAAGCTGGAATATTAATCTTAGTTTAAAATGCGAGTTATCATTTGGTTAAGCGTGATTAACTCCTTGACTCATTTATTAACCCTTTGGTTTATATTAATCTGACTGGGACTCACTTAAAAGCTTGCTGTGGTCAATAAACTTCTGTTTGTTTGTTTTATCTAAAGCAGGGCGTGTGGATTGAGTGCATGCAGAGACTCACTTAGCGTGAGGGAGCTGGGGCATATCAATGTCTTTGAGCTTGCAAGGTGCAGTGCAGAATCCTGCAAGACGCCAGCTTCCGGGGTTGCATCTGGGACTGGGGGTGTTTGCTGGGGGTCAATCCCATGAGTGGCTGGCCAGAAGCTCTCCTTCGCCAGGTCAGGGACTGATTACACACAGGAGGCTGGGCGTGGGCTGACCCAGGAGTGGGTGGCTCACACAGCAAAGCGGGGTAGGTCGGGGCCCAGGCGTGAAGAACTGGGGTGACGCAGGTACACACCAGTCTGGATTGCGGGGTGGGGGGGAGGAGGGGTCACGTTCTCACATTGCATGCTGGTGATTCTGTACTCTGTGCAGTGTCCATCACTTCTGGCTGGCACAGCAGCAATACCCACAGAGCTGCTGCTGGTCGCCTAGTGTGTGACCCACAGGTTTGGTCTGGGTGCCTCTCTGTCTGCTTATCTATGGCTTTGCTCTGTACCCAGCCGGTGGTATCCCAGCATCTAGGCGCACGTTTCTCTTTGATTGTCTCTGGAGTGTTTGTGTGTGTCACTTGGGACATCCCCCCCTTCTCCCAGCAGTAATTGTCTTAGCTTCAGCAGCAGCTGGTGGTGAAAGCGTGCTGGCTTTGGCGAGGGTCGGTGCTGCTCACTGTTCGACTAGGTGCCGAGAATTGCAGCTGTTCCCAGCAGGCAGTTTGCCAGGGCACCGCTTAACCCCCCAGAGACGGTGACAGGAACGCTGTAGAGCGCGACACTCTGCGGCCACCTCTGACGCCGTGCTAACCGGAAAGGCCCAAGATGTTACAAGGTACCCACCACCCCAGCCATTGACGGGGCTTCGTGGAGCCAGTTGCCGCGTCTCAGCTGCGAGCTCCTCCACCCAACCTGACGCCGCCCTTTGAGAACGGCCCCATCCCATTGGAACTGAAGCACTTCTGTGCATCCAGCCAGCCTGACTCGGTCACCGTCAGCCGCTCAGGGAGGCAGAGGCTGCTGATATCAAATGAGACTGGCTTCCCTGATGCCCTGCCTTCAGCCGGCAGCGCACCACCAAGCAAACAAGGCGCTGCCCTCGAATGAGAAGGTGAAAATTCTCCAGGCTATCAGGAGCGAAGGAGCCGTGGGGAAGTCCTTTGACCAGTGCTATCTCCCCAAGCTCTGTGGGCTGGCCTAGTCCTTGGTAAGCATCTTTGGGCCAACTACTGGGTCTTCCTCCCCAGCCCCAATTCTCCATCCCTGTGTGTGGCTATGTTGTGTGAATAGAAGTGACTGGAAACCACCTTCTCACTTCCCAGGCTAATGAGAGCAGCCCTCTGTTGGCCGTTGGCCAGCACTGAATACCCAGAACACCAGGCATTCCTGGCCGTATGCCCGCCCAGTACCGGACACGTTCCGTTGCAGCCGCTCAGTGCTGGCCAGTGTTCCCGCCTATGCTGGAGCTAAGTCCCTAGGGGCCAGGTCTGTTCAGCTTATGGTACCTTTCTGCTCTCAAAACGGCACAATGGATGTGAAGCAGAACAGAGGATCAGATCCTTGCTTCAAATTTTCACTGAAGTGGAATGGGCCAGGCAGTGATCTCAGTTACACTGGTTTAAATCTGGGGGTGACTCCCCTGGTGTCTGTCTACCTATCTACAGAACGCCTCATTAAAGCCCCCACGACTTCTGAGGAATTATTCCAGGCTTAGACCCCTTAGAACTGGGCTCACAATCCTGCCCTCAGTTTTCACTCACTCTTGCTCACACTGGGAATTTGCCCGTGCAGTAGAACCTCGCACCTACACACATCAGTTTTATGGACGACCATTTACACAAACCATTTCTCCCCACAGAAAAAAAAAAATCACATCACGATAAAGTGAGGGCGATGTTGAATAAGTCAACATCCGCTCACATTCCATTGCCTTCAGGCCAGGAAACTTCTTGGCGGTGATTTGAAGGAGAAGAAGAAAGTGCCCCGGCACTCCTTACTGCAAGTTAAGCACCTTACTTACGGCAGTTTTGAGATGTTCAAGTTTATGAACGCCTCACCCCCTAATTAGTGCGTAAGAAAGAAGTTCTGTTGTCTGAGATCTGAGTAAGGCCTCCTGGATTTGTCCTACTGCTTCACGTGGAGCAGGGGGAGCTCAAGGACTGTGGCTTTGGGATGTTTGCGCGCATTCCAGCAGGTTATTGTACCAAGATCCTTTCGATGGGCTCAGGCTACAAAGCCTGGATCTGCTTTCAAACGTCCCACCAGACTTGGGGCACGGTCAGTGCCACAGTTTCATTTCAGACTCATCTCTTATACAAATACAAGCCCAGATTCTGCTTTCAGTTGCATTGATATAAACCGGGACTGACTCCACTTGCTGGCATGCAGTTACACCCGGCTAAAACAAGAGGGAGGACTGTAAACCAAGCAACGAATTTACGTCTGGACACAGATGTGGGAAAAAGGAAACAGTCACTGGTAAGGTACAGCAAAGCACCCACAAGAATGTTAAATTTGCCAGTTTTAATACATATGTAAAGAGCTATTCAAAAAGAGATGTCTCTGACACAGAATTAGGCAAACAGATTGCAGATAGTGCTTGGTGTTAGTGCATGTGCAACACAGCATGGTGCCTTTCTTTGGGTTTGGTGCCACCGCCTGGCCAGTCGTTTATGTTCATTGCAGCATATCAATAAAGCTCTAACAGTTCATAGAATCATAGAAGATGAGGGTTGGAAGGGACCTCAGGAGGTATCTAGTCCAACCCCTGCTCAAAGCAGGACCAACCCCAACTAAACCATCCCAGCCAGAGCTTTGTCAAGCTGGGCCTTAAAACCTCTAAGGATGGAGATTCCACCACCTCCCTAGGTAACCCATTCCAGTGCTTCACCACCCTCCTAGTGACAAAGGTTTTCCTAATATCCAACCTTGACCTCCTCCACTGCAACGTGAGACATTGCTCCTTGTTCTGTCACCTGCCACCCCTGAGAACAGCCTAGCTCCATCCTCCCTGGAACCCCCTTTCAGGTAGTTAAAGGCTGCTATCAAATCCCCCCTCATTCTTCTCTTCTTCAGACTAAACAAGCCTAGTTCCCTCAGCCTCTCCTCGTAAGTCATGTGCTCCAGCCCCTCTAACTGAATGGACTCCCCATTGTTGTTTCTTACCCTTGGATGTATATATATACCTCCTATTTGTGATTTCTGTTTCATGCATCTGACGAAGTGGGTTGCAGCCCATGAAAGCTTATGCCTGCAGAAATGTCTTAGTCTTTAAAGTGCTACAGGACTCTTTGTTTTTGCTAATAATTTTTGTTGCCCTCCACTGGACTCTCTCCAATTTGTCCTCAATCTTCCTGTAGTGGGGGGCCCAAATCTGGACACAATGCTCAAAATCTGGCCTCACCAATGCCAAATCGAGGGGAATAATCACTTCCCGCGATCTGCTGGCAATACTCTTACTATGCAGCCCAATATGCCATTTGCCTTCTTGGCAACCAGGGCACACTGCTGACTCATATCCAGCTTCTTATCCACTGTAACCCCCAGGTCCTTTTCTGCAGAACTGCTGCCTAGCTCGTCAGTCCTCAGTCTGTAGCTGTGCATGGGATTCTTCTGTCCTAAGTGCAGGACTCTGCACTTGTCCTTGTTGAACCTCACCAGATTTCTTTTGGCCCAATCCTCCAGTGTGTCTAGGTCACTCTGTATCCTATCCCTGCCTTTCCTTTGCTATCATATTTAACTTCATTACTTTGCTGTTGGCTTGGCAAAAAGTGAAACAAAACCCAACAACCCCTAGCTTTGGGCGTGCAAGAATGTCTCCCATGCTGCCCATCCGGCACATCATGGCCCCAGTGGTACTAGAATGGAGATCAGCCTGCGCCAGTTGCACACTTGACCTGAAGGTGAATCTGTTAGCAAGATAGGGTCTGTGACACATGGTTGAGCAGTTCTGCTTGCCTCCAGTGGGGGGCAGCACACCAGCCAGTTGGCCATGGTGACAAAGGCTATTCTAACAGCAGCACAGTGGTTTGCCAGGGTGCTGGGCATCTCACATACCGCTCATCTCAGCAGGCCAAGCAACTAGGCTTGCATTTCCTCTGAGCAGGCAAGATGTGGTGACCCCTCCTGACTGATATGCTGCTCTTCTTACACCACAGGTCCCACACGGGCAGGGAGCCCACGTCAAGAGCCATCGGGCTGGGGCCTTAGCTCCTGGCAATCCATGTAGCACCACTGGTTTCCACAAAGCTGCACGTCTTGACCCCAGCTGGACGCCTGGCTCCACATGCAGCTGGTAGGGAAGGGGTTTCCCCTAGGGAAAGCTGTGTGGTTGGTCATGAGCAATGCCATTTTCAGAGCCCACTAGAACCTGGCTTGGGTGGAGTCGGGTCTCGATCTGAGGCTCATGTGGGCAGCGTGCTACAAGCAGCTGGCCACTGGAAGCTTGGGCAATGCTGCCAGTCTCACCGCACAGAGGAAGAAACTGAGGCACTGGAGCAATTAAATGACTTGCCCAAGGTCACGCCGTAGCAGAGCTGGGAAGCTGTCACAAGAGCCCAGGCACCCACTCTTCTGACTTACCCATTAGACCCCACTGCCTCTCACATCGGAGGGATGTGAAACGGTTCTGTTTTAGAACTGGCACAGCCTGGGCTTCCGGGAGGCAGAAGGGAGAAGGACGTGCTTTGGATAATGTGGGGGGCCTGCCCCCTCAGACACCATTTACCTGTGAGCTCTTTGTCCTGAGACCTTGCTTGGTGCCTAGGGGCTTACTGCGCCGTCAGCCCATGAGTGGAACCGTTTTAACGGCATGCCCCAGAAAAACATGGCTCCATCTGCATGGCCCACACGCTCCTTGGCAATGAGATTCCTGCTCCCAGAGAGAAACCGTCCTTTTGTGCTAGGTCAGCCGGCTTCAAGGCCACGGCGAGGCTGGTCGTGCGAAGGAATTCTCAGCAGAGATGCCTCAGAGCCGGGGGCAGCTGATGGGCTCAGCAAAAAGCTGGGTTAGAAATCTGCCAGAACGTGCCAGCTGAAAACACAGCTGGTCACTGCGGGGACATCCCAACGGCCAGACTCCCAGAGCTTACTGACACAGACGCCCTGGACAGACTGTCAGGCTAAGGAGGATTTGTGATCTTTCCCTCCCGGCTGCCCTGCTAAGGCAAGCTGACATGGGCCAGACCAGCTGAACTCTGTGTTCTTTGGTTAATAAGAAATCTGGAGACTCATGGACAGAAGCCATCCCAAGCTGTGTGGGGACTGTTATTAGCCAAGGGCCCTGCCCCTGGCCTTCAGCTGGGCGCCCAGAGTAGCATTGGGCGCCCCGAGCATAACTGCACCCTAAGAAGCAGTGGGAGCTCCATGTGGAACTGGGCACCCAGAGCAGAGCTGCATCCCGAGGTTTTGAGTGTGTGTCATTTTGATGCCTTCTCCCTTTGCTAAACTGACATTCCCGGATGCTGGAGTCATTCCTGGCACACGCTGAGGGTATGGCCGCACTGCAGTCGGGGTGGTACCTAGAGGCATTCTGCCAGCCTCTCCGCAGGGGTCTCTCGCTCTACGTCCTCATCGTAGGGCTGGCCCTGCCGGCCCCGGCACTGCCTGGTGCTGAACAACGGGGGGGCCTGTGTGAAAACGCCCCTCAGTGCTGGGGCTGGTGGGCCGGAGACACTGGCCCGCTCTGTTATTTGGACAGGGCCAGCGTTTCAGAAAAATCCTGGAGGGCAAAGCTATGTTGGTATACTGAGCATTACCTGTGATTCCATCATCGCCTGCAATGTCAGCCATGGGGGAGGGAACATAGAGACCGAGGAAAAGTCTGGAGGGCTGGGGGGACACACCGAGGCTGTGTGGGGCAGAGCTGTGGGGGCTCCATCCTTCCATCTGGGATGGAGCCTGTGAGGAGGACCCTGCAGTTTTGTGGGCTTTTAAAAAAAGGCATGCTATAAACAACTTTATGGGATGAAGACTGTTGCATGCTGGGAAATTGACCCCTTACTCCCAAACACCCCTGCGTGACTCGCTTCTGCCCCACCGAGCATTACCGGACCTTCCCAAAAGACAGGGTGCTGGATGTGGTGAGTCACAGCTATGCACCGCACACCGCGTTGTGCATTGAAACAAGGACCCCTGGGGCGTATGTACAGCGCTGATGCCAGGAGCGAGGCATGCCTGTGCAGAAGTGATACGCCAGCTCTGTCGGCTTTATGCTGACACGCATCAGCAAAAGTTTGTGCTATAGACGTCATAAGCCCAGCTTTACACTACAGCGTTTGCCAGTGTGGCCGTGTCGGTGCCGGGGGTGGAGCAGTGCGATACCTATGGATGTCTCTAGTGTCGATCCAGCTTGTACGGGTAAGGCTGTCCTTTTCCCGGAGCAGCTTATTTTGCTCAAGACAGGAGAGGATGGTTTTGCCATGCTGGCACCAAGCACAGCCCTGCTGCTATAGCTGCTTCCCCATTAGGGGCACGTACCAGTCCTATAATGGCATAGCCCTCTCAGAGCAGACACGGCCTGTGGGTGAGATGCCAGCGGGCAGAGCTGGCATTGCCACGCTGCCCTTTAAATTGCCACGAGTGTCAGAGCAGCGCACTGGGGCCTGAGGGGCTGCAGAGGGAAAGGCAAGTGACGTTCACGTGCCCTTTAGATCCGATGTGGGGCTGTTTGTTATTAATCTTTATTTAGTCAAACCTCTGGCAATCAGTTGGGAGAAAAATTCTTGAACATGTTCACCATCCACCATGTCCCTGCTCCCGCAGGGAGGCCTCCAGCAAAACGAGGGCAGGTCGTTAATGGGGGAATGCACCAACTAGTCCAAGAGGCCAGGCAGTGAGTAGGTATTAGAGCGGCTCTGTTTAGACTCCCTGACACAACAGGTTTACGTCCAGCTGGGATCCACTTCCCTGCCAAAGGCAGATCAACTGAGCCCTACCAAGTCACAGCATATGGATGTTTTAGATGCGATCTGAAGAACCCTGCACAGAGGGTAAAGCTCCCAGGCTGGCTTTTTGTAAGAACTGTCTGTCCCGGTGGCCTTGCTCAAAATTTCTTTCCCCAAATGTTCCAGTGTTGTACAGCGTGCAGCAGGCTACTCCCCTCCTGAGAAGTGGCTACATTTCAGAGCCAGGATGGCGCCTCTCCGTGAACGGTGCTATATTGTACTGGGTAGGATGGGGGCTCAGTCGTGCTCTGTATTAGGTGAGCAGGCTTCCACTGACGGCTCAGATTACAATGCGGAGCGAGACGCTCACTGCAGCAGTGGCAGGGGGTCTCCCTCACGGCGGTTAGTCCATCTCTCCAAGATGTGGTGGCTAGATCAAGAGACGAATTCTGCACTTCTATGCCGGGGGCGTAGCTATGTTTCTCAGGGGTGTGGATTTTTCACACTGCTAAGAGACGTAGCTTTGCCATGCCAGTTTTCAGTGTACACCAGCCGGAAGGGCTGATACCAGCACAGGAGGCTTTGCTTCAGGTAGGTTCATTTTTTCCCCTTCATTACATTTCTCATATGTTTATTGGGGGGCATCATTTTCCCCCTGCATCGTCACCATCTGGGGGGGTAGGCCATTCTGTCACTGCAGTGTGAGCGTGAATTGTGGACCTGCTTTGCATTGGCGCAAAGGCCCAGTTCAGATTGGGATGAGCCAGGTGGACGTGGGTGGGCTAGGAAGCTCACCTGGAGAGCTCGGATTGCCTAGCACGCGTCGTTGTCACAGTCCTGGCTGTAATAAGGTGTGAAGGAGACATTCATGTTCCCACCCTCCCCGACTTGACAGCAGAGCGCAGCACAGGGGGCAGACGGTGACCACCAACTGGTATCTAGGCTTCTCCTCCCAATTAGCAAGAACTGATGCTTGTCTCCAGGCTGTCCGGACAGCATGGCTTCTGCACAGATGGGCCCAGATTGTAAAGCTCTGATCCAGACTGGAGCATTCTTGGTGTCCTGGGTTGTCTGGTTCTAGAGTTCTGCCTCAGGCCCCACCATTAACAGAAACCCCAGTTTTGCCCCTCTCTCCATTTTTTCACGCTCCTTAGCTACTCCGTGTTTCTCGCGGCTGATGTGACAGCCAGAGACTGGGGCAGTCTCAGTGCAAGTGTCCTGATCACACACCCGGGTGGCTTAGGGAGCCTCTGGCTGGCTGGAGTATTTTTGAAGAGTTGCTAAGGTCTCTCCTGCCTCCCATGGAGTTTCCTGTTAAAGCTTGAAGCAAAGCTGACCTTTCACAGACACGCTGAATACGCCTGGCGGAGAGGAAGGCCGCTGTGATCGCAGCAGAAGGTGCTGGGGTGTAACACTGGTGATCCCAGGTTGATTTGAGGACATCTCCGGAGATTTCACCTGCCTGGGGCACGGGGGAATGGGGGGGGATGTGGGAAGAAGTCGCTTTACCAGGCTGCTATGAAAAAAACACACCCTTCCTGAGCGACATAGGCTTTGCCGGCTTGTGTGGACGGTGCTGTCTCCGCTCGTGTAGGTGGTTTTATTATGGCAGCAGGGGCGCTCTCTCCCCTGGGCATAACGCGGCTACCCGAGCGCTCTCACAGCTGTACTGCTACCCCGCCAGGCCAGCCACGAGGGTGGGTGCCCCTTTGCCTGGGCCATCTGCATCCGGGGCCTCAGCCACAAGCCTGGCCCTCTCCAACCGCTGCTGTCTCAGGGGGGTCCTGGCACCTGCCTCGCGCCCACTGTGGATTGGCACCCAGGGGCCATCGGTGCCAGACGCACGCACCTCTGCTGTGGGAGACAAAGGGCCGAGTCCCCCATGGGCTGCGGCAACTTGCGCCTGAACCGCTTCTGCGACCCAGCCCCTGGGGGAGAAAGAGCCATATATCCCCCCCACTACATACACGATACAAACGTATCCTGTGGTACGCCTGCTTCAACAGCCACGGCACCAGCCTGAGGCATGGCCAGGGCTCCTGGCAGGTGGAGGGGCCATCCCCGATAATGGGTCCAAGCAGGGACTGGGGGGAAGGACAGGGCGGGGGGGTGTCCCTGGGTGCAGGTGAGAGCAGCTGGTTGGGGAGATGGCAGGGAGCAATGGCCTGGGGTAGGGGAGCTGGCTGGAGAGGGAAGGGCAAGCATGGAGAAGGGCGTGGAGGGTTAGCAGCCAGACGTCAGGAGCCAGGAGTGTTGGTGACATTCATGGAGCAGCTGCAGCGGGAGGGCTGTGCCTTGGCCTGAGAAACGAGCATAGAGGGCTGGGATCGCCCCCAAATCAGGTTGGGGCGGTGACGTAGCTTCGGTCTCCAGCACCTGGGGGCCAATACTGGTTTTTGCACCCCCCAGCCGTGGCAGTGGCAGTGCCCCTAGGGTGTGGCGCTGAGGGTCCATTTCTTACTCTCCCCTCCTCCTCGCCCCGCTGTGGGGGTGGCAGCGGCAGTGGCGTACCAAGGAGGCCATGCCCCCGGGCGCCAGCCTGGGGGTGGGGGAGAGGCACCAGCTGGGCCCTCCTTGAAGGAGCTGCCCCCCACTGACCCCCTGCTGTCTGTGCTGCTCTGGCCCCTCCAGCGAGGAGCAGGAGTGAGGGGCCAGGCCGAGGCCCCTAGGCCACCCGGCGGTGGTGGTAGGGGTCTACCTGTCCTCTGCATGGCCGGGATGCCCAGGCTCCCTCCTTGTGCCCAGCACGGAGCCAGAGGGGCCAGGAGGTGGAGGGGCCGGGTCAGCCTCCTCTGAGAAGGGCCCAGCTGGTGTCCCCCCCACCAATCCAGCACCCGGGGGCATGGCCCCCTCCCTATGGCACTGGGTTTGGGACGACAAGCAGTGGCTGCAGAACTTGTGAATGCACAAAGCGACATTCCCTGGATCCGTGCGCTGAGCTCACCCCAGCCAGCCGGTGCAAGGACACCAGCAGCAGAGCTGCACGGACCGTGGCGAAGTGAGCGTCAATCACCCCTCAGAGCCTGAAACACCAGATTGCTACTGCTCAGTGGGACCCCAGTGTGGAGTTGGAAAATCCAGTGCAGGGCCATGAATCAGCTTCTGCAGTGCCGGACTGTGACTCTCAGCACGGGGCAGGACGTAATGGACGGGGCTGCAGCTGTGGGGCTCCTGAACCGCCATTGGGCAATAGGCAGCACCTGTATCATTATTTTGGCACCAGACCGCCTAGCCTATCTTGCTGTACATGCGGGTGGCTCGCCAGGGACACATCTCTGACATCAGCACTGGCTGTTGCGGGACGGTGAGTGACACATCGTTAAGAACACAGGATGTTCAGAAAGCTGCAAGCTTTTGTTCCTGACCAGCAGATTACTGGGTGATGTTGAAATGCCAGTAGTGATCCTGGAGGACCCACCCTCCCTCTGACTCGTGAAGCCGCACACGGGCCCCTCAACAGCCCCCAGGGAAGATGCGACTACCAGCCCCGCCGGTGTAGAGTGACAGCAGAATGTGCTTCGGGGAGCTGGAAGGGGCGCTGGCAGCGTTTACTCACGAGACTGGAGCTCAGTGGGGAAACCAACCAACCAACCACAATGCTCATAGCCGCCTCCTGTGTCCTGCATAATGTCTGTGAAGAAAAGGGGGAAAAGTTGCCTCGTGGGTGGAGGGCAGAGGTGTGGCGGCTGGCAGCTGTGCTTGAACAGCCAGACACAGTGGCTATCCTAAGAGCTCAGCATGGAGCTATACAGCTCAGCGAGGCTTTGAAAGAGCACTAACAGCGAGCCACAGTCAAGCATAGCGGTGTACCATGTCTTCCTGGCCTGGTAGGAAGTGTGTGGTGCTCGCTGCACATCTGTCAGTGTAACGCCGCCGCTGCACCAAGGCGCTTGCCGTCCATTTATGATCCTCACACAGTGTTTTCTCATGGATCCAGTGAGCTGTGTCACTCTGTGCGATCACCGCCCCGTGCCACCCCGTGCGCTGCAGCAGCTGGTGGGAACTAATACAGATGAATTATTTTCCAAGAGGAGCAAAACGTCAAAAGAAATCCTGTGCGAGTTAAAAGCAAAACCCATTAAAATCAATGTCCGGAACAGAGCTTAAAGAAGGGGAAGGAACGTCCATGTCCCTTGTAGCTCCACCTACAGCACCTGTGGCTCTCTCCAGTCAGCGTAGCTGAAGCCGTGGTTGTCCTGAATGTCCCCGAGTGTGGAGTGGAAGGGTAGGGACGTGACCCCTGAAGCCATGTCAAGTGTTGAGGGGCGTGGGTGGGAAGCTGCTATCGTGGAGTTCTCCATGGGCTGCAAAGGGAGGCGACCCTGGGATTGTTGAACCGGTAGGTCTGCAAGAGCCTAGAGCTTCTGCGTTTGCTGCTGGAGAAGCCCGGTTATGTCTTGGTGCAGCTCCCTCTCCTTCTCCTGCTGCATCTCCTCCGCCTGTCTCCTGCCCGCTCTGTCCTTCGCTGTATGATCCGCAAAACGCAGCCTGCAGCCCCCGTTCAGTCTGACGCAGCACCAGCTTGCAAGGGCTCGCTGAACGGGTCATCCCAAGGCCTGGCTTTCTCCTCCTTACCCGGAGCCGGTGTTCCACAGGTGTTGAAGGCTGCAGTGGCAGCGACTACAGCTAAAACACACAGGTACCAGTGTCGGTACAGTCACAATGGAAAGTGGAAGTTAAGATTCAGAACTCCCCCTTTCCATTGCTCCCCTAACGTTCCAAACAAGACATGCCTATCGACACTTCTGCTTCCGAGTGCTTGTGCGCCGCACCACTCGCTGCACCAGCCACGGTGAGTATGGCCCACCAGGGAGAGGGAAATGAGGAGGGAACGGCTCTGTTCCATGAAACCATGAGTACAGAGCAACGGCACTCAACCCTGGCACCATTTCTCACACCGAGTGGTGATTGGAGCAGATCTCACTCCTGAGAGTGACAAAGGCACAGACAGCACAGCTGCTGCTGGCATCCCGAAGCCAGCTGGGGCCATATGCTGCTAGCCTGTTAACTGCAATGATGCCTGCCGAAGTTCTCACTGAGGGGTGTGAGAGGAAGGAAGGAGGAAGACACAGGGCTGCCATCCCTAGAAGCCTTGGGCAGAGGGCTGCAGACTACCTCCATGGACGTTTCATCAAGATCCCTCAGGAGGACTCAGGGACATCCCCGTGGACATAAACAAAGTGCTCCGCGTGCCTCCCCCTCCCTCTTTTTGCCTAGCTCTGGAGGGAAATGAAAAGCAGGTAAAGCAAAGCAGACGACAACCCACCGCTCTTCGTTTTACGGCTGCCCCTTCCAGCGCGAGGACATTAACGACAAGTCGATAGCAGTGGCCGGTACGTTGCAGGTGCCCTCCGTGAATCGCTGTAATAGGAAGTACATTTACTCACTTACCCCCGGTTCCTTTCCCTGCATTGGGCCCCCCGCTTGGCTGCTAGGACTGACTGGACTGCAGTGGCATCGCAAACAGGTACTGGCTTGCAGCACAGCTGGCCTCCCCGCCCATCGGTCTCCCATCATCTTCCTCCTCAGCTTCAGTGGTCACGCTAGAGGCCTGTGAGCCAGGTTCCTCAGAGGCATGCAGGGTGGTGATAGGATCTCTGCCAAATATGGCCCACGGTTCTTTGGAAAAGTGGCAGGTCTGCATCCTAGCCCCGGTCAGCTGTTGGCATTCCTGGCCTGCGATATGCCTGCCTCAGTTCCTTTGCTTTCCCAGGGAACTGCTGCTGATTGCAGGACCCCTTCGCCTGCATCCCCTGTGCAACCTGCTCATAGATGTCTGCATTTCTATGGCTGTTCCGGAGCTGTGCTTGCATGGGCTCATCTCCCAACAGACCCAGGAGATCTGCCCCGCACTGCAGCGTGTCTAGTGAGCAGGTTGGTTGGGCAGCTGCACGCAACATTGCAGAGTTTCAAGCTGGGCAATTGAAAACAGCATTTAAAAATGGGTGGGGTTTTAAAATAGGGGGAGGGGGAGGTTCTAATGCCCAGGACCCCAGACAGTGGAGTTCACAATAGTGAGCGGAGCAGGCTGGTCAGTGTCAGGCATTGTGGGACAGCTGGCACAGGACTGTTTGGGTCGATGTGCGTAACGAGTCCTCCACTCGCGCTGGAGTGGCCCACAGTACTTTGCCTGCAGTTCTGTGCTGCCCTGGGTGGTGGCGTTACCGCGTTGCTGGGCGGGAGACAAATTTAAGTGTAGACACATGCCCAACTAGGCTGATGCAAGGTGGCTTATGCCGACCTAACCTTGGAGCGTAGCCCAAGGCTTAGACATCTCATAGCACCACATGGAGACAGACGCAGGAGCGTTTAAGAGCATGTTAGCTGGTGCCAGCCAACATCTAAGCCCCGCTCACACGCTTTCAACCCCACTGTGTGTCTACACTTGGTGCTAAGTAATGTTTTAAAATGTGCGTGTTAACACATTAGCTAATGGGTTTGCCACACATACCTCATTTCCCCAGCCTAGCCAGGGCCAGCGAGATTTATTTAGTCCTTGGAAGAGGGGGGTCCCAGGGAGGCACTCATGGATGCTTTCATTCATTAGCATTAGAAATCCACCCGGCTGCACCATGTGCTCTTACGTGACCCTGGACAGCTCTCACCTGCAGGCTGGCGGCGATCCACCAAGCACCGGGCTAGCAGCCTTGTTCCTGTCGCTTGTGCCTCTATTTGTACGGTGGGCTCTGGTTACTGTGCGGGTGCAGTGCTGCCCCCTACTGGATCAGAGCAACTGCAGGTCATAAGCCTATTCTGCTGACACCTGATGGAGATTCTCCGTTAGCACCAGGCCCTGCTTCTTGGGCTGGCAGTGGAGGAGGATCAGCGTTCTGTCCCAGTTGCCAGCCTGATGGGTTGGGTGGCTACAGCGTGCAATCTGTACAGTCGCAGTCGACTGTGGATTTATTGCAGTACATCTACCAGCCCCACTGACCGCTGGTGCTCTGCCAGGCGGGGGTGGGGGACTCAGAGGCAAGGGATCCTAGATCCTCAGTAGCACATGAAACACTGTATAAAGAAAAGCTGCCAGCTGATAAAGAGGGGAAGTCACCGGCTTCCTCCCCTCCTTAATCAGATTTGCTCAGTATGTGCAGCCCCAGAATAGAGCAGGCAGGCTAATGCGTCAGCAGAATAACACATGCCCAGCCAGAGATTAAACCTGAGAGGGACCTTGGGTGGGCAGCGAATGAGAGCAGCTTCCCCTGCAATATGGCTGTCAGTGGGATTATGAGCCTTTCAGGGCAGGGAAGGAAAATTACCCTCCTAAGGGGATGCTCACTAATGTGCCTATCGCCCAGGGATTGGGACAGCAACAGCGATTGCCTGTCGCATGGAGCACCGGGCGGGGCAAGGAGCTGATTTTGTACCCAGCACCTCAGCAGCTCTCTTCATCCCCAGCTCCCAAACTTTCACTGGGGTTGTGGAACAACAGAGTTAACCTCACTGTACCGATGGGGAAACTGAGGCAGCCAGCAGCTAGGCGACTTTCTCAGTGTTACGTAAGGAGTCAGTGGCACAGTAAAGAAACAGAACCCAGGCTTCACCTGTCCCATGCAGCTCGGGGTCCTGCCCACCGGACTGCACCGCCTCTCCTTGGTTTGTTAACACTTCTCTGAGGCAATGAAACTGTGAATATTGTGAGGGGGGTGAATGTCTTGCCTCCAGCATTGCTGCCGGGAGTAGCTCTTCTAGCAATCCTTGCTGGGGCAGAAACCCACCCCAGCCATCCGCTCTGCCCTACCGCAGGGCACAGGGAACAACCACCGTGTCTTCAGGGGAGAACTGCTCATGAGGGCAGTCGCACAGGGGGACCAGGCCGTGGAAATCTAAGGCAGAAAGATGCCGCCAACAGCTTGAGCCAAATGGCTCCCTGCACAGACAGGCTGAGCTAGAGACAAGGACCGCTCTTCGCTGTGGATCAGGGGCATAGAAAGGGCTCCACTGATCAAACCTGAGACATCAGGTGTGAGCTCCCTACCCATGGCTATTCTCCTTTAAACCAACGTCCACCTCGCTTGAAGCCCAGTGTGTTAATACGCTCGAGGGTGGTCCCATCCCTCCATCTGCCTTCCGCTTAGCTTGGAAAAACACCAGCAGGGGAGCGTGGGAACACACTGCTGTCAGGAGCCAGGTGTGCGTTCAGTTCTCGTGCCGGAAATGCTGCGGGAGCCAAGTTTTGCTAAAAAGCACACAGCCAGATCCCGCCCTGAGCTCGTCGGCTAGGCTGATTTACACCGAGAGGACGTGAACCGCACGGCGAGGGGGCATCGCACAGTGGTGCCAGCCTGAGAGCAGGGAAAGAGCCTTTCGGCTTCTAAATTAGAAACGAATGGCACCCGCCTCGGGCCTGACTCGTGGCAGGAAACGTGGAAGGTCTGTTTACTCAGCAGCTCTAACTAAGGGCGGGATGGCTCTGTGGCGCCTCCCTCTGGCTCTGGAAGCAGCTGCATTCCCCTTCAGTCTTGCAGGCTGCTGAAGACCGCCCTGGAGAATGGCACTAGACGCAGGGGAGAGGCCCAGGTTCTGCTGTAACTCAGCCAGGAGGAGCCGCCCAGCTGTGGGCCATTGGGTCTCCTCTCCACATGGGCAGATCCAGCAGAGACCTGAGTGCACACAGGCCATGATTCTGCGCAGATCCAGGCAGCGTGTCCTGGCATGCACAGGCTAGCTGGGCTCCCTGGTGCGCAGAGTCCCCATGATGGTGGAAGCAGAGGGGGGCCTGGAAACCCAAAGGGCTGTCTGGGCGTGAGCACGCAGCAGAGCCGGGCAAAGCACGGCAGCGCTCCGGAGGCAGAACAGTAATGAGCCCCTGGGTGGCCAACATGGCTAGGAGGGTGGCAAGTCTTCCCACGCAGGAGACACCTGAGGGATCACAGGGGGCCTTCCAGTCGCAGGGCACAATCCCAACTGGTCCCTGCAGTGGGACCTCCAGCCAGCAAGTGGAGCATCCACACATCAGGTGCCCTCTCCAATGGTACCAGACTGGAAATGCAAGGAAACCATGGTGCCAGCTGGCATCTGGTGGGGCCGCCCTGCCCCACTGCTCCATGATGGGGCAGTTCAGGACCCACTCCAGCAGCCCACCTTACATGCAGCCCCAACAAGGACAGGGCAGTAAGCAAGCTGCCTCAGAGTCAGAGATGAGGGTTGGAAGGGACCTCAGGAGGTCACCTAGTCCAGCATTTCCCAGCCAGCCTGCCACGGCACACTGGCGTGCCCTCCGCCTGAGCAGCTGTGCCACAGAAGTTTTTGAAAAAACTACTTGAAGAGTTCTGAATTGGCTTATGCATATTCATGAGCTTGTTTGGCAACTATAGGGGTGTGTGTCTCAAAATAATTAAAGGCAGCCAGGTGTGCCACGGCAGAGAAACGTTTCGGAACCGCTGCTCTACTCCAACCTCCTGCCCAAAGCAGGACCAACCCCGACTAAATCATCCCAGCCAGGCCTTTGTCAAGCCAGGCCTTAAAAACCTGTAAGGATGGAGATGCCACCCCCTCCCTAGGTAACCCATTCCAGTGCTTCACCACCCTCCGAGTGAAAACCTTTTCCCTAATGTCCAACCTAGACCTCCCCCACTGCAACTTGAGACCATTGATCCTTGTTCTGTCATCTGCCACCACTGAGAACAGCCTAGCTCCATCCTCCCTGGAACCTCCCTTCAGATCATTGAAGGCTGCTATCAAATCCCCCCTCACTCCTCTTCTGCAGACTAAACAGGCCCAGCTCCCTCAGTCTCTTCTCATAGGTCTTGTGCTCCAGCCCCCTCATCATTTTTGCTGCCTCCGCTGGACTCTCCAACTTCTCCACATCCTTCCTGTAGTGGGGGCCCCAAACTGAACTCTCCATGGCAGGGTCAATCAGCTGGCCACCAGTGAGCCACGGACTGAGTCATACCTAATACCGAAGAGCCAAGTCCTTGCCTGGCGCTGCTCAGACAAGCCGGGCTTTTCTGCACAGGAGGACGATGGAGCCAGGTCACACAAGGCTTCAATTGCCCCTTCCTGGCCCAGGACTCAACATCCTACAGACGCTCTGGCTCCAGGATGGGGCGCTGGTGGAATCTGGTGCTGCAGGAAGCGTGTTGCCAGCCAGCCGGGGAGAGCCAGGAGCTAAGGGCATGAGGTGGGCCCAGACACTTCGTTACGAGGCATCCAGCCTGCAGAAAGGGTTGATGGAGTCCTCGGTCTGCTTGGAAACCCTTTGGGAACACTGGGCAGTAAGTGAGCAGGCTTATGCAGACAGGATCCGGCAGGTCAGCGACAAGATTCACACCATCTGGCCCGTTAGCTCTCTGCTCAGGAAAGTCATACCGGCCACGGGACAAGCCTTTTCCTTATGCAGCGTTCTCCTGCGCTTCCCGGGAGAAGCTAGCCATGCTTCTCTGGACACGGGCACCCTTTGTCCCACCCAGGGGAGGCTGGGAGCAGGACAAGGAGCTGCCGGTAGAAGCATCCAGCGCAACGTGGTGCTTCGGAGCCATAGGAGGGGCATCGAAAGTGGCACGAAATATTAACCAAAAATGAGCACGGTGCCCATCCCTGCCGCTTTTGCCAGCATGAAATCCACACACAGGCTTGGGTTTGGGTTTTTTTAAACAGAAGTTTATGGGTATATGCAAATTAGGTCATTAAATGATTTGCATAAAATGTTCGCACGGTCGTGACTAAGTGTTCCTAATTCCCGCCCCCCCCGAAAGTAGCAACCCTACTCAGACTAGCCCACTTGCCCATATGCCCCGTCGCCAGGCTCACGCCCATACACACACACACTCACACGCGTGCACACACCAGTACCCTGCATTTCCACTCAACCTCCCCAACAGGCCACATCATAAAATTGAGCCCCCCATGCTCACATGCACATTTTCCCTTAACACGAGCCTCTCCTAAATGCACGCCAGACACTCGCCTTCCACACTCACATACACACTCATTCACCCCTCCCCCCCAGCTGCTCCCGCTCACGCACGTGCGCCGCTGCATGATTGTCCCTGGGCTCCGACGTGCCCTGCCAAGCAGTCACATGCTGCCATGCGCATACCTCTCGGGTGCAATTGCAGCCACTCACACCCACCCCGTCTGATACACGCTCCCCACATTGCACACCTGTGACACGCCCCTCCTGCACATCCCGCATTCCCTCATCCAGACATCTAGCTGTGTGCCCACATATCTTGTGTGCACGGACTGTGCACTAACCTCCCCCCACTCAGGCACCTCCTCCACACACACGCACGCACGCGCTCACGTCTCACAGCCACGCACCTTCTGCCAAAGTCACCACCAAAGGCCCCAGAGTGGCTCACACACAGACAGCCGTCCATTAGACAAAATCCTCTGGCCACACACTCACCCGGCAACCTCACAGCAACACACCGGACTCACGTGTGCACATACACGTGCAGGACGTGCTCACCCGCTCATGCTCAGACACCCCCCAACTCGGCTGCATCCTCGCACCCTGCACGCTAGGCCTGCAGCGCCCGCCTGTGCACGCCCCACGTGCACACCCGTGCACCGCTCACACATCTGCGGCCGCAATTCTACCTGCATGTGCATTCACACCCAACCCCCACATCTGCAGTCAGGCCTGCAGCCCCCCATCGTCACACGCCGTTCTCACGGACGTGCACATCCCACCATTGCACACACAGGCCCATGCCCCACGGGGTGCTGGTGCATACACGCTTTGACTGCACACGCCTGCTGTACACTTACGCTCGCACGCTCAACTCCCCAGCACACCGATGTGCTCGCAGGTCAGGCACAGTCCCAAATGCTTTTCTCTCTCTCTCTCTCTCACACACACGCACACCCACGCCTCTGGCGCACACTCGCCCTGTACGTACAGCTCCCATAGCACACATCCCCCCTCGCACGCTCATCCCGGCCCTTCCACATCCAGGCACCTGCTGTGTGCCTGCCCCGTGCGCTCAGCCCCGGGCTCCAGGCAGGATGTCCACACCCCATGTCCGTCATTGGGATTGACAGCTCCGGGCACTCCTAGCTATTGGTCAGAAAGAGCCGTCTGTGTTTGGAGGTGGAGCCACGCGGCCGGCCCCGGCGCCGCCCCCGGCCCCGGCTGCCATAGGGGTTCCTGTTGGCCATGGCGCTCTCCCCCCAGGCGGCGCTGCCTGGGGGCGGCCCGGGGAAGCCGACGTCCACTTTGGGCAACGGGTCTAGGAGCGGGTTGGCCTCGGGCCCCGGCTCGGCGGGCGGGGCCTGGCCCTGGCGCGCGCTGGCCCGCTCCTGCCGCAGGTAGCGCAGCTCATCGCGGATGTCCGTCAGGACGCCCAGCAGGCGGAACTGCAGCTCCCTGTCCCGGGCCCGCTCCTCGCGCTGCGTCGCCCTCTCCTCCTGCCACATGGCCAGCTCCTGGTGGTACAGCTGGTCCCACTGCTCCTCCAGGTCCAGCAGGCGGTGGATGTTAGTCCTCCAGCTCTCCCGCCTGCCCTCCCGCAGCCACGAGCAGCCCAGGCCCCGCGCTGGCGGCACCGGGGCGGGGGGCTGGTCCTCCTGAGGCGAGGCGGACGAGGGCAGGGACTCCTCGGTGAGCGCGCCGTGCAGCGGGGAGTGTGCGGCCTGCTGCTGCTGCTTCTCCCCCCACGCGGGCCCCATCAGTACCCTGGGCAAGGAGCCCCCCTCAGCGCCCTGGCTGCCTTCCTCCTCTTCCGGCTGGGAGGCGTCAAGCACTCTGCCCAAGGAGGGAATGTCGGAGACCCCTTCGTGGGCCCAGTCCGAGTGAGCGTCCACGTGATTGAGCGGCTCCTCCGGCAGGGAGCTCATGGAGCCCTGGGAGCTGCACCGGCGGATGAGCATGGCCTGCCTGGAGGCCTTCGCATTTTCCTCCGCCGACAGCTGGGGCTCTGAGCCGGGCTGGAGGCCCATCCCTGCACCGTGGCATCCGTCCACCTCCTGGCCTTCCCGCTCTTCTTCCTCTGACATGGAGGCATAGGAGACGAGGGACTCGTTTCTCAGAGGTGGGGACATGGCCGACATCTCCGGGGTCCGTAGCTCTGGCCCCGATTCGGCTGAAAGAGAAGAGAAGCTAGCAGATGAGTCTATCAGCTTCCCCGCCTCTTTGGCACCCTGTGCTCGATTCCCTGGTCTCTCTCCCCACATCTCTGGAACACCCCAGGATCTCCTCCGCGCTATTGGTCAAACCACACACGCAGAGGCCCCTTTGCGGGGCTGCACGGGTGTGGATCAGACCCAACAGGAGCATAGGAATGGCCAGTCTCTTTTCCCAACAGTGGCCAGAACCAACTGCTTCACTGGAAGATGTAAGAACCCTGCGGTGGCAGATATGGGATAATCTGGCCCCAGTGGAAGTCTCCTCCTAAACCCCAATACTCTGAGACTAGCTTGAGCCCTGAACCATGAGGTTTTTCACATCCTTTCCAACACTCCTTTTTGAGGATTTACTTGGATAACACTGGATATTTTTGTTGTCCACATAAATGCTCAATCTCTCTTGGAATCTTGCTAAATTTTTTACCTCAGCAATACCCTCTGGCAGTGAGTTCCACAGGCTACTCGTGTGTTGCGTGAAAAATACGTATTTCCTCTGATCCATTTGGAACGGCAGCCTTTTAGTTTCATTGACTGTCTCCTTGCCCTTCCAGAGTCACCCACAGCTTGGGCGTTGTGAACGCATAAGCGTTTGCCCTGAAGCTAATCACTATACAGCTCGAAGCTGACTGTGGGGACGCGTCCTTGCAGAGAGTTTCTCTCGGAGCGTGTGGAACCCTACTCCATTCCTGGTGTCACATCACTGGGGCTGCGTACAGGGACATGCTTGGCCCAGGCTCTAAGAGTCACAATCATTTAACCTTTTTTAACAACAAATTGAATGCCTCTTTGGCCTTTTACCCCCTCCCATTGCAGAGCCTCCAGGAAATAGCACTGCACAGAAAAAACACAGTGATTGTCATGGTTTTCCCCATGCTCCGGACTTTCTGCTGACCCTTTAACAGGCACCAGCAACTACTTGCGCCAGCAATCAAAGAGGTTTGTGCCTGGGCGGCCAGCCAGGGATTCCTTGAGGCTATCGGTAGCTTCCCCATCACCTTACCTGAACTGCTCTGCCCCTCGCCTCGGCTGTATTCACAGATAACAGACGGGTCCGGACTCTGGACTGCGAGCCGGGGCACAGCAGAACCTTCCATGTCAGGCAAAGAGGAGGGCTGCCCGTTGGTGTCTATGTAGATGCTGGGATGGCTGAGGCCAGACTGGAAGGACATGAGCGATTGCTTGGACGCACCTGGGAAGAACAAGTCTGCGGGACAAAGAGACAATTGACTTAAGAGATGACAGATGGTCACCCTGTAGGCGTCGTGTATTGCACGCTAGGATTCCCCTATGGAAACATCCTATAGGACTTTTTGTAGATTCCAAGGCCAGAAGAGACCACTTGTGATAATCTAGTTTGACCTCCTGGACAGCACAGGCCAGAGAACTCCCCACAATGATTCCTAGAGCAGAGCTTTTTAGAAAAACACCCAATCTTGATTGAAAAATTGTCAGGGATGGAGAATCCATCACAACCCTTGGCAAATTGCTCCAATGGTCAATTACTCTCACTGTTAAAAATGTATGCGTTATTTCCAATCTGAATTTGTCTCGCTTCCACCTCCAGCCATTGGAATTGGGATGAAACCCACAGGGGCATTTAAAAATTACTCCAACAAAACCACAGAATGTAACTGAACTAGATCCTTTCAATACATTTTCTGAAGGGTCTTAGAACATTCTACAGCAGGGAGATCATTCTTTGTTCAACTCTACAGGATGGTCTTAAAAAAACAAAACAACAAAAAAACCAAACAAACCACCTACAGAAAGATTAGAAGCTTCTATTAAGTCTGACAGGATATTTCCATTTTGTTTTTATACAGGTGGTGTCTAGTCGAAGGACAGCCTGGATTTTTTTTACTGTAAATTTAAAATAATTTGTGTTTGTATGTCCTTTCCTCACTAAAAATTAGTGGTCTGATCTGAACTTCAAGATGACTAGCAAAGGAAACAAAAATTAGGTTTGGCCCCTTTTATTTATTTTTGGTAATCTACGAGGTATGAAAGACAGGCCTGAAATGGGCCTTTAAACTAAACCCCAAGGTTTTGATTGTTTGATCTTCATCATATTGAGAATGTCCAGTCCGGTCCTCTCTGCTTTAATAGCAGTCCCAGACATTTATAGTAGGAGTTCTCTCAGTGCTTAGTTGAAGGAGGAGACTCATAGACTCATAGACTCATAGACTCATAGGTCAGAAGGGACCAATATGATCATCTAGTCTGACCTCCCGCACAAGGCAGGCCACAAAACCCTACCCAGACACATTTATAACAACCCCGAACCCATGACTGAGTTATTGAAATCCTCAAAAGTGAGATTTGAAGACCTCAAGCTGCAGGGAATCCACCAGCAAGCGACTCATGCCCCATGCTGCAGGGGAAGGCGAAAAACCTCCGTGGCCCCTGCCAATCCGCCCCGGAGGAAAATTCCTTCCCGACCCCAAATATGGCGATCAGCTAAACCCTGAGCATGTGGGCAGACTCACCAGCCAGCACCCAAAAAGGAATTCTCTGCAGTAACTCAGTTCCCATCCCATCCAGCATTCCCACAGACCATTGAGCAGACTTATCTGCCGATAATCCAAAATCAATCGCTCAAATTAAACAATCTTTAACTCTGAGGTTTTTTCTCCCAAGTGTATCTCAGGCATTTGAGTTAAATGGTGGTTAACAAAAAGCAAATAAAACAGAGTTTTAAACACTCTGAAAAAAAAATCTCTCTCAGTTAGGCCCCACTTCAGCAAGGTACTTAAGCACATGCCTAACTTCAGCACCATTCCAGCAAAGCACGTAAGTGTGTGCTTAACTTTAAGCTAACTGAAGTCAATGGAATTTAAGCATGTGCTTAGGTGTTTTGATGAACAGAGATGGCCTTAAGTGCATGTTTAATGTTTAAAGTTAGGCACATGCATAAGTGCTTTGCTGAATCAGCGCCTTCATCAGGCTACTCTTGCATGATTTGTCTGATGTCATATTCCTCCAAGTTCTACAGTACAGCAAAAAGTCCCCCAGGAAAAAGTAGGGCGGAGAAGACCTAAATTTCTAATGTAAAAAACAAACGGTATCCCTTGCGCCTCCCCATTTCCCTCCTCCACTGTGGGTTTTGGATGTGTGGAGGGAGAAACTGAACCGATTTGATACGTCTGACGGCTTCTTGTCATTGCAGTGTTAGCTCGAGTGCTGCCCAAGTCCTGTCCTCACACAAAAGCCCTTAACTCCAGCTGGCTGGCTTATCCAAGGATAAGCGTAGCTCTCACTCATGAGGAGTTAGCTTGGAAGTGAACACAGACCCATGAAGTAAAAAGGGGGCATGAAATTGTGACGCTTCCGCTTGCAAGCCTTGTGTAAAAGGGATGTGATCAGGCTAGACACGGTGTTTAGATTTTTTTTTTTTAAACAAACAAACCCAAGATCAGTAAGAATATTTCCACCTTTTTAAAAAAAAATTCCAGTGAAAACTATTTCCATTAGTTTGGCTACCTGAGTGTAAATGTTTCCCAGCAGTGTTTGCCATCCAGACTTTACTGTATTCTCCTACTGCAGGAAAATCATAAAGGGAAATGGACTAGAAGCCAGGTGAAATTGACAAGTCAATTTTCATTCTCCACTCTTACTTATTGGGCTAGCTCAATGTTTGCCATAAACAAAGTCCTAGTGGGTCAGGGATTTGTTACATTACTGTTAGGCCCGGGGGAGGTGTTCAAATGATGACAACAGGGTGGTAACTGATGTCCAGGAAAGCCCCTTTTCCTGGAGCAACGAACTAGCTCAATTTTCTTTACCCATAGCCCTTCCCCACTGAGAGCTCAAGCGCATCAGATCTGCTATCAAAGAAATCCAAAGCTTGGCTCACCCGGGTCAAAGATGATCTCTGGCTCTGAATCATGGCTGGCCTGTAGGAAGGTGGAGGCCACCATCTTCTCCAGGGGTGTGAGGCGGGGTTTGTGGAGAGGCCCCCCTGCCCTGTTCATAGGGGGATGCTTCTTGGAGGTTATCTTCTTCTTGACGTCCAGCCGGAGGTCCCGCCACTTGTGCTTGAGGTCATCGATGGAGCGCTCGGTGTAGCCCAGGAAGTTGACGCGGCTCTGGATCTGGGTCCACAGCTGTTTCCGGCGGACGGGGTGAGCTCGGAGGGCTTCGGAGCCATAGAGGGCACTGAAGTGCCGGACGACGTTCCAGACCAGCGTCTCGGTTTCATCATTGGAGAAGTTGGCTTTCCTCTTCCGGCCGGATGTGGCCAACCCCTGTGAGGCTGCGGCGGAAGTGGAAGGGGCACAGTTGAACCTAGGTCCCCACTCCTCTCGGTCGGCTCCTGAGGAAAACATTGGGCTCCGGGACCCAGAGGGAGCCGAAGAAGAAGGAGCAGAAACCAGAGCACCTGAGGAATCCATGGTGCCAGAGGGAAGGCGGCCAGGAGCCAATCCTGCTCCGGGACACAAATCCGGACGGATATGGGTGGCTTGGGAGGATTAAAGAACTGCTCCAGAGTGTCAGGTGGCCAGGGAGACTCTCATCCCACCTTGAATGCACCTGTGAGGGGAGAAAAGGCCGGAGGTGAACGCGGGCTATCTAAGTTCCTTCCTTAGGCAATCCATATTGTAGTGGGAGAGTCGCTAACCCCCCGTTAGACCCCTTAGCCCACTCCAAGCCTGGGGTCCTGCATGGGTGGAGAACTAGAGCAAACACTGCTTGGTCAGACACGCATTACACAAGAGAGACTTGCCATAGGTTAAATGATCAGGCATCTGCCAGTCGGGCTAACCTCTCTGTGCCTCAGTTTCTCCATGTGCGCATGGAGAAAACAACACTCCCCTCCCTCACTGGGGCGTTGTGAGGATTGCAAGGTGCTTGGATAATACAGCGATGGAGGTACTGAAACAGCTTGATATCAGACCTGGTCCCAAACAGCCCAGCGGAACGGTTTCTGTTGGAAAATGCCCGTTTGTCAAAATCAAAACGTTCCACCAGAACGTCCCATGGGCAGTGAAATTCTGTTTAGGGGAAATAAAATGTGAAACCAAGTGTCTGGACAAGGTGTGAAACGGTCCCGCGTGACCGTATCCAGGCGGAACGCTCAGACATCTCGTTTTGCAGGGACGCCGGTGGGAATTTCTATGGTTTGGTGATATTGTTTTATTTTTAGGCAGTGCTTTTAGAGGTTATAACATGAAACATAAGCTAAATATAACCTAGCGTGCATGCACGCGTGCACACACACACACACTGCATGTGCACACGCAGAGAACCCTACTGTGCACATGTGCGCTCACAGAGAACCTTACTGTGCACACACACCCACAGGTGTGCAGAGCCCTACTGTGAACACGCGCACACAAAGCCCTACTGTGCACGCACGCACGTGCGCACCCAACCATACTGTGCACACGCACGTGCACAGAGCCCTGCTGTGCACACACAGAGAGCCCTACTGTGCACACACGAACGTGCACACACACCCATGCTGTGTACACACGGGTGCACACACGGAGCCCTGCTGTGCACACACGGGTGCAC
>ML675603.1:695617-714592 GCA_007922155.1 Mesoclemmys tuberculata | reverse complement strand
AATGGCTCCCTGGCTCAGGAACTCGCCTTCATTTCCTCCGCCGCCCGGCCGCCTCCCCGCCCCGCCGCGCCGCGCCGCGCCTCCCCGCGCCGGCTGCTGCCCTCTGCCGGCTCCCGCCCCGCGGAGGCTGGGTCTCACGGCGGGACGCGGGCCGCGGGCGGCCCCCAGGCCGCTCCCCCGCCGCCTCCCTGCGGGGGGAGCGGCCCCCGGCTGCCGCCGAACCTCCGCCGGAGCAGAGGGAAAGCAGCCCGCAGGCCAGGCTGCTCCCGGCTCCGCTACAGCCTTCCCGGGTACCCTCGGGCACATCCCCTGGCCTCTCTGTGCTCCAGGGCCCCGGTGCACACTGAGGAAGATAATGCCCCCCCCACACACCCCAGTAGGTGAGGGTTACTTCATAAATATCCGGGAGGCGCTGGGACGCAAGGGGGGAGGGCGAAGCACAGAAAAAGATTGCAGTCACATGATGGAATTGTGCTCTCTTTCTGCATGTTCTGCCTGTGTCCTATCTCCCAGCCCGTCTGTTTGTTGTAGCCACTTGTTGCGTCCTGTCTGACACCGGGACTGTAAACTCTCCGGGGCCGCGACTGCTTCCTTTCTTACCTCTCTGTGAGTGGATAGCAGCTTTCGTGTCCGCTAGATCCCCAAAGCTTTTATGTAGAATTAAATAAAACAGCCAAGATCAAATTATAGGTATAACAGAAGGGGAGAGAAACGGCGTAGGAAAAGGAATCTTAGAATCTAGACAGCTACTCTGTTAGGTCCCATGCCATCCATCCACTGGGAGCCAGTGCCGGATTGTTCCTGGTGCACCCTCAAGATCGTTAAGTCCAAAGCAGACCGCACACAGAAAAAAATAATTTCAACTATACATACAAAATGATGGGGTCTAAATTAGCTGTTACCTCTCAAGTCAGGGATCTTGGCGTCAGGGTGGATAGTTCTCTGAAAACATCCACTTCCCTGTGATAGAGGTACTGTACAGAGCCCAAGGCGAGGGATGCTCAAGAGACTAGGAAATCCCATTCCAAATGTGAAAATTAACAGATTATGGGCAGCTGGTGGCACCAGTGAGGCTGAAGGAGGAGAGCTGCTGTGAGAGAGGGAGCCTCTAAACTGTGCTGGCTCATTCTCTGCCCAGTGACAGCGCAGCAACAACATCTGCAGCCATAGAAACCAAAGATGGGAGCAGCAGAGAAATTTTATCTGCAGGAGTTTCAGCTTCAGCGGGACGCAGGGGAAGCGCTAGGGTGTTTGCCTCTGACTAGTTTACAGCATCTGTCCCCAAGCAAGAGAAAGGCTGTGAATGGTCACCAGCCAGGATAAATCTTTCCTGGCGTTCTGGTTCCTCCAAAGAGAATTTCACACAGGGCCCAATCCTGCGACTGCGAGGTGCTGAGCACCCTCAGCTCCCACACCCTATAGTGTGCTCAGGAACAACAACAGGGCGGCCTAAGGAGCAGTTTGCTCAGCATGGGATTAAGAACATAAATACAGCCACTCTGGGTCAGACCCATGGCCCGTCTAGCCCAGTGTCCTGTCTTCCCACAGTGGCTAATGCCAGAGCTTCAGAGACAATGAACGGAACAGGCAGTGGGAGTGATCCACCCCTTTATCCCCCTTTGGGCTTCTGGCACTTAGAAGTTTAGGGTCGCCCCGAGCATGGGGTTGCATCCTTGACCATCTTGGTTAATAGCCATTGATGGTACAATCCTCCATTAATTTATCTAGTGCTTTTTTGTACCAAATTGTACCAATTGTATCACAACATCCCTTGGCAATGAGTTCCACAGGTTGTCGGTTGTGTGAAAAAGTACTTCCTCTTGTTTGTATTCAACCTTCTGTCTTTTCATTTCAGTGACTGATCCCTAGTTTTTGTATCATGGGAAAGGGTAAATAACGCTTCTCTGGTCACTTTTCCACACCAGTCATGATTTTATAAACTTCACTTATGTCCCCCTTAGTTGTCTCTTTTCTAAGATGAACAGTCCCAATCTTTTTAGTCTCTCCTCATATGGAAACTGTTCCATAGCCTTGATCATCTTTGTTCCCCTTCTCTGAACCTTTTCCAGTTCCACTCTTTCCTTTTTGAGATGGGGTGACCACAGCTAGACACAATATTCAAGGTGTGGATTTACATAGTGGCATTATGATATTTTCTATCTTATTTTCTATCCTTTTTACTAGGAGTTCCTAACATTGTTAGCCATTTTGACCACTTCTCACACTGAGCTGAAATTTTCAGAGAACTATCCATGCTGACTCCAGGATCTCTTTCTTGAGTGGTAACAGCTAATTTAGAACCCAGAATTATATATGCATAGTTGGGACTATTTTTTCCAATGTGCATTACTTTGCATTTACCAATGTTGAATTTCATTTGCTGTTTTGTTGTGCAGTTACCCAGTTTTGTGAGATCCTTTTGTAACTCTTCGCAGTCTGCTTTGGACTTAACTGTCTTGAATGATGTTGTACCATCTGCGGATTTTGCCACCTCATAGTTCACTCCCTTTTCTAGATCATTAATGCACACGTTGAACAGTACAGGTACCAGCACAGATCCTGGGGAACCCCGCTGCTTAACTCTCTCCATTGTGAAATCTGACCATTCATTCCTACCCTTTGTACCTTTTAACCAGTTACTGATCCATCAGAAGTTCTCCCTATTAGCCCATGACTAATGGTGAGAGACTGTCAAAGGCTTTCTGAAAATCCAAGTACGCCATATTGACTGGATCACCTGTATCCACGTGCTTGTTCACACCCTCAAAAGAATTCTCAGGCTGGGTCTACACCGCCGTCACATCGATTGCTCTGGATCAACTGAGCGTCTGTATAGATGCGCTCAGTCGATCCAGGAAGCGACACAGCAAAAGCACCTCCGTAAGTGGAGTAGCGCTGCGTCGAAGGGACGCTGTTCCCTTCAACGCAGCGCAGTGTGGACGCTGCACAGAGGAGACGCTGCAAAGTCGACGGGAGATACGCAAGTGATTTACATGATTTACATCATTTACATTTACATTAAAAGTGATTTACATCACTTGCGTATCTCCTGTTGACTGCCGCTGAATTGCAAAGGTAAGTGTAGACCGGGCCTCAGAGAGTGGTGAGGCATGACTTCCCTTTGCAAAAGCCATGTTGACTCTTCCCCAACAGATCATTTTTATCAATGTGTGTGATAATTCTGTTCTTTACTCTAGTTTCTCGATGAGCTACTAGTCCTTTACGCAGGAGTGGCTCATTTTGACAATTCTCGTTGATAGAGCTGTTTGCGTGTCTCACATCAACTGGATTAACAGAAAAGTCAGTAGAAGCAGCCATTTAAAAAGTCCCAGCAGGTGTGGATCTAGGGATCTGTATTTAGCGTTGTTAGACCACTGCAACACTCATCACAGTGCTTTATTAGAATCAGCAGTTCAGCAATCTATGGGCCGAAGTACCAGCATCTAACAAATATCTTGAACCGGAGACAGTTAATCCTGACATAGCAACATGCAGGAAGGGACAAAAGAGATACTATGGCATGAAGACCAACCAGTTATCCTCCCTGCAAGTGGCCCAAATGTTAGCACCAAACAGAAAGCGGCTGGCAGCCTGCCAAGGCAGCCATGATACTATTTACACCAGCATCTGATGTCAGAACCTCCCCAAGGCTCGCTGCCAGGAGGTGCAGGAGACATCATGCTAGAACCCAGCAGCATATTGGCTCTTTGTGATGTCCACAACACCCCACCAGTGCTCCTGTGACACTCCGTAACCAGCCCCACTTCAGGGAGTGGCTGAGAATTGTGGAACACCAGTCCCGAGGGTGCTGGTAGCGCACAGGGTGCACAGTGCACTCAGAGGTCGGGGCACTACAGGTTCCAGTAGGGTTGGCCCCTGCCCAGGCTTTCCTAGGATTGTCCCTTTTTCAAGGTCGCTGTGCCAGGAAATCGGTCAGGGCACTCGGTACCCACCACCGGCTCTCCAGTTGGATGGCCTCAGGATCACTCCAGATGCCCCAATTTTTTGTCCTTCAGGGGTGGCCACCCTCAGCTGCAGCCC
This sequence comes from Mesoclemmys tuberculata, assembly GCA_007922155.1. Classification (NCBI taxonomy): domain Eukaryota; kingdom Metazoa; phylum Chordata; order Testudines; family Chelidae; genus Mesoclemmys; species Mesoclemmys tuberculata. Next base: position 710,551 of record ML675603.1, on the reverse strand, counting down.
ACAGGGGTTCCCCATGACTGTCACACGCTCCAAGTGACAGAGGATTCCTTTCCTAAGGCTGATGGAAATAAAAAGGGGCCTGATCACTCTTAAAACAAGCGAACCCAGCCGGTCCCTGCCCAGTCCCTTGTGGCAATCTAGTCCAGGGATCTGACGCATAGCAAAGTCATCATGCCCTCCACAATGTCTGCTTGCCTGTGGACCCCAGCCTTGTGTCCTCCTGCTGCAGTGACAGGCAGCACCAGGATGTGTCTGTCCGGCTCTCAGGGCCTCCAGCCCCAGCTCTCTGGCTGCTGCTATCCAGCCTTCCTTCTGCAGCCAGGTCCCAGGCCACTGCCTCCAGAGCCAGTCCCCTCTGACCTCCTTCACCAATTGCTGTGCTGTAGGGATTAGGGGGTCCTCTGCAGCTTGGGTGTTAAACTGGGGGCTAGCACAGCGCCTGCTCTGGAACAAGCCAGGAGGCTCCTTACACTGTCTCCATCCCATTGGTGAAAATGAAAACTACCAGCCACTGCAGCAAACACCGGCTCGAGGAGGCAGTCCCACTGCAGCAGCCGGGCAGAGCTGTTCTGAACCAAGAAGTGGCTGCATGATCAATAAGCCACTGAGGTTCAGAGGCTCTTTTACCTGTCAGGGGCTATCGTCGTCTCCTGGCCCCACTCCTTGACATTTCCACAGCTCGGTTTATCCAAGACCCATATTGGTTTGTGAGGGTTGATTGTGATTGGTGTTATCTGCAGCCACCGTGGGTTAGTTTCCAGGGAAGACGTAATGGCAGAGAAAGTTCTGACACCACCCAGGGGCTGGGAGCTGAAGCCAGACACATTCCAGCTGGAAATAAAGCCTAAATTCTTAATGGCGAGAGTAATTAACCATTGGAACAATTTACCGAGGGACGTGGTGGACCCTCCACTGCTAACAATGTTTAAATCAAGCCTGGGTATTTCTCCTAAAGGATCTGCTGCAGGAATTATCTTGAGGAAGTTCTCTGGCCTGTGCTATACAGGAGGCCAGACTAGATGACCACCTTGATCCCTTGGAATCTGTGAACAGGAGCAGCTGGAATTGACTCCTGTCATCAAGTGAGAGGGGGAGGAACTAGTTTAACCCTGGTCCCACTGGGTGACTGGGGCCAGGAAATAACATTCAGTTGTCTCTTAACAAGCACTCCTTTATTACGAGCCGGCCCTCTCCAGTGTAACCAGGTGTCTGCTGGCACATAACCTGGTATGAGATCTCAAGCTGCCCTGAACAGGATTCAGTGACACGTTGGTCACAATTCCGGAGACCTGTCTACACGAGGGAAGCTGCGCAATTGCTTTAGAAACAAAGAGTGGTGGGAAAGTGAGCAGCTGCTCACGCCACAAGTGACAGATGCTGGCAGGGGGAATTGAACCCTGGACACAGAAGGGATTGCTACCCCAGGAGGAGAAGGATTTGTGGATCAGGGGCAGGTAATTCAGAGAAGAACGTGACAGGGAACGTGGCTGCAGGACTTCTGCTGAAGTCAGACATAGGCAGGGACAATCAAGGTAGGACAAATCCGGAGATCGCACCCATTTCAGTGGCTCTGTCTGGTCCTCTAACATTTTGTTAATAATGATGGTGCATTTCCAGCCCTTCTGGTTGTGAAGAGGCTTCTGAATGTAACTGGAGGCCTTGTTTCCGTGCGGGACCTGCACTGATACAGGCTGCAATGACTGGTCCAGTCATTAAAGGCTGATGTCGTTAACCCTTTCACTGCTGAACTTTGTGTCAGAAACCCCCATCTGGCGCACTCAGCTGGTGAAGGTAGTTGCTTCTGCTCAGGCCTGAAGTCCCGCTCGCTATAAAAGATGTCCTGCAGCTGAGAGTTTGGAAAACACAAAGAATATTTGACTCTCTGGTTACTGAAATAACAAGAGATAAAACTCTACCCTGGGGGCCTGATCCTGGGGGGCACTGAGCTCCTGCAGCTTCCTTTGATGCTCCCCCAAAATAATTCCCTGGGGTTTACAGAACAAACCACAGGCCCTTTCCCCAGGCACCGTGGGTTTCTCAGCTATCCCTTATGCCCCCCCACAGGATCTGGGGACCACAGCACCCATTTGTCTCCTCCCTGGCAGCACAGATCCAGTGCAGCTGCATTACTAGGGCCACCCCTGGCTCCACCTCCCCCACCCCAGGGACCCCCGTTAAAAAGAGGATTTCTTTCCTGCAGAAGGAGCCCATGGAACAGATAATACAGCTCAGGTTGCATGACTTTTTCTGGGTGGTCCCCATGTAGGTGATGGGGTGAGGACACCTCCACCACCCAGAACACACCATGCTAAGTGTCAGGGCCAGCCTGGGGGCACGGAGCAAGCTGCCCACTATCAGGGCTGAAGGGCAGAGATCAGTGTGGGCAAGGCCAGGGAAAAGGTGCAAAATCAGAGGCTATTACCAAACTGAGAGCATGAGGCGAGAACTGGGGTCAGGCCAGACCAGGGTCTTTTGCCAGGGTCAGCCACAGTCTTAGGTCAAAGCCCATAAACAAGAGATGGAGTCAGGAGCCTTAGGCCAGGCCAAGCCTTGGTCGAGAGCTGGGAGTGTGGGATCAAGGCAGGAGCACACCGCACCAGAGATCAAACAGCTCCCGGAAATAGCTTCCTAGTTTATATGGGGAGTGCCAGCCAATCAGGGAATCATGCCCATGCCCCTTACGGCAGGACTTCCTACACGGCTTAGTCTCCCAGTACCTTTAGGTGGTACCTTCCCTGAGCCCCAGGGGGTGAGGCAAAAGCAGCGGCTGTCGCAAACCCTCCCAACCTCGGTTCTAGGCCTGCTGCATTCTGACATCAAGACTCTGGGCGTCCGAAGGGGTGGAGTGTGTCCTGCTTGTGACTGCAGGGCCCTGGGAGGTGAGGTGGCATTGCTGTCTGCGTCTCCTGGGAAGAGTGGGAGGTTTTAGCTGTATCAGGATGTGATGAGAGAGAAGTGCAACTGTTGATCTAGATAGGTGAGGATCTTTATTCCTTGGCTTATTGGGGTCCACAGGATCTGATATTCCCACAGTGGGCTTCGGTTCTGGGAGTTCTCAGAGTGCTCAAGACCCAGTGGTTCGAGCTGTCTATTTCCTTTCCCTCGCGGCTGGTCTCTCTCTGTGTCAGAATTTCTAATGTGCCCTCCCAGACTACCTAAGTGCTGGTATGTGACTGAGAATCACAACGGGCTCTTAACCAGAATGAGACTCAAATCCTCCGCTCTTCTCTTCACCTAGGAGTAAATTGCTTCCAGACTCATTCTGACACCGCATGAATCCCCGGCTTGCACTGAAATACACTGCCTGAGCACGGAGCAGCAAAGAGCCTGGAATTCAGGATCAATTTCAAAGTTCATGAGATGTTTTTCACCAGCCTTGAAACTCATGCAACAGACTAATTAATGCACCTCTTTATTGGCCAACAGAGGCACTTTCCAAGTTGTCCTTTCTTCCCTGAATTGACCAAGGAGGATAGCTCTCAGGGATCAGTAGGATTCCAGAGGAAATCTGTGATGTGAGCTGGATCTGTTTACAGAGACCATTGTCAAAGGTGAAAAGCTCAATATTTAACACCTCCCCATCACAAGTAAACCCTGCTTTTCTTTACCTCTGTTCCTGATGGCTGCAGGACCATTGTAGCTGCAACCCGTATTTATACAGGGGTAGGGTTTTGTCCAAGAACTGTGCTACAAATGACTGTATAAATGAGTCCTAATGAGGTTCTCAGACAAGAAATGCTGATGCAGTGATCTCTGCATCCAGTCTCTATTTCACTTAAGATAAATAACACCTATTTTTAATCCTCATGGGGAAATTGTGAGCGCAGTTACAGAGGAGGCAGATGGTGGGGAATGTGCTGTCAATCCCCAGGCACTCGGGACACCAGGCAGAGGTTGCAAGGAGACTGCACTCATACATGCTGAGCAGAGGGTAACCTGCATACAGCTGAGCAGTGGGAACCAGAGGAAGAGAATTCTTGCTGGGAATGGGGCAAATCAATGGGCTCACTCTGAAAGGAGTTTCTGAACCTCTATGGGGCACTAGAAAACTAGCTCAAGAAAGGGCCTAGACAACAGGTCGAGGGAAAGCTTCCTGATGCGGTCTCCTCCCATGAGGCATCAGTAGGCTGGAAGGGGAGAGAATCCACTGCTGCGCACTGAATGCGGGGGAAGCATCAACGTGGAAAAGACTGGAGCTGTCACTACAGGAGGCACACAGCAGACGAGACCGTACACATCTTCTCAGCATGAGGGGCATTTCAGCCAGAAGCACATTCTTAGACACCAGAAAAATCGCTTGGCACGGTCACGCAGACAGATGCGAGGAGTGTGGTGAGAGTGGCAGCGTGTGCAGGCACCTTCTAGCCCAGTGTTTCTCAACCTTTATGATACCAGGCTTGCCGCCTGTGTCAGGGATCTCCGGGACCAGCCCTGAGCACAGTTGAGAAACTCTGTTCTAGCCCTCCAGAGGGTGCGCACAGGCGGCAAGCCCTATGTAAATAGCAAGTGCAGGAAAGGCTCCCAAAGGAAGGAGAATCTGAAACGTCATGGCTTGGCACACACTGGACATAGATCCTACTCGTGCCAGGAGTCTGGAAAAAGACACCATCTCTTGGCAACAAGCTCCACGGGGTGACCGTGGCCTGGTCTACACTGTGAAGGTAGGTCAACGGAATGCGGCTTCTGTCAACCACATAATGTGTATGTCTTCACTGGCTGGTCAGTTCAATCGACTTAAATCGTGGGAAAATTTGACCTCATAAAACCACCTCCGCAAGTGGTGTAGCGCTGAAATCGAATTGTATGGGTCGAATGAACGGCAGTGTCATTTGGAATGCAGTATCATTCGATGTAATTGGGCTTCGTGAGTTATCCCACAATGCTCTGCTGTGACTGCTCTGCATGTTCGCACTCTGCTGCACTGTGGCCAGGTACACAGGAAACAGCCCCTCCCCTCCAGCCCCGGGAATTTTGAATTCCCATTTCCTGTTTTGTCATCGTGGAGAGAGCTTGCCAGCAGAACTGATCAAGGCAACTGCATGCCCCAAATACACTCCAGCCTGGAGTTGACCTGAGGTCTTGGATCTCATCGGTCTGTGGGGTGAAGAGTCTGTTCTGGCTCAGCTCCGAGCCAGCAAAAGGAATTTAGATATTTACAAAAAGAAATCACATGGCATGTTGGAAAAGGGACACAGAAGGGACGTGCAGCACTGCTGCATTAAAATCAAAGAGCTGAGGCAGGCGTAACAGAAAACTTGGGAGGCGAACAGTCATTCTGGCTCATCACCAAAGACATGCCGCCTTTATGAGGAGCTGCATGTGATTCTCGGCAGTGACCCCACCACTGTACCACCACAGCATATGTACCTCAGGGGAATCAAAGATGAACGAGGATGACACTGTGAATGAGGAGGAGAAGGAGAACAGGGGCCAGGCAACTGGGGAATCCATTCTCCCTGAAAGCTAGGAGCTTTTTGTAGCCCAGGAGCAGCCCAGTCTAACGCAGGACAGCGTGAGTGACCGCGATGCCAGGGAAGGCAGATCTGGTGAGTATGTACTGAAAATCTTATTTTATGGTTATCTCCCCAGTCCTGCTTCTTGTCATAGTGAAAAAAAAGTTGAGTGTGGTGGTGGGGATGGGCTTCCTCATTGTTAGTTCAACTAAGCAAGGGGTTCACCCTGGAAAAGAATGTTTATGTGCACAGGCATGCTCTCAGAATCCTCCATGGATGTCTCCAGGAAACTTTCATTTAGGTACTCTGTGATCCTTTGCAGAAGGTTTCTGGAGAGAACGGCCTTATTTCTTCCATTGTGATAGGACACTTTCCCCCACCACGTTCTTATTAATTGTGCAGGCATCATCGCGGAACACAGCATAGCAGCATAAGGGCCAGGCCTGTACCCAGATGTTTGCAGTAAATCCTCCCTTTCTGCTTCTGTTACCCTCAGGAGACTGATATCACTCATGGTCACCTAGGGAAGATGGCACAAATTTTCAGTACCCACTCCAAATAATCAGGTTTTTTTCCTGATGGGAGGTTTTTTGGGGTAAATAAACGGCAAGGTACAAGACAGCACATGGTTGTGAAACTCTTCTTTGTGTCTCCTCATAGCCCCTTTACAATGCATGCAAAGTGTTGAAATAACTTCCTTTCCTTCCACAATAAATATATACTGCTTTAACGATCATTACTTTTTGTTTATTGAGACCGTGGGAATTATCGCTGGGGAGATGAGGGGGGAGGGCTAGCACAGTGCTGTGGTGCTGGGGAAGGGGTGGGGGATGGGAAGGGAAGACAGAACACAGATTTTTGAGACACATTAGGTGTCACTGCAAAAATGATTTTTCAAAACTTCCCTGTGGTGCAGAGCTCCGCTGTTGGCTCTCAGCATTGCACTGCTGTTTGGCTGCTCAAAATTGGCAGCCAGCCTATCTGCCTCCATGACCCAACCCAACGGGAACTTCTCCCCCTTTGTCTCACAGACATTATGAAGCACACAGCATGCAGAGATAACTGCTGGGATGTTTTTTTCACTGAGGTATAGCCTAGTGAGTAAACTGCACCAACGCGCCTTTAAATGTCCAAATGCACATTCCACGACCATTCTGCACTTGCTGAGCCTATTATTGAACCTCTCCTTCTTGATGTCCAGGTGCCCAGTGTGCAGCTTCATCAGCCATGGGAGCGATGGGTACGCAGGGTCTATAGGCATTTCAACATGGCCAATATTTATTTTTTGGTCAGGGAAGAAAGTCCCTGCTTGCACCTTTTTGAACAGACCTGAGTTACTAAAGATGTGCATGTCATACACCTTTCTAGATCACCCCACATTTATGTTGGTGAAGCGACCCTTGTGATTCACAAGGGCCTGCAATACCACTGAGAAGTATCCCTTTTGATTAATGTACTCTGTGACTAGGTGGTCCATTGCTAAGACAGGGATATTCGTGCCATCTATCGCCTCCCCACAGTTTGGGAAGCCCATTGTGGAAAGTCCATCCACTATGTCCTACACATTTCCCAGTCACTACCCTTCTTTGCAGAAGTCTGTTAATGACCTGGCAAATTTGTATTACAGCAGCTCCCATGGTGGATTTACCAACTCCAAATTGATTCCCAACTGACCGGTAGCAGTCTGGCATTGCTAGCTTCCACAGAGTGATAGCCACTCGCTTCTCCATTGTCAGAGTTGGTCTCAAGTGAGAGTTCACGCAAGTCAGGGTTGGGGACAGCTCTGCGCAGAGTTCCAAGAAAGTGCCCTTTCACATTCAAAAGTTCTGCAGCCACTGCTCATCATCTCACACCTTCATAACAATGCGATCACATTAGTCAGTGCTCGTTTCCCGGGACCAGAAGCAGCGCTCCACCGACTGCAGATGATGCGTGACAGCCTGCAGCAAACAGGAATTGTTTCGTTCTATGGCTTGTGGCAAGGTGTCTTGAGTAACATCACAATTTTGAGAGCTGCAGCCCGTCTTGCCCTTGAAAATACTGCAAGAGGAGACATGAAGTGTTTGAGATGCTCACAATGATAGTGCAGAGCTGAATGGGCTCCATGCCTCTCTGGTGATGTCGTATGCATGGCAGATACTGAAACGTTCAGAAAAATGGCACGAAAAAGCGTTAATCTGTTTGTTTGGGACAAGAAAGGAGGTGGAGGGAGGACGTTTCATCATGGGAGGATGACAAACTTCCCAAAAGCCTCTGTGGCTAGTTGCACTGTGGGATAATTACCCATGGTGCACTGCTTTGATTGTTGACCCAAGTGCGGCTAGTGGGGATGCAATCCCCTGATGCAATGAGTGTCGTGTGATCACGCTCCTGCGACTCCTAAAATTTGGCGGGTGATTTATTTTAAATCGACTTCATTCCACAGTGTAGATGGACCCACAGTGTTACATGAAGAAGAACTCCCTTTTGTTTGTTTTAGACTTGCTGCAGATTAATTTCATTGGGTGACTTGTGGTTCTTACGTTATGTGAAGGGGCAAATAACAGTACCTTATTCATTTTCTCCACACCATTCGTGATTTTATAGACCTCCGTCATATCCCCACTCAGTTTGAGTCGGAGTACTCCAGCAGTAATAGTTTCGATATTAATCTACTCAGCATTTTTTGTCCTATTCTTGTAGGTGCCATAAGTAGCAGAAAGTTTTACAATGCAGAGAATCTACAGCCAGAATGTGAATTGTAACATATTATGTTTCATTTATTTATTAGCTGCACACCGCTCTTGACAAGTTACCCTTATCCCAATGAGAATATTGGTTGGACCTCAGTCAACGTGATTTTTGTTATATTTAGTACAAAGAATGTGTAAGGGCATAATTGTATGTGAGACTGAACATATCTAAGTGTTGTTAAATAAAGTTAAAGTAGAAGATATGGGATAGTGTTGTGTGCAGTCTGTCCTTCGTTTGAGCATTGGAAAAATACGCCTGTGCCTTCTTATTAATTATTATATTATTAATCAAAGGAACACTGACAACTTGAAATCTAGTCAATTTCCAAAAAAAAAGTCCCACTACCGAGTGTTCTTTGTTTTTGTTTTTACAATCGTAGTTTTCTATTTTTCCAGACATCTTTCTCTCCCCTGCTGCCATGTGAAAGTCCTGCACAAACAGCAGGGGAAAGTGAGTGACTACATGGAGGGAAACAGTGACACCGGTTTAAGTTAGAGAGCTGTTGAACGCGCACAGCTCCTCACTGGACGAACAGAGTGTTTTTCTCTAACTTCTTTCCGTTCCAGCTCTCACAGGTGTTCCTTGGGGTAACTGGAGGTAAAAGAATATCCACCAGGAATCAGATTTTAGTTTAAGTTGATGCTGTCTTTGTCTCTTGGAGCAGGAGGCTGCTTAGATCAAGATGGAGCACTGCACATTGGAATGCACAGCTCCAGGTGTCCAGCCCGGTGATGGCTCCTCAGATCAGGGGCTTTAGGAGGTACCTCAGCAGACAAATGAATGTGACCCAGGGTTTAATACATAAAACAAGGCATGGGCCACCTTTAGCAAGGACCCTAGTTCTCAAGGGGCTTGGCTATACTGTGTACATCCCCTGAGGCCTAAGCCACAAAGCTTTTTGGCCAAGAACAGCTTTTGCACCTCAGTCCCATGGGGGCCAGGACACAGTCTTGGGACCTCCAAATTCTGCAGCCCTTGATGTCCCGGGGCCTCCACATATGTTCCCACTTTGTCAAGGGCAGCTGTGAGGTCAGCACCTCCTCCCCCTCTTCATTAGGCTCCTAGGCAAACTTTCTTGGGGTACAGGCATCTCCCCCAGATCCCAGGCAGGCAGTCGCCTGGCTCTCTAGGCTGCTAGTGTCACCCTTAGTGGGGTCTCCTATGGGGAGGTCCCATTCCTCCCCCTACAGCCAGACTGCCGGGGTGAGGGATTCCCCTGGTAAAAGTTCCTTGTGGAACAGTCCCTGCACACAAATGTCTGACTTGCCCTGGGAAGAGAGTCTGTCTTCTACTTCCAGGCAGATTCCTCCCGTGGTCTGCCCTGTGTGCTCCTCCCAGGATTGGCCTCAGTAGTTCACACGGGTGAAGGCCAGATGTCCTTTCTTTCCCAACCTCTCCCTGTGCAGTCAGAGCACGGGCACCTCAGCTTCCTACCACTTCCCTTCAGACCATCCCCGTCTCCTCGGGGTAACCTCCAGCCGCCACGGCTTGGGGACCTTCCCTTATGCTGGGGCCAAGCTTGCAGCCAGTTCTGTGCTTGGTGTGGGCACGTCAGGTCACCTTTGGGCTGTCCTTGTACCTTCACCTCTCACCGGAGCTCATTGGCTCAGATCAGAGCTTCCGGGGGCCTCCCAGCCAGGCTCCAGGTGGTCCCTCCAGCATCCCTGCCAACAACTGCCTGGGCGACAAGGGGAGTAGGGGGGACGCAATGCTCACGGGTGGCAGCTAAATGGTCATAATGGAATTTCTTCTTTACTGCTGGCTGGGGTCAGGGAGAACAGAGGAGGGATTTAGCTCTGGCAATTTTCTGAGCCAGACTCTGCCTCCTGCTGCTGGCCATGAGTCCCAGACACCAAACAGAGCTAGCTGGAGGGCAGCCCTAGAATCACGGGAGATGGCTCCTGAACGGGCTGGAGGCAGAGAGACTATTAGCGATGTTGCAGTGGCATGTTTCCATTGCCATTGCTCGGGAACAAGACCCCGTAGATACCGGCAGCAGCGATGCGAGCGCTGCACCGATCCGTGGCGGTGAAGCAGGAGCTGAGTTTTCAGACAAAACTCGGTTTACAATTCGAGATCGCGGCTACAAGTGGCAAAATGAGGTTTCTCTGCAGGGTGGCTGGGCCAATTCTCCGAGACAGGCTGAGGGGCTCGGCTGTGTGGGAGAGCCTCGGAGGAGAGCTGCTGCTTCTCCAGATTAAGAGGAGTCAGTTGAGGGGGTTTGGGCATCTGATAAGGATGCCCCTGGGTAGGCTTCCTTTGGAACCCTTCTGGGCACGTCCCACTAGGAAGAGGTCCCGAGGCTGACCCAGGACACACTAGAGGGAGTGTATCTCCCAGCTGGCCTGGGAATGCCTGGGAACCCCCCAGGATCAGCTGGAACACGTTGCGGAAGAAAGGGAAGTCTGGTCCGCCTTTCTCACCATGCTGCTGCCGTGACCCTCATCAGGAAAAGTGGCACAGAGGAAAAAGAGAACCAGAGCATGTAGCTGCCCCAGTCCAGGCCCAAGGTGCTTGATGCTGTACACACCTCGCTCAGTCTCGGTTCAGGATACGCACAAGGTGTGGATGAAGCAGACAAGGGGAAGAGAGAAGGCTGGGTAACCTCAGAACAAGCCTGATTTTGCATAAATAAGCAGCAGCCTCAGCTCACCATGGGCCTGGCCAATCCAAGCTGGCAGGGCCCTGTGGGCATCCAGGCAGAGGTGAGTCTTAGGGAGAGCTGAGGGAGGATAAGGTGGTGCCCCAGAGCTCAGCTGCACAGAGGAGTTGCAACCTCTGCTCTGCCCTTGTGGGAAGCCTGGGGAAGGGGATGCTGTCAGTCTGAGGCAGCCAGGGTTACCGGTGCGATTGCTAGCACCTGCTGGCCGTGCTAATAATGACGTCTGGGATTCTTATTTACCCCAAGGCTTTTTTACATGGCTCTGGCAGTCCAGAGGAGCCTGGAAGTGGGGGGTAAATGTAACTGACGCTCACGTCAAAGCTACTTTACCCTGCTAGAGTTGGAGTAGGCTAAAGGGACCTTTGGGTGTGTCTACACTGGAGCTGGATTAGGCAGTTGGTGCCAGTTCTCACCGAGCTAGCGCAGTGCATGCTCAGGCAGCAAACGTGTCCTGCTGTCCACACTGCCGTGGCTACACTTCTCCTGTTAGCGTGCCAGACTCAGAGCGGCTCATGCCCGTAGCTAGTGCCTCCTGCCTCTGTGGCTGCTCTTCCTTTCTGCGCACACTAGCCTGAGCAGCACTAGAGCAGGGATGTCTGCTGGAGCTGGAAGTGACACCTCCAGCTCTGGGCAGACGTCTCCTTTGTGGGACGAAGACTGTCTGCCTCTGGATGGGGCTGCACTGTCAGCTGGCCGAACGTCATTCCCGTGCCGTGCTGGTTGTGTGACGCGTGCCCCAGCCGGGAAGGGACACACAATGAAGCGTTGTGTCTGGCTATGGATTTTCACAGTGCTGCCGAGGGGTTTTCTCCCCCTCTTCCTGAGGGTGATTAGAGCAAACAGAGTCCCCTGGCCAGCAGCGCATGGGAGTAAATCCCGGGGCACATGCTTGAGGCCCTGAACCAGTAAAGCGCTCGAGTCGCGTGAGGAGCCAGCCAATGGGGCGACTCATGCTGTATTAAGCACGTGCTTAAGTGCTTTGCTGGAGTGGGGCCTAAGTGCTTTGCTGGATCAGGGATTTTTTTTTCTGCTGACAGCAGCAAGTCGTCAAGGCAAAGCACTAAACCGGGTGCTTAGTTTTAAGCACGTGAGCAGCCCCATTGCACCGCTTAAGTGCTTTGTTGGCTCAGAGCCTAACTTGGCAGCCAGAAGCTAAGGTGGGGGTGGGGAGTGGCAGGGGCCGGCAGGAGGAAGCTGAACGCTGTCTGAGTGACGCCTGCCGAGGGACTGAATGAGACCCTGCGGGATGTCACAGGCACAACGGAGAAAGCAGCCACCCCCCGGTTAATTAACACACAGCTTTGCTGTGGAGCAGTTCCAGGTCCTCCACACACTGTACACCTGACACAGCCACAACAGCGAGGGAATGAAAAGTGCCACCCCTCGCAGCACAGCCTCTGCTCTTCTAGCCGCTGTACACCAAGGGCTCCCCGGCCCATACCCAGCTTCCTGCTGCCCTGGCCCCAGGAGCCTCTCTATGCTCTAGGGCCATAGGGGAAGGCAGGGCTCGGCAGCAGGGCAGGTCTGTGTCCTCAGCCCCAGGGCTCTCGCCCACAGCTCTGCCCAGCCCTGAACCTCACGGGGCCAGGGAAGCATCTCGCACCATGGGAACAGCTCCTTCGGCAGGTGCCAAGATCCCACAACTGGTGATCAGTTCCCAAGAGCTCACAATGCTACTGCGCAGCCTTCCCCTGGCTCTCTCCCACCCCACCACCACCCCAGCCTGTGCCATCCGATCCTGCCCATCTCCCACCTCTATCCCACACCCCCTCTGCTTCCCCCTCCTGCCCCCCACCCCCCTAAATCTGCCTCTCGCTCCCCCTCGCGCTCTCCACCCCCCTTTCACAGGGTTTCTGCTGCTCCTCTGAGTCCTTGTGCCCTGTCCCGCCCCTGAACCCTGCCATGGTAGCCATAGTGCCTGGGATCAGGGCTTCAATCCCATTGAAAACAGTGGGAGGTGGCAGTCATCTTTACTAAGGGCAGCCTCAGGCTTCCAAAGGCAGATATTGACCATAGGGCCATGGCAGCCACCTTCCTGACTTCAGCTCCATTAACAGTAATGGGAGACGGGGGCCATTTTGAATAAGGGAAAATTCACACGTTGATGCCTTTTCCATTGTGTTTTCATAAGACAGGTATAAAGCCAGCCTCAGATTGCTAGAGTTGCAGTGCTGAATCCAACGCCCCAGGTGACCCCTCCATCTTCCCCTGGGCGCGCTGCCCCGGCCAGCAGGACTAGTTTGGTGGGCTTGCAGAGATGCCAGCCCACCAGGATTGTTCTGGAGTCTCCCGGAATTAAATCCTTAATAAAAGATTATGTCATGTGATGAAACCTCCAGGAATACGCCCAGCCGCAACGGGCCACGCTCAGAGGCTGGAGCAGTATTGCGAAAACCAGCCTTGAAAAGTCATCGATTAACCCTCGTACGCCTCAAAACAAATCAGGTGCACCTCGAGGCTGCCTGACAGCATCTCCCCGAGGGTAACCTGGCTTAACTCCTATTCCTAACAAAGAGAAGCAGCAGCATGTTTGCTCCAGGAAGCCTAAATCGTCTCCTACGTAAGCTGTACTGAATCGTTGGCCTGTACTGGGTCGGGTTGGTCCAGGCCCTCCAAAAACTAAAGGTCCACTCCCTCGACCAAGAGAGAGGAACCACTGAGCCCAGTCAGCACGTGCGTCTGGGGGAGTGAAAGTCATAGGGACAAAGGATCCAGAGGGGGACACGAAGCAGAGAACCCCCCACTGTGCTTCATGAGCTAGGCCGTAGGGAAGGGGCTTCAGTTCCATTGAGAATAGAAGGGAGTAGCCAATTTTTAAAAAGGGAATTCTTTGGGGATTTCTCTGAAGGAGGAGATTTTATGTGCCAACCTCTGCTGAAGGATAAACTTTCACTTATGAAGAACAACAGCAAAAGTAGCCTTTAATCCTAATTATTGCTTTGCAAAAACGCCACCTTGTACCAGAGCCTCTCAAGATTCACCTCTCAGCCAATGTTTGTGCGAGTACATGAAATTGTTACAAAGATACGCATCAGCAAAACAGCATGAGAAATCAAAAATATCTCGGCCTGAGAGCAATTTTGGATATCGCCTGTTACAAATGGATTACATAGAACCCAGCCAAAAGTAGGCAGGAAGTTCAAGGGGTGTAACAGCTAACACCGTGTGAAATTTCACATGAAAAAGCTGCCTCCATATAAAAACAACCAAGAATTGATGCCTTGTTTTCAAGTGCATTCCAAAACTCAGCTTTTACTATGGAGTTGTTCCTCGTCTCCCAAGCTGCTGTGAGCAAACCGGCTTTGCGTTGTCCTTGACGGAGTATTGCAAAGGCAAAACCCATCCGTTTCTTTGTTCCGGCACCTAGCAGTGATTTGTAAGGCCACTTTGGCCTTGATCCAGCGAAGCACTAAAACAAGTGCTTAATTTTAAGCATGTGAATAGTCCCACATACTTAAGTGCTGTACAGGACTGGGGCCAAGGTAAGCAGCAGGCAGCTGAGGAGGAGGCATGGAGTTAAATGGAGCTGAACATTCTTTAGTGAAACCTGCTAAGTGATTAAATAAGATTCCATGATGTTTCATAGCTACAACATAGCCGACATACAACGCTGCTATAATCTCCCAACCAGCCATGTGCAAGGCAGCTTTGCATTGCCCCCAACCAATGCTGCAAAGACACCTTCCAGACTGACGTCTGTCTTTCTCGTTACCGCAACCATCAGTGATTTGTGAGACTTGTGCAGACTGGCCCTTCTCCAGCAGAGCACTTAAATACGTGCTTAATTTTAAGCATGTGAGTAGTCTCATTGCATGGATTTAAGTGCTTTGCTGGAGTGAGGCCAAACCAAGCAACCAGAAGCTGAAGTGGTTTTTTATTATTATTATTATTTTGTGCGTGTGTGTGCGCGCGCGCGCAGAGGTTGGTTTTGTAGATGTGTGGAGTTGAACTCTCTGAGTGAGTGTGTGTGTGTGCGCGCGCGCAGAGGTTGGTTTTGTAGATGTGTGGAGTTGAACTCTGTGAGTGTGTCTGGGTCCTGGTGTGTGTGTGTGTGTGTGTGTGTGTGTGTGTGTGTGTGTGTGTGTG
>ML675603.1:681281-695607 GCA_007922155.1 Mesoclemmys tuberculata | reverse complement strand
TGTGTGTGTGTGTGTGTGTGTGTGTGTGTGTGTGTGTGTGTGTGTGTTCTGTCAAATCACGACACATGGCACCATGATGTTTCACAGTTACATATAAACCAGCAAAATCTCCCAAGCAGTTGCCTGCAAGCCAGTTTTGCACTGTCCATGAGTCACTGGTGAAACGGCAAATTCCAGCCTCCATCCCTGTTTTGCAAGGACACAAACGCTGGCTCTGAGCCAGAAAACACTTAGCACGCGCTTAACTCTAAGCATATGAATTGTCCCATTGCAGATGCTCAAGTTCTTTGCTGGAGCAGGGCCTAACCAAGCAGCAGGAAGCTGGGTTGGGGGTTTGGCTGTCTGGCATTGTAGAGAGCTCAACATTTTATGCACAGTCCTCAGCTGCCACCTCCTGTATCTGATGAGCAATGACCTGACTAGTAACCGGTGCTGGACATCATCCCCTGTGTGGGAGAACTGCAGAAATGACACAGGTGGGTGCCCAGCATGAAACAGCAAGTGTTCCTGACAGAGGTGTGCTGCAGAAGGGAATCTTTTGATTGCAGACGTTTACAGATGCAAATTTTCAGTCACCACTGATCATGGCTGTCTCAGTTTGGGCTCCCAGGCATTCATGTATCAAATATTAGAGACTAGCAGAAAAAATAGAGACCCAGATCACTTCCTCTGGGCCATCGTCCCTGACTAGGAATCACGATGGTTTACAATGACTTAAAATCTCAGCAAATCTGGACACTACAGAGCATTCCCTGCTGTCAGTGCGTGTGTGATGAACCTTTTTACCCCTGATTTTAATTGACTGCAGGCTAATTTACAGCGGTAAAGGGGAGCCTTTATCTGCTTTTTAGGTGCCTTGTAACTTAGTATCAGTGCGATTTCCATGTCAACTTCATAGAATCATAGAAGATGAGGGTTGGAAGGAACCTTAGGAGGTATCTAGTCCAACCCCCTGCTAAATCAACCCAACTAAATCATCCCAGCCAGTGCTTTATCAAGCTGCAGCTTAAAAACCTCTAAAAATGGAGATTCCACCACCTCCCTAGGTAACACATTCCAGTGCTTCACAACCCTCCGAGTGAAAACGTTTTTCCTAATCTCCAACCTAGACCTCCCCCGCTGCAACTTGAGACCATTGCTCCTTGTTCTGTCATCTGCCACCACTGAGAACAGCCTAGCTCCATCCTCCCGGGAACCCCCTTTCAAGAAGTTAAAGGCTGCTATCAAATCCCCCCTCATTCTTCTCTTTTGCAGACTAAACAAGCCTAGTTCTTTTAGCCTCTCCTCATAAGTCTTGTGCTCCAGCCCCCAATCATTTTCGTTGCCCTCCGCTGGACTCTCCAATTTGTCCGCGTCCTTCCTGTAGTGGGGGCCCAAAACTGGACACAATACTCCAAATGTGGCCTCACCAATGCCAAATAGAGGGGAATAATCACTTCCTGCGATCTGCTGGCAATGCTCTTACTAATGCAGCCCAATATGCCATTAGCCTTCTTAGCAACCAGGGCACACTGCTGACTCATATCCAGCTTCTTATCCACTGTAACCTCCAGATCCTTTTCTGCAGAACTGCTGCCTAGCTCGTCAGTCCCCAGCCTGTAGCTGTGCATGGGATTCTTCCATTCTAAGTGCAGGACTCTGCACTTGTCCTTGTTGAACCTCATCAGATTTCTTTTGGCCCAATCCTCCAATTTGTCTAAGACACTCTGTATCCTATCCCTGCCCTCCAGCGTATCCACCACTCCCCCTAGCTTCTTAACATCTTCATTGTGATATACAGCATTTGCCAGCATAGGCTTTGCATATCCTGGCTGCCGACTGGAGTGACATTCAGTGGCTTAGGGAAGTTTTGGAGAAAGCAGTAATGCCCAAATGTGCTATTCTCCATGGGTCTGTGCAGCATATGTCCAGTTGCCTCCCTGCTGGAAGCCGTGGAGGGTGTTTCACGCACCCTAGTGACTAGTGTATTTCTGAGTGTGCAGCAGGCAATGACACTGTGCATCTGTCACTGAACACTGGTCATTGTGAAGTACTGCGCTGTGATGGGGCCACTCAGCTGTGTGAGTGTGGGGAAATGGATCACAAAATAAAGATGCTTTTTCCTCTCCGGTAATTATTTCTTGTGCCTCTTTGAGGTTTACCTCTATCAAATAGTGGTAACTGTTATGTCCCCCTCTTCTATGTCTCTCAGCCCAGGCAGGGATTTCACTCCTGTGCTGATCCCTCCAGCCTCCTCATCCTCCTTGTGGCCTTTCTTCAAATAAAGACGCCTGGCTCCAAATCCTGCCTTCTCTCTTCTTTGTAACTTCTGGCTTTATACTTTCTTGGCTTGGTTTGTCCTTTTTCTCCTCTGCTCCTTCGTCTTCTCTCTTCATCCTTCAATCTATTTCCTCTTTCCTCAGCCCTGCCCAGCTCTCACCCGCCTCTTCTTCCTGCTCACTCATTCACACAAACACTGTCCCTGGCTCGGCTGTTGAGGGGCCAGTCAGTCTGCAGACTCTCACAGAAATGGGGGGAGACTCTGTGTCTTGCAAAAGCAGGAAGGGGCAGGCTCTGAAAGCCGGGACCTCCCAGCATCCAGGGACACAAGTGGTGTGATTCATCAGTGAGTGCCCTGCTCCTTGCACCATAATTTACACCGGTGCAAAACGCCACCATTTTGATTTGGTAGCAATTTCCACCCACAGTGCACTGGGGGGAGTGACAACACAAGGCGCAAGGGAATGGAGAATTGGGCCTTTTCTGAACCCCCTCAGCTTGGCAATATCGTCCAGGTAAAGTGGTGCTCAGACCGGAACCAGACCAGGGCGGTCAAACCAGCGCTGTACACAACTGGACTCTTGTCATCCTGCCTTGCATCTGCAGCCTAAAGCTGCGGGGACCTTGTCACATGGCAAGCTCAGGCCTAAAAGTTTCTGCCAGTCTCACTGCCTGTCAGTTCCTTCATCACACCGAGCAGGTGGGTTTTTGGGTAGCCGTTTCCAGACGGCTCCTCCAGGGAAAGAGGAAAAAAGGAGGGATCATTTCCAGTGGAGGTTGCAGTGGCTGTGAATTAAAGAAAACGCTCCTGAATTTCACAAACATGACACGGTTCCAGGGATGCCTCTTAATGGAAAACTGGGGCAAAGCGAAGGGAGAGGGGGAAAGCCTGAGCGTGTGAGCAGTCCCAGGTCTGGGATCCTCAGCACAACACATGAAGGAGCTGCCAGGGGGCGGCCCTTTATTTGTTGGTCCCATTCACCCGACCTGGGTCAGGACCATAAAGGTTACCCGTCAGATGAGAAGGTCTGTGTGCATGGACTCCTGTGACAGTCATGATGTCTTTCAGTGCAATTAAACGGTGTTATTGCTCAAATGAATACAGCCAGTTACTAAATCCCCCAATGGAGACACCTAGGGGACACGACCTGAACCCCCTGAGCCAGCCTAAATTAGTCTTCTCCATCCTTGGAATTTCAGCTCTTCGGATGTTAGTAGGTAGCTATCATCTTTCAGGTCAGAGGAAGCGTTTTTGCGGCTCATACACTGGACCGGTGCTCAAGGGATCTGAGGTCAACAGCCTTACCACAGACTTCCTGTGTGACCTTGAGCAAGTCAGTTAGGGTCAGATTTTGGTGGTGTAAGGAGGGCAGATGGCTCCCAGGGGAAAGGAGGGCAGGCATACCTTGCCCCCTTTCCCATCCCCCTCTGTGCTCTTCCAGTTCTCAGCTGCAGAGCAGCCCATTGGCAGCAGTGGGGAAGCTGCTGTGGGAGCAGGCCCTATGTTAAGTGGGGGACACTCCTTCACTCCAAAGCAGCCCACTATCTAGGAAAGAATAAAGGTAGCATAGAGACATCCTTGTCCACCACCGTCATGCTGCACCTTCTGTTCCGCACAGTGCCTAATCTGGCCTGTCGGTTCCGTTTCTCAGTCTCCCCATCTGTCAAAAATGGCATAATAAATGTCTCCCATACCACAGAGGTGTTGGGAGGATACGGTCATCAGTTTGTGAGGGTCTCAGGCACTCTCATGACGGGTTATTGTGTGACCGGTGGCAGTGCTGGTGATAGATTGAACTGAGGCAGGCTTACAGATTTATAATTCTCTCCGTTCAGTGGTTACTGTCACACTCAGGATTCAGGAAAAGGCGTAAAATTAAAACATCTTCCATACTGTAGAATCCTACGGCGCTTTACAAATTGTATGTAGGGGAAATCACTGCACTACTAAAACGCAGCCACCTCGGGTGGAGAGTACCAGACAGCTGGCGTGTGATGTCACCTCCCTGCCAAGTAAGAACATAAGAATGGCCACACTGGGTCAGACCAATGGTCCATCTCGCCCAGTCTCCTGTCTTCCGGGAGTGGCCAATGCCAGGTGCTTCATAGGGAATGAAGAGAACAGGTGATCATCAACTGATCCACTCCTTGGTGCCCATTCCCAGTTCTGGCAAACAAGCTAGGGACACTTTAGGCAATTTTAAAAAAGTCTAGGAGAACTGAATGGCTCTGACAATTCCTAATGAGGTAGAGCTTTCTCCTGCTAGGTCGCCTGTTTAAATCCAGACGGGGTCGATACTGATGAAAAGTGGCCCATGGGAAATGAGTGTGATCGGTCTCAGCCTTTCTACCCATGGACAGATGTCCGCATCACGTTCACTTCCTAAAATGGCCCCCTTCTGGCTATTCCCAACAGAGAAGTGGAGGTTTGACTGGGCCGTGAAGAATTACTTGTGCTGCTTGCTAGGCTGGACGTCCCGATGTCCAGGGCACATTGGCACAGCATGGCGTGGGAGCTTGCACCGTGACGTCTAGGCACACCCCAGCACCAGGCTGACACACAAAAACGTGGACACTTTTTAAAAACAAAATCTATCATGACGTTTGTGCACCAGGCGCTTCTCTTGAGTCAGGCTCAGGCTTGAGCTTCCTGTCGTTGCTCCTCCTTCCCTGGGGGCGCTTGGAAGGCACAAGAACATTTGGCAGTGGGCCTGTCCTGTATGTAAGGTGTTGGGAGCAATAAAAGGAGTTATTACAAATAAAGCTCTTTGCATGGCCAATAAACCCTAAGGGCGCGACCACTATGCATTACAGCCTCAACTCATTCCGCTGTGGAAGAACTGACATAATACCTCAATTAGTCCAGCATAACAATTTCCTAAATCCCCCAGAAAAAGGGAGTCTAATTAATATAGACTCCACAGGACCTACTTACACACCAATGGGGTGGGTGGGAGAGAATCTAAGTGGTCACCCCATTAATTTCCAGGTCACCCCCTTTTGGTTCCTTGGTGAGTTTTGACACCCATACGTGCTAAAGTCCAGCTAAGGGCTGTTTAACGTACAGCTCCAAATCTGCCGGTCTCTTGTGCGTCTCCTCCGCCATCTGCACTGCGTAGAAAGCTGTCCCCAGACAGCCCCAGCCCTGGCCGCCAGAGAGTGGAGGAACACAGAGAGTATAGTCCATGGGGCAGGGCCAAAGCCCTCAGTCCCTGTGCTGCCCTCTCACTAATGGTGGCTTGGGATGCTTTCCAGCACCACCGTTGCCTGTCCTTAGCCTGAGGAAGCCTCGTCTCGGCCTGCTGAGGCTAAGCTCCCTGACGCACGGGCCTCTGGCAACACAAACTACCTTCCATGCCCCCGCGGGCCTCGCTCTCTCTTTGCAGGTGGGTGATAGGCACCCGCCAGCCTCCGAGTCCTCTGAGCTTCCCAGCCCTGATCCCCGGAACACCGAGTGCTCCCATAGGAACAGGACATCACGGCTCGCGGGTTTCAGCGCGTCACAGCGCGCTGAGGCAGCTGTCTAGTGACAAGGACACAGTTATTGTCAAAGACAGAGATGCAAGTGAGGGAGAGAGAATGTTGGGAACAAAACGACGACACGCTTTCCAGTGCCTGAACATAACGCACAAGGCATTCCCAAGCTAGCTTACCCCGAGGCCTTTCCCCAGCCTTTTCAATCAGTTTGGCTGAGGCCCCTTCTCCAATGGGCAAGCCCATTGGTGATTTGTCTGCACAGATCGAAAGGGAACGGGGGGTTCATCGATACACAGATACAGTCTCAAGAGTTCATCGTCTGACTCCTACACAGGACGAGCCTGGAAGTTCTTGTTTTGCCTTGTAGCCTCCACAACCTATTCAGTAGCATTTTGCTCAGAGGGTAAATGGGTGTCCATTGTCAGTCATACAATACTTGATTTGCATGTGACCAGCCAGAATGAGATGAGCATCAGTTACTCTTGGCCTGACAGGGATTTCTGGATCACCTTTTGGTGACTTCCCTTAACTCACGGACCTAGAGAACGTCGTTTTTAGCATAAAATGGATTTTCCATGCCTACCTTTCACCGTGATTACGGTAACGACTGTGACACAGGCTTTCCTTACAGACCTGACATGACATTCCTTGGCAGAGTACTGTGTGGCTACCCGCCAGGCCCAGGGGATCCTTGCAACCCCATCGGTACCCCTGTGCACTTTGCCAATTGGCATTAAAAGGACCATGGGTTGCAGAGCCAGCTATTATTTAATGAAGCTGTTTTAGCCCTGTTCTGTGAAAGCTGGATGCAGGATCAATCCCTGTATTCCCTTGGGAGACTTGGTGAAATTTTGCTCCTTTCCACTGCTATAAAGCCAGAAGGACTTCACTGGAGGAGAGCATCAACATGCGGAGTCACAGACTGTGGTGAGGCTCTCAGAGCTTGGCTTGGAGAGCTGGCATGGCCCTGCCCCATGTCAACAAAGTCCAGGACTGAAAAAGTGCCTCGCCCTTCCCGATTTGCATTGCTTCCCCCCCAATCACCTCTGCTGGGAAGTTCAGCAGCCTCCCTCCACCTCCACCAGCCATCCCGGCCGGGGAAAGTATCTCATGGGGGGAACCCGCCCCCCTGGTCTCACCTGCTTGCGGGAGGGAGGCGGAATTTGGACCCAGAACCGGCTTATTAATGGCCATGGTCCTTCCGCCTGGCCAGCCCGCACCGCGGCGTGCGCCCCGCAGCCCCCTAGCACGTGTCCGCCTTGCCGAAAAGCGCCGGCCGCGGGGCAGGGGAGGGCGCGGGCGGCCCGGCCGGTAACGCCGGCCCCGTGACGCTAGGGGGGGTAAGAGAGCCCCGGCCCGCAGGCGTTACTGCCCCGCACAGCAGGGCTCGGCGTGCGGGCCGGGCGGCTCCCAGCCCAGGAGCGGGGCCGGCGGGGGGCCGCGCTCGGCCGCGGGGCGATGGCTGAGCGGGCCCGTGCGCAGGTAGGACCCGGCCGGAGGACGCTGCGGGGTCTGGGCACGACCCGGGGCTGGATCCATCCCCGGGCGAGGCGGGGCCCCGGGAAAGGGGCCGGGCCGCGGGGGCCGCCCCGTCCCCGCCTCGGGGCTGGACCAGCCGCTTCGCGGGGCCGCTCCGCCCGGGCCCGGCCGGTTCACCTGCGGGGGGCGGGCTCTGCCCGGCCCTGAAGTGCCCGCCCCGCCGTGGGGCTGGGAGCGGCGTCCTCTGCCCGGGGACCGAGCACGTGCTGCCCGCGATCAGCTGGTTCTAGGCAGAGACCGCGCACCGCACCGCACCGCACCGCACCCCGCGGCGGGGCTCCCCGCCCCGCTCCCGCCCCGAGCGGCTCCTCCCGCCCCGCGCCGCAGTCGGTGGGTGAACCCGGGCCCCTGGACTTGAGCTGCCTCCAGCCGGGCCTGGCCGAGCCCAGGTGCCCGGGCGGTTGGTTGATGTCCTGGGACCCACAACACCGCTCCTGCCAGGCCGCAGCCAGTGAGACCCCGGCTGCTGTTCTAAAATGCAGGGAAGTGGGGCCCAGGGGATAGCGGAGCCCAGTCTAATGTTAGCATCTGCTCAGCTTGCTCCTAGGAAAGGCTCCAGCCCGGTGCTGGGATGTGAACAGGTGGGACAGATGCAAAGGGTCCGGGGCTGACGGAAAAAGCCCCCTGAAGTCCTAGACAGACTTGCATTGACTGCAGTGGGTTTGGCCAGGTCCCTAGATGCTGTGAGAGACAGGCAGATTGCCTCTCCGGCAGACAAACCAGCGTCTGCTCTTGGACAGGGGTTTCTGTATGGGCAATTTACAGTGCCATGCATTCAATCGGCTGTAAGAAATAGCCCACCAGCGGGGCACAGAGTCTCTGGGTGCACACACAGCTGTACCTGGGCTTAGTAAGCAACAGGCGAAACCTCTGGATCCTGAGGTGCCACCAGCCCATCAGGACTTGACTTTTCTCTCAGGCACCCCCGATCTCCCCCACCTGACCTGGCTCTGGAGGTTCTGACTGGGCTGGAGGGGCCTGGAACCAGCTGTAGCTAGGTATGCTGATGTGAAGTAGCAAGTGATTGGCCAGAGGTCCCCTGTGGGACTAAGAGATGCAGATGCCCAGCAGAGGGGAGCTGTGTTCTCCCTTGGGAGAAGGGGATAGTGTGTGCAGAGAGAGCGATGAGGAAGTGATGTAGCAGCAGTAGTAAAGTGCAGACAACAACTCCTGAGCTTCTTTAAGGCTCGTTAGCTCTTTGTTTAGGTGCTCAGACACTAGAGCAGTGACCATGGGATATGTTCATATTGGTAAATCGGTGAGCACTGCCTCTGTACATGGTGCTGTACAAAACACAGAAGAAAATGCAGTCCCTGTTCCTGGGCATTTACGATCTAAATTAGACAGGTGTTCAAAAACGAGACCGCATCGTGAAACATCCAGAGCAGAATGTAAACATACTGTTTTAGGCAGAAACACACTTCCCTCTACTCAGCTGCGTCTCAGGAGGCCAGCAGGAGGTGCTAAGTGTATGTCCCTCTGGATTTCAGGTGCTGGTGACATTTGAGGAGGTTGCTGTCTATTTCACCCCTGAAGAGTGGGAGAAATTGACAGAATGGCAGAAGGAGCTGTACTGTGGGGTGATGAGGGAGAACTACAATCTTCTGATTTCACTAGGTAAAGATCGGTTTTCATTGACTGACTGCATGTTAGATGAGCTTTGACGTTCCTGGGTGAGATTGATGATCAAGGCGAATATCAGATTCCCAGCTCTCCTGGCACATAAAGAGCCACAGAGTTTTTGCGAATGAATGTTGGGCTGCCAAATCCTTGATGCTGTTCAACTGGGGGTGTGGATTGCTAATGCTGGATAGAGCCTCTTGGTGGGGGAAGCAGAGCACAGTGTGGACAAAGGCCAGGGTGGAAGAAGAACCGTGCAGACCTTTATGTAATCCTGTCTTTGTGACCAGGGTATCTAGTTCTCAAACCTGCTCTTGTGTTGCTGAACAATCCCAGGGAAGAGCCATCTGTCTCGGATCATCCAGATCATCATGAGAGTGAGTAGGACCTTTGTAATAGCTTCCCTGCCATAGAAACAAATGAGCAGATTGCAGCCTCTGATTGCCGCTGTTGCCTCAGGGGATGATTGTCTATTGGGTGATGCTGGGAAAGTGACCTAGGCCATTTCCAGTCGCAGGGATCCATGGGAGAGTTTATCTAGTGAAGAGAATGAATTTTCATCTCAGGGAGATTAACTGGAGGGTGAGATCCAATGGAGTATGGAGCTGGAATAGAGGATTCAAGGAATTTTAGAGCAAAAGCAGAATGGGTGATGTCACCCAAATCAGAGTATCCAGGAGAACTTTCCAACAGGACCATCCTGCGAAACCTGTTGTTATCTGAAGAGGATTTATTCCTGCAAGTGTTCTACCAAGGTCTGCTTTAGAGAAGCTTTAGCCCCCCGGTTACACTGATCTTAAAACTTAATTCAATACCACAGGCTTTTTGGAACCGTGTTCTGACGTACAGCCAGATTTTTGTCACCCTTATCTCACCTTACGCCACAAATAGTCTGCTGATTTCATGCACGAGTAGCAGAATCAGACCCACAGTTAGGCCAGGCTCAGATTTGCTGGCCACAGCACATTGAACCACAGTTGTAGCAGACATGTGACAAAGGCTTAAATGTCTTGGGAGCACATGAAGCAAGGGTTAGCTGGGAACAAATCCGGTCTTGCTAGAGCCCAGAATTTTTTTTTCTTTTTAATTCCAGCAACTGATTTCAGGTTCCTAATTAAGGAGAATGAAGACAAGGACGAGAAGGAAAATGCTGAGAACCTGGGACAACTCGAGACATCATTCCAAAACTCTGAAAAGGAATACAATTTGCTTTTTTCTGTCAAGGGAGCAAACAGTGTTGGTCAGGACAAGTTTGCTGAGGGGAGCAGAAACAGTCTAGACCAAGCCCACCTGAATGGAAAACATGTTGAAACCGCAAATCTGCAGAAGCTGAGCCCAGAAGAGAAACCACATAAATGTAGGGAATGTGGGAAAAGCTTCCAGAAAAGAGAGAATCTGAAACGGCACCATCGGACGCACACCGGGGAGAGACCTTACCCCTGCACGGAGTGTGGAAAGCGCTTTAGCCGAAAGCACCACCTGGTAACGCACCAGAAAACCCATTCCGGGGGGACACCATATAGCTGCTCCCAGTGTGGGAAGAATTTCAGCACCTCTGCCTGCTTTAAAGCACACCAGAGTATACACCAGAGTATACACATGGACAAGAGGTCGTTTCAGTGCAAGGAAAGCTTCCGGACGTGCAGGGTTCTTAAAGTTCACCAGCAAACTCCCGCTGGGCAGAAGCTGCACATGTGTAACGACTGTGGGAGAAGTTTCAGCCGTAAGCAAAACCTTACAGTCCATCAGAGAATCCACACTGGGGAGAAACCTTATAAATGCCCTGGTAGTGGGGACAGCTTTTGCACGCCCATGCATCTGAAGCTGCACCAGCAGATCCATGCAGGGGAGAAGCCCCACACGTGCCACGAGTGTGGGAAAAGCTTCCGGAAGAGCGAGAACCTGAAGCGGCACAATCGGATCCACACGGGGGAGCGACCTTTCGTGTGCACGGCATGTGGGAAAAGCTTCATCCAGAAGCAGCACCTGCTGACACACCAGAGAACCCACACGGGCGAGCGGCCCTTCCCCTGCGAGGAGTGTGGGAAGAGCTTCAGCACCAATGAGCACCTGAAGATCCACCGGAGGATCCACACGGGCGAGCGGCCTTACCCGTGCAGTGAGTGTGGGAAGAGCTTCCGGACGCGCCGGGATCTGAAGTTCCACCAGCAGACGCACACCGGGGAGCGGCTCTATTCCTGCCGCGACTGTGGAAGCGGCTTCCGGCACAAGCAGAAGTTGATGGTGCACCTAAGGATTCACACTGGGGAGAGGCCTTTTAAATGTGGCCTGTGTGGAGAGGCCTTCAGAATGCGCAAGCAGCTGCAGTCTCACCTGCACAAACACGCCGGGGAGTGGCCCTACACGTGCAGCGTGTGCGGGAAGGGCTTCCAGAAGGGAGAGAATCTCAGGCGCCACTTTCACATGCACAACGGGGAGAGACCCCACACGTGCGCTGAGTGTGGGAAAAGCTTCATCCAGAAGCAGCACCTGGTGATGCACCAGAGAATCCACACGGGAGAGCTGCCCTTCCAGTGTGACGCATGTGGGAAGGGCTTCCGGGGACGCAGGGATCTCAGTGTTCACCAGCAAACCCACACAGGAAAGAGGCTCTACATGTGCGAGGCTTGCGGGAAAAACTTCAGCCACAGGCAATCGCTCGTGCGGCACAAGCGAACGCACGCCGGGGAGGGCTCCTACACGTGCCACGACTGCGGAGAAGGCTTCGTGTTGCACAAGCAGCTCAGACAGCATCAACAAACTCACGCTGCGCAGATGCCCTCCAAGCACATGTGCAGCGAGTGCGGGAAGGGCTTCCGGAAGAGCGAGAACCTGAAGCGCCATATTCACACGCACACGGGGGAGCGACCCTTTCTTTGCACCGAGTGCGGGAAAAGCTTCATCCAGAAGCAGCACCTGCTGACACACCAGAGAACCCACACGGGCGAGCGGCCCTTCCCCTGCGAGGAGTGTGGGAAGAGCTTCAGCACCAGCGAGCATCTTAAGATCCACCAGAGGATCCACACGGGCGAGCGGCCTTACCTGTGCAGTGAGTGCGGGAAGAGCTTCCGGACGCGCCAGGTGCTGAAAGGTCACCAGCAGACGCACACCGGGGAGAGTCTCTTCATCTGCTGTGACTGCGGCAAGAGCTTCCAGCACAAGCAGACGCTGGTGACACACCAGAGAATGCACACGGGCGAGACACCCTACGACTGCCCCGTGTGCGGAGACTCTTTCAGGACCCGGAAGCACCTCAAGATGCATCAACACAAGCACACGGGGGTCCAGCCCTATACTTGCAGCGAGTGTGGGAAGAGCTTCCAAAAGGGCGACAACCTAAAGCGCCATTATAGGACTCACACGGGAGAGAGACCGCACAGGTGCCCACAGTGCGGGAAAGGCTTCATTCAAAAGCATCATCTTGTCATGCACCAGAGAACCCACCACGGGGACAAAGCGCGCGTGGGTGAGGGATGTGCATCCGTCTTCCCACAGAGCGAAGGTCTGCCCTGTCCCCTGGAAACCCACCTTTCCAGGGAAGAGTGGAGTGGGGAATTTCCATTCCAGGTGGTCATTGTTGATGACTTTCCTTTTCCTGACATGCTTGTCAATGAGGCCCCAGGGTGGTACTCCAGCTGGAACGAGATGACAGATGAACCTTTCCAGAGCTAGGGACTGAATCCAGGATGTTGATCTTCACTCACGCAAAATATATTAGTTATGAATTGGGAGAGGCTCCCATTTGCTGTGAACATCTAACGAACCGCAAGAAATCCATTTACCAGGATAACCATCTAACTCTTTTAAACATGGTGAAATGCAGAAATATAGATCTGGGGAAAAACTACTCAGCAAACAGGCTGTTCATAGGGATCAAAGAGTGGAAAGGACTCCTTCAGGTGTTCAAATTTTCTGACCAGTCAGAGAAGGCTGTCACAGAGTGACTTTTAGAAACTAGCAAAGAACAGTTGAGCCCAAGGGAGCCCATGCAGAAGAAAGGCCAGAATCAATGGATGAAGGGTGTGTATGACTACAAACTACCTAGGAGTGTAGTACCCAAAGGAAGGAGCAAAAACATCTAGTGTGTTGAAGGAGAAATAACTAGAAATAACAGGATGAAACTGAGCAATGGTGAAGTTTGGCTGAATAACAGTCTGGGAAATGGAAACCTACTCGTCTGTGACGTGGTCTCCCAGAGGAAACTGTAGAAGTCCCAAAGTTGGGACATTTGTAAAACGAGATTTAGCACAGCCTTGGAGAGCAGCGCTGCCAGGACAAAGGGGAGGAGTGGCTGAGGTGTCTTAATAGGTCTCTGGCACTCAGCTACAAAATCAAGTGACCATCCCCAGCAGACCACTGAAGGGAGAAACCAAGACACGCGTACAACTGCTGAAAATGAAAACCAAACCCAAAGCAGCTTGCTGCTAGAGAGAATGCCTTTGTAAGGCCAGATCCTCAGCTAGTGTGAATTGGCGTAGGAACAGTGACTTCGTAGGAGCAATGTCACTTTACACCAGCTGAGGATAAGGCTGTTCTTCAGAGGAGAGCTCAGAGGAAGGACGGGAATGGATTTGCCGTTTGACAATGCTCCACGTAATCACCCTGCATGTTTCGGAAATGTGCCTGAAAATGAGTCCTCCTCAAATCTAGAGGCCAAACACATCCCTGGTGTAAATCTCTTGGCTTCAGTGGCCTTACCCCAGTGATTCATTTGGGCCTTGGTCTCCTGCTGTAAAGAGTAGAGGAACAGGTGCCGGTGTTTACATGGATATTTTGTTCCTTAAAGAAATGAGCAGGCTGGGGTGGCAGTCGTCCCAAACGGTCATCCAGCCAAAATCCTTGGGTGCAGGACATCAGATGCCGTTTGTTTCAAGGTCCTTCTACCAGAAATATACCTGAATTTATATGGAGAAGAGACCCGACCGGGGGTAAAGATGTGTTTTGTTTCTTTCATTGTACCTGTCATGGAGCATCCCAAAGGGTGGACTAGAAACACACCCAGTAATCCCAGAGACGTAGGTGAGCTGAAGAAAGCTCCTTACCCCAGCAGGCGCGGAGAAGAAATCCTCAGGCAGCAGGATTGCTCCGGGCTGAGGGCCTGTTGCAAGAGGCAGCACATGGGATGCTGATCTCTTGTGATAAACCGGGGAGGCGGGCAGAAGCCACGCGAGGAAGAGACGTATAAAGACTTAGGGCTGGACTTCTCAAGGTGCTGAGTGTTCTGAAGGCCCGTTGGTGCCAGGGGGAGCACCCGGCTGTGCCCAGGAGGGGCTCAGCACCCAGCAGCTTGTTTCTTTTCCAGAAGATGCACAGGGAGGGTGTGAGAGAGAGGTCTGCTCCGTCAGCAGGGGAGGTGGGCAGGCTTTGGAGTATCACGAGTGCTGTGCAAGTCTGGGACATGTGGGAGAGGAACAATAAATAGACTGTCTCA
>ML675603.1:670502-680881 GCA_007922155.1 Mesoclemmys tuberculata | reverse complement strand
AACAGGAGCTGTGGCCTGAATGTTGTCTGATAGGTCTAAAGGCGAGAGCATTGTGATTGCACGTGGCCTACCCACCTCTCAAGTCCCACGTAAGCTCTAAGGGAGCAGAGGCCAGGTGTGATCCTCTTGCAGGGGCCGAGTTTCACCCAGCGCTAGGAGCTGGGGATGGGGCGCCCCTGCTCGTTGACACGCTAGCGCTTAGTGAGTGGATGTGGGTGGCCATCGCTGCGTGGCTGCAGTAGCAGCAGAGGCACGACTGAGCTGGGCTGTGCACAAACGTGTCAGAAAGCAGGGGGTCTGTATTCGGCACGGCTCAGCTGTGCCTCCGCTACCCGGACTGCTGTGGCTGCCCGGCTATCAACGCGTGTGAGTGAGCAGGAGTGTGCGTACTCCAGCAGGAGAGGCATGCACTTTGCTCACAGAGTATAGCCAGTCTATGAGCAAAAAGAGTTTTGCAAAATGCCGGCGCCACAGAGGCAGGCATGTTGCGAGCGACAGCCTATGAGCCGTGAGCTCCTGCCACTGAGTCCGTGGGCAGCTTTGGGTAAATCATTTCACTGGCCTGTTCTGTAAAGCACAGGGCTGATAGCCTGGGGGGGTGTGAGGATTATCTAGCACTTGAGTGCAAAGAGCTTTTGAGATCCAAAATGCCAGGTATTCTCGGCATGCTGGTGGAGACCACTCTTTCTGCTGTGAGGATGTTAGTGGGGGCATGGCAGAGCAATCCATTTAGCTGGGGTGGCTTCCAGGCTCTGTCGGAATTTGCTGAAACCTTGCCTAAATGATAGAGGGTGAAATCATAACGTAACCACCAGCTGCCAGTTCTCCACTTGGCCTCTCTGGTGCTGACGGGGGGTTGTGACTCAGAGATTTGACACACAAGAAGCTAGACATAGCTTCTGCCAGAGGCTTGGCGTTAAAGCAGCAGCGTGTTTGTAACATGCAAACACCTTCTGGTGCTTCATGGAAACAACTTTGTTGATTCATGTTCTCTGTTTCCTCTTCCTCGCCCCCATCCTGCATTTTATTACTTCAGCCAGTTGCCAGAAAAGAGGGTCCTCGTTCCATTGGAGCTCAGCTCTTTTGACTCTCATTTGCCACTGTAACTCAGCTTCCCCCGTTGCTGACTGCACAAGTGGTCACTGGTTTTGGGGACAACGTGTCTAGGGGCAGAGTAGGGGGCTGTGTGTTTGGAATCTGTTAAAAACAATTTGGAGGAGACTTATTTTTGATATTGTTTTACAGCGATACCGGTTGGGTGGGGAAGCACCAATGGCTAGGGCTAAATGGCCCTCACCAAAATGAAACAGGACTCGGACCTGCTAAAGATGCAGGGAAAATGCAGACTGTAGGTTTGATCCTATCAGGAAACAGGGCCTCGAAAGTTTTCCCTGGGGTCTACCACTGATCAAAACGATGGTGGAACTCTAGGTAGTCACTGTGCATGACCTGTGTGGGAAGGGTGCTACTGTAACCATCCAGAACAACTGATCTAATAATCTAGTGCCTATTCCCCGAGGTGCCTCCATGGCAGCTCAACTCAGCTGGGTTATATTTACTGCCACTCCTCACTTTCCATTGGAAAGGGGCTGAGGGTAGGGTCTTCTCTGGCCAGGATCTCTGCCAGAGCCCCTCTGTGCTTTGCCTTCACGTCTTTATTATTAGGCTCTGTCCATCCTTGACATTTTGGACTCCATTGTTTCCACAAGGAAGGAATGATGGACTTGTAGCTAAAGCCTAGGACTGGGGTCGTGACACCAGCAGATATTTGTGTGACATCAGCGAGCCCCTTAATCGCTCTGTGCTCCAGTTTTCCCAGTGGCAGGATAAGAGTAAAACTCAGATGTTTGAAAGTGGGGTTGTGAGATTAATTAAACATTCAGGAGGCATTTTGAAATGTTTGGACAAAAAGCACTGGGGAATGGGAAAGCAGTCAGGCCTCTTTTGTTTTCTACTGTGTCTAAACATAATGAGCCAGACACTGTAGTAAATAAATAAATTAGCCCCTTTCCCCATGTGAATGTCTTTCGCGCTGCTTCATCCAAGAGATGTGGTAGCGACACAAGTAGTTAGAAAACAAAATTTTCAGCCCCCTGGCTAAATTTTTCCATTTTGCATCCCACCTGCCTCTTCTCTCTCATGGGGAAGCTGAGAATCTGGTTTCCCAATGTCTCTGGAGTGAACGAAGCTCCCATGCCAGCAATGCAGGCTCACAGCTAAGGACTGAGAGTAAAGACTTGTCTCCTGGGGAAACTGTCTGACAGCCCTATGGTGGTATAAGGCCCCTGTAGTCAAGCTCTCTGTGAGAATGACATGGACGTGGGGGATCAAACCCAAACACAACATGTAAGCCTGTCCTGGATGTGTTGGACCATCCCCTGAGAGGCCTGTCCTTTCTTCTTCTTTTTATGCTCTGGCAACTCCTGTATAACGTGCCAGGCCACTAGAATCTCATGGCATTGACGTACACAGCAGGTGCTGCTGTGCAAGGCTGAAAACTGCACTAGTGGTGATAGAATATTTGCAACAGGATCTTGGGGTAAAAATAAATCTACTCACGCAGGCAAGCCACAATGAATTTACGGCAACAGTTCCCCACCTTTTGGGGGGGAGCTTTCACTCACCAGTGGCAGAATAGCAGTCAGTGTCTGCTGCTCTCATGTGCCTCTGGCATACAAGGAAATTGAGCAGTTCCTGAGCCTGGTCTCATGATCACGTTGCGGTGGGGTAGGGAGCAGGGCAGTGTAATGGGCTTCAGCACAGAGGCACATCACTAAGGAGAGGGTGAGGTGTGGCTCTAGCCCCCCACTTTGTGGAGCCGTCTCTAGGAAACTGGGGGCACAGGACACTCAATATACGAAGGGACTTTCTGGAGCTTTTCACTATCCATCCCCATTCAAGTCAGAGTAGAGGGGCGGTTCCAAGGACAGCCTGAGCCAGCTTGTAACCAGGCTGCTGTAGGATTTGCTTTGAGTTTTTCAGGAAAAGTTAGATTCAAACTTTGTCTGTTGGCTGAAGAGTACAAGTTATCTGCCCCCAGTTAAGCTGCCTGGAGGGGCTTAAAGGTGAGAGTGCTAACCTCAGGGCAGACTGGTAAGAGAGCAGGGCACAAATCGCCTGGACGTTCTATACTTCTTCACCAATCCAGTACCAAGTATAAACTCCTTGGGCACCCTAACAGCCCTTAACATGGACTCACAGACCGTCCTGGTGGGTATTCTGGTCTGCCATGCCCCCCTCACCTCCCCCAGGCAAGTCGCTTGTGTGATAGATGGTCCCTTACAGTGAAAATCACAACGATATATAGGTCACACCCAGTCCCAAAGGACCACTCAGCCCAAGTCAACTGCACCTTAGATCTCACACAATGAGAGCGCTGGTAGCCAATCCTCTAGCGACCTAGAAAAAGGTTTATTAACTAAAGAAAAGAAAAGAGTTCTTTACAAGGTTAAAGCAGGTGTGTGTGTAAATCCCCTTCCCCCACACACACACTTGCAGTCTTAGGTTTCAAAAGGGGCTAGCGCTACGGTATTGGCATGCCAGCACTGTACGTCCTTTACATCTAACACAGGCAATGCCACCAGGGCTCCCTTGATTATACTTAGACATTGCTGCCCTCCCAAATCGCAAGCAGCACAAGGACCCCAAAGTCTCCTTCTCGGTGGTCATTTACGTGCAGGTCTCTCCTTCGTGGAGGGAGGACTGCAGCGAACCAAGTCTTTGTTCTTTCATGTGTCAGGTGAGCGAGATGCTGAGGCCCATGGCTGCGAGTCTTTTAGTGCAGTGTAGACATACTCTGAGGGGCTATGGGGATCCTCACTTCTGAAGTCCTGGCTCCCCTGGCCTGCCACTGGTACTCAGGGGCCTGGGGGCGCTGGCTCTGAATGGCCCCGCTCATTACAACATATTTTCAAAATTCCCATGGAAATGGCAATCCAAACCTGGGGGTTTTGAAAAAAATTGAAACTTCATGTTGGAATTTTGAGTCAAGCTTCCTTTTTAAATTATTTCATGACTCATTAGTCTCACATTACATCATCCCTGCCACTATGCCCAGACGATGCTAATTGAACTAATTTGTTTTATTTTATTTTAATTACATTTTCAAACTCACTACCCACTTTCTTGGGGAGAGGGGGGGGCTCTGCTCTAGGGGAGAGGAACAGAGAAGGAAAGTGGCACAAATCCCCTGGCCACCCACAAAGCAGGGGCAGTGTCAGCCTCATCCTGATGGGGGGCGGGGGCTGAGCCCTATTCACCACAAGGCCCCACCCCTGCTCCTCAGTTAAGTGACGGCCTTGCCTCCTTCCCCCAGGCCCTGCCCCGTGCCAGGTCAGAGGCTGGTGCAATGTCTCAAACTGCTACCAGACAGAATTGGCTGCTTGGCTGGTGCTGAGCCAGCACGCACAGAATGAGCCTCTCGGCGACATGGGCTGAACCCGTGGCCCTCACTGGGGATGAAAATCTGCTGCCTGCTGTTCACAGAGGTACAGAGGGGGCAAATTGGAAGGGGGGGATGGGCCAGGTCTGAGCAGGGGCCAAAAACCGACTGCAAGGGGGGGAGGGTGTCAAACAGCTGGAAGCAGGGGAAGAAGGGCGGAGGGGCAAAATCGGGGGTGGGAGCTGGGGTTAAGGTGGAGGTGCTGCCAGTTGGTGGCAGAGGGCAAGATCCCAGCACGGGGGGGGGTAGAGAGGTAACAGTTCAGTTGGCTGCATGCAGTCTCCTAGCAGTTCATTAATGTCTGAGCTGCTGCTGTGCGTTCCTGCCTTGCACCCCCTTTCTTGTAACCGACTGCAAATTTCCTTTTGCTCCTTCGAATTGTTTCCTTTTCCAAACGTTATGATTACTTATTCCTCTCAGCACTTCATCATTTCCCTTTGTCAACACTGTGCTATTTAATTTATGTTTTAATAGCAAATAACCATCACAAATAGTTATAAGTAAATAGCTGCTAGCGCTTTTCTCAATGACAGCTGTGTTTCTAGTCTAGCATTTCCTAGGTTTTTACTGGGCGTTTTTAAATTGGAATTTTTAATTCTACATTTCTTATGATCATAGCACAAGTTTATTCTGTTGGTTCACGTGACTTCCAGTCCGACCGATTTCCCAGCCTGGTGTCAAAACTTGGCTCCTTGTGTCGGCGGTGCACTTGTACTGATTGCGAGTGCAGAGCACCCTGGGTATGCATCCCACCGTACAACTCGCCCCTGTCCACTGCCCTGGATTTTGGGAACGCAGGCTGGGGCCCAAATGGGTCACACAGGAGTGATTGGAGGGGCCAGCTTCCCATGATGCAATGTTCACCATCCCATAATTTTATATGTATCCTATCATTTTGGCACCCTTTTTCCTAAATCCCACAAACTTGTGTGGGCCTCCTCACATGGGGAGTTGTGCAACTTTAATTGTGATTCCAGGAGCTACTTAGCCACCTGAAAACACTCATTGTTTACAGGTAACTTAGAAATGAGCTAACAGGAGCATTGGATCCAATTCCTACCTAAAGAAAGACAAAAATACATACCCACATCACTTAAAGTCACATTTTAAGTTTATGTGTAAGTTTAGAACAATCAGGAGATAATACAGCGAGATACTCCCAACCCCAAACCTTGAGGTGTCAGCCTTGGAGCCTGAACACAGAGATCAGAAAAAAGTCTGATACGTCATTCTCTCTTTAGTGGCAATAAATAAAATCTGCCTAAAATCTACTTTCTCTAACTGACAGTCTGCGCTACCGCATTATCTACTCTATTTTCGTCAATTGGTTTTCACTCCACTAAAAATGTATTTACTTAATTTTAACATATGTGATTGGTTTTTTTCTCTTTAATTAAGAACAGGGATTTATGTTTCTAATTATTCTGGCATTTGTTTACTGATCACAATCATGCACTGACTCACTAACATTTGACTCCGTCTTTGCTATTAATATCAGATTTAGAACCGCATTTATTTTTGTATGAATGTTAAGACATTTTACAGATACAATTAAAAACACAATTGGAAAATAAGTGACATCTGCACAGCGTTGGAAGTTGTGTGTAGCTTTTCTTTTAAACTGGTACTGCACAAGCTGCACTTACATTCTAGAAGGGTACCGTTAGTTGAATGCACCACTCTCAATAATGAATGCCAAGCCACAGTATGAGAACAAAAGTAGTAATGATAATTACTCCAGCCAGGACAGGGTAGACATTTTAGAACTCACTATTCAAAGAATTAAATTTAAGCATAAGAGAGAAGTTATGAAACGCACAGACCAGTCAAAAAACTAAAATAACAGAACTTCAGTTCTTAACGAACTCTGCAAGAATAAAATGACAGAAAATATATGTGCACTGCGCATTTTGACAGGGAGATCCAAGAGGTAACAACCACCATACAAGTGTGAGGGGCATGTGTGAGACAGTATGTGCCCGAGTGAGTGTGCAGCACGCTGTCTCTAAGTTGATTATGCTTGTTCAGGAGAGGAGTGGCTACAGGAGGGACTAAGGCAAATTTTGGGGTGGCTATAGCCCCCCCTCCAACGCCCCCTCTCCCAGCACTGCCCCCTATATAAAACAGAACTGCCTCACTGCAGTGTTGTGGGAGCCGTGTCAGTTCCAGGATACTAGAGAGACAAGGTTGGTGAAGTGATATCTTTTATTGGATCAACTTCTACTGGTGAGACAAGCTTTGGAGCCACACACAGCTTTCTTCAATTCTTAGCTGTTGCTTTTGGAGGGTTACAGCAGTGGACGGTGACCTGCCAATGACAGACACATTTTAAACCTCCACGGGAAATGCATTTCGAGGCGTTCCACTCAGCAGTGTCAGGCTACAGCCTCGTGGTGGAACAAAACCAAATCGGCAGCAAGGAAAGTGAGAGCTTAATAGCAGTAAATATTTAGCTCTTCTGCAGCTGTCTAATCAAGTTCTCGTAGGTCCTCTTCCCTCCAGTTAGGACAGTGGCACTTGCTTTGTTAAAGCTCTTTAATGCTTTACCTCTTCCCACACATTGCACAACTCTATCCCGCACAGCAACCTCTGAGGTAAGGTAGGGGGGATGTCCCTATTTCACAGAGGGAAAATGGAAATAGAACAGAAGTGACTTGACCAGTCACAGAGGGACCCAGCAGCAGAGCTGTAGGAACAAACTTCTCCAGGGGAGGTTGATACATGGACCTGGCTACTGGCTAGCCTGCGTGGTGAAATACCTGCATATCAGCCGTAATTTACGAGCCTCCACAGATCAGATCAATAACCCTAGGAAACAAGCTAATCCCAGCTGGCTGGCACCTGGGAGATGGTTGGAAGAGTTGACGGAGGCTGGGGCTGCCATGCTGGGACCGGGAGGGAGAGGATTTCTGGCTGATGGGAAATGGGGGTCGGCATCTCAGCAAAACCTCCATCCCTAGATGGATGCCTTGCCCTTTACCACTAACCTGACCAGCCTCGATGCCAGACTGAGCGTTCCTTTCGGCTGGGAACCAGCAGGAGGTGACTACGCTGGGCTGGCCAGGAAGCTGAGAGGAATGAACTTCGCATTGAGGGACTCCATGCAGGGAGGTGGGGTCAGCGAGGTGTTCTGGTGTGAGGCAGGAGTGGGGTGATTTTTCTCAGCTGGGGATGAGAGATATGAAGTGTACTCATCTCCAGTGCCTCCCTGCAGAACAAAGAGGTTCCCACAGCCACAGGTGAGTGACACCGCTTGATACAGGAAGAACCAAGTGTCTGCAACTTCAGAGGCTTATGGGAAGGGACATCCTGGCGCATTTCTGTGATCATGAGCAGTCAAGAAGGTGCCCTAAAAATAGCGTGATCCCTCCCACTCTGCAGGGGACAGATCTCAGCCTGGCCTGACTGGGATGGTCAGACTCTTGTGCGTATCCATGGTCAGATCTCAGTTCACCTGAACTATTGCTGGATTAGCTGTTTGCCTCACACAGCTCTACCACTGTAGCTCTCCCATTTCTCTCTGGGACATTTAAGTTTACACACAGACTCCAAGGCATCCCTAGGACACCAGCCAACTTGATGTTACAGAACCTGGCTGTTTTCCAGGCCTCCAGGCAGCCATCACTTCACACACAGCTTGTTCTAGGAGCATGTTCTCAACAGCTGCAATTTCCAACGCCACCGTGCTCTCTGGCTTGATTTTTCCTTCCCACTCTCCGTTCCAGCTGCTGACACGATTCGTTCCTGACGTTCAGCATCCACAGCTTTTCCCTGCAATCTGCGGCGCACCCTGACCCTACAGGCCGACTTTGCATCCAAGACAGTTTTAGGCCTTCATTCGGTAGTTCTGACAGATGTGAGGTTTTGCAGGCGGAAGCTGCCTGTCCCACCCACTGCAAGGCCTGACCCGGGGGTTTTTGCAGGGGACTGTGCTCTACAGACAGTTATCGGGGGCTCTCTTCCTTGTGCACTGCAGAAACCACATGGCTATAGCTATAGTCCTGGATTTTGAGGCCAGAAGGGAGCATTGTGATCATCCAGTCCGGCCTCCTGCTAATTCCCAAGCCAAGCCTGTGTTTTGGGGTTGAACCAGAGCCCGTTTATTAGACAGCCATCCATTTCTCGTGGGAATTTTCAGGGGCCACGAAAGATTCACCTTTGGAAGGTAACTATTCCCTCCCCCACCCCCCTTTTTGCGTATGTATCTTCCCAAGCAGTCCAAGTCAAGCGTGTGGATTTTAGAGCACGTAGAAGAGTCAGCCTTTAAAGGGAAAGGCGTTCTCAGCCTGAACTAGAGCAGAGCCACGGGAGGCCAGAGCTGGTGCCCTGCTATAAGAGAGTCACCCTGCTAAACCAAACAGCCAACCACGGCCATGGCACTCCTTTAAAACAAAACATTTCTCCCCTTACCCCAATCAGGGCTCTCCCCAGAAGTAGGGGATGTCCCACAGTCATCTCAAATCCCAAAGGTTCACATCCTCAGTTGCCCCAGTTAAACAGAAGCTTTAACTTTGAACCTCTTTAATTACACTGCAAAAAGCCATGTGCACAATTTCACTTTAAACCAGGCTTTTTTCATTTAGCTTGACTAGGAACAGAGTTAAGGTAAACCCAAATAAACCGAAATAAGAGTGTCCACACATGGGTTTGTACTGGTTTAACTAAATTGGTGTCAACTTCTGTGTAGACCATAGTTTCTCAACTTGTGGTATGTGTACCCCTGGGGGTACATGAGACACAGGCAGGGGGTAACCCAGGGAAAAACAGAGTGAAGGGGAGGCGGTCGGCATCTGCCTACTTCTGGGGAAGCCGGGCGGGAGCCCACTGCTTCCTGCCCAGTCACAGCTCCCAGCTGGGAGGCAGACAGCAGCCACTAGCTTCTGGGGGAGGCAGCCAGCAGCCCCCCACTTCCTGCCAGGTCCCAGCTCCCAGGTGGGAGCCTGGTGGCAGCTTCCTGTGTCTCGCGAGCTGGGACAGCCTCCAGCTTGAAGACGGGCAGCAGCCGCCTGCCCACATCCCTGGGTCCCAGCTGGTGAAGAAGCCCCCGCCCGCTCAAAGCCCAGTGCCCAGAAAACTTATCAATTTCACTGCTCTAGCTGAATGGTGAAACTGCCAGCTATGACAGCAGCAGATTTCACCAGTTTCCCTCTTCCTGTTTCTCTCTCTCGTCCTCCTTCCCCGTCCCTCTCACCCCTTCCTACTCTCAAATCTATGGCAAACCATTTGGTGCAGCGCTTTATATTCCTCAGCACTGGCATGCCGCTCAAAGCCGCCTAGCTTTGGCCAACATCACCTCTGGGCCAGGTACATTCTGGAGTTGTGCATCCCTGGTGTAAAGGTGGAAAACCTCCCCACGCTGGATCTGACACCTGCCATATCACGGCCTTATATACGCAGCCCTTCTTCCAACACATTCATCTGTAAATATCAAATCCCATGGAACATTGAGCGTTGGGTAGTTATTACAATTTTCAGAAGTTAGGGGGTACTTGCTACTTCAAAGTTTGAGAAACACTGGTGTAGACAACCCCTACATCAAAAGTTCAGTGTCTGCAAAATGAGCAAACCAAACCAAACAATAGATATGTTGCCCTTCTTCTTAGAGAGGCCTCCTGGCTCCCTCTGAGTCCCAGATTCGAAGGAAGGGAACATCTTATGTACCCTAGCCCTTTCTCAGCAACCTTTCTGGGAATCTGTACTGCACTCCTGGCCTCTCTGGAGGCTACAACTCCCAGCCTGCTTTGCTCTGTTGTTCTGGTGAAAAAGAGGCTGGATGGGTCATACAGAACCAACTTGATCCCTCGGTACTGAGAGAAGAGAGTTCCCTTCCAGCCCTGCCTGCACCCTGGAATCCCGTCTCAGGCCCTGAACAGAGACAGCAGGCTGGAGAATCTTCCCAGACCACACTCTGCCCTCCCAAGACCACTTCCTATCCCTC
>ML675603.1:599184-650502 GCA_007922155.1 Mesoclemmys tuberculata | reverse complement strand
GTCAAGATCAGTTATAAAAAGGTTAAATAAGGTCGGTCCAAGAACTGCACAGGAGACTCACACAAGCAGGGGCCTGGCTAATTAAAGCCTTGACCTCCTCCCACACACACCCCCCCCACCTCTGAGCATCTTTCCTCATGGGAGCAGCATCCCATTGAACTGCAGTGAGCAGGCCAGGCGCCCGCCCCCCATTGTACCGGAAACGGATTTAGCAGCTGGTTGTGAACGTCTCCTGGCATAAGGAAATCCCCACAAGGCCCCGTGTGGGAAGCTACTCTGCTCCTGTGACACTCAGCTGGTGGAATGCCCCCACCCTGGGGGGTGACTATCAGCTGGAACGACTCGGAGCAGCCTTGGGTCCACTCTAAATTGTGCAGCGGGATGAGCTGACTGCTCCTGGCATCGGGGGAGCCTACAACACACAGGCACACCCCTCGTTGCACTGGACAGCCCTAGCGGAGGAGGCCTAACGGCCATAAACAAGCCAAGCAGCAAATACACTGTTGTGAGCCGGGGAGTGCCATGGACACGACAGAGCTGTATTGGAAAGGCCCTTTAGCAGGGTGCACCAGGATTTGCCCTTGAAGCAGGACTCAATTCCTTGTGTCATTCTTTAATGAGCGACTCCAGTCTCCACGTTTAATACAAGAACCACTCTAGGGCCAGTCAAGATTTCCATAATGCTTTCCTGGCCAGAAATTTACTACCAGGTGGCAACATTTTTTGCGGGAGCCCTTTCTGAAACCTCTCCTGGGATTAGCACACTGCTAGCTCCACAACCCCCATGCGATCAGCCCCCCAGCAAGCAGGGATGGATTGGAAACTAATCATTTTGGGGCAAAGGAAGCTTCTGATTTTCAGAGTTTCAATGCATCTCCTTTGGACACACCCACGTTTCAGACTAAAGGCCCAACCTCTTACCCACGGTGTGAATATAAATCTCCAGTTGGTTTAAGACAATCCCAGTGGTTCCCATGGGGCTCTCTGGTATAACTGACACTCTACGGAGTGCCTAAAACGCCACAGAGCTACAAGAATGCGCAGTCATCCCCTTATATTGCCTTAGCTCTTGAGAGCAGCAAATGAACCATCTTGCCTTAATAACAGAGACGAACAGCTTCCTAACCCTTGCTTCCACTTCCAAACTTGAGACCACATCATGTTCTCAGAAATCAGGGGGAAAGGGAACAGTTACGCATTGGTCCTACCAGCCAGCAGCAAGTCCCACCTGACTGTAAAATGGCCACAGTAGGGCTCC
This sequence comes from Mesoclemmys tuberculata, assembly GCA_007922155.1. Lineage (NCBI taxonomy): Eukaryota > Metazoa > Chordata > Testudines > Chelidae > Mesoclemmys > Mesoclemmys tuberculata. The sequence continues at coordinate 649,244 of ML675603.1, read as the reverse complement.
CATGGATTGGCTCAGCCAAATTTAAAGGCCCAGCCTCCTGACCAGCATGCTGGGAAGGGAAGTTTTTATAAGTGGGTAATCCTAGAGGGGATTGAAAGAAAAGGAGTTAGATAGTCTGTAGGGACGGAGCTGTGGGGTGGTGTCTCCGTGAGTGATCATAGCTCTGTACCATTCTCTCATCTTTCTGGGTATAACAATCTTCTAGTACCTGCCTGACAAGATCATGGAGTGTAGGATTAGAGGGAAGAAAAACCCAGTGGGTGAAAATATCCCACCCACGGAAAGCTCTTTGAACTGAGATCATCCACCCAATCATATTTCTGTCTTAATCAATGTCCCCAAAGCAGACTGGCTTTTACAGCAAGGAATGAAGTGGTTCTGTTCCTAGTAACTAACTTTTAAGTTAGATTAAAAACAATATTATTTGTTTTTCCTCCTTTTTAAATATGCCCCTCACAAGTTTCTGGGCTCAGTGTGGTAAGAGCAATACAAAGCCAGCCTACTATTTATTCAGTAGATCCTCCCCGTGAATAAGAATATACCACTCCACATGCTGCAGGCAAAAGCCAAACAGATGGGTCCTGAAGGCCAACAAACTTAGTTTCCACCAATCCAGTGGGGAAAGAGAATTCAAGAGTCAAGTCTTCCCAACCCTTTCTGTAAAAGCCCTATCCTCATCTCCTCAGAGACCTTTAAAACTTGGGACTCTTATCTGGAGTGCATCAGCTGATCTGAGCTGCCCCGCCCCAGCAGAGCAGTGGGGGGGAGGCTATGTGGGGCGTTAAAGATCAATGCTAACACCTAGGCCTGTCCCTGGGTGTGACTAGGAAGCCAAGGCAAGCAAGAGACTGAGGCAAGAAGGGGTTTGCTCCTGCACTGCGTCGTGTGTGCATGGTAAGGTAAATGAAGGTGGGACGTGTAGGAGAGCCTGATACTGCACTGATGAGAAGCTCCTGTCCCTAGCAGCAGGAGGGCTAAGAGGGAAACATTGGATGAACAGGCTCATTTGTATGATCAGGTTCACATTCAATGCTGTGTCTCCTCAAATGAAGGTGTGGGCTTGTAAACAGGGCACTAGAGAAGGCCTTGCGAGAGCAGAGTTCAATTCCTTGCTCAGCTGGAGATCATGTGTCTCATGTTCCTCTCTGGACCTCTGTTTCCACCTGTAAAATGAGAAAAGTGCTTCCCTGCTTCCAGGGGTGTTGTGAGAATAAAGCTGGTGAGGTGCTTGCATGCTAGGGTAATGAGCTGCATATACATAGATAGACTGAGGTGACTGTTCTCTGCCAGCCCTTGGCATGGGAAGGGAGTGGGGCCCATAGGGCTTGAGATTTACTTTGGCTGAGTGACGCCTTGTGTTCACCACACAGCCCCCGCTCACACCCATGCTGGAATGCAACAGCCCTTCTGGCTACAAAACCCGGCAGGACCAAGGTTAAAATGAGTATCTAAGTGTGCAATTTGACTGTTATCTGGCCCATATTACTTGTCCCATTGCTAAAACCCTGTCGCTATTAACACAGGGGGGCCAAAGCTTCAGTAAAAGCCTCTACATTTCCTTGCACAAATAACAGAATTTGCGTTCGCAAGCTGTCCTTATTGAAGTTACTTTGCACACACAAATCCTACATATTTGCACACACATGTGAGCAGAATTGTGCATGCATATTTAGAGACCAGGTGACAGCCCTTTGGAAAATTTGCCCCATTATGTCTCCTTCCCCCCAAATAAATAAAACTTGAGGGAAAATAGTTTGATTTCCAGATAATACATTTCTCACGTTCCCATGGTCTCTCTCCCCATGAGTTCTCTGGTAAAACATTAGAGCTAATTTGAGAGTGACAGTTTCCCATGCTTGGTCTGTGATTCAGCCATATAAGGGTCTGAGTTTCCTTTCACTCCATACCAATGTGACTCCACTGGCATTGCACTGGCTGAATGAGCGGACAACGGAGCCAAAACATCCCCGATACTAGGAGGGCTGGTTTCTGAACAGAGCTTTTCCCACTTTCATTACATGGCTATAGGTGAGATCTTTCTCCTGTCTCCTGCGATTCAGAGCCTGACCCCTAACAGGGTGCATGAGAGACCCTCCTCATTGACAAAGCTCTTCCACCGTAATCGGTGTGATGATGGAGATAAACAGTGTAGTCCTCAACAGCCTCCTGAACCAGAAAACCCCTTCAAGTCCTCTAGGGATCCCTCACCACATTGCTTTAATTTACCCCAGACATGCACAGATACCCTGGGAGCTGTAGACAATCCTGACCCAGATGGTTAAGATGTTACTTGTCGCTAGGAGTCAGGGTCCAAGCCGTGAAGCTCAGATCCAGAGCCTCAAAGTGCAGGAAGGTTTTGATCCAGTTGTAACCCAGGCCAGCACACGGTGTTACTGTGTCCCCCTCTAGCGACTGATCCATGTTGCTCCATGAGCCTCTGGATCTAAAAGCAGGTGACTCTTGTGCCAAGGAGACAAAGTGCCACTTGGTGCCCCCGTGAGCCATGCAGTCGTGGCATTTGGCTCCGTTTCCTGATGTCTCTCCACTCTCAGGACACTGGCTAAGTTTCTCTGTGGTGCAGATTCTCGGGTGTTCAAGTGGGTGTCTTGTACAACCCAAGCTCTCTTCCCTCTATCATCTGCACCCTCTCCCTGGTGGGGGGTAAATGCTGACTCTCCACAGGCAGGCTTTACAGCCACTTTCTCTTTGCTTCCTGACTCTGTGGCTGCCCTGCTGCTATCTTGGGCCTGATTCCTGGCCCTGGGCATACGGATGGGGTCCCTTTCACAGCTATGGAAGCTATTCTCAGTGGCATGAGGATATCCAGCCTCTCAGGCGATTCCTCCGAGTCCTTTTCCTCCTTTGATTTGCTCCTTAGGCCATTTCTCTGCTGGAAGGAAAAGGGAGTCCAGTCAGATGCTGCTTGCAATATGTTCGTGAGGAAGGAAGCGGCCTCCAGCCACTTTCAACCCTGACCTCAGGGATTGTTGATGTCCTTAACTGACTGATCACAGCAGAAGCTGGATCTTAGAGAAACAAATGAAGTGAATCCTCGTGCCAGAGAGGAGAGAAATAGGCTCGCTGTGTGTGACAGCCTGCCCCGAAGCGGAGTGGGAATAGGCAATAATAGGCACTCTGATACAGTGATGGGGGCAGTATGAGAACCCAGCTAGACTAGAAGGACACAGGGTATAAATCCCATTCTGCTGCGACACCATCCCGAGATGCAGGCAGCCACGCTGAGAGGAGTGACCCAAGAGGAGCTGGTGTCAGGTACAGCTTCTGTCAGCTGCCTCCAGGGTGGACCGGATACCGGCCCAGACTCCTTTACACTTGCTCACCAGTTTAGACTTCCTTACACGCGCGGCCATTTGCCTGGAGGTACCTCTCACTTGGCCCTCCAAGCGCAGGAGGGAGCTCCCTTCCCCCCCGGACGATGAGAGTACTTCATGCCAGCACCCAGCTGGGCAGATGGCTCTATATTCAGAGCCCCTCTGATCCATGGTACGGCTCTTCCCTTGTCTCCAGCCTGGTGGAACGTCAGGCCTGACAAATGGGGCAGGAATAATTGATCATGCTTTCCACTGATGCAGGAAGAATTGGATCCAAAGAGCTTTACAGACTGCTGGAGAAACATTGTGCTGACCTTGCAAGGCCAGTGGCTTCAGGGGATGAGCCAGTGCAGAATTAGACCTTCTGTGGGTAACTATCAAAATTGCCACACCTTCCACTGAAGTGCAGCCACCTCTGGGGTGGAAGGTGGTGCATTTTTACCAGTTCTAAGAACATCTTCGCTCTCCTTTCCTCCTGCCCTCCCTAAACTCCTCCTTAGCCTCTTTCCCTACATACTGTACACCTCTCTTGGTCTGTTGGCCTTTTTGGGCAAGGGAGCATGGCTTCATCTCTGCTTGGGAAGCTCTGAGCCATAAATGGAGGTGCACGGCTGATTTCTACTATAATAACCCAGATCTGTTGCTGTTCACAGGTCAATGTGTTCAATGGGGGTGGAACATTTTCCTAACGCAACTGTCCCAGGTCTCCAGCTGGTGTAAAACTGCCGCAGCTCTGTTGATCTTGTCACAGAGTGAACGTCCTCTTTAAGGGGAAATGAAGCTAGTCACCCTGTAGTAGAATGAATTACACCCCAGCCTGAGGGAGCAGGACTACGGGAGTCAGGTGTTAGCATGGTGAACACGGGCGCCTCATAAAAAAAAACTTGAGAGAACAGAGGTTGGGGGAATCTCAGGGTTAAAATGTGGGTAAGCGTTCAATGAAAAAGCAATCCTAGAAGAGATTATAATTGGCAGTTATGAGACAGCAGATTACACCTGGAAAATCATTTCTCCAGATGTGGATTTAGAAGTATGCAATAAAGGGAAAGAAAAAGTTGTCCTATGTAACAGATAAAGTTTATATATGGTCAGTGGAGTCACAGTTGCTGAATATGAAAAAACAGGCAGAGTGGGAGCTGCCTTTTTCATCTCTGAGATTGGAGTAAAACATTTTAAAGACGATCTAATTTTGTAGCCATTATGGCAGCTGAACTGATAGGACTAATGTTAGCATTCAGCTGGATTCAGCTGATTTCAGTCTCTGGCTCCAATAAACAGCTAAGTTATTTAAATGCTATTCCCTTTACCAGAAATGTTCTCCTGATCCTCAAAGGGTCAGCCACATTGCCAGATTAATATGATCTGGATCTTACCCAAATACCACGCTGCCAGCCAGTCCTGTAGTAACTAAAACAAAAGGTTTATTATGAAAGGAAAGAAACAAACCAGAAGAGAAATGTCAAATGGTTAAAACAATCAGATACATACAAGTGACATTACATTTCATATATATAAGATTCTCAGCAGAATTGTGGAGTTTACAGGCTTGTACAGGCCCTCTGGCATACATCCAGTATCTGGATGGGTTTCAGTCCTTTGTTTCACAACTTCCATTGTAGATGAGTTGATCCAGAGCTGGGAAGCAGGAATGAAGACAAGATGGGGCTGGGAAGGATGGTGCAGCTGCTTTTTATGTTCTTTTGCCATGCAGCTTACCCCAAACACAGCCACACAGCACATGGCTTGGAAAAGCCTCAGGTCCCCTGTCCATACGCATGTTCTTACATGTTCTGGTGACTCATACGGTGCAGCGCATGGGTTCTTTCACTGGATTCATTGTGCATTTGAGTTCCCTTGAAGGGCCGTTAAGCAGGCTTAGTGCTGCTGTCACCCTGTCTGGGAGGTCACCCAGAAACCCAGCACAAGTTGAAATACAAAGATTTAGAACTTATAACACCAAATTGGTACATGCATATAAATGTGCTTCTCAGTCTTAGTGAGCATGACTTTTCCATCGGTGCCTTGCATGGCACGTCCAATACGATATTTATTGCGCATCAGTAACATTGGTATCAGCAATATTGTGACTGGTCATTCATATTCCACACAGCATCACAGCCACTATGCTTGATGCAGAATGAGTAGGGGATTTTCCCCTTTTCCTTATTTGTATTTCCTTGCCTTAGGAACGTTGGAGTGTTCTTCTCCTACGGGTTAGCATATCCGTGATTTCAACTTATTAACCTATACGTCAGTTCGTTACCATGGCCCTCTTGTGGGTAGTTAGCTGTGGATGGAGCTCATGTACCTGCCATGCATGTCAATTCGTTGCCATGACACTCATGATACTCTGGATCACGTACCTGTAGTTAGAAGTTCTTCTTAAACACTTTGTTTTCAGCTCCCCAATATGTGAGGTTTTTCTTTGGGCCATTGATCTGTTCAAAGTTCATAGGCCTCCAGCCTTGTGCTAACTTGCTGAAGGGAATGTCTTACAGGACACAGGCCTGCAGGTTCCTTGCATTACTGCTGAACAGAACGGAAAGCGGTGAATATAATAAAGGCGAGCTAGGCCTATGGGCTACACAGGGAGAAGAGCTGCCGCAGACCCCTGGGCTGTTATAATGGACAGTCTGCCCTCAGCTTCCCCTGCTGCCCATCCAGAACCTCTCACCCTGTCTGCTGAGCCTCGATTGGTCCGGGAGCCTCCCCTAGGAAACCCGGTCTGGGAGGAGACGAGATGTAAGAGGCAGCCTGCCTGTGGGCAGAGCCTTGCCTGCCCCGTGGGTGAGGTTGACACTGCTGCTCCCTGCAGCTTTTGCTGTGTAACACGTCGCATTACCGTGGCACTGTCTGCCTGAGAAGGGAAAACGGGACACGGCATGGGACTATCCTGAGCCCTCCCCCCTCCATGAGGGGCTGGCCTGAGCTGCTCGCCTGAACCCCCCTGTTCTGCCCCCACATGGGGCTGGCATCGCTGCTCACCCAAGTACTACCTGCCCCCCATGCGGGGCTGGAGCTGGTGTTCATGTTGGCTTAGCTACTCACCAAGCCCTGCCCCCCCTCTCCCCCCCCGAGTCCTGCATCCCCTGGCATCACCACTCACGCCCCCCCCCGCACATTCCTTCACACCCCACTTTTTGACAAAAGGAGGTATTTGTCCTGTTGGCTTTTACCAATTGCTCCAGTTGGCAAGACCAGATGGGGGGCCACGCCCGTTTTTATCACCAAAGTTGGGATGGCTAGGACAGGGCTCAAAAAAAGGGACTGTCCCAGCCCAAATGGGACGTGTGGCTAGTCCCGTCCCCAGTTTACACTGGAGGAAACTGCAGCACAGAGAGGGGAACAATTTCCTGGCTCAAGGGCAGAGACAGGAGCAGCCCCCAGAAGTCGAGTCCCTAACCACTAGACTTTATGCCCTGCCGTGTGGCTAATGTGACACTCAGCTGCCACGCCCCTGTTTAAAGCTCCCAGGAGTGCGTTAGGGCAGGTCTACACCACCAATTGACGTCGGTACAGCGCATCTGGTGAAGATGCTCTAAGATGACGGGCTAGAGCTCTGCTGACATAGCGCTGTCTACACTGGGGAAATGGGGGGGTATTTAAGGCTGATATAACTACACTGCTCTGGGCTGTGGATGTCTCACGCCCCTGAGCAATGCAGTGATACTGAAGTAAGTATGTAGTACAGACCAGACCTTAGTTAGGCTGTTTTCAGTGGTGGCAGATGACAGAACAAGGAGCAACGGTCTGAAGTTGCAGTGGGGGAGGTCTAGGTTGGACATTAGGAAAAAGTTTTTCACTCGGAGGGTGGTGAAGCACTGGACTGGGTTATCTAGGGAGGTGGTGGAATCGCCATCCTTAGAGGTTTTTAAGGTGCTGCTTGAAAAAGCCCTGGCTGGGATGATTTAGCTGAGGTTAGTCCTGCTTTGAGCAGGGGGTTGGTCTAGACACCTCCTGAGGTCCCTTCCCACTCTAATCTTCTATGATTCTATGATTGGTCAATCACAGAAGGGGAAACCAAATTACTGTATCTTCATGTTGCCCTTTAAACATAACTGGTTAACCCTTTCCTAACAGGGTTGTTGCCATGAAATGAACCTCTGCTTCACAGGTCTTCAGAAGGGTTTCAACCACCCTCTACCACTTGAGTTAAAGGGGTAACTTCAATAGCAATAGTAGGCCGTTATCCTTATAGCAGCTAGCCATTGGGGAGAGACACGACACACGCTTTGCCAGTGGATTGCATAGGCATCTCTACATGGCTGAAATTTGTGTTTTCCAACTTGGATCTGTTTCTGTGGGAAATGTTTTGGATTTCTTTCCCTTTACAGATTGGTTCAAGGATGAATTAATCTAGAAGCACAGCGACGGAGCAGTTTGTTTAGACATTTAATACAAGTACAACCTCAGTAAAAGTTGGAACTACAAACCAGACACTTTATTTGCTAGGCTACACAGTCCTGTGGTACAACTGACACACATTTACCAGCCTGAAATTCACTCACGGGAAGGTGCCCTGAATGCAACAGAAACATATTGAGAATTTCCACCTTAGAAAAGCAAAACCAAATAGAAGGGCTACAAAGTAATTTCCCTGGGTTACCTCTCAGACCTATGTCCATGCACAAGTCCCTGCAAATAAACCAGCTCTCGTTGTGTGCTTTTGCTTCTGCAACGCAAAGAACTATTTAAACCTCCGCAATAAATAGGAAGGGCCAGGTCCAGGCCCTGCAGCTGGGGTCAGCTCTGAGCCAGGGGTCACTGAAGACCTAGAAATCACCCACGTGCCGCGCAAGCCCCGGGGGGGAGGGTGGATTTCACTCAGCACAAGTCCCGCAGCGGTGCACTAAGGGATGCAAGGGTCCGAAGGGAAGAAACGCTCCCCTCGGGGCCTTTGTTCCCCAGGCTCCGCCCCCTTAGTGACTGTGTCTGTCAGGCAGAGGAGTTAGTCTGCAGTACAAACAGAAGGCCAGAGCATGCAGCCCATTCTCCCGTGCGTCTCCCGACTCAAGATGGGTACAAGCAGTGGGTCTACACAGGCCCTTCAGAGACCTGGCGTCTAGTCCCAGCTCGGCCAAGTTGCTGCACCACTTTGTGACTGTTGCCTTGGCTAGGCCGCCAGCTCTTTGGGGCAGCAGATCTCTCTTGTGGTGTGTTTGTGCAGCTCACGCAAGCGTCGGTCAGGAGAGTGGTTGGCGGGCTCAGGAGGCGGTGCATTGGCTTCAGTGGGACGGCTGGCGTGAGCAAAGGTTATAGCATCAGGAATGGTAGCGCGAGCATCGAACATAAAAAATAAGGCTTGATTCTTAAAAGGATCGCCACTGAAAAGTGAGCCTCTACCCACCCCGGCCTATCGAAACAGACTAGGAAAAAGCTGACATCTCAGGGTGGTGATAAATGTTGGCTGTGTAATGGCAACCACTGTACGGAATACAGCCCCTTCCAGTTTCAAAGTGTGTGATGGATAATAACTAAATAGTGCATAGGAATAGGTTTTCAAAGGCCTTTCTCGGCCAGTCAGAGTCTCAGCGCTGGAAAATCCGCATAACTCTGTTAAAGCTAAATCTGATGTACACCCGCTAAGACTCCAGAACAAAAGGCCCTAGACTGACTTACTTCACACCACGACTTGCATGCACGTCACATTTAATGTGCAGTTACAGGACTATATAAATAACACAATCAAATAATCGTTCATAATCAAGTAATATTCCATATGAGTTGTTACTTCACTGAAAAACTCTTTCAATGCTTTCATTCAATACAAAGCAAGACTCTGATCCCATAAATGTTTACGATCAGGAGAGCTGCCGGCACCACTCTGGCTACCAAGTGTTTGTGAGAGAAAGTTCTATTTTCAGTTGCTGATGACAATTAAGAAGTGAAACTATAACAGCTGATTTGATGCCAAGAGAATAACATAGCTTCACGTGACAGGATTTGAATTCACCACCTTTGCCGAGGGTCCGATCACATTCTGGTGCGAATGGTCACCACTCCCTGTGGTTTCAATGGGAGTTGTCTGCTTATGTCCAGGAAGAATTTGATGCAGAGACCTCATCCACTCCGCTACACAGCCTTTCCTTGTCCTGTATCCAATCCAACAGGGCGAAGTTAGCAACAAAGCGGCTGTGGCCGTGTTCCCTGCATGCACTATTTTATTTGATTTATCCACATGTATTGCTGCCTCATTCATTGTCAGTGGCTGATTGGCTCAGGGTATTAAAGATGTTTCATTTTACACGCAGGAGGTAAAGCTCTGAACCTTTCTGCCTTTACTCTGTCTTCATATACTGAGAGCTGATGATGTGCGGAAATGGTGTCATGGCAACCTGGCTGCATAGGGAAATGCTACTTTAAACAGGTGTGGTGCAGCATCCTTTTGAGGTAGTGAGATGTGCGCATCAAGCTGATGTGCTGGGGAAATCACTGTCACGTGGACTTTTCACTGAGAACCTCGTTTTTCTGCTGTCACAAGATGAAAGCTGGGCTCGGTCACCCTCAGTGTCCCAGCTCAGTGCGGGAAGGTGAGTGAGGAGTGGAGAAGACAGTGTAACAGGGTAAGGGGGGGGGGGAAGGTAGATGTACTCCGCCCCCGTGGGTCCTGCGCTCTTCCGGCCCGGCCGGTGGTGCAGCTGGGGGAAGATGAGCTGGAGGGGTGGGGAGGAGACGGGGCCTGCTCTGCCCCTGAGTCCTGCTACCTTCCCTTGGGTCAGTCTGTGGTCCGCTCCCTGCTTCCCCAGATGGGTCCTCTGCCTCCGGTGTTGTGGCAGCAACCGTGGGAACTCCAAGCTTCTGCAGATTGCAGGCTGCAAACTGCAGACTGCCAACTCCAAACTGCCAACTCCAATCTGCAGGTTTTCAAACTGCAAACTCTAATCAGTAAACTGTAAACTCCAAACTCTCTCCAAACTCCACACCTCCTGACTCCAGACTCCTCACTCCACAGCTGCCTGCCTGAACTGCAGGCTTTTAAGTGTTTGGGGCAGGGCTCCTTGATTGGCCCCAGGTGGCCTAATTGCCTAAACAGCCCCAGGTGGCCTAATTAGTTAAGCAGCCCCAGGTGGCCTAATTGCCTAATCAGCCCCAGCTGAATCACCCAGGGAATAGGGCTTTGCTGAGCCTGGGGCTAATATACATGCCTTTTAGTACTCTTGCATAGCCATCTGGCCTGACCCCATCACAACAGATAAAGTCCCAGCGGTCTCTGGACTCTTGCTCATTCAAGGCTTTGAAAATGAGGACAAGGACTGGAAATGGAGCCGTCGTCCGACTGATGCCAGTCAGTTTTGCTTAGGAGGTGCAGCTCCTGGGTCGGCCCAGAGAGAGGGAGTCGCAGTTGTGCAATCTCAGTGTGACACATTCCTGGGTCTCTGGGGCTGGGTCTGCACAAGAAAGGAATGAGCATAGTTGTTCGGCCCATGGGAAGCAGCAGCAAGCTTTCCTCAGCACTGCAGCCAGCTGAAACTCACGAGCAACGAGTAACCGAGTAGATTCTGCCTTCAGTGGCAGGGGGAAACACACTCTGCCAGTGACGGGCAAAGTCACCCGTTCAAATAGTTCTTCAAAACACTTCCCCCGTCCACTTGCATCACCTATGTTTCTTGTCTGGGTGGAGCTTTAGCTGGCTGCTCCTTACCCAGGTCTCCATTCAGGAAGCCACAGCATTCATGTCAGATGAGAAGGTGAGGTGGGGGTGGGAACCATCCACAGCTCAGATGAATTGAAACACTGGGCCCTGGTCCTGCAAGCTTTCCAATCGTGGAACTGTCCTTAGAGTCAATGTGACTCCCACGCACAGAGCACTTACAGAACCATACCCAAATATAACCAAAACCCCCTGGCAATAAGGATTACAGAGTCCAAACAAAGCCAACTCCCTGCTCCACGCTACAGCCTCCGTGCAAGCAGCAAGGCACGGACGCTACGTGGCAAGAAGCAAACCAGAAAGCAGACCAATAAAAGCCAGGGAGTCAAAGATCTTGAAGAATTTTCCTACCTTTGAACTACATTTGTGCTTTAAAAAGGGCACCTATTAAAACAGGGAAGGCTTTTTTACGGGGCACATCATGGAAGCAATTAGTTCAGGGCATAAACAAAAAGGAAACAGTGTTCATGTAAATGGGGAACGCGTGGGGAACGCTGGTAGTAATACCAGATGGAGAGGCAGTTTACAAGTTTGAGGCTGGAGTGTTGTATTTTCTTCTTATCTGTCTAGATAAACTGAACTTCCTCCTTGGGATAAAGAAAACACCCAGCCATGCAGTAACATAGATATTTCCACAGAATCAGTCCTCCTTTGTGGATATCTTTGAAAGGATGGGTTCAGACAGAGGAAGTACTTGGGACAAGTTGAATCAGTTCAGCCGCCAGGAAAGAACTGCTACCTGGATAGGTTTGAGTAATGTCCCTTAGCCCTGATCTGCAGGAACATTGGTTAGGAATGGAAGACAATCCGTTCAGCCCATCAGGCAGCCATGCAGGATTGTTCCCTACACTAGATGACTATATTCTCCATTGCTTTGCCCTTTCCAAAGGACCAAGGTGAAATCCTGGACCCATTGAAATCAATGGCAAAACTCCTGTTGGCCTCAGCGGGGCTACATTACACCCCGGATGTAGAGGTGTGAGGGTAGTGCAGTCTTCAGCCTGCCTTTGGGCTTGCTCTCTCTGCTTCACCTGCCAATGGAGGTGCCAGTGATGGTGTTGGCTTATTGATATAGGGGCACCCATCCAGTAGGAAATAGACTAAAACCACCAGTTTATTTAACAGACTCTAGAGATGGAAGAGGCTTGTTTGCTCACCTTGCCCATATCGCTGTCAGTACATGACATTATTTCAGACGTGCCACTGAGAAATCATCAGGAATAAAGGCTTTGGATTGCCAACACACCAGGATGCATTGAAACCTGCTACACAGAACTAGAATTGTGTCTGGGGGAAGGACAGAAATAAGTATTCCATATTCCTCACTGGAGTTTGCTGCTATCGGTCAACAGCCAGATTTACAAAAGCACTGAGGCATCTAAAGACGCAGATTGGCACCTACGCGAATTTTCAAAAGCTCCTAAGCAGGTTAGGGGCCTACAGCCAGATCCTCCAAGATATAACGCCCACTGGGAGTTAGGTGCGCAACTCCTTTTGAGGACCTGGGCCCGAGCTACCATTGACAGTCAAGGGGAGTTGGGAGCTTGACTCACTTAGGTGCTGTTGTCAAACTCACTAGCACCTATCTGCATCTTTAGGCACCTAAAGACCTTTGTGGACCTGCCCCAAACAATTTATTCGAGGAACAGTTCTCAGCAGCTGAATAAATGCTGCCAAAAGTTATGTCTTTAATCCATTCCTCAACCAAAACCAAACCATAGGTTTGCTGAATATTATTTGACCAGCTGGTCTTCATACCCCATTAGTCATTCTCCAGCCTGAGCAGCCCTCCATATTCCCATTGGCTAGCTGAGGGGACTGATGAGGGGACTGCCATGCCGTACCCTGTATCCTACAGTCTTCCTGAGGGACAGTCAGGCTCAGAAAGTTCATCTTCAGGCCTTGGGAAAACCTCCGGTTTGAATCAGCCCTGGGTCTTCGGAACCTGCCCCCTGCTCCCCTGGGGGAATGCTCTGCTGTTCAACAAGATTCCTGCTTTACCAGACCTTTGCTGGGCTTCTCGACAATGATCTGGTGTTTCCAGGCCTGCCAACTCTTAGTGAGCCTCACACAGCTCTGTGGTAACTGGAAGGCAGTTTTGAAATATCCCCCCTTCCTGACAAGGGCAATTCAAGGAGACATTTAACATCTTTCTGGGACGTGTTTAGAAATCTCAGCCTGTCCCCACTTGAGAGCCCCGATTCCTCGCTCATTTGCTACATGGTAGGTGAGACAATATTTACTGACACCCAGAGCCATGCACTGCCCTTGTTCTGCACGTCAGCCCGCCATTGGCATCAGATGGGCGGGATGGCACCGCCCTAGGCACATTTAATCAGTCGCTGCCCCGCATGGATCCTCTGATGAGCGATCAGGCTTGTCTTCTGGCTAAAGCTCTTCCCGCAGTGGGCACACTGGAAGGGCCGCTCCCCGGTGTGGATCCGCTCGTGCGACACAAGCTCGCACTTCTGGCTGAAGCTCTTCCCGCAGTGGGCGCACTGGAAGGGCCGCTCACCAGTATGGATCCGCTGGTGTTTCACAAGGTTGGCGCGTTGGCTGAAGCTCTTCCCGCACTGGGTGCAGGGGAAGGGGCTCTCCCCGGTGTGGATGCGCCTGTGCTTCACAAGGTTTGACTTTTGGCTGAAGATCTTCCCGCACTGGGCGCAGGTATAGGGGCTCTCGCCGGTGTGGGTGATCTGGTGAGCCACCAGCTCATACCTTTGGGAGAAGCTCCTCTCGCACTGGCCGCACTGGTAGGGCCGCTCTCCTGTGTGCACGCGCTGGTGCTTCACCAGGTTGGACTTGCGGACGAAGCTCTTGCCGCAGTCAGCACATGGGTAGGGCCGCTCCCCTGTGTGCAGGCGCTGGTGGGAGATGAGTTCATAGGGGCGGGAGAAGCGCTTGCCACACTGGGCGCACTGGTGTGGCCGCTCGCCCGTGTGGGTGCTCTGGTGCGAGGCCACGCCTGACTTGTGCCGGAACCTCTTCCCGCACTGGGCGCATTGGTGCGGCCGCTCGCCTGTGTGGGTCTTCCGGTGAGAGAGCAGGCCCGACCTGTGGCCGAAGCTCTTCCCGCACTCCTCGCAGTGGTGCGGCCGCTCCCCTGTGTGGGTCCTGTGGTGTGACATCAGACCGGACTTGTGCACGAAGCTCTTGCCGCACTGCGCGCACTGGAAGGGCTTCTCGCCCGTGTGGATTTTCTGGTGCTTGGCCAGGTTGGATTTGCGGATGAAGTTTTTCCCGCACTCGCTGCACTGGTACGGGCGCTCCCCTGTGTGGATCCGTTGGTGGAGTGTCAGGTTGATGTGCTGGGTGAAGCCCTTCCCGCACTCTCCACACCGGTAGGGCCGCTCGCCAGTGTGGATCCGCTGGTGGATGGTCAGGTTGACGTGCTGGCTGAATCCCTTCCCGCACTCAGCACATTTATATGGGCGCTCCCCCGTGTGAATCCTGCGGTGCTGAACCAACTCTGATCGCCAGGTGAAGCTTTTCCAGCACTCAGTGCACTTGTGTGGCCTCGCCCTTTTCTTGGGGGCTTGGTTTCCATTGGGTAGTGTTCCCTGGCCGTTCCCTCTTCCACCTTCAGCCGGCTGTCCCAGCCAGTCGCCTGTACAGCTGCGGCGCTCTGGGACGTGGATGCCCAGACTGCTGTAGTGCTCTTCCTTCCTCAAGCTGTTCGCTGGGCCGTTTCCCGAGGGAAACTCGTGGGCTTCCAATGACTCAGAACATCTCTCCTCATTTTTCTTCTTCTTACTTCTCTGCTTGGGCCAGGCTCCTGCTGGATTGAGAAAAGAGCCCAAGCATTATTTACTGATGTGATGGTTGCAAAAATTAATAGATTTTAAGGTCAGATGGGACCATTACAACCTTGCAGTCTGACCTCCTGCATAACACAAGCCAGAGACTTTCAGCCCATGATTTCAACATCCAGATCAAAACTTCTGGTCCAGCTAAAGCGTATTTTTAGCAGGATGTCCAGTCTTGATTTAAAGATTTCAAGTGATGGTGAAGTGATCACATCCCTAAGTCAGTTATTCCAGTAGTGAAATATCCTGCCCCTTAAAAACGTATGACTTATTTCTAACTTGAATTTCTCCCACTTCACCTTCCTGCTACTGCATCTCATCCA
This sequence comes from Mesoclemmys tuberculata, assembly GCA_007922155.1. Classification (NCBI taxonomy): domain Eukaryota; kingdom Metazoa; phylum Chordata; order Testudines; family Chelidae; genus Mesoclemmys; species Mesoclemmys tuberculata. The sequence continues at coordinate 634,132 of ML675603.1, read as the reverse complement.
GCCTTTGTCTGTTAGGTTAAAGAGCCATTGCTGTCAAAAATCTCCTGTCACTGCAGGTATCCGTAGACTGTGATCTAATCATCTGTGAACTATCTCTTGGATAAGCTGAAGGAAAATCCTAGACTCACATGTATCCCTCGTGTAACTCTGCTGGCTTCACTGAACATCAGGAACGAGTCTGGCCCCTAATGTTTGGGGAGCCGTGTGTAGTAACGTCAGAAGGTGGATTTTTCAGCAACAGACTTAAAGTGATTCCAAAAGGGCGAAATTTACCCTGTGCAGGGGGCCAAGGTGTGGCCAAGGCACCTCAATAAGAAAAATGCCAGGCTGGAAGGGACCCTGAGACGTCACCTCGTCCGGCCCCCATGCCAAGGCAGAATCAAGTAAACCTAGAGCCATCCCTGACAGATGTTTGTCCAACCCGATCTTAAAAACCACCCATGACAGGGATTCTACAGTTTTCCAGGGTGACCCGTTCCAGTGCTTAACCATCCTCAGAAAGATTTTCCTGCTGTCCAGTCTAAGGGCACGTCTCCACTAGAAATGTAAGTCCGCCGACTTACAGCCACCATGGTGATTACTGAGGTTGGCGCATGTCTACACGACCCTCCTTGGGTCAGAGGTGCTCGGCGCCCCCAGGAGCACTTCCACCAACCTACGAGTGGCAGTGTGGGGAGCCGAGAGCTCCACTGGGTGTTCCCTGATGGGAGTCTGCTGCCCCCAGGCTGCCCTGGTTTCTCAGCCCCCCCGGCCTGTGGAATTCACAAGGCTGCCCTGCTCCCCATGGGGAGCAGGCAACGGGGGGACCCCCGGCTCTCCAGGGGTGTGGGGGGCAGCAGGGTTCTAGCTGCTTCTGCCATGAAATTGGCAAAACAGCCAGCAGTCCAGCAGTGTCTACAGGGACAGACACTGTGTGGCCCTAACTGCACCCACCTGAGCCTTACGCATCCTGCGGAGGTGGAGTGATTATGTCGGTGTAGTGGGGCGCTGACGTGGGTGGGAGGAAGGCTGTTGTGTTCACCCTGACATAGTTAAGTCGACATAAACTGCCTCACATCGACTTAACTGCCCAGTGTAAGACCAGCCCTGCATCTGGCTGGTTGCAAACGCAGCCTGTTACCGCTTGTCCCACCCGCCCACCCTACAGTCTACTCTGGTCTAAACATGCCCGATCCTTACCACCTTTCCTCACAGGTCAGCTTTTCTAAACCTTTTATCATTTAGTCACTCTCCTGGACTCAGTCTAGTTTTTCCATCTCTTTCTTAAATTGCGCTGCCCAAAACTGGACACAGAACTCCAGTTGGGGCTTTGCCAGTGCTGAGCAGAGCGAGACAATTGCCTCCTGTGTCTTAAACAATACCCCTGCTAATACATTCTAGAACGACGTTTGCATTTTTTGGCAATGTCATACATATTCAATGTGTGTGCAGGGGAGTTGTAGCCACCTTGGTCCCAGGTAGGGGAGGTAATTTCTTTTATTGGACCAGCTTCTTGTCTTGTTCCCCAACAGAAGTTGGTCCAGGAAAATATATTGCCTCCCCCACCTTTTCTCTCTCATATTCAATTCACTTTGATCCAATACAACCCCCAGATCCTTTCCAGCAACACTACAACTACTAGCCAGTTATTCCCATTTTGAGGTTGTCCATTTGAGTTTTTTCTTCCTAAGTGTTGTACTTTGTACTTGTCTTCACTGAATTCCATCTTGTTGATTTCAGCCCAGTTTCCAATTTGTCGAGGTTGTTTTGGTTTCTAATTCTGTCCTCCACAGTGCTTGCAACCTGTCCCAGCTTGCTGCCATCTCTACATTTCACACTTTCCACTCCACCATCCAGTCATTAATGGAAATATCGAATAGTACCAGATCCAGGTCTGACATCTGCAGGACCCCACTACACTTGCCCTCCCATTTTGATAGGGAGCCATTGATAAACATTCTTTGAGTACAGTCTTTTAAGCCGTTGTGCACCCACCTTATAGTAATTTCATCTAGACCACATTTCCCTAGTTTGCTAATGAAAATGTTGCATGGGATGTCTCAAAAACCTCACTAAAATCAAGATACACCATATCTACTGCTTCCCCATTATCCAGTAGATAGATTTTGTAGGAATAAAATTGTAAGCCTGTAGAATCTGTTTTGAACTCCCCTCAGCCATATTCCATATTGTAATGTAAAACTCCATCTTGCACAAAACTCTTTCTAAACTGTTAGATGATTAGGTAATGTTATCTGAACAAGCGTGAATGGAAGGTGTTTGTATGTGTGAACCAGACCCAAATTGCTTTTAGAACAAGGTATGAATGGAAGGTGTTTGTATGTGTGAACCAGACCCAAACTGCCAGCTTGTTCTGATGACGTGTGGTGTCCACCCTAATGGCTGAAGAAGTGTGAACACATCCCTGAAAAGCAAAACAAGAATCCACCTCAGAAAACAAAAGAGCAAACTTAATCAAAACACCAGGACCGAGCTGAAAGTCACGTCTGCTATTGTCCAGCAAGCAATGGACAGAGAAGCGACGTGACTCAGCAGAACTCCTATGTTTAACCGAAGTCAAAAGGATATAAAAGACTGGGTGAGATTCCAAGCTTTTGGGGAGAGAGAGAAACTGCTCTGCAGACCAGCAAAAAAGAGCGTCGGTGCCCGCCCGACAAAGACCCCACTCTCCTCGTGCCCAGCTTCCCTGGCCAGGTAGCTGCCACGAGCCACGAACTCCAGCAACGAACCCAAGCTGCGATCTCAAGCCACGATAAGGACTGGTAGCTATACAACCTCAGAACATTTCCTGGTGTGTTTGGGCGCACGTGTGTGTGCGCGCATAGGTTTAAGATAGTTATTGAGTGTGTGCATATAGGTTTAAGATAATTATTAATTTAGCATCTGTTAATAAATGTGGCATACTGCCTTTTCCCCTTAAAAGGATCCCGAGTGCTCTTTTTAGCACAACATTACAAAAGCCTCACTAAAATCAAGATACACCATATCTACTGCTTCCCCATTATCCAGTAGACAGATTTCTCTATCAAAGAAGAAAATTAGATTGGTTTGGCATGATTTGTTCTTACCTAGTCCATGTTGGCTACTGTTTATCACCTTGACATCCCCTAGATGCCTACACATTGATTGTTTACTAATTTATTCTGGTATCTTACCAGGGATTGAAATTAGTCTAACTGGTCAGTAATTCCTCAGGTCCTCCTTTCCCCCCATTTTAAATATAGGCTATATGCTTGCCCTTTCCAGTCCTCTGGAACCTCATCCATTCTCAGCGAGTTCTCAAAGATAATCACTAATGGTTCAGTGATTGCTTCAGCTAGTTCCTTACATGCCCTAGAGCAAATTTCATCAAGCTCTTGAATACATCTAATTTATCTAAATATTCTTTGACCTGTTCTTCCCCTCTTCTGGCTTGTGTTCCTGGCCCCTATTAATATTAATTGTGTTAAACATCTGGTCACAATTAACCTTTTTGGTGAAGACTGAAGCAAAACCTTCCCCGTTAAGCAATGGACCTACAGCTTCCTTTGTTGGTCTCTTACTTCTAACGCATTTATAGAATAGCTGCTTCTTGATCTTGACGTCCCTGGCTAGTTGTAGCTCATTTTATGCCTTAGCCTTTCTGATTTTATCCCTACGTGCTTGTGTTGTCCTTTTATAGTCACCCTTAGCAAGTTGTCCATATTTCCTCTTTTAGTACAATGCCTTTTTGATTTTCAGGTCAATAAAGATCACCTGATACAGCCACATTGGTCCCTTACTATTCTTGTTCCTCTCTCTCCTCTGCATCGAGGTAGTTTGCTGTTTCGCTTTAATATTGTTTCTCAAAAACTGCCAGTGCTCCTAGATTCCTTTTTCCATTAGATTTTCTTCCCATGAGACCTACCCATCCATTCTCTTAGTTTGTCTGCTGTTTTGAAGTCCATTGTCCTTACTCTGCTGCTCACACCTTTTCCTTCCCTTAGAATCACGAACTCTTATCATTTCGTGCTCACTTGCACCCAAGCTGCCTCCCACCTTCAGATTCTCAACCAGCTCCTGCCTAACGGTCAGAATGACCTCTAAAATGGCAGCCCCTAGTTACCACCAGGTTCCTCCTCTTTCCGAAACAAAGAGTTGACCCAAGACACTCCAAGCTGTTCGGGCAGCCTGTGCCTGCCGTGTCGCCTGTCTAACAGATCTCTGGGTAGTTAAGGTCCGACATTACCACCAGGACTTGTGCTTTGGATACTTCCAATATTTGTTCTGAAAAGGCTTCCTCCACCTCATTCGCCTGATTTGCTGGTCTGTAGCAGTTCCTGCCATGCACGGGACGTGTCTCATGCCTCAGCCATGTGCTGGCCCTCTGCCCTGGGGCGAATTTCTCTCCCTCGGTTCAGGGAAACTGAGGAATTACCTGCTTCTGCTTGTGACTCATTCCACTGCCAACAGAGCAGCACGGAGGGCTGGTGGGACGCTCCCATCTGCTTCCCAGTCCTGCTTTGCTTGGTATTTTACTAGTGGGCTCTGCTTTGCTGCAGAGCAGCTCCAAGATTGTTGTCCCGTTTTACCGAGCAGGGCACAGGAAGCCTGTGTTGGGATTGGGAAGGTGCTGGAGGCTGGCGCATCCCTGACAGCAGCGTTAGAAAAGCCTGCGTTTCCCTGTTGCAGGGGTTTGAGGGACAAGGGCTGGGGTGCAGTGCCAGTTGGGGATTGTTGTCTGTAAGGAACCCTCAGGAGCAAACCGTCTTTCCCCAGCACTGTCACATCAAGGCCGGTATAAATCAGTAGAGCTCTATTGGCTTCAATGGAACTATGTACATTAGTGCCAGCTGACGATCTGGGCCATAGCAGACTTAGTGGGCAGAAATTATCCCAGGATTGAGCTTTCCAGGGCAAGGACTAGCTTTTTAAAGCAAATGTGTACAGTGACTGGCGCTATGGGGCCCTGGTCCTGGACCAGTTGCCCATTGGAATTACTGCAAAACAAATAACAGACTAAAGACAACCCAGGGGTTTCAATGATCCTTCTGCACCCAGTGAAACAATGAAGGCTGATCCTTACCCAGAGAAGTCAGATTTGCATAATTCTCCCTCATCACCTCCTGGTACAGCTCCTTCTGCCAGTCTGCCAGCATCTCCCACTCCTCCTGGGAGAAATAGATGGCGACATCGCCAAACGTCACCGGTACCTGCAATAACAAGCGCAAAACCCTCAGCCCCTGCTGCTCCGGTCACCGCTCATCCCTGGCAGAGGTGGAGTTCCAGCCCAGCCTTCTCTGAGCATCTTCCCCGTCCTCTCTACTGTTCCCATTGTAGCGCCGTTCGTGCATTCAGTTCATGTGCCACTTACCTGTTCTTTCAGATTGTGAAACACATGGTAACAACTCAGCCTAAGATCAAGCCCAGCCAAATCCTACTGGGGACCTCCCTGCAGGTCTGCACATTATTGTTATTCGTTCCCTTTAATTTCAGTTTAGAACCCCACCCCCCACGTCCCCAGTGTCCGTGTCAAACGTTAGTGATGGTGTCCAAACCAGTTCCAATTAGCTGTAAAATTAGGATTTTGTGAGACCCTGCATGTCAGGCTCCCTTAGAGTCTAATTCCATGGCTGCTGCTGATTCCCCGACAGCCACTATGTTTGTGATTTCATCAGAATAAAAGCAATAACATTTGTCTGGCATGAATGGCCCTTGATTAGTCCTCGTTGCTTTCTGCTTATGGTCCCATCAGCCTCCAGTGGCTTACAGGGCTTTTTCCTCTTCACATTCCTTCCATTGATGAAAGGCAGCATAATCTAGAGGCTAGAACACTGGACTGAGAGGAGGGAGGTTTGGGTTTATTCCTGGTGGTACAGTGTGTGGCCTTGGGCAAAACACTTCATGGCCGTTTCCCCTCCCACCCACTGTTTAGCTAGACTGTAACCTCTGGTGTAGGGGAGCATCTCTTACCACATGGCTGTACAGTGCCTAGCACAATGGGGCCCTGAGCTGGACTGCAGCCTCTAGCCTACCGTAAATATCTACCTTTGTAAAGTAGATATTGCTAGAGATGGAAGTGTGACAAACCAGACAGCAATTGCTAGGAGTGCTTTTTCAACGCACCTTGATGTGCCACCTTTTTCCACTCAGGCCTCCAGGCTCATTAGCAAATTCCCTTTAAGCATTACAGTGCCTGTCATCTGAACCAGCTGCTTTGTATGTGTTCTGCTTCCTCCTGTTGTCCATCTACAGCTACAGAGACCAGCTTGTCATTACAGCTGACGCAACCACGCCTCCTATTTGGTAATTTTCTGACTGTTGGCCAGATTTAAGCAGCACCTCAGTAGGTGAGCCCTTTAGAGCCCTCATTGATTTCACTCCCAGCCTTACCTTTTCCTAAGGCTTTTCTCTTACCCCAAATCCCCACAGTTTTCAAAGTCCTTATTATTCCTGTTAGCTCCTGTGATGGAGTGTTCTGCCCAGATGGGTGCAGGACATTGCAACATGCAGGGTGGGTTGGAGGTTCCTTCTCCGCTTGGCATGAGAGATCCTGGGAGACAGCTAGACACGGGCAATGTATTTTGGCAAATAGAGAATTTGTTGGAAAAGGCAGTGTTCAGGGCACAGAAATGATTCATGAATTTGGGTTGAATGCAACGAACAGTTTGAACAACAAACAACAACAACAAAGGACAACCCAAAACAAAACTAAAAACATTTCAGAAACAGCGAAATATTGTGAAGTGTTTGGAGAGTTTGTTCTGAAATGACTTTTTCCAAACGAAATGTCATTTCCAAACCAACATTCAAAATGGTTAGTTGGACCCAGAGGACATTTTTGTGTTTTTGTTTTGCTAAGAAAAAAAACGAAAAAGAATTCCGTTTCGGTTTGAGAGGAACTCAATTTTTTTCCAGCTGTTTCGGCTTGGTCATTGACCCAAAAAACCAGTTATTAACTCAGCTCTAGAGACAACCCCAGGACAGCTGCTGCACACTCATTCTGTCTTTCTCCTGCCCTTATCTTTTGCTTTCACAAACTGATTATTCTTATCCCGTGGTCTCCCTTTTTCTGTTTCCAGCCTCTTCCCTACACATGGACCCAGGGGATTGTAATTCTCCTAGTGCATTGCACATTTACTCAACACCCTCTCCCCAGTGCCTGGCAAATGTATCTAATTCTTCCTCTTGTACTGAGTATGCACCAATCTTTTGCCCCAGTGCGGTGTGCGTACCCAATGCAAAACTCATACTATGTCCTCATGCACTATGCTGATAAAGCCTGGTGCATCTCCTGGTTGGTTTGGATAGAGGCTTACAGCCTACTACTGCTACCAGCTACTAGAGCTGCCCCTCAGCTCAACTATTAGCACCCCAGTCTGGTTCTGACGCACCTAGGTTCAAATCCTGCCGGTGGCTTTGGAACTCTGCCATTATTTGGCCCTTCAGAAGTTTTTCAGTGACAAACACATGGCTCAGCATCCCGCGCTCCCCACCACTACACAGACCCGGCTCTTCCTCTTCTCCACAGGCCGGAGATGGTTACCGAAGGCGGCAGGCGGCTCAGACGCTGTGGTCGCCGGCGCCGTGCGTGGCTCCAGCCGGGCAGCGGCCGCGGGATGCGGCGACCGCGCCGTGCCCAGGCGCTGCGCTGCCCGCATCCCCGGTGTGGCACCGGCCCCAGCCCGCAGGGCGTCCCGCACGTCTCCCGCCCGTGCACGCGGGGCTGCTGCAAACACCCACCTGAGCCGGAGCCCCCGCAGGCATGGTCCCGGCTGCGGCTCCGGGGCGGGCCCGAGGCAGCTGGAAAACGGCGCCGCGGCCGGGGCTCCCGGGCTGCAGCGGCTCGCACCGGCTCCAGCCTGGCGTTGGCCCCCGCCTCGGCTCGGCTCGGCTCGGCTCGGCCGTCTCCCCCGGGCAGCCGCAGCCCGGCCCGGCCCGGCCCGGCCCGCCGCGCACGGCGGGGGCGGAGACAAAGGCGGGCGAGGAGCGGGGGACGGGCTCGCTCGGCTGCGGGGAGCGAGGCGGGCGGGGCGCGGCGCTGCACACAAAGCGGCGCGGCCAGCCCCGTCCCCGGGACCCGTGTCGCTGCGATTCGCCGGGCTCCAGGTACCCCCCGGACACGGCTCAACGCGGCCGCGGGGCCGGGTCCCCGGGTCCCCCGTCTCCCCAGGCACAGACGAGGCCGTGGCCCTCCCCGACGCCCCGCAGGCCGAGCTCCCGCTCCCCTGCCGCCCCGCGCTCGGCGCCAGCTGGCCGCAGCGTTCCATGGAGGCGCCGAGCCCCGGCTCCCGTGTGAACCCAGCGCCCGGGCGGGCAGCGCAAACCCCGCCCCACCTGGCAAGACGGGGCAGCGAACGCGTCGCTCACTCGCTTCATCGGCCCAATTTCGGCTGGCCCCGCTGCCCCTGCGTCTGGCTAACTGACTCCACTGTAACTGTGAAGCGCACCCAGGAGCCGGCCGGGCGCGGGGGAGGCGCTGCCACGGGAAAGGGACACTGGTGCTGTCCGTACACTGCGGCCAGGCCTGGGGCTGTGGTGTTTTGTCCACACACCGCAGGAGACTCTCTGTAAAAATGCAAATTCCCCCCCCCCCCCGTGGGAAATGGATTTCTAGGGTCCCTGATGACCACCGAGTCTACCCTCTTCTGGGGTAGCACCCATCTTGGGCCCGCGGCGCCAGGCCAGGGGTGAAGCTGGGCTCCCGAGGGGGGTGACTCTGCCAGCAGATTTCTGGGTCCCACATCACTATGAGGCAAACCCTAAAGCATTCCCCGTCCCTGCCACCCTCCATTCAGCCCGGACATGGCCTCTCTCTCCTGGCAGAACCGAGGCCCGGAGCTTTCTAGCTTCAGTAGCCTCAGCCCCAAAGCCAGGTACACGGGTTTTGTTCCAAAGCCACAGGAACATCAGGCTTCCCCAGAGGCAGCAAAAAACAGCCCCCGGCTCAGAAATGTGCCTGTGGGAAAGGGGAGCTCAGGAGTGGGGAGGGTCCATCAGACAGAGGTGCGGCCTGTGTGCGGGTCTGGAGGGAAGCCAGCTCCTGATCTTGGCTCTGTGACACAATTGCCTTGGGCAAATCCCCTAACCTCAGTGTGCCCCACTTCCTCCACCTGAGAAATGGAGCTCATTTTGCCCTGCCCAGCTCAGGGGGTGCCAGGAGGTTAGCTGTGGCTTGTGAAGCTCTATATAATGCTGTGCAGGGGGCCTCGTGGAAGGCACAGCAGCACTGTAATGGCTCTTATGTGCCCCATCTTAGCAGAGAATATAGCCAAGAAAACAGGCTGTGGCTCAGACGTCCCTAAGTTAGAGCCACCCCAGCTACTGGAATGGCCTGGAGGCTGTTAACTGACATCAAACAGAACAGCTGCGAGATGGCTCAGAGGGGCCTGGAGCGACCCTCTACACACAGCCCAGGGTCTGGGCCCTTGATATGTGTTCACAGGCACGTTTGCACGTGTCTCTGAAGTATCTGAGCAGTCCTGTTGGCCACACGCTCTGAGAATAAAGTGCTGAGTACTGTACCGGTGACATCAGCCTGCGTGGGCTGTGCAGTATCAGTCTGTGAAATGAACTGGTGAAGCAGGAATACCAAGGCGGGCTTCATTCATCACAAGCTGGGAACCACAACATGACTTTAAAGCCCTAACACAGGTATTTGTGATTAGAGAGGAAGGCTGGCCCAGTGGTTAGTGGTCTGCCCATGAGTACGTTACTTGGGGGCTCTGCCCCAAAGCCTTTTAAAGTTAATCAGAAGATTCCCAGTGACTTCAGTGGGCTTTGGATAAGGCCCTGTAGGCTTGTCTACATGGAGGTGGGGAGTGTTAAACCAGTTTGAAAACACTTGTGTACCCACTCACTCAGTATTTATCAGGATTTATCAGGAACACTGGAGCACTCTTTCAAAGAGAACTAAGTTTGCTGCAGATTGAGTTAGTTTGATGGCTTGTTCACGTGCACACAGTGTTGCCATGCATTACTTTGGCAGTCCTCCAACTGGTATCCCACACTGCTTTGCAGGCAGCCTGTCTGTTTACCTGTTGGCCCTCTGCTGCTCTGGTGTCCAATTGACTAGATGTCCTGTCCCCTATTTAAAAACTGGCACATGGCCAGAATTTGCCCCTTGGCTCCTGGACTTGAGTCTAAACTTTGCTGTGATATTACTCCAGAAGCTCTCTAGAGCATGCCTTGAGCAGCTGCTTATAACCGTGCTGTGACCCTGGATCTCATCACATCTGCAGAGAGGCATTGGTAGAGAAAGTTCAGATCTTTATGTGGTCACTGTTAAGCAGATGACTGGGAGGGGTCAAAACTGGGACACCAAACAGTGCCGGATAAAGAGAAAACAGCTTAAGTGGTGTGACCGAGTGTATTAGGCCCAGCGGCCCCCATGCTGGAGGTCTTGCGGCCCTGCCACAACTTGCCCCAGAAAAGGGCAGTGGAGAGGATCCTCCAAGCTGCCTAGAGAGGTGGCTTTGGACGTAGCCAACTGAGGCTGCAGGGAGCAGCCAATCAGGAGCCAACAGGCCCATATAAAAGGAGCTGCAGGACCAGCCTGAGTTCTGTGGGCAGGGACTGGGGGAGCAAGAGGTAGTCCTGGCTGGCTGCAGGGACACCAATAGTAGCAATGTGACAGGTTCATTTTTTGAGGAGCTGGCCAAGATTTTCGTAAAAACGTAGAGCTGGAAGGGACCTTGAGAGGTTATTAAGTCCAGCTGTCTGCAGTGTGGCAGAACCAAATAAACCTAGACCAAGCTTGACAGGTGTTTGTCCAACCTGTTCTTAAAAACCTCCATGGATGGGGATTCCACAACCTCCCTTGGAAGCCTATTCCAGAGCTTCACTGTGCTTATAATTAGAAAGATTTTCCTAACATCTAACCTAAATCTTCCTGGTTGCAGATTAAGCCTAGTACTACTTCTCCTGTCTCCAGAAGACATAGAGAACAATTGATCACTATCTTCTTTATAGCAGCCCTTATCACTTTTGAAGATGGTTATCAAGTTTGCCCTCAGATTTCTTTTCTCAAAACTAAACAGGCCCATTCTTTTAACCTTTCCCATGGATCAGGTTTTCTAAAACTTTAATCATTTGTCCTTAAGTGTGGCACCCAGAACTGGACACACTCCAGTGCTGTGTAGAAGGGGACAATTACTTCTATGTCTTATGTATGGCATGCCTGTCATTTCACTCCAGAATGATCTTAGCCTTTTTTGCAAATGCATCATATTGCTGACTCACATTCAGTCCGTGGTCCACTATAACCTTCATATCCTTTTCAGCAGTAGTACCACCTTCCCAGTTTCCCCCATTTTGTAGTTGTGCATTTGATTTTTCCTTCCTAAGTGAAAGATTTTGCACTTGTCTTTATTGAATTTCATCTTGTTGAATTCAGACCGATTCTCCAATTTGGGAAGGTTGTTTTGAATTCTAATCCTGTCCTCCACAGTGCTTGCAACCCCTCCCACCTTGGGATCATCTGCAGATTTGATAAGCACACTTTCTATTCCCTTATCCAAGTCATTAATGAAAATATTGATTAGCACCAGACCCAGGACCGAACCGTGCAGGTCCCACGAGATACATCCTCCCAGTCTGACAGTGAACCATAGATAACAATTCTTTGAGTACAGTTTTTCAACCATTTGTGAACAATTCTTCACATTTTGCCCAATTACACTATCACCCAACCTGTGAAGGTTGTGGATCCTGCTTCCCTCTTCCCACCACCTGCTTCTCAAGGATGGTCAATGAAACTCATCAGAGGATGAGAAGGAGAAGGCAGAAAAGCCAGGCTCTCTTTGGGACTCAGGATCCTGACACCAGTCATGTAGAAGTTAAGCCTGATTCCTGTTGTGATTCCTGGCCAGAAACCCAATCGCTCCAGGTCTGAGCTCCTCATCTGTACACTAGGTCTAATAGCATGTCCTTACCTGCCCAGGAAGTGTGAGGCTAAGTATATTACAGAGCATGAGATGCTCAGCTATTAGAGTGTTGGGGGCCAGGTGAGTACCTAGAGCGAGCGGGTGACTCAGAGGTGTCAGCCCTGGAAGAAGCTAGTGTGTGAGATTATCAGTCCACTGCCTCTAGCAGCAGCAGAACACACGGTGCAGTCCTCAGCCACAATGTCTGTGGGAAGGAGGCAGGAGGAAGGGTTGTCTTGTTGCTGAAATGCAGATCTGGGAATCAGGAGACCTTGGCCTTATTCCTAGCTTTGAAACTGACTCACTCGGTGACCCTGGGTAGCTGAGCTAGGCCAAACATTTCAAAGCTGGCTGCTCAGTGGTCTGGAACCAGATCACATTTTACTGATTTCAGTGGGAGTTGCTGGGTATTCAGCATGGCTGCAAATGAGGCCACATATTTAAGAGTTTTAGGATGGATACAGGGGTCTACTTTAGCCACCCACGTTGGGATATTTTGGCCTTAGTTGCTTGGTGCCTCAGTTTCCCTTTCTGTAAAATGGCATGCTACTTCCTCTACCATATCATAGCCAGTCTGCTTGAGCTAGCATGCTAAAAATAGCTGGCTGGCGGCTCAGGCTAGCCACTGGCATCCAGGCCTGCCCAGGGTCCGGGCTTAGGTGGCAAGCCCATGCTGCCATCCATGCTACAAAGTCCACACTGCTATTTTTAGCGCACTAGTTTGAGCAGAGCTAGCAGTGGTCTGTCTCCCCAGGCTAGGAGGCACGCTCCAGCTGCAGTGTGGACTTACCCATAATTTGGTCAGTGTTTCCTATGAGGGGACCAATGGGCTCCGCTGATGCTTGAATGGACACCTGGGCCTTTGAGAAGGACTGAGAGAACTCAGGCGGGGACGTGAACCACAGAAAGTGGGCTGGCTGTCTGTGCCCTCCCGTCCTCCCTTCTCCTGTAAAAGGCCTGGAGCCAGCGTCTGCAGGAGAATGGGATGCCAGTTGAGCCAGTCTGGGGGCTGAGAGCTCTATACTGGAGCAGGGAAAAGACTCAAAGCTTAGCCCAGAAAGAACAGGGCCCAGAGAGCAGACAGAAGAAAAGCCCAGGGAGGGCAGAAGAACCCTTTGTTTGAAGGGACTTTTTAGTTGGACTTTTGTTACCGCAGAAGCAAGTTGGTTTGTGACTTGGCCAGAGCTCTAAGCCACACGTCCAGGTGTGTGGAGTTTGAGGAAGATGGAAACTGAGGCATGGTGCCACAGAGCAGCCAGTGGCCACGGGGGTTAGCAGGAGGCTGCCCTACCTGGTTATAGAGCAGAAGACATTCCCATCAAAGAGTGGCAACTTAGCCATTTGTCCACTGGGATGACACAATTTCACTGTGACGTTTGTGTCCTTGTGTTGCAACAACACATGGCAGTGTCCCGGTGGGCTGGAGAAATGCCACCTTGCAAGGTAACAGGGTGTTAACTGTCCCGCCACCTCATGGGACCAAGCAACTCATTTGAAGGTGGATGGTAATGTACATTTTGCTTGAGCAAAGACTGCGGCCGCAAGGATGCAGTGGGCTGAGGGACCCAGTTAGCTAACGGTGGGGGTTTTGTGATGCGACACATGGAAACTGGACCGCAGCATATCTCACGTAGGCCAATGCTGAGTGACAGATATATGTGCTCCCCGGAGGGTGCCCCTCCTGTTCGTCACACTACTCCACTCCCGCACTGGGGAGTAGATTCAGCTCAGATCTAACTCCAACAAGGGCAAAACCCTCGCGGGTCTTGTTCCCACCTACAACTTCCTCCATTGGCAAGAAACCTGGCCGTGACTTTTACATATTACCCCATGGACTCCAAACCTGCCTTGTCCTCTGTGCGTGTGAGGCCCCGGGACTAGAATGACCCCAGAGGATCAGAGAATTGGCAGTGCAGGCACCTTGGGGGATTCAAAATTTGGGGCAATGCTCCAGCACTGACAGAGACGAGTGGGGCGCCCCTGCCTCAGGAACACCGCTGCCAGCACTGACTTCTTCCTGGAAGTCCCCCAGCCACACAGGGACCTAACCTAGCTGGCGAGATCAGACGAGGTCCCAGCCTGCAGGGGTGAAGTTTAATGAAACGTTCCAGCTACCTTAGAGCGTAAATGGAGAAAGGACGGAGGGTTTCTTCCCATAGCAGTTTGTTAGCAGGGAGCGATGTTGCAGCTCAGACAGGGCAACAAAGGGGCACGCAGGGTTTGCCACTGCAGTTAACTTTCTTATCCCCAGCTTGCCCTCTCTTCCTAAAGGTGACCTGTATACAGAAGGGCTCTAAACTCCACCACGTGGGTGCAGGAAAGCTCTTCCCATGGAGTTCATCGCAGAGGGTGCTCGCTCTCTTGGAAGCCCCTGGACCTCTATTTTGGGGGCTGACGTGGCTATTCCACTGAGAAACCCCATCATAATGATCACACAACCCTGAAGTTGCTTTTAAGCATGGAACTCCACTCCCTGGCTTCAATTAAATACAGCTGTCAATATATTGTTTCAGCAGATGGAGGATGTAACGGGGGGGCACGATTTTAGGTTTGATTCTGACTAACAGAGAGGAACCAGCTGAGTATGAAGGTGGAAGGCAGTTTAGGTGAAAGCGACCATGAAATAATCAAGTGCATGATTCTAAGGCCAGGTGGGAGAGAAGCAGTAGAACAAAGGCAACGGGCTTCAGAAAAGCAGACTTCAATAAACGTAAAGAATTGGTAGGTAAGGAGGTCCCACAGGAAGGAAATCAAAGGGGAAAAGGAGTGCGGGAGAGCTGGCAGTTTGTAACAGAGGCAATACTAAAGGCACAATAGCAAATTATCCTGATGTGAAGAAGAGATGGAAAGAATAATAAGAAACCATTATGGCTACATTGGGAGATCTTTAATGACCTGAAAATCGAAAAGGGATTGTACAAAAAGAGAAAATGTGGCGAAATTGCTAAGAATGACTAGAAAAGAAGAGCACAAGCTTACAGGGGGAAAACTAGAAGGTTAAGGCACAAAATGAGTTACAGCTAGCAAGGGACTTAAAACGCAATGAGATGAGGTTCTATAAATACATTAGAAGTAAGACAAGGACAAAGGAACATCCAGGTCTATTAGCTGGGAAGGAGACCTAAGGACACCGAAGGCTGAAGAGTTTAATCTTTTTTTTGCATCAGTCAGCACTAAAAAGGTTAATTGTGACCAGATGTTTAACATACCTAATATTAATAATCAGGGGGAAGGAAAACAGGCCAGAATAGGAAAAAACACGCTAAAGCATATTTAGATAAGCTAGATGTATCCAAGTTGTCAGAGCCTGATTAAATTGACCCTCGGCTACCTAAGGAACTAGCTGAAGCAATTTCTGAACCAGTAGCGATGATCTCTGAGAACTGGTGGAGGATGGGTGTGGTCCCAGAGGACCGGTGAAGGGGAAACAGGACCTATTTTTAAAGCGGGGGAGAAGGAGGGTCAGGGAGTTGCAGTCAGCCTAAGGTCTTGTGTAACTAGCACTTATGCTGGCAAAACTTTTATGGCTCAGGAGCGTGAAAAAAAATACGCCAGTTTTGCCAGCGTAAGTGCTAGCGTAGCTAACTTTGATCTCTGGAAATTTACGGGAACAAACAATTAAACAATTTGTAAGTGCCTACAGGATAATAAGGTGAGATCCAATCTAATTTTTTTTCGTTCATCTCCCTCCCCCCAGTTCTAGTTTCTCCTGCCTAACCCATTTCTGTGCTTCCTTAATGCATTCTAAGGGCCAGATCCTCAGCTGGTGTAAATTGTCAGAGTCCTATTTACAGCTGCTGAGCATCTGCCCCAAATATTGGTGGGTGATTATCACAACCCTCTTAGTCGTCTCCTAGAATTTAGTTCCTGTGGCCATTTGTTCCCTCCCAGGCCTTAGAACCCCGAAATCTATCATTTCGTGACTCCTTTCTCCCAAGCTACCTTCCACCTTCTGCTTTGCAAGTTCTTCCTTCCTGTTAGTCAGAATCAAATCTAAAATGGCTGCCCTCCCCCTTGTTACCATCTCCACTGTCTGAAACAAGAAGCTGTTCCCAACACATTCCAAGAACTTACTGGAGATACTGTGTTTTGCCATCCTGCTTTTGTCTGGGTAGTTAAAGATGTGTGGGTAGTTTTGTCTGGGTAGCTAAAGTCCCCCATTACGACAAAGTCTTGTGTTTTGGGTATTTCTGTTATTTGTTCTGGAAATCCACGTCCTCTTCTTGATTTGGTGAGCAGTATGAGGCCGTACCATGACACTACCCCTGTTAACATATTGCCTTTTAACCGTACTGCGAAAGCAGCCATTCAAAGCCTTGCTGAATACTCCATGCTAGATGGTAAATAGTTCTGACAGTGACTAAAGCCGAAGCAAAAAGGGGATGCTGCTATACTGCCCATGAAGAAGTCATGCGTGGACAAAACAAGCTGGTGGAGTGGAGTTGTTGGGACAAAGCTATTGCAGAATCCGAGGCCCCAGCTGAATCAGTTGCAGGGGAGGTTCTGCACTGTCGGAACCATGCGCTCCATGGTCCAGTGAGCCTATTGAACGGCGACTCACAGTGGATGTCCCTACACAAACCTTCATTGTGCTCTTGTATCCCCACTCAGTACTTCTGAAAATTCAGGCCCTTAGCCTCTCTGAGATTCGCTTTTTCTATCCGTAAAAGGAAGAACATGATATTTACCCACCCCGGGCATGTGCTAAGGCTTTACAGGACTGGAATCTAGGTCTTCTGGTTCCTGAGTAACTGCTGCATACGGGCCAGCCACCCAACAGCTCTTCTATGACTGACCCCCTCCTTTGGCTTCTGGCTCTGGCCCTACCCACTAGGCCTGGCTCTGGCTCTATCCGCTAAGCCTGACTGCATTGTGAAGCATAGTAAATAATCATGTTCCTAAAGCCCTGTGAACACAAAGCATAAGTGAGGCAAGTCACTAGCAGTGGGAACTGAACTCCTGCAAGGTTCTGTGCTCAATCACGGGAAAGATGCAAAGGTCTAGGGCCTAATGGAAAGCTCACTGGAGTCCTAGAAAGCCTTGCGTTGACTTCAGTAGGCTTTGGCCCAGGCCCCTAAATGTGCTGTGTGATACACGCAGGCATGTTGTTATGATAAGCAGGGATCTGCTGATAGATGTAGAGATTTCAGATGTGCAATTTTAGATGTGATGGATGCAAATATGCTACAGGAGGATTCCCTTTTCTGTAGGGTTTAGATGTAGCTGGGTGTAATCAGGTCAAGCAGATAGATGAGATAGGAGACAGCACCCAGCTTTCCACCTCCATGGATGCTATCCCCATAGAAGAGGTAAGGGGAGATTCAAGGTTGAAGCTGATAACAAAACTTCCTTGAGTAAGAAGAAGGAAGAGAAATGGGCCAGGTACTGAGTTCTGAAGCCCTGTGTCAAGGGAAGGATGAGAGGAAGATGTGAAGACTCCAGTAGCATGTTGGATAAACAGGCTGTGACAGACAAATCCCCACCCCCGCGTGCCATCTGGAACTATGGTACCACTGAGCCCTCTGTCTGAGCAGCCTGGGCTCCCTCTCACACTGTGATGTTGTGACAAACCTCTGGCAGGTGCTGCACTTACACAGCCACCCGCATGCAGGGACCACCACCCTCTTAGTTCAATGAACGCTTTCCAGCCACTCATGAACCAACAATCGAAGCTCCAGCCAGTTCCTCAGCCCAGGACCCCAGGACTGTACCATCTTGCCCTGGTCAAAAGCCTGACCAGAGAAGTTTATTGCCCAGTCTGCCCTTCCCTCAAAGTGGAGGAGACATACTCCAGCTTTTGTTATTTTGAGCTAGGATTTTCCAAACATGTCAAACAAAGCATGCTGTTTTCGGTAAAATAGAAAACAGATTTATTGACTACAGAGAGGTAGCTTTTAAGTGATTACAAGTAATAAGTGTGCAGATCAAAGTAGGTTACCTAAGAAATAAAGGTCAAATCGCAATCTGAATTCTATTAACTAGACTGGATTTGAATCAAGCAGCGTCTCACCCTGTTACACAGTTCAAGCAGGCTATGGATCTTCCATACACTGGCTGGAATTCACCGACAGCCTGGGTTCCCCTCCCCCACTTCCAAGTCTTTGTCTTCCAAGTTTCCAGGTGTTGAGTCGTGGGGGGAGTGAGAACAAGTCATGATGTCACTCTCTTCCTTTTATTGCCCCTTCCAGCTTGCTGAGCCAGCAGTGCTTGTGACCTGGGGGGTCATTCTCATCGGTCAGTCAGCACTTCGCTGTGTCCGTGCTTTCTTGGTGAATGAAGTTTCTATTTCAAACAATCCGTGTTAGTGGAATCTACTCTTGAGCGGGGGAGAGAGAGCCAGCAACGCTGTCTCACCACTCCACTGCTGTGCCTGGAAGGCTGTGTGTGGGAGTTTCCCATCTTGCAACATGTTCTAATAGCATGTCCAACAATGTTTGATAACTTCACACACCCTGGTAGCACATACAGTCCAACAAGATATTAATGTTCAGCACATCAAGAGTTTTTAAATAATCCCACACAAGGCCTACCTTGTACAGAACATTCTAATGACATGACATGGGTGAATATGGACTTTCTGGGGTGTTGTTCTCAGACACAGATTGTCACACTGGCTTTTTGATCCAGGTGTTTAACAAGGTGAAAGAGGGATTAATGGTAGAGGAAGTGGCCCTGAGATTAGGGCCTTGTCTACACTACAAAGACAGTAACCACATTAATTGCTGCAGTGGCTAATGTCCACACTACCTTCCTTGGGTCGGTAGATCACGTCCTTACCAGAAGCGCTAGTTCTGCCAACCTAAGAGCAGCAGTGAGGGGAGCTGAGAGATGTGCTGGCAGCTCCCTGCTGGGAACCATCCCCCCTGCACTCCCCGTCCCCACAAGGATCTGGGGAAGCCGCCCAGGGTTTCTCACCCCACTCTTAGTCGTGAGCAGGGTCCAGCTGCTCAGTGAGGTGACAACAAGAACCAGCTTGCTGTCAGGTTTGATTTATATGGATCCCTCAAATAAGGAGGGACAAAGATTGCTTTGCATACAACTTTGTTTTACTTGCAACAATCTATACATCATCAATTACAATTTAAAAATCACCATTGATTCTTATTTAATACAACAATGTAACTACTTAGAACACAATCACAAATACAACTATACAATTATATTTACAAAGCTATCTTACACTATAGGGTTATACTTATGCTATTATACTTACACTGCAACAGTGAGGTTTGTCAGCAGCAAAGCAACACTTCAGTTCTACTAGTACAGTTCCCGGGTTTACATCTGAGTGGAAAATACTGTCACACTCAGGTTACACAGCCACACACTCTATACTTAGGTTTGAGTGGCAAGCTGGGGAGAGATGGTAGGTAGATCACGCCCACACGTAGAGCTATTCCGGTGCTCTTCCAAAGATTCGGGACATCTCCAGTTTACTTCCTGTTTGTGAACACCTTATATCTCTTCCTCACAGCAATGTGCCCACTTTCTAGCCAATTATGAGATTCCTAAGAGCGATGAGGTGATTGGGGGCTGCACCCTGACACAGCAAAACTTGATTTTATTTTTCTTAATTGTCCAGCTGTTGTTTGCTGTTGACAAAGACTTACCCATCACAATACATGTCTGAATACTATTCAAATGCAGTTTACTGAGTTTCGAGTCACAGAGATTTTGTTATAATACATGAATGGAAACTATTTAACTGAAATTTACTGAGTTTCGAGTAACAGGTTTATCAAGACCCACAGGCTACATATTGATTGCATCGCCTTCAGTACTTAACGCCTGCTGCGGTTTTTCCCGGGGCTTGTAAGTTTCACAGAGATTTTGTTACAATACATGGCTGGGGGTTGTTACAAAGCAGTTAACATTTTACATCCAGGCCCAATGAGTTTATATTTCTATTAATTTAAAATGGAGTTGGGTCACTTTAATTATAAAATGAAACAATGTTACAACACTCAGGAGCTGTGAAATTGACAAGAATGGCAGCCAACAGCTGATGTAAGGAACCAGTGTCCACACTGACACTGCATCATCCTAACTACACCGACATAAGCCCTTCCTCGCTCGTTGAGGTGATTTTATGATGTCAGCGTAGTAGGGGAGTTACATCAGTGGAAGGGGCATTTCAGTGTGTGCCATTCTCGGTGGAGACCCCCCCAACATCTCCCAACAGCACCATGGATACTTCTGAGGACCTTGAGTCAGAGGCCGCTGCCGTGAAGAAACTTTATCCGTGACGATTTTATGTTTCCTTCCAGGGAATAGTTAAAAATGTTAAACAGTGTAGGGCCAAGAACTGATCCCTGCAGGGCCCTGCTGGAAACACACCTCCTTAGTGGCAATTCCCCATTTACAGTTATGTTTTGAGACTTATTGGTTAGCCAGTTTTTAATCCATTTAAATGGGTCATGTTAATTTTATATCATTCTCGTCTTTTAATCAAAATTTTGAGTGGTACCAAGTCAAATGCTTCACAGGAGTCTAAGGGCTTGTCTACACGACAGGTTATGTCAGTATAATTAATCTTGCTCAGGAGTGTGAATAAGCCACACTCCGAGTGACGTAAATTACACCGACCTCAGCACCATGTCCGCAAGAGAGCTATTCCCACTGAAAAAGCTACCACCTCTTGCCAAGGTGGTTTTATTATGCCACTGGGAGAGCTCTCTCCTGGCACCATGGGACATCGTCACTAGATGCACTACAGCAGTACAGCTGTGCCGCTGTAGTGCAGACTAGCCCTAAGTATATTATGCCAACACTACTACCATTATCAACCAAATTTATAATCTTGTCCAAAAAAGAATAAAGTTTGTTTGACAGGATCTATTTTGCATAAACTCATATTGGTTTGCATTAGTTACATTACCCTCCTTTAATTCTTTATTAATCAAGTCCTGTATCAGCTACTAATTTATCTTGCACAGGATCAGTGTCAGGCCTATAATTACCCTTTTTTAAAATTGGCACAACATTAGATTTCTTCCAGTCTTCTAGAACTTCCCCAGTGTTCCAAGAGTTATTGATAATCAACATTAATGGTCCAGTAGGCTCCTAGGCACTGTACATACACGGAGCCAGGCCCTTTGCTGGGGTGCGTACAATCTAAATAAAGACAAAGGGTAGGAGGGGAAACAGACACAGAGTAAAGACTTGCCTGAGATCACTCGGCCCCTTCGCCCAGTCCCGCTTCTGGCAAACAGGGTTATGGATGCTTCAGAGCATGGCTTTGCATCCCCGCCTATCCCGGCTAATAGCCCTGATGGATCTATCCTCCAGGAACGTATCTAGTTCTTTTTTTAACGCCAGTATAGTCTTGGCCTTCACAACATCCTCTGACAAAGAGTGTCACAGGATGACTGTATGTTGTGTTTGTTTGTTTTAAACCTGCTGCTTATTAATTTCATTTGGTGACTCCTAGTTCTTGTGTTATGAGAAGGAGTAAATAGCACATCCTTTTTTACTTTCTCCACACCAGTCTTGATTTTATAGACCTCTATCATATCTCCCCTAAGTCGTCCCTTTTCCAAGCTGAAAAGTCCCAGTCTTATTAATCTTTCCTCATATGGAAGCTGTTCCATCCCCCTAATCATTTTTGTTGCCCTTTTCTGTACCTTTTCCAGTTCCAATATATCTTTTTTGAGATGGGGCAACCAGATCTGCATGCAGTGTTCAAGACGTGGACATACCATGGACTTATAAAGAGGCAATATGATATTTTCTATCTTATTAGCTATCTCTTTCTTAAGGATTCCCAACATTCAGTTAGCTTTCTTGGCTGCTGCTAAACATTGAATGGATGTGTTCAGAGAACTATCCACAATGACTTCAAGATCTCTTTCTTGAGTGGTAACACCTAATCTAGACCTCCTCATTTTATGTGTATAGTTGGGATTCTGTTTTCCAGTGTTCATTATTTTGCATTCATCAACACTGAATTTCATCTCTCATTTTGTTGCCCTGTCACCCAGTTTTGTGAGATCCCTTTGTAACTCTTCACAGTCTGCTTTGCACTTAACTATCCTAAGTAGTTTTGCATGACACACTGTACCCGTGTACACCCTTACAGTGTGATTTGTGTATCATTCATGTTCACCCTTATAGTGTAACTGTGGATTGTCTGATGCAAAGTGGGCCATGTGAGGTGTTTTTGGAATGCTCATGGCACACTGAACATTATCATTATGGTGGTGTTTCCTGCAATATCGGACATATAGCTATGCAATATTCCCAAATGTGCGTCTCACATGGTTTGAACAGCTCCAGACACAAAGCTGAGGGTTCACGCCTGGCAGAGGCATGCACACAGGAACAATGGACTGGCCTGAGCACCTGATAAGGCGAGGCTCGTTTGACTCAAGTGAGGGAAATCAGGCCCATTTCCGGACGTGGCCGATCACCTGACCCCAGGGTGTCGAGGAAACTTGTTAAAGGCAGAGGCATCTTTGTCTCTAGAGCTCTCCCTTGGAATCCATCTGCAATGTAACATCAAGGACACTGACGACTGCCCAGGGGGAGCACCTGGCTGCAGGAATCTCAGCCAGATTGTAGGGAGGGCTAACCTCAAGGACTGAAAGGCTCCTGAAGTGTTGCGTTTAGTTTATCTTTTAGTTAATTGTGATCAGATCCTTGATTCATATTAATCTGATTTATAATCACTTAAAATCTTGCTATAGTCAATCTTAATTGTTTATCTAAAACAGTGCCTGTGGAGCGAGTGCATGAAGAAACTTCACTCAGTGAGAGAGGCGATGCATATCGATTTCTCTGACAAACTGACAGACAAATGTAATGAGCTTGCAGAGTGCCGTGTACACCACAAGACAGCAGTTCCTGCGGTTGCATCTGGAACTGGGGGTGTTTGCTGGGGAGTAAATCCCATAAGCAGCTGGCCAAAAGCACTCCTTCACTAGGTCAGGGACCAGTTACTCACAGGAGGCTGGACATGGGCCAACCCAAGAATGGGTGGTCTACACAGCAAAGCAGAATAAGTCGGGGCCCAGGAGTGAGGGATTGGGGTGACAGCTACACACCAGTCCAGGTTGCATGGGGGACAACACAGCATAATCTGCAAATTTTGCTACCTCACTGTTTACTCCTTTATCCAGATCATTTATGAATATGTTGAACATCACTGGTCCCAGTACAGACCCCTGGGGGACACCACTATTTACTGTTCTCTACTCTGACAACTGACCATTTATTCTGACCCTTTGTTTCCTATCTTTTAACCAATCACTGATCCAGGAGAGGACCATCCCTCTTATCCCATGACTGCTTACTTTCCTTAAGAGCCTTTGGTGAGGGACCTTGTCAAAAGCTTTCTGAAAATCTAAGTACACTATATCCACTGGATCCCCCTTGTCCACATGCTTCTTGGCCCCTTTGTAGAAGTCAAATAGATTGGTGAGGCAGGATTTCCCTTTATAAAACCAAGTTGACTCTTCCCCAACAAATCATGTTCATCTGTGTGTCTGATAATTCTGTTCTTTACTATAGTTTTAACCAATTTGCCCAGTTCTGAAGTTAGGCTTAACGGCCTCTAGTTGCCGGGATCACTCCTGGAGCTTTTTTAAAAATTGGCGTCACATTAGCTACCCTCCAGACATCTGGGACAGAAGTGGATTTAAATGATAGACTACATATCACAATTAGCAGGTCTACAATTTCGCATCTGAGTTGCTTCAGAACTCCTGGGTAAATACCATCCGGTCCTGATGACTTATTACTGTTTAGTTTATCAGTTTGTTCCAAAACTTCCTCTACTGACACCTCAATCTGGGACAGTTCCTCAGATTTGTCATCTAAAAAGAATGGCTCAGGTTTGGGAATCTCCCTTACATCCTCAGCCATGAAGACCGATGTAAAGAATTAATTTAGTTTCTCTGCAATAGCCTTACCTTCCTTGAGTGCTCCTTTAGCATCTTGATCATCCAGGGGCTCCACTGGTTGTTTAGCAGGTTTTTTGCTTCTGATGTACTTAAAAAAGGTTTTGCTGTTACCTTTTCGGTCTTTGGCTAGCTGTTCTTCAAATTCTTTTTGGCCTTCCTAGCTATATTTTTACACTTCACGTGCCAGTGTTTATGCGCCTTTCTATTTTCCTCAAGTGGCGTTAATGGCCACTTTTTAAAGGATGCCTTTTTACCTCTTACTGCTTCTATTACTTTGTTGGTTCGCCAGGGTGGTACTTTTCCAGGCCTCTTACTTTGGTTTTTAATTTGGGGCATACATTTACATTGCACCTCTATTATGTTGTCTTTAAAAAGCTTCCCGGCTGCTTGCAGGGATTTCTCTTTTGGCACAGGACTCCGACTTTTGGCACCCTGCCTGTTAATTTCTGTGTATCTAACTTCCCTCATGTCTGAGTCCTTCCCCTTTCTGAAAAGGGGGCCGAACAGAACCGGGCAGTTACGGAGAGCCTCCCCCCCGGCTCCCGGTCCGGCACACAGAGGCGTAGGGGGACACCCCCGTGGGGTCTCCGACCAGCCTGGCTAAGGGCAGCGCCCAGGTGCCCACGAGCTCGCCCTGCCCGGCCCACGCGCGGGGCTTGGGCCGGTCCCGATGCTAGCCCGGCCCCGCGGGGGACTCGCCGCCAGGCTGCGGCCCCGGGCCCGGCTGGGTCTGTGCCCGGGACCCCCGTCCCCAGCCGGGCGCCCGCTCCGCCAGCGCGAGGCCGCGGCCCGGTTCGGTTCGGCTCGGCCCGGCCCGCCCCCGCGGGCGGCCCCTGGCGCGGAGCGGGAGGATCTGCCCAGCCGGGCCGGGCCGCAGGAAGGAGCCGGGCCGGGCCGGGCCATGGCCGAGCGGGCCGCTGCCCAGGTAAGGGCCGGGCGGGCGGGCAAGCGGGCGGGACCCGGGGGAGCGCGGCGCCGGGGCTGGGCTCCGGCTGGTGAGATCCGGGGCTGCGCCGCTCCCGACCCCCAGGGCCCGGGCCCGGCTCCCAACAGCCCCGCTGGCGAGGGGTCCCCGGCCGGGAAGTGCTGGCCCGGTGTTGGGGGGTCTCTATTCCCCCCCCAGCTGCTGCCTCAGTCGCAGCCAGGCCCTTTGCCCCCGGGGAAGCCGGGGGCGGCGTGTTGTGAGAGCCGGGCGTCGGCCCAAGGGTTCCCGCTGTGGGAGAGGCGGCTTTGGGGGCCCCGTCTACACTGTCAGCGCAACAGTGTTTTTGTCCCCGGGTGGTGACGTGAGGGGACCCGTTCCAGCCCTCACACCTGCGGCCGCTTGCACCCCTGGCTGTTTTCCCTCCACCCCTGGAGTTTGTTTCCCTGGTTCTGGGCTCCTCTGGGGATTCCCTGGGGCCGCGGGCTGTCGTGTGCCCAGAAATCAGTGCCCGCGGAGCAGCACCAGCCACACGTGGGGCCAGGCGCCTGCGGTGTCCTAGCACACAGCGGGGTGAATTCAGTGTGAACCCGATCACACAGGCCGGCCTGGGGCGTGGTGTTGATCCAGGTCAGCTCACCCGCTTGCAGTCCTCCCAGGGCCTTTCAACCTCAGCAGGGACTGAGCAGGGGGTCGTCTGCCGTGACTTCTGGGCCTGGGGCGGCTGTAGCTCCAGCGCTGGGTGCTGGGCGCTGTCAGTGCTTTCCTGACGGGTGCCCAGCTGGCACGTGCCTGCCAGGAGCAGGGAAGAGGAGTAGGAGGAGGCAGGTACTGGCAGCAGCCGAACCGCCAGGCTCCTGTTATCCCCCCGACAGCCGTTGCCCAGGCTCTCCCACGTCCTATACTTGAACAAAGGCCGTCCTGGTCCCCTCTCCAAGGCGCTGCTCTTGCTGGTTTCTCCAGGCTCCCCGGCTCCCACCTAGGGCCCTGCCAATTTCATGGCCGTGACAAATGTGTCGTTTCCGTGAAATCTGATCTCTCTCAAACTGCTGGGAGCACCCCAGTGGGGGCCCCTAGTGCTAGGCCTGGCCAAGCTGGGGTGCTACCAGCAGCGTGGGGGAAATTAGGCCCTCCTCCTCCAGAAGCCTCATCCTCTGCAGTGACCTCCAGGGCTGCTGCCCAGCCCCAGAGCTACCTGCAGCAGGGGGAGGTACCAGAGGTGGGTCTGATCTCCCCCGTGCTGCTGGGCGTGCCGCAGCTGGGGACCTGGGGTGCTCTCATCAGCACGTGGAAAATCAGATTCACCCCTGACGTCTTCAGAGCCCAGCTCTGACGGCAGCACTGAAGGGAGGGTGGCAATCCTGCCGCCCCCCCCAAGTTTGTGACACCCCCCCAGTTACAGCACCAAATTTCAGATGAAAACATCTGAAAACATGAAATTGACCAATTTTCAAACCCTATGGCCAAGAAATTGACTAGAATGGACCATGAGTTTGGTGGGGCTCTACTTCCTCCCTCCCCAGCACGCCTGTCTGACTGCTTGAGGTCAGGCCGGGGGGAGATGGCTGACTCTTTCGCAGGGCTGAGAAACGTCACGCATGGAGAGGGCAGAGTCTCCAGTGTGGGGTAGGCCTGGTATGCGTTCCCCAAGGTCTGTTTTGGAATGGCTGACGAATTAGGTAACCTGGTGGAAGAAGTGTTCTGATCAGCTGGTGTAAAGTGTATGTCGGTTACGAGTTTATGTCTAGAGTCCCAAATCCACCATCCCTAGGCTGACAGAGAAGGGTCTGTTGTCGTTTCTGTTGTTGCATCTGGAAGGCGGCCGTAAAAGGCCAACCGTCCCGAGAGCACAGAACAGCCTGGAGCACGTGAGCCACCCTTACGCCCTTTTCCTGTGGCCTATCTCCTGTTTTCTCCTTTCAAGTAGGCTCAGCAGTGGGATGCCACAGCAGAGTGCTCGGTGCCTTTAACTCCCCCAGCTGCCCCTGATCAAACTTCTGAGGCGGGAATGCAGCTGCCGCTCACAGAGACAGCCCCGTGGCCGGAGGTAACTGTGGAGACGACAATGGAGTCGCATGCCACGCGGCTGTTGACGCTAGAGGGAAGAATGGGGATGGCGGAAAACAAACTAGTTGGCTGTGAGAGGACCGTGGTGGAGTTTGGCAATGAGTTGGAGAGTAAGTGGGCCGTGCTGGGAACCCTGATCCAGGAGTACGGGCTACTGCGAAGGAGGCTAGAGAACATGGAGAACCTGCTGAAGAAAAAGGATGTCTGGATCCTGAGGCTCCCCCCAGGCACCACGGGAGAAGTCCCCAAGGTAACAACATCCCAGCTAGCAGTGAGGGGCAGAAGTAAAGCTATTCCCTCTATGAGATGGCTACAGGGTTTGTATCCCAGTGATAGTCGGTTCTGGGACAAAATGGCTTGTGTAGATTGGGTGCACTACAAAGCACTGGTCATGGTCATTCTGCACCTCCCATTCTACAGACCATAAAAAGGGGAGAAGTAAAAGATGCTCTCTTAAGCTAAGATGCTGTGAGGGGCTCTCAGCTCCAGAGGGAGTACAGGGAGCCATGGAATGAGAACAGGAAACCAGCAAGGATGGCCTAGAGCTATGGATGTTCACATTGGTAATCAAGTCTGAACCTGGAGTACTTAACCTGCAGCTTTTTGTAGTATGCAACTGTTCAAAGATCAGTTTAAGTGCTAGCCCTTGGTTTTACGTATTTTCCTTCACAGGGAGGGAGGGATGCAATTGCTGATTTGGCACCCGTGTACCTTGGGGTTAAAGTGATATTAATTGTTCCCGAGGTTCCTGGGGGGGCTAAGTTCTCTGCCCATAGAAGTGCCACTGATTTGGAGAGCAGGTGTCCTTGCTGGCATGGAGAGGAGGAAGGGGCCCAGGGGCAAGGAACCCACTGTGGTGTCAATAAAACTATTGAAGGATAAGGCATGAAGAAGGGAGCAGAGCCCTGCTCAGTCAGCAGTGGAAGGCTAGATGGAAGTACTGGGTTTGGAGAAGGTGTGAGAGGAAGAATGCCTGGGATATGCGTAGCTGGAAGCTTTTCCAACTGTAAGGGGCAGCGTGAGAAAAGGCACAAAGTCAGGAATGGGAGAAGCTGACTGTTAAGAAAAGGGAACTGGGCAGAGGACGGGCATGGGGACGGAGGGAGGCTGTGGGAGGCCCGGGTGAAGTTGCGTAGCACTCTGAAGGTGGTGACGAAGGAGGTTTGTGTGGCACCGTGCTGGGTAGGGGAGGCAATGATAATTCTCCCTGGTTGGGGCAGGAGATGCTGAGGGTGTGACTTGTGCTTTCAGGTCCCTGTGAAGTTCAATGAGGTCTCGGGCTCTTTCTCCAGGCAGGAGTGGGGGGTTTTAGAACAACGACAGAAGGAGCTTCACAAGAACACAGTGAGGAGCACCTATGAGACGTTGATCTCACTGGGTAAAGATGCGTTGAAAATTACGTTAGTGTAAGTCAGATCTTGGACGTGCGAGCGGCTGCTCAGTATATTTACTCAGGCTGCAGGCTCCTGCAAGCCTGGCCTCTGGAAGGCTTAGGTCTTACTGACAAAGTGGTAGGTATCCCCTCTTCCTGATCTGTCTTCCCATGCATGATGGGGCATACCTGAAGCTTGTCCTTCAGGGCCCGTTTTGCTCAGCATTACTTGGCTGATCAGACTGGGGGAGCGCTCCTGTGATCTGCTCTGTGTGAGCCCAGACAAAGTGAGCCAGTCCCACTTCAAACCTGTCACTGAGATCAGAGCAGCCACCCTGTCGTTTACGTCTATTTGCATTCCCCATCGCCTCTGGTGGTGGAAGAGGGATGGTTTAAAATATTAAAGATTCCTTATTTCTGCAGATGTGAACTCGGTGAATTATTAACAAAACACTAATTCCCTTAATATCCTTTCCCATGAACAGACAATGCTGTTTCCACGCCTGATGCTCGGACCCAGATGGAATCCTGGGAAGAGCCTCATATCCAGGAACAGCAAGAATCTCAAAAAGAAGAGACCCCGAGGTCCAGCAGAGGTGAGGAGGAAGTGACCAGAGCAACCGGGAAGCAGCAAGAAGAGGTCAGGAGCAGGAAATCAACATGATTTTCCTATGCTCTTGTAGCGAGAACTCTTCAGAAGAGAGATCTCAGCATGTTCCTTCTCTGTGCGCGTTCTCGCCATTCACAGCTAATGCTGGTGCCCGTCACATGTTGCCATCTGCCCTGAAATTCTTCCAAAGGGCTCAGTGCATGTGAGAGAAACCTAACGCCATTCTCCTTCCCGTGAACAGGATCTCCCACTTCGACTCCCAGCGATAGCTCATGGATTAAACAAGAGGAAGCACCATGTGTGGAGAGTCAGGGGGGCTTGGAGGAGAGAACAGTCCTGACAGCTCCCTGCAAGGGTGAGTTTTATACAAAGCAAATGCTTTGCCAGCAGAGGCAGAAAAGAGATGTCACTGGGCGGTGGAGGTAAACCACAGACTGGAGGAACAGAGCAGGTGTGCGGTGGGAAGGTGATATGTGTGTAATGACAAGGGAGGCAGGGTTTGTGGGAGGGGCCTTTCTGAGTACTTATTTGAATGACTCCAGCAGTGTGCTCAGCGCTGTGCAGGCAAGAACCGTTTCCTCCCACAAACAATTTCCTGGGCTTCTCCTGGTGAATAAGGAATGTCCTAGGAAGAGGTTTCTGTTATCTTGCTTGGAGGAAATAAATCCTCTCGATTCCCTTTGTGTTCCAGCAGATGAGTGGCGTCTTGAGAACAGTGCTGCCATCTTGGAACTTCCCGGGGGGGTGCCACGAAGTTCAGAGGAGGATTTCCAGAGACCTGCTGAGAGATCAACCCACGGAAGTCAGTGCTGCTCACTGACACAGCCGGGAAGCACTGCAGGATGCAGCCTGGGCCAGCCCGCTCCATGTGGAGGAGACGTCAGCGGCCTCGCACCAACAACTGATCAGGAGGAAAGACACATAGGAGAGAGGCCATATATTTGCAATGAATGTGGGGAAAGCTTTGTCTATAAGCAGCTGCTCACAATGCACCAGAGAGTCCACGCAGCAGGGGCAGCCTGCGTTTCTCTGGAAAGTGGAGAAGGCCTCAGTCAGAAAGCCAATCTCCCACTTCCCCAGAGAAGCCTGGCCCTGTCAGGTGCAAAGCCCTACAGATGCTCTGAGAGCGAGAGGAGCTTTAGTGTCAAATCCAGCCTTACCAAGCACCAGGTGGGTCAAACAGGCGAGAGGCCGTATACTTGTGCCAAGTGCAGGAAGAGCTTCAGGCTGAAGATCAGTCTCCTGGTCCACCAGCGGCTCCACACAGGGAAGGGCGAGGGCTCCCTGTTCTGCACTGACTGCGGGAAGAACTTCACCCATCCCTCGCAGCTGGTCCGGCA
The DNA here is from genome assembly GCA_007922155.1 of Mesoclemmys tuberculata. Taxonomy (NCBI): domain Eukaryota; kingdom Metazoa; phylum Chordata; order Testudines; family Chelidae; genus Mesoclemmys; species Mesoclemmys tuberculata. The sequence continues at coordinate 604,039 of ML675603.1, read as the reverse complement.
CCAGCGGATCCACACGGGGGAGCGGCCCTTCCAGTGCCCTGACTGCGAGAAGAGCTTCACGGAGAAGTCCAAGCTCACCAACCACTTTTGCACGCACACTGGGGAGCGGCCCTACGCCTGCGCCCAGTGCGGGAAGCGTTTCATCCGCAAACACCACCTGCTGAAACACCAGCGGGTGCACACGGGGGAGCGGCCCTACCAGTGCCCCGAGTGCGAGAAGAGCTTCACCCAGAAGTACTACCTGGTCGATCACCGCCGGCTGCACACGGGCGAGCGCCCCTTCCAGTGCCCCACCTGCCAGAAGAGCTTCACCGAGAAGTCCAAGCTCACCAGCCACTTCCGCATCCACACGGGGGAGCGGCCTTACCACTGCGGGGATGCGGGAAGCGCTTCACCGAGAAATCCCAGCTCACCAACCATTTCCGCATCCACACCGGGGAGCGGCCCTACGTCTGTGCCCAGTGCGGGAAGCGCTTCATCTGCAAACACCACCTGCTGAAGCACCAGCGCGTGCACACAGGTGAGAGACTCCACCAGTGCCCCCAGTATGAGAAGAGCTTCCGCTACAAACAGTCTCTGAACTGTCACCTGAAAATCCACCTGGGGAACCACTGTCCCATGGTCAGTGCCCTGTCCCCGAACCAACCAACCCTGGCTAATCTCCTTTGTGGATGAGAGAGACTGGACAGGAGCCCCGGGGCTGGGGGATGCTTGTAGGTTCTGACTTCCTGTGATGTACAGGGAGGCTGGGATTTCCAAATTGATATTTGGGAGAGTTGGTCCCAGGATCCGAGAGAGACCCAGTGGGTGAGGTCAGACCTTTTATTGGACCAACTTCTGCTGGTGAAATAGACAAGCTTTCGAGCGTGACTTGAAGAAATCTTGTCTCTCTCACCAAGAGAAGTTGGTCTAATAAAAGATAGCACTTCATCTATCCTGTCTCCCTACAGGAGGAGTTAGACATCCAACTCTGGGGCATTGCATTTCCTGAGGCTGCTTGGAAAATCGCAGGCTAAAATGACCCACTAAATTCCTTAACCATCCAGCCGGCATCCGGTGCTGTCTAACTCTTTTATAATTGCTGGCAGTTTCATGCCACCACCCTGTAAGGTGTATTTAAAAATGTTACCTGGTGCTTACATGGCACTTTTCATCCGGAAACCCCAAAGTGCTTCCCAAATGTAAAATGATTTTAACCAGGCCTAAATGTTGGGAGCTCAGCTGGAGATGCCTTAAAGGAGCCTGATTTTGGCACTTTGTTAAAATCAGACCCCTTGAAGGCCCGATCAAAAACCAAGGGGCCCCCAAATTATGAGTCACTGCTGAAGGACATAGGACACGATGTGAAACTGACTCCTGTTTAAAGTCTCTTTGGTAATAAATAGGAGCTTTTTCCCGGGGTGGCTTTCAGTTTGAGGTTGGCAGATGTTCCCAGCTAGTCATTGGTTGTGGGTATTTGGAAGGGATACGGCTTCCACGTTCACTGTTTTTCCATCTCGTTTTGCTGCCACATTAAGGCAGGGGAGTGAAGCACTAGGCTAAAAAGCCGGGTGGTGTTGAAGTGCCATGATCAATGCTCCTCCCCTGCATGCCAAGGGTTGGAACTGACTGCCTGCTCTCCGATCCTGTGGACTGTAATGGGAGCGGGTGTCGCAGCTCAGCTCTTTGTCTGATTAGGCCCACATAGTGGAGAGCTTAAAAGGGAGAGGGACAGAGGGCCTGCAGCAAGCAGCGGGGTGCAGTAGAGAAAGCATGGATTGGAATGGAATCCAGGGGCCACAAACCATAAGGGGAGGGGATGTCACTCTGGTTTGGTGAGGCTGGCAGGTAGATCGTGGTTTGTGAGTACACTTGCCATTAAACGGTGAGATGCTGCTGGGGTGGGAGCAGTAAAACCTGGTGTGGTGTCTGCTGAATGATCCGAAAGGTGCGGACAAGAATGCTTTCAAACACTTCTGTAAATATCAGTTGAACGACTGCAGTGCCTCCAACTAAATGTTTTTCTCTTGGTTTAAAGTCAGGTGCTAGTCCATGTTTTTTACCATACCTCTTTCCCCCCGCCTTTTCAGTATTTCCATTCGGCCGTTAGTATAACTTGCTTGATGAGCGACATTAACTATCCTGCCTCAGTGTTGTGGCCTGACCCTTGTGGCCAGCACTCTCTAATCTCCTGCTACAAGCTGAGAGTTTCACTAGCACTTTCCCAATGCTGGTCAGTTGAAAGACTTCATTTTCAAGATCAGGCCTATTACCACATGCATCATTGTGAGGTCAGTAAATATGCCCATTTGACAGATGGGGAAACTGAGGCAGGGAGTGGCAAAGACCACTAGTCCAGGCCTGTCGTTATTAGGACACCTGTTAGAGATGTATGACACCGAAGTGAATCTCGTGCATTGATCTGAAGTGTAAGACTCAGCACGACTGGAACCGCCGCCTGGGCTCCTGAAAAGTTTCTGCATATGCACGGCCACCTTGCTGGCCTTCTCCCCCCCAAAGTTTGTGCCTGTGGTGGCCTGCATCCCTGCTCTCCCAGTTCCAGGCTAGTGGGCCCATTTCCTCCTATTTGTAATCTGGCGCCCGCTCACTGTTAAAGGCCCCTCCCTGAGCCTAAGGGGAGGAGTCACTGGACCCAGGACACAACAGATTTTGGGGGACAAATAATAAAAAAACAGGAAAGGGCGTGAGGGTTAGAGGGTCAAACAGAGGGAACTGAAAGGGGACACCGAGCGCCCACTGCTCCTGGAAGGTGTCCAGGGAGCCAGTGGACACGGCCCCGAGGAACTCTGCCTGGATGTGTGAGCGGATGGAGGAATGGAAGTAGGCCCCACAGTCGCAGAGCGCCCCCTCAGCCAACCTCCTCTCCCTGGTGTTGTAGATGGGCACTTTGGCCATGGCTAGGAGAAGGTTGACGAGGTCCCGTGACTTTGTGGGGCCTCGGATGGGGTGTGCATAGAGGAACAGGTGCGGGGAAAACTGCAGCCAGGACCTCAGCAGGAGGTTTTGGAGGAGCCAGAAGAGGGGCTGCAGCCTGGTGCACTCCAGGTACACGTGCGCCAGGGTCTCCCTCATGCCACAGGAGGGGCAGGTGTTGGGGCGAGGGGTGAACTGCGCCAAGTACACGCCTGTGCTTATTGCTCCATGAAGGAGCCACCAACTGATGTCCCCAGTGGGCTGTGGGGTCAAGGTGGAATACAGACTGGCCCACCGGGGGTCCTCACCCTCCACAGGTGGTAGTAGGTCCTGCCATTTGGGGTCAGGGCGGGACACGAGGGCGAGGAAATGAAGGGTGTGGAGCACGAGTGCGCAGATGGTCCCTGGGCGCGGTTTGGAAATGGACCAGCTGCAAGTCTGGCAGCTGGTGTGGGGAGAGGGCGACTGGGGGCGCATGCGAGACTGGGGCCTGATGAAAAGCTCTGGAGGGCTAGGACTGAGGGAGGGGCGGGGAGCGCCCTCTCGCAGGACCCGCTGGAGGTAAACACAAGCAGCAGGAGACAAGGCTGCCCTCACCTCTTGGAGTACACAACGGGGGAGGGGGGGAGTTGAAGGCTGGAGAGCCCCATGCATGGAGCCAGCGCCTGGGGATCTACCCAGTTCCCCCACTCGTAGTACAGGAGGCCTCCGATCCTGGTGACGCCTACCAGGACCAGCCTCCATCGCACCAAGGGAGCCTCTGCCACCTGCACACAGAGTCTCTGTGAGGAGATCCTCCCCCTCGGACCGCAATGGGCCTGGAGGCCGAGACCAGCCTCGAGGTCCGGAGGAGGTCCTGGTAGAAGACCAGCAGCTCGGAGGGGTCTCATGGAAGACCTCTCAGATGGAGATGAAAGAGCTGCCGGTCATATCGAAGCCCTCGGAGGCAGCAGAGGAAGGCGTGCGCCAGCCCATTTCCTGGGCTTCCTTAGGAATGGTAGATGGTGCCAGGTCGCCGGTCCCAGTCCCCTCCTCTGGTTCTGGGGAGCTGCCTGGTGTTGGCAGGTTGGTGTTGCCTAATCCTGAAAAATCTCCCGGGGTAGAGGATGGGCCATAGCCCGCCACCCCACTGTGACGCCAGGGGACCAGCAAACAGCCCCTGCCATTAGGTGTCAGCAGTGAGGGGCAGCTGTGAGAGAATCTCCCTGGCTGGCATCGTGGAGGGTAGCAACAAGCCCCACCCCCAGCTTGCCAGGGGTCCTCAGGCGCCAGGGCCCTGTGCTCACAGCAAAGGGGGGTGAGCGTGCTGCAGGCTCTGTGACCTGAGCCCTCTCCTGGGGGGTGCTAGGCTATCGGGGGGGAGCCCCCAGCAGCACAAGGTCCCACGGGACACAGGGATGGGATGGAGCAACTGCCCCCTGCAGATCCTCCACCAACCTCGCCTTTCTCTCAGTGCCCCTCAGCCCCAGGCCCCCCCCAGACCGCTCCCCCCAGTTCCCCCGGGACTCCTTCCTTCAAGCCAGCTTCTTCCTGTTGCCCCCCCACCCTTTTCCTCCAGTGACACCGCCCAATACCCCTCCCAGCCAGCTTGCCCCACCAGCCCCTAGTACCCTCAGTTAGCCCACTGCCGAAGGGTACCAGTGGTTGTATCTCTGCCAGCAAGCTTTCCTGGCATGGCATCCCTTCTAGCTAGCTTCCGTCTAGTTCCCTCCAGGCAGTTGCCCCCCACCTAAAAAAAATCCCCTGGTGTGCCCCTTACTCCTTCCAGGTAGCTGCGCCTGCACCCGGACTGCTCCAGATACCCCTGACTTCAAGTCATGCACCCCATCTACCCCAAAAGCCCCTCTGCCACCTGCCACCAGCTCCTCATTCCCACCTTCCCAACTGCCCCAAGATCCTCCAACCTTAAACTTCCATGGTGCCCCTGGCTCCCTGCCAGCCC
>ML675603.1:585649-598784 GCA_007922155.1 Mesoclemmys tuberculata | reverse complement strand
CGCGCAGCCGCCCCGCCGCCGGCCTGTCAGACCCGCCCCGCCCCGCCCCGCCATGGCCGAGTGGGCGCCGGAGCCGGTGAGGGCGGCCGGGCCGGGCCGGGCGGCTCCCGCCCCTGGGCTGCGGGGTGCGGGGGAGCAGCAGCGCGGCTACTTCACCAGCTGCCGGAGCCGGGCCCCTCCCCCCGCGGGGTGTTTCCATGGCAACCGGGCCCGGGGCAGGGGGGTGGGTCTGGCTGCGGCCCCCGCGGCCCCGGCTATTTGCCGTGCGCACCTGACAGCCCGGGGCCTGCCCGGGGGCGCTGAGCCGGGGCAGTTTCCCGCCGCCCCCTCGCCGCTTGCGGGGCAGCCCCGGGGGCGGGGGTTTCAGGACGGAGACGGGCCCTGAAGTCCCCCCCGCGCATCTCGAGCGGGCCGGGTTTCCGGTTTTACCGGGCGCGTCGGTGCATCTTCACGTGGCTCTGCCCTTGTGTGTCTCCCCCCTTTCCAATATCTGTCCTTGCAAACAGGCTCTCGAGTGGGACATGGAGTCCCAGGACCTGTCGCTCGAACAGCCCCTGGCTGTCCCCGATCCGACTTCTATGGAAGAAACTGATCTTCAGACGGCGGAGATTTCCCTGACGCTAGTGGCTGAAATCCAAGCTGTGGACAGGAAAGTTGAGGTTCAGGCCGCACAACTGATGAATCTGGAGGGACGAATGAGGATGGCTGAAACGAAACTAGTCGGTTGTGAGAAGACAACGGTGGAGTTCGGCAACCAGCTGGAGAGTAAGTGGACTGCACTGGGGACACTGATCCAGGAATACGGGCAACTGCAGAGGAGGCTGGAGAACATGGAGAACCTGCTGAAGAACAGGAACTTCTGGATCCTGAGACTCCCCCCTGGCACTAATGGAGAAGTCCCCAAGGTAACAATGTCCCAGCCAGTGCTGGGGGATGTAAAGCCTGACCTTGTAGCAGGTGCTGAAGGGGCTTTTCGTACACTCAGAATGTTCTGCACTTGTCATTTGTTTTAACAGGAGTCGTAGTGTAGGTTTTCCCATCCCCATTCTTGCTGCTCATCCTGCTCTGCAGCCCCCTTTTGTCCCATCATTTCCAAGGTATATGGGTCCTGCTTCTAATGTTTCCTTTTGAAATCTGGTCTCTTAGCTCAGGCTGAGGTGAAGAGAGGAGGCTTTTGCTAATCAGGTGACAATTTGAAAAAGGGAACTGGCTAACCAACCACTGAAATAAAATCACCCAGTGTTTCTTTTCCTCTTCTGTGTTTGGTTGTATGGAGGGTTCTGATGTAAGTATAGCAGTGTGGCTGGCAAGGTTGTATTTGTGTTTAATGGGGGATTTAAATCCTGGGTGTGACACCCCTAGAGAAACCAACTCAGCCATTTGGAACAGGACTTTGCAACTAAAGCATCTTTTTTTGGATATTGATTGTGCACCGTGCCCACGGCAGTCAAGTCTATTATTTATATAGTGTCTGGTGTGTGCATGGCACTGGACAACACATACTAAGACAGGCCTGGATTTCACCTGGGTATAGCTGGAAGGAGCTGGGCCCAATCTTGGGCAGCAGCAGGTGGGACAAGGAGGAACAAAATCCTGAACAGGATGTGGTGACAGAGGGAACACTGGGAGGGAGAAGACCGGTCAAAGTGTAGGGCATGAGGAAATGATGGAGGAAATGGGGGCTGGCATGCATACAGAGAGCAGAAGGTGCCAAGTGTATCACTCTTGTAATTGCAGGTCCCAGTGACTTTCAACAACACCTCGTTTAATTTCTCCGAGCAGGAGTGGAAGAGCTTGGACGAATGGCAGAAGGAGCTTTACAGGCACATCATGAAGGGCAACTACGAGGCTGTGATCTCGCTGGGTAAAGACTGGCTGGGTTTTTGTTCTTCTCTTCAAAGCTGTGTGGTCTCCGAAGTGCCAGATTTCCCCAGGGTCTGAGTTATACAGGCTCTGTTGCACCCTGATGGATCAGGGGTCGGGATGGCTTGGGGGGGTCTGGTCACTGGATATGGAGACTTTGACCCAATAGGTGGGTGTTCAAAGCAGCTTGGACATTGAGCTGTCAGTCCCTATTGATCTTAGTCTAGCAATGGATGGGTGTGTCCATCGCAAAAGAACACTCACTATTAGCACGCCTTGCTCAGGGCTTGCCTACACTAGAAAAATAGGTCGACTTAAGTTGGGTAGACCCACAGCCACTGCAGTAGTGTAGTTGGCTGTTGGTGTCCACACTACCCTCCTCCTGCCAGTGGTGCATGTCCTCATCAGGAATGCTTACTCCAGCTGTCAGTGGCCCACTGCAGTCGGTGCATGTGGCACTGACAGCCACGCAGGGCTCATTGGAGCCTCCCTCCCACGAAACCTGCCTGACAGTCCCAGCTATGAACCAGGGACTGGGCTCAATTTCACAGCAGGGAACCCAACAGCAGTGAAACTGACATTCTTGTTGGGTTTACGGCAGCTATTATTTCACATTTCCTCTTGGCAGGCTCTGGGGCTCACCAAATGTGACATAATAACAGCCCTGAAAGGGACAAGAACATCAGTTTCACTGCTGGTAGGCTCCCTGCTGTGAAATGAAGTCTGGTATTGGGCTCACTGCTTGGGCTGTCAGCCCTTGGAAAGGGGGTAGGGAGGCTCCGGCTGGGAGCCTCGTTTCCAGGACTGACAGCTGAGCCCCACTCCTGCCTCTTGGGGAGGAATTGGTTGGGGAGGGGAGGCAGTGGGGTGCTCCGGCTTTCCTCCCCCCCCAATCCCTCACTGGGAGGTGGCAGCTGTGCAGGGCTGACAGCCAACAGGCGATGTAAGTAACGCAGTGTCTACACAGACATTGCTCTAACCACATCGACCTAAGTGCTACACCTTTTGCAGAGGGAGTTAAGTCACTGTAGTGAGTGACTTACATAAGTGGGAACACCATTCTAGTGTAGACACATGCATAGTTAGATCAGTGTAAACTGCCTTATGTCGACCTAACTCTGTAGTATACATCAGTCTTGACAGACAGTCCAGAACTTGGTGAGAATCCTGGATACTGGAGCAGAGTCAGATGGCAGTTAACAGAGCTGGGGCACAGGTAGGACACGGCTGTTCTCAATGGAGAGAGGGAAATTTACCTTTCTTCGTGCTAAGGTCCACAAGACTATTAAAATGGGTACGTCAGCCTGCTTGCCTCTTGCGGCAGAACCAGCTCTGTCAGTCACTGGCAATATGAGAATGCCTTGTCCCCTGAATTTCCCTCCAGTTTTCTGCCTCCCCAGCAGCTGAGCATCCCCCTAGGCCTCTCTGCTGCACAGCATTGCTGAAGGGAACTCCAGACTTCATTTCAAACATTCACACTCAAAATTGGGCTCTGCATCTTTTCTGATTCCCAGCTGTGTCCCAGGGCTGGCTTGGATATCAGAGGAGTTTGTTCTTTCAGATCTGCTTCCCATTTGCTGCCCCTGCAGGCTTCAGGGATCGAGCTAGGTTGGGAACAGCCAGAGGCGAAAGGGAAGGTTTGCCGCCTGCTTTGCCTGCTTTCGGAGTGTCTTGTTGGGTGCTTGGCCAGCTCTGTGTGCAGAGTGCTCTTTTCCCTCAGCCCCATCTGGGCAGGGTCACCTTGGGCCCATCTTCCATGGGCAGGAGAGGTGGCAGGTAGGGGTGGAAAGAGCTGGCCCTTAGGCAGGCAGACCCCCCATATCCATGAAGGGGACGGAGCTGGAAGGGAAGCACCGCTGTGGAAATCATGCCGTAGTCTCTACAGCCTGCACCAACCGCCCTGCCTCTGACTGCAGCTCTGCTGCCACCTCCCCCGCTGCTGCCTCAAGGGTTGTGGATGGAGGGAACTGACACAGCACGGATGCTGCCAACACCAGAGAGTGCAGTAAAGGGCCTGTGGGCCCAGCTTTCCACCCTGTTGCCCTCTCTATAGCAGCCCCCTTTCCCTCCCCAGGATCCCTACTTATAGCCCAGGCTGAGACTTCCTTCCGGAAAGCCCATCCTTGAGTCCCAGGCCACTACCTTCCTTGAGAGATGCAGAAGAGAGAAGTGGGGAAGGGGAGATAAAGAAGCCCAGCATCTGAGGACAGGGAGATCGCTGCTCATGGGAAATATCTTCCGAGCAATCTGAGCCCAGTTGCCCTCCTCCGTCTGAAGTGGGACTTTGGGGATGGATTTCCAAAGGAGAAAATGAATATCTAACATATGCACTGTTTCCCCCACGGAGCGCAGCAGGGCCGATTGATGTGGAGAAGACCAGGCCCTAGAAATACACTCATTCCTCCAGGTCCCCAAACTGGGGCATGGCCCTGCAGGGGGATGCAGAGGAATGTTTTTTTGGGGGGGGCCCTGGCAGGGCCTGGGCCAGCCCCCATGTGGAGGGAGCACCAGGCAGCCCTGCCCTTCCCCAGCCATAACCTCATTCTTGGCCCCTGGCTCCGTACCCCACTGCAGTTCCACTCCTGACCCCGCCAGTCATGGCCTCACCAGCCTACCTGTGGTTTGCCTTCTCCCAGCCCTGCCTTGCTTTGCTTCCAGCCTTGGCCATGGCTCCTGGCTGCAACCCCAGACCTGACCTCGGCATGGCCATGCTTCCACTTTGGGCCCTGCTCCGAGCTTCTGGCTCCTAGCCTGTCCCCAACTGCAGCTCCACCCGTGCCTGTGGTCCCGCTCCTAGCCCTGGCTCCCTGGGGTGGGGGGGAGGGGCAGCAGGGGCAGCATAAAATGTTTGGGGACCATTGCTCTAGGTCCATGTGCACACATGCTCCCCTACAAGGAAATCCTCCCTGCTTAGGAGAAGGCGGCCAGCAGCCTCAATCAGCGGAAAGAATCAAATAGTCTCAAATGCATGTAAAGAACAAACCAGGATAGACACTTCCTGGCAGGAGTATATTGAGAATTCTGGAGTGACGCTGACGGGGTCTGCCGCTGCCCTAGACAGGCTGTTGCTCTCTATCCCTCCTCATGCATCCTGGGAAGGTGTAATGGGGGACAGGGATTTTCTGCCTCTCCTGGAAGACTGAGAAAGCATGGGGCTGTCATCCTCAACTGCTGCTGCCCTAATGTCCTGGGTATTTTACCAGTTTCTATATGTTGCCTCCTCCCCAGCAGAAGGCTAGGGTGTGAGGAGAAAGGCAGCAGCCCACATGTGGAAGAACCAGGAGGCAGTAAGGTGGTTCTTGCCCCACCATTTGTTGGTTTCTACTGACCCCATGTCTCCATTCTCTAAGGCCAGAAGTTTCCTTATTGTATACAAGTCAATTTCAGCAGGTATCACTGTTTTCCCTGGTGGTCGAGGTGTGACGTTGGCCTCCAGGGAAGCCATGTTGAGATTGCTCTGTTAGGGCAAACTGCAAGGAATGGGGCAGGCACTTCCCATAAACTGGTTGGTTAATTCAAAAAATTAGATTTACCAATCCAGCAACAGACAGCGTCCCCACCACTTTACAGGTCACTTAGAAATCAAAACGCAGTTCCCTAGAAACAATCCAGCCATAGGCACTCACCCAGGCAGCCAAGTCAAATATGTTGGCGATTACTGAAAATCTTTGTCCACCATATAGAAACAGTTTTACCAATTCCAAAGGACTGGACACATTATGCACCTGGTCATTGGATAGTTCATATCTTACCCAAATACACACTTGTAGCCAATGCTTTTGACTAAGCTAATATTTATTTTTTAAAAGAGTAATGGTTAAAAGATCATTATACATACACAGATGAAAATAAAGTTCTTAGGCCAGTTTTACAGCAAAAATGCTACATTTCTGGGCTGTAAAATGTCTTTTAGTGTTAGTCCAATGGTAGAGTGTTCCAGTTCTCTCAGGAGAAGCCTGACCATTCCTGGAGATCTTATCCTTACGACTTGAATTCTCCCGATGAAATCTAAGCAGGTCTGAAATGACAGAATTGAGGCCATATAGACCTATTATAGATCCCTGGTAGGTTTATTGATATCTCCTTCACAGCAGGTACCTCTGTGAACAATTAATAGATGATTTACTTGTGGCTCTGAAGTATCATCTTCTAGGTCTTGTGCACACCTGTAACTAGCTACATTAGCACAAGTTAACTGGCAATGTACAACCATTCACAGATATTTACTACTTAAACTTCAAAGAGAAATAGAAACAGGCATTGCTACAGTCCAGTTCCAGCTAAATGTTAATATCTTCTTTTGATTTCTAAATTAACAGAATATGGTAACAGACAGGAACTATTTGATTGCATCGATAATCACTAGCAAGACTAGGTAATTACAGATATATTTCTACTTCCAAACTCTTAACAATACAAGTTCAGAGTTTATTTACAGCCCCTATTGCCATTTGTATCTTCTAAATATCCCCAAAGGTCGGGGTTTGGGTTATCCAGTCAGTTAGTGGCATGTACCTGGAAGAGTGGATTTTTCACTCTTCCGGCCCTTCACAGGAGCCAAGGCCAGGCAGGGATCATTTCAGCCCCCTTCTCCAGGCATGAAAATTCTCAGGTGCAATCAGCCAACCGAAATAAACAAATATGAACGGTCATCTGAGACTCAAAGTGTCAGTCGTCTCCCACTACTACTGTTGTACACTTTCAGGAGTTTTATTTGTCCTGCATGCCACAAGTTTCATCTCACTTAAAAATGACTTGCTTACAAAAGCGGACCTATAAATACACAAATGTCACAGCGCGCTATTACTGAAAAATGGCTTACTTTCTCATTTTACCATATAATTATAAAATAAATCGATTGGAATATAAATATCATACACACATTTCAGGTTATAGTATATAGAGCAATATAAACAAGTCATTGTCTATGAAATTTTAGTTTGCACCGACCTCGGTAGTACTTTTTACGTAGGCTCTAGGCAAATATCTAGAGGAGTTGATGTGTCCTCTGGAAGACCTGCCTACCCTTGGGTATGCACACCCCTGGTTGAGAACCACTGATTTAGGGGACGTTCTACAGCCTGTGTTATGCAGGAAGTCAGACTGGATAATCACAGTGGTCCTTTCTGGCCGGGAAAGGAGATTCATAGATGGAGCGATTCCTTTGAGTAATGAGGTCTGCAGATCCAGCCCCCCCCCCCCCCGTCCCCCCCCGGAGACTAGTGTATCATCCAGAATAAAGATGGAAATTGACCTCTGGGGATTCGGGTTGGTTGTTGGGAGGTAGAATTTACCATGCTCTGCAGTAGGAGAAGCCCTTGTGCTTTTCCTCGAGGCATAGTTCACACAGTCTAAAATGTAGGAAAATAGATGGAATCATCCTGGCTGGGAAAGTTACCTCACTTCTGCCGGTGACTGAGCGTCTGGTTCTGCCCCAGGCTGCAAGCGGGCTAGTGCCCACTGTAATGAATCTGGCAACCTTCTTACTCATAGAAAGGGCCTTTTTGGGTAAGCACAGATACATTTCTCTGCTCTCCTCCCCATGCTGCAGGGTCTGACTGCCAGCTCTTGATGCAGGATGTGCACCTAAGGAATGCCCCTGCCTGAGCCAGGCAGAGCAAACTGCGTTCGGTTGAGTGTGATTGCTCAGACCTGTGGGTATGAGAGCATCGTCTTTAGCCTTTTTCCCCTAGCAGTGAAATGGGGTTTGCTGGCAATGATTTGAAGAATCTTTGTGTATTCTGACCTGTACTCCATGAGTATAGATAAAACTGTCTGCCCCTAATGTCCATTTCAATACACAGATGCTGCCATTTCCAAACCCGACCTTCTGTCCCGGGTTGAACGAGGGGACGAACCCTGTGTTGGAGATCAGGGTGACTCTGAGGAAAGACAAAACCCTGAAGACCCCAGCCTGGGTGAGTTATAGATTAAAAGACCCCAGAAACAGTGTGAGAGAGATGTTGAAACCTAGACCAGTCTGCCTGAGTCTTGCACGCGTATCTCTGCTGACAAATTCCATCAATATTCTTATCCTCAGCCCTTGTCGCCATTCCTCGCTAGCTCTAGCTCTAATCTGATGTTGACCTCTATCCTGAAACCTTCATGAAAGCATCTAGTGGATGCTAGTAAAACAGCTGGTAATTCTTTCCCCCGTGAACAGGATCTCCCATTTCTACTCTGAGTGAGAGCTCGTGGATGAAACATGAGGAGCTGCCTGCCATGAATCAAGGAGTCTCTGAAGAGGGAGGGATCCCTACAGAACCTGGAACATGTGAGTTTTATACACATGGTGTCCCAGTCAGAGGTGGACCAGAGATGGTGCTATGTAGATCTAGGCTCAGAGTTTGCACCCCGGCAAAGAGAGTGAAAGCTCCCAGGGCTGGGATGAGAAAATGGGATGAGAAAGCTGAGAATGGCTGGTTACAGTGAGGGAGCAGGGCAATAACGGGGCCTGGGCTCTGGGGCTTTGGATGGACCTAGCCTACAAGGAAAAGACCTGAATGTGAGATGGGAGGGAAGGAAAAGAGTTTCAGGGGGATGGAGTCAGCAGGCAGATACAATGTCAGAGAGTTAGGGAAGAAAGAGCCTGTTGAGGGATCTGGAGAAGCCTAAGAAACCAGAGAAAGAGCGAATGGGGGTGGGGAGGGAAGCAGAGGTGATATAAGGAACACAACAGTTGCCTAGTTTAAAGTCTGTCAAACCCTTTGGGGAGCAGAGATTTAGAAGAGTAGAATTGCACTGCAGGGTCAAGGATAACCTGTGAGACTCCTGGCCTTGAGAGGAGAGGTCTGAGAGCAATAATGGAAGTGGGAGGGAGGAGGATTTCAGCCTAGGGTAGTGGGTAGTTGGTGTAGCCAGGACTACAAGCAGGAACAGTGCGTGACTTCTTTGACAGTGGGGCATGGAGAATCCAACCTAGAAAAATGGAACATAAAAATTGTTTAAAAAAGTATCTAGAGTCCAATTGAACCCTTACTTGTGTCACACTTGAGCTTTGCCAATAGGGTCCCATGGAACTGAAGGTGGGCTGGAATTTATACTTTTGCTGGGGTTTCCTGTGAAGCCCGTTTAAAGGGACGTTGGATTGTAACCACTTCACAATGGGGATATGTAATGGGACATACTAAACCTATGTTAAAAGTACATTAAGGTTGCAAATGAAGCACTAGTGGGTCAGGAGATGCTAGAATTAAGATTGCTTGTGCAATGGTCAATCACTCTTTGGGGATGGCGCATGTGCAGTCTAGCACACAACAGTTGTGAGGATCTGGAGCATGCATAGTATGGATGGATTCCTTGAATAATTTCACAGTGAAGCTGTGAGAAGTCTCTACTGAGCATGTGCAAATTTAGATTTTTCAGAAGGTTATAATTTGGCCGGATTTGGGTGGATTTTTACAGGAACATCAAAAAGCACATTCCTGCCTGAAAGTACACACTGCTGCCAAATTTCAAGTCCCCGCCCCAAAAAACAGAAGTGCTGGAGTTCCTCAAAGAAAAGGTTGCCAAGATTTTAACACTGAAAAACCAAATATTTTCCCTCAAGCTAGTGCTTGATAAACTGTTCTGGCTGGAAATTTCTACATGCACACACAAAATTCAGCCTGAGGCAGATAGCCAGCATGGAAAATTTCAGCTTGAAACATTAACATTTGGCAAAGTTACAAGCAACTGAAAACTGGGTGTTGTAATGAAAAGTGTCAGGCCACCTTAATAATAGGTGATGCTACCAGCACTGCCTGTTACTATTTTTAAAATCAAAGCTTAAATTCTGCAGAAATGGGTGATGTCAGACTTCACCTAAAATTCCTGCGCTTGCAATATTCCTGTCTCTGTTTCTTCCAGGGTCTTTGGTAATTGCCAAACATTGACGTGGATGAGGACCCCATTGTGCTAGGTGCTGTTCAGACATGGAACACAGATGGTCCCTGCCCCCAAAATATTTTTTATCTTTTTCAGTGTAAACTCCATATTCTCAAAGGTCTATTCTGCTTCCTCTCCTACTGAGAAAGCCACCATCTCTTCATCTAGCTAGATAGGCCTCATCATCATGGATCCAGGCTTCAGTTAGGAATCAGGATTCAGGAATGTTTTGGTTTATTTGTATACCACTAAAGGGTTTAGGCCCCAGGTGGAGGTCATGGTCTCATTGTGTTAGGCATTGTACAAACACCTAACAGCAGGATAGTCTGTGCCCCTTGGAGTTTACAATGTAAGTAACGAGGCTTTTGTTATCCACTGGATGAACTGAGTGTCTCTGTTCTCTCTGTTCTAGCAGATGAACAGCAGTGTGGCGAGGAAGGTCCTGGAAACCTAGAACTGCCCAGCCTGCTACCAGGAGACTGGGAAGAGCTTTTCCCCAGTCCTGATGAGGAATTGACCAGGGAGAGCCAGTCCAGCGCTGCAGTGCCACAGAGAAACCCTCCAGGGCTGAGGCGATCTGCTCGCCGAGGAAGAGACTTCACGAAAAATGTCTCTGAGGAAGCACTTGCAGCAGAGGGGCCATATATATGCTGTGAATGTGGGGAAAGCTTCATTGACAAGCAGCTTTTTGCCACACACCAGAGAATCCATGCATCAGGGGGAGCCTGTTCTTCTTTGGAGCAGGGAGAAAGCACTAGACAGAAACCCAAAATCGCCACTCCCCAGAGAGCCCAGGCACCAGTACGTTCAAAACCCCCCAAGCGTCCTGAGCCAGAGAAAAGCTCCAGTCTCAAACACGGCTTCATAAAACACCAGGCCAACCATATGGTGGAGAGGCCGTATACATGCACTCAGTGCAGAGAGAGCTTTAGTCTGGAGGTGAGTCTTATCTTACACCAGAAACTTCACACGGGGAAGGGTGATGGGCCCCTGACGTGTACATATTGTGGCAAGGACTTCCGGGACCTCTCCAAAGCTATCCGACATCAGCGGATCCACACGGGAGAGCGACCGTATCAGTGCACGGAGTGTGGGAAAAGCTTCATCCGCAGAGATCATCTTCTGAAGCACTGGCGGGTCCACACAGGGGAGACGCCGTACCAGTGTCCCGTGTGCGGGAAGAACTTCCGATACAAGGAGTCGCTGAACTGCCACCAGAAAATTCACACCCGGAACCCCCGGCCCATGGAGGGCTCGTGGCAGCTGGAAAGGGGAACCCAGACCACCTCCCTGAGTGTGAAAAAAGAAAATAAACAGTAGCTCCACCCTTGGTGGGGACTGAGGGCTGTTGCAGTTAAAACAAAGTGCAGCACAATGGCAAATGAAGGGAAGCCACAGCCCACCCTTGTGGCCATGCCACACGGCTTTGCTTCACTGAAGTTTTAATGGAATTCCTCTTAATAACTATTGGGGTGAAAGCCACCCGGTGCCAGGGGCCAGCGTGAGGCCTAGGCACCGTTTAAACCCTGTGGGGTTGCATGGGACTTAACAGGCCTTATCGACTTCACCCCTCGGGAATAAATATGAGCTGTTCTCCAGGTTGCCAGCAGGGGTCAGCATTAGTAGGTGTGGCTCCACCTCCCATGCTTCTGTGCATATTTATAGGAGTGATGAGAATGTCCAAGGCCATTATTTTCCACTGGCTTTCCTGGCAATGCTGGAAGCATGGAGGGGGTGCCATTCCCAGCCAGCAGGCCTGTCAGTCTAGTGGAAGAGAAGACCTTGGTTGGGGAGATGATGCAGGGGTGGGAAAAGGGCCAAAAAACCAGGAGGGAAGAAATGGATGCAGAAGGGGTCCCTGGAATCGGAAGACAGGGGATTGGAACACGGGATCAGGTGAGAGACAGACAGACGTGGATGAAGGCAGTTGGGGGGGAGAGTAATCCAAGAGGAGGATGTGACTGCGGAGATCCTCTGTTCTCATTCCACTCCTGAAGGGGTGAGATTTGGTACCAAGCAGGCTGTAGACTCTATTTTGGGCTTGCCCAATGGAAAGGAGCCTGTGATGCATTCATCTGAATTTCTCCCACCAAAGAGGGAGAAACTGGTTTTACTGGGGAAATGACACAAGTGAGAGCAACTCATGCTAAACCCTGTAAGGGGTTGTTTGTTTAGCTAACGATATATCAGAACTAGGGTATTATAAGATACAGTAAAACACGTGGCACTCTATTTCACAGTTGACCTAAGCTATTTAAATGTAGGAAATAACTGACCCAAGTTTTTCAGACTTTTGTAAATATTGGTTGAATTCTATTAGAAGTACGTGTTTTTGTTGATGAGGTGACTGTGACTAGGTGTCTCTTTCTCCCTGTAACGTCAGCTGCTGGTTTGTGGTTGTGTTTTTGTAATACCTTTTTGCAAAATCCGTCAATACAGCGTTTCCATTCTGAAGCCCTTGTTTGGCGAGTCAGTGGCTGGAGCTCTGTCCCACCCCTCCGCCAATCTCATCCTCTTCCTTCTGTATATTTTGTCCTCCCTTCTCTCTCTCTCTCCTCCCCTCCACCCCCGTGGCTGAAGCACGCTTGGCTGTACCTGTTACAAGATGCAAGTTTTCGTCGCACTTTCCCAGCAACCGAGTTAGTTTGTCAATTGCATGGTCTGACCTAGCTCCCCCTGTAGTCAAAGAGCAATATTGCCAATGCCCAGCCTTGAAAAATGTCATGCCCCCCATATCCTGAGATTGGTTTCCGTATCATGAGGTTATAAAAATAATAAACGATGGAGGTGTCTGTGTGTTTGCAAGGCTTTTCTCTGCACCCGAGCCACTTGGCACCTCGCTCCAGTGTGAAGGGAAGGCGGTGATGCTCAGGTGGGACTGGGCTAGTCGGTGTGAAGTAAAACACCAGCGATTGGTGGCTGCTAGCGACGAGAAGCCTTCGGCTGCTGCGGGCCCGCGCCCGGGAAGATGAAGCTGAGACAGTCCCTTGTCGAGCTGGCGGCCGGGAGGAGAGGGCGTGCCCGGCTCCCCCTGGCCATTGGGCTGGGGTCCTGCGGCCCGCGTGCCCGTGGCGTTCCGGTGAGACGAGGGGCCAGGGCTGGGGTGCGGGGCGCCCGGGAGGGGGCGGGTTGACGGCCGCTCCTGGCTCGGGGACGTCGGTGCCCCTTTGGCTCCCGGCCGAGGGAGGTTTGCCCGGGGCTCAAACCGCGGCCGGGGGTTTGCATCCCGCGGGGCGCCCGGCCGGAGCCGGCCCGGCCCGGCCCGGCCCGAGAGACCGGCGCTGCGGGGCGGGGCCCGGGTCCTAGCCGCGTCCGATGGGGCCCGGGGGAGCGGCCCGGCTCGGCGCCGCCATCCCCGCCGGCAGGGGCCGCTGCCGCCCCGCTCCCCGCCCGCCCCTCCCGCCCT
>ML675603.1:569656-585249 GCA_007922155.1 Mesoclemmys tuberculata | reverse complement strand
CCGGCCCGGCCCGGCCCGGCGATTCCCGCGGCTCCCTCCCTCCCTCCATCCCGCCCGCCGCGGGCGGCCCCTGGCGCGGAGCGGGGGGATCTGCCCAGCCGGGCCGGGAGCGGGGCCGGGCCATGGCCGAGCGGGCCGCTGCCCAGGTAAGGGCCCGGCGGGGCCGGGACCCTGGCGGGGGAGGCCCGGGGGAGCGCCGGGGCGGGGCGGGGAGCTGGGCCCGGGGCTTTGCAGGGACCCAGCCGGGCTCGGCTCGGCTCGGCTCGGCCCTGCCGGGCCGCGGCGGGTCCCTGGGACCGGGCGGTCAGCGACTCCAGGCCCGGCCCTGCTCGTCCGCAGGCGCTGCCCACGCTGCGGGCCCTGCAGGGCTGCGGTCTGGTAGCCCAGGGATCCCCTGGCCCCTGTGCACCCCGCCCGCCCAGCCGGGGCCGAGGTCGGGCCGGGCGCCGGGGCTGCAGGAAGCGGGACTGGGCGGCTCCCCATTGCCCCGCAGGGGCTGGCCCGCGCCCTGCCGTGCCCCGAACGTTCCTCCATGCCACAGCTGGGGCCCTCTGTGGCCTCTGGGCGGAGGGCGAGGGAGCTGGCCCCCTCTCGGGCGCTCACAAGGCCGGGCCTGGCGTCAGGACAAGCCAGAGGATCTTCGCACACTTCCAAATATCAATTTGCCAGCGGGATTTTCCCTTCTCACCCCAAACGTGTTTGGTGATCAGGCGTGATACCCTTCTCTGGGTGCCAGCCAGGCCGTCGGAAATGCTTGGTCCCGACAGCAGTCTGCACCTAACTGCACAGGGGGACGGGCTGCCAGGCTTCCCCCCCAATGCCTTTATAAAAGGGAGACTGCCAGTAGACTCCTTGCTACTTTAGCAAAACAGCGGGAGTCCTGCATCCAGCTAGGTGAGTTTCTGTGCACAAAAGCTTAGGCCCCAATAAATTTGTCAGTCTTTTAAGGTGCCACAGGACTCTAGCTGTTTTGCTCAAAACAGACTCACATGGCTACCGCTCTGGAACTCATCTTTGCTACTGTGAGCACCTTACTTAATTGCATTTGACCTCATAACGAATTCTGATCGATTACGCGCTCTTAAAAGCTTGGGAGATCCTCCACAGGTATTACCAGGTTAGCTCTGAACACAGCCCCAGAACAGTGCTGAGTCCGCACCCCAGAATCCGTTTGACGCTGAGAACGTGGAAATGTCCCAGTTCTTACTTTACTGGATCTGTAGGTTTTATGGTTAAAAATACTTACCTGATCTTTCACAGCAGGGAGGGGGCACTTTAGACAGGGATTCTCAAACTTGTTCATGGTGTGGCTCATATCTTTAATAAAGTGTGTGTCTTGTGGGCACGCCTTCCTCCCACTGGCTGTCACCCAGTCCCACCTCCCCATCTGCTGGTTGCTGCATAACTTCCCTGTGGCAACTACAGGAATTCCTTGCATGCAGAATTGATCTTAGGAAAGTATCTAGCTGTTTGCAGTTGTTCTGCTGGTGGCCACGGTCCTTGCAAGTGGCTCTTGGCTGCTCTCCCCTTCTTGTATAGGAACAACTATTACTGTTGAAGGCATCTGGGCTTAAGTTGGCTCCTCCTTGTCCCTTGCTCTTTCTACAGGTAGCCAAGTTCTTCCTTCCAGTGAAGATCCCGTGGCTCTGTAGAGGGAAGGCGGTAGAAGCCAGCACCACGTGATCTGTCAGCTCTCCACTGATCATCAGTGGTCCATGGGCTGTAGTTTGAGAATCTGCTGGGTTAGGATCCAGGTTGAGTTTGCAGGGCTAGTAGGAGGTGGTTGTACTAATTATCCTTTTTTGAATTTCCATACTGGGCAAAATTGATCTGCAAATCACAGCCTCAACAGTGGCGTCCGCGGTCGCTGTTTGCTACTGAATCCTGTTTCGAAGCAGAAGGGGCTGATCTTACAGTTGATCTTTCAGCCTTTGCTTCTGGAATCGCCTTCCTTCTGAGTGCTTAATTTCTCCACCTTAACTTTGCCCAGCAGCCCGTAACTTGTGAGTGCCTGTTGCTCTTTGTAGCTGATTTTGACAAATGAGAATTTTCTCCCCCCAACTCCATTTTCAATGTCTTTCATTACACGCAGGCTCCACAGTGGGACATGGAGTCCCAGTACTTGCCTCTTTCACAGCCCTACGCTGTCCCCAGACAAACTTCTGTGAGAGAAACCCAGCAGCAAGCTGCAGAGATCTCCCTGACTTTAGTGGCTGCGATTCAAGCCGTGGAGAGGAAGGTTGATGCTCACGCCATCCGGTTGCTGAATCTTGAAGGGAGAACAGGGATGGCTGAGAAGAAATTGATCGGTTGTGAGAAAACCGTGGTGGAGTTCGGTAACCAGCTGGAGAGTAAGTGGGCCGTGCTGGAGACGCTGATCCAGGAGTATGGACAGCTGCAGAGGAGGCTGGAGAACATGGAGAATCTGCTGAAGAACAGGAACTTCTGGATCCTGAGGCTCCCA
The DNA here is from genome assembly GCA_007922155.1 of Mesoclemmys tuberculata. Classification (NCBI taxonomy): domain Eukaryota; kingdom Metazoa; phylum Chordata; order Testudines; family Chelidae; genus Mesoclemmys; species Mesoclemmys tuberculata. Next base: position 582,785 of record ML675603.1, on the reverse strand, counting down.
CCTGGCGCTAAGGGGGAAATCCCCAAGGTAACTATCTCGGCTACTTAGATCATACTAATTAAAGACGGGGAAAAATAAGAGCTCATTGAGTCCATTTCCCACACACACACACAAGGGCTGAAGGTAACTTCCCACCCAGAATTAAACTGATACACTGGTTTTTGGCCAAGAAGAAGCGATACTTAAATTGGTGGCATCTGCTTGGAATCTAGTTACCGTGTCACCCTTCCCTCTCCTCCCCTTGTGTTTGGCACACACCAGTCACAGCTTGTCCCTAGATGGGAGAGTGTAACTCCTGTCTGCTGTTGGTGTAGTGCTGGCACTATAAACTCTGCTCCTGACTGGGGCTGTTACGATAAAATAATTAGGAGAGAACCAATGTCTAGAAACAATGTGAAAGTGGCCTCCGGTCGTCCTTCACCCCAGCCCCCTGCCAATTCTTGAGGCTTTGAAAATCACTCTTCTTTTTTAAGCCAGTGTGGTGTGGGAGACCCACACAAACAACCGGGAAACAGAACAGCTTTGCGGGGGAGACAGCGGAAGTGAGACTCCCGCGACAGCGCTGCCACATGCACAAAGCACACAGACTGAACAAAGAGAGAGGAATATTTCCCCCCCCCTCCCCCAGTCTTGGTCAGTTCTGGGTTCTGTAAGTGTTGCATGTACAAAGCGTTACAAAGGTGATGTGGGTTTTTTTTAAGTTGAGGGCCCCCCTTTGAAAATAGTGAGTGATCCTGAAATGGATCAGAGAGGCAACAGAGAGTGCACTGAACTGGGAATCCGGAGAGCTGGGGTCTAGTCTTAGGGCTGCCATTGACCTGCTCTGTGACCATGAGCAAATCCCTTCCCTTCTCTGAGCCGTTGTCCCCCCCACCCTTTGTCTGCCTTGTGAGCTGTGTGGGGCAAGGGCTCTCTTACTGCATGTATGTACAGCATCCAACACAATGACCCTGATCACAGCTGGGCCCTCCAGTAATATACTTAATGGGAGGGGAGTTATAGCTGGGGATCTATAGATCTGGTAGAAACTAGTAGGGATCGCTTGGTGCCTAGGAGGGCACCGCAAAGCCTTGGTCAGAGCTGATTAGCTCCCTCCCTATCTGCCGGTCAATGAAAGGAGAGGAATAGACGTGAAAGCTGCTGGCAGCTCTGTACTGCTGTGTTTCCCTCACTGGAGCATACCTGTCACTTGCCACACCACAACAATTCTGCTGGTGCTGCTTCCTGGGGTGTTTTCACCTCTTCCTTTAGGGCCATGGGGAGGAGAAGCTTTCACAAATCCATCAGGGGCAGAGAATTCTGGAGAGCAAACAGACCTGGACTGTCGTGCCCTTACTCACATTGGCTTCAGTGGAGTACGGTTCTATGCACTATGAGCAAGGGCAGCAGAATCTAGGCTTGGGTGAGGAAGGGGGTAAACAAGCAGCGATGGTTATTTCATCCTCTCTGTGCAAGTTGATCTGAGCTGTTTGCACAGGAACGTGCTTAGAAGGAAAAAAAAAAGTCCTGAAGTGTTTCAGTGGCAATTGTGTGCAACGTTCTCCCATGGTCTTGTGTGGAGTGTCACGTGGAAACGCCTGCTGTTGCCACTAAGATGTGACAGCTGCTTCTGAGTGTGCGATGCTTGTGGTTGCAGGTGCCGGTGACATTTGATGACGTCTCCGTCTATTTCTCCGAGCAGGAGTGGGAGAACTTAGATGCATGGCAGAAGGAGCTTTACAGGAATGTGATGAAGGGGAACTATGAAGCCCTGATCTCCCTGGGTAAGGATCTGTTTACTCTCATGAAGTCTGTGATCTTTGACGTACCAGATTTGCTGTGGGTGTGGGTTATTTTGAGGTCTCTGCCTTCTGATGGCTGATGAGAGACTGTATGACTCAAGTGAATTGAACGTCATCTATCCTGCACGGGGCCCTTCCCTGCATCTGGGCGAGGGCATCTGTGTGCCAGTGTCTCTACATGGAGGTGAGTCCTGACGGCCTCCCATCAGCTAGTCCTTTCTGCTCCTTGCCCCGCTGGGGGCAGTCATGTGAGCTGATCCCAGACGGCATGAGCAGGGCTCCGCTCACTGACCCAGTGGGGTGGGGCGAGCAGCTTTACTGTTGCCATGTTTGCCTCTGTTCCTCTTCCCCATCCCATCACCTTCAGCGACCAGAGGGGGTTGGTCTGAAATCCTTTCCAGCTCCATATACCCTGTAGCCGGCGAGTGTCGATCTCTCTTTCCGTGAACAGACTATGCCATCTCCAAGCCCGACATCCTGTCCCAGATTGAACAGGGAGAGGAGCCATGCGTCGGGGATCAGGGGGATGCCGAGAGGCGAGAGATCCCTCTGGACCCCTGCTCAGGTGAGTTATAGACAGCCTCACAAAATGACTGGATGGTTTTCTAAAAGCTCTGCTGTAGGAATTGTGGGGACGTTCTCTGGCCTGTGCGACATATGAGGCCAGACTGGGTGATCACCATGGTCCCTTCTGGCCTTGGGATCTATGAAAGAGGCCTGGGTTCCAGCCCTAGTAGTCACTGACCTACCGCAGTGCTCCCGTAATAAAAGAGATAATGCACGGCCCTTTCTGTGGTTGTGCATTCTGCAAGGCTGGGCTCTCCAGGCCGCAGCGTACTGTCTGCACCCTGTGGGCGGGGGAAGAAAGCCGTGTGTTCCAGCTGGAGCTGATGTTCAGCAGAGCCCTGAAATATGCAGTCAGCGGTTTTCACGCACCAGTGTGTCTTCGCACAGCCTCAGTGCCTAGCCTGCACTGATGACAGCGAGCTGTCCCCTAGTGATGGGCGCTTGCCCGCTGACACTCTCACCACCTGCCCGCAGGAAGAAGGACATGGGGGTTGACCAGGGGGCGGTCTGCACTGAGGGCACTGAATGGGCGGTGATGGCGGTGGGAGGTTTCCCTATAACTCTGTGCAGACAAGGCCTTAGATCAGAAAAACACACAACCAGCCCCCTGGCCGCAGTCAGTCACCGCCCCTTCATAGGCTAGCCTGGGGCATCCGGGACGTCATTGTTTCCGAAGGTGTCCTGCATCCCCCGCCGGTGCACTGACTCCTGTCTGGGTTCTCTCTGGATTGCAGTGGATGCCGGGGTGGTGATCAAAGTGGAGGAGGAGAATCCTCAGGAGGAGCTGGAGACCTTGGAGCTACCAAGGACGTTGCTGGAAATGGAGGTTTTCCAGTGTCCGGAGCAGGGAACAGCCCACGAGGAGAGTCCGTTCAGCCCTGCGAGGGAGCTGGCAGACCTGCCTGCGAACAGCCTGAGGGAGCCTGCTCTGCATGACATGGATTTCCAGGAGCTCAAGCCATTGCTCGTCCCCCCGCAGAGCCCCGCGCCGGCGAGGCTGTTCATATGTGCCGAGTGTGGGAAGAGCTTCCGAAGCCGGCAGCATCTTGGCCTGCATCAGCGGGACCACGCGGGAGAGGGGCCCTGCCCGCTGCGGGCTGGGGAGAGCGTCACCCTAAAACACAGCCCCAGAGCCCAGCCGGGGGCCCAGGTGGGTGGCAAACCCTACAAGTGCTCCGAGTGCGAGCGCAGCTTCTGCCACCAGTCCAGCCTGCGGAAGCACGGCCTGTCGCACACCGGGGAGCGGCCCTACACCTGCGCCGAGTGCCGGAAGAGCTTCAAGCAGAAGGTGAGCCTGGTGATACACCAGAAGGTCCACTCGGGCAGGAGTGAGGGCTCCTTCGTCTGCATGCAGTGCGGCAAGTACTTCAGCCACCACTCCAACCTGACGCGGCACCTGCGGATCCACACGGGGGAGCGGCCCTACAAATGCACTGCGTGCGAGAAGAGCTTCACGCGCAACCAGTACCTGGTGGAGCACCAGCGCATGCACGCGGGCGTGCGCCCCTACCACTGCGCCGAGTGCGGCAAGAGTTTCCGCTACAAGCGCTCGCTCTACTACCACCAGAACATCCACGCTGGCAAGGGCTTCCCCCAGCCAGGCTCGCCGGACCCCGGGCCGGGGATGGGCCACATGGGGTAACCCGTGCCCTGTGGGGTTGACGGGGGGCTGCCTCCCTCCAAAAGCAATGCCCGTGAGCCCCGGCCCGCTGGGACCGCAGCACGCACGGTTTGAAACGAGTCTGCACCGGGCAAGGCACGGCCCCTTTATAGCCAGTGGCTCTTTCAGGAGCTAAGCTCTATTTTGGGTGCAGCCTTTTATTAACAGAAGCAGGCCTGTCCGACTGACTTTAAAACAGAGGCGGCCGAGGGGCCCTGTTCTGGACTCGGCCGTCAGACCCTAGCTGGGTGAGGAGTGGGGGTGATTTGTAGGGGATATGGGGCCCTTCTAGCCCTACCTCCACCAAGTTGTTCCCACTGATGGGGGGTGGGGGGAGGCGCTGATTTCCCTGCAGTATCCCAGTCCTCTTGTGACTGAGTGGCAAAAGGCGCTGGCAGCACAGGAAGGGGGTGTCTGTGTCCCAGACTCTGAATCTCTTGCAGTCCATGGAGAAGCGGGGGCAATAACGATTCTGACCCATCACGTGGAACCAGAGTCTATGGCCTGGATTAGGAAACGCCAGCTCCCAGCTTGGGTTTCAAGGCTGTAGCCCAGGGATCCCCTGGCTCATGGATGTTCAGATATTCAGCTCCCACATTTTGCTGCTCTGTCGGATCCTGGGAATCTGAGCAGGACCCGTGTATTCTCTTCCCAGGGGCCGGGGGCGACCCAGCCTTAGTGACCATCCTCCTCCTCCTCTAGGAATTTTGCTCAGAATTCCTCCCTTGCCTGGGCTCCTCCACACTTCTCCACCAGAATCATTACCATCCTTTGTCTTTATTCATAAAAGGCGTCACCTGCCGCTCGTTTCAGCGTGTGAAATCCGGGAGCGGACGTGCACCATCTCCACTTGCCCATGGCTCAGGATGCAGACAGGCGTCCTTGTGAGGTGTACAACACACAGCAGGACATACAGCGAGATCTGTTTGAAAGGAGCACCTCTGAGGGATGTCACCTCCTGGTGATCTGCCCTCACGCCAGGACCCTAAGGATGTAATTTTCAGTGTAGAGACATGACTCCTTAACTATTCTCCATACGCCAGGATTATGATGCCCAGTAGCTACTGGCTCAGTGGAGACCTCGTGTGCTACGCTCCAGTGAACTCTTACACATACATCCAACCCAGGGGATCCCCGTAAAACCCTCTGCCAGTGAGCTCCAAGAGCTTGGGAGGTCAGAAGCCCGTCTACATTGTAACCTTCCCCCACCCCAAGGCCATTCCCGTGAGATGGGCCTGCGCACCCCACGTGGAGCACAGATCCCACTCCTCTGCTTCAGCAGCACCGAGAAGGGATGTCCCCCACAGTGCCTGAGGCACACGAGCACTGGGGCCCCGGGAGCCGTGGCATGAGAAGGACCCAGGTGGGTGGTATGGAGCAGAGCGGAAGCAAAGAAGGGGAGGAGGCCAGGAGGGAGGAGTTTGGTGGGTTGGAGGGTCCATGGAATGAGGTTCCCACAAAACCCTGTGAGATAAGGCAGGGTCATCATCCCCCTTCTACAGCTGGGGGAACTGAGGCACAGAGTGGCTAAGTGACTCACCCAAGGTCACTCAGGAAGTTTGTGGCATAGCAGGGAATTGAAACAAGGCCACTGAAGTCCTAGGTTGGTACCCTACCCACTGGGCCATGCTGCCTCTCACCTGCTACATTGCCATTTGTGGAAGAGGGAGGGTGGGTCGATAGCAACAAAATTCTGGTCTAGGCTCAATTTTGTTTTTGGCCACAGGGGATGTTAGAAACAATCCACCCAGCCGTCTAGCTGAGTCACGTGACTTCGCCCCGGCCAGTGGCGGAGCTGGCTGCAGGAGTCCAGCCTTGCTTTGGGCCAGGCTTGGAGTCTCCATGGACGGCCACCGAGTGCTGGTTGGTCGGTGAGGGATTTCTGTGCCAGCGAAGCCTGTTGTAGCACTGCTAGGGAGCCTCTGTCTGAAACCAAAGGGAAGCCGGCTTTAAAGGGACCCCACTAACCAGGCTTTCCGAAGTGTGCAAGGATATGGGGGGAAGCTATGAACTGGTTGTGACTGGGGAGATTTCCTGGTGGGCCATGGGTGCTCCTCTGCGGGTTTTCCCTTTTTGCAATTTCTTCACTCCGAACCCCCGGTGTCCTTGAGTGATAGAGAGCTGCCACTTCCCCATTGCCAGCCCTACTGCTGATGTGAGACCCCCTTCCTGTCTGTAACACTTAACTCCACCTTTACCCTCCGCCTCCATGAACAGTAAGCCGTGGATTTGGCTAGGTGTGTTTGTGGTGACTGTCCGTTTAGACTGTGCATTCCTTATAGCACCGACCCCGTATTCTGTTTCCTGGCACTTAATAAAGAATTATTATTCCCGCACAGTGTAACTAGTATGTTCGTTTTCACAATGTAAGAACAACACACTTGAACTCAGCACAGCCCGGCTGGGCTGAGCCAGTGGGGTGACACAGCTTTGGGGCCTGAGCTACTTCCAGGGGAAGTGAGGAGCGAGGCAAATGGGGGGCAGGGGGCAGGGTAAGATGGGAGGCCAAGAGTACTGCAGGAGAGCGGAGAAAAAGAAGGGCAAACTTTGCAGAACAGGGAGGGGGCTGGGGAGTCCTGAAAGGGATGGAATAATGTACTCTGAAGCTTGGTGGGGGAAAACTGAGAGGTGGCCTGGACACGTTCAGGCTCTAACCCTGCTGTGAGATTCATGGCCGCGGATCCCACTGCAAGGGCAAGATCTTGATTTTTCTTCCATGCAAAACATGACAGAGTCACTGCCTCCATCCCTGGCAGAAGAGCTGGTGAAACCCACCAGCCTGGGCAAGGATGTTTCAGGTCATTTTTCAGACCAAACCACTGCCTGTGCTTTGGTTGTGGGTGTGGCCAGTTTTCTCATTTGTCGGGGCCAGCCCCTTGGTCTGAGCAGGGTCCTTGCAGGGTGTCATCACAGCGTCTCAGCTGCCAGATTGTTCTCCCTGAGCAAACAGCATCAGCTGGGGTCTCAGGCCAATGCCATAGGACCTGGTACTTTTCCTCAGGGGCGCTATCTGGGAGAACTGTTCAAGTAAAGTCATTGCTGCCAATGGGGTTCCCATTTTCATCTCAGATCATAGCTATCCCCATCACGAATCTCATAGCTTTTGGGTAATGAGGCAGAACCAACCTCCCATGGAACACCACCTTCCTGGAAACATTGCCAGAACATCTCTTCTACCATACCCAGAGTGCTGCGAACAGCTGCTTTGACTTGCGCATAATCTAGGGCGGTAACAGGGTTTAAAGCATGATAAGCCGTTTGTGCTGTCCCGGTTAGATCCAGGGCCAGCAAAACCGCCTGTTATTTGAAGGGCCACCTGGCTGCTGCAGCGACCTGCTCACAGGTTTCAAGGAAGGCTATCAGGCTCTGTCTCTGTCAGCCTGCTGGGAATGAGGCTCACTTCTGACCAAGGCTCGTTGGTCCTGTTGTAGCGGGCAGCCGTGGTATGGTGACCCCCTGTTGTACTAGCTGCTGCTGTTGGGCTGTTAGATCATGGATTCACTGCTGCTGCTTTTTCATTCAAACTTCTTTTCAGATGAAAAATTGCCTGGTTTTTAAACTGAAAATGTACATGAAAAGCTTTTTGGGTTTTTGTTGTTTTTTCTTCTTTCTGAATTTGTTCAGGTTTTTTTGTCAAAATGAAAATGTCAAATTTTGTGTTTTGCTTTTCTCCTTTTTTTGCTACGGAATGCCAGAAATCAAATCAGTTCTCGGTCTGGGGCTCCTTCTTCCCCATTTTTTTTATTCTTCCTTTTCCCACATGCTAACTTTTCAAAACATCCCCAACTCTGGCAAGAGGAAAAAGCAGATCATGTGGCTCTGCCATGCTGTAACTATTCCAGAGTTGGAAAAGTTTTGAAAAGTTACAGATGGGCAAAAGGAAAAATGAAAAGCGGAGAAACCCCAAAGCCTAGCCATCATTCATTTTATTACACTCAGGAGCAAGAAAGAAAAAAGAGGGAGTAAAGGGAGAAAACAGCAAATCCTAATTTTTTTAAAATAGTGTGAACATTTTTAGAAAAATATAACAATTGTTCCATTTTGACCCTGTAAAATGGAAACAACTTTGAAATTTTTGCAAAATTGTTTTTCTACTTTTTGACCCGCTCATAGGAATGAAGGTCATTGACCGAATCAGTGCCATCCAATCTGCCTGCGCTGGCTATGAACCTTCACGTATATAAACCCAGCTGCATACTGCACAACAAGTGCAATCCCTGTACAGCTTCACCAGACCCACACAGGCAAGCATGGAAGGCTAGGATGGTGGGAAGGCTAAGGCAGGGTGAGGAGTGGGAGCCAGGTATATGCATAACCTGTGTTGCAGGCAAAGGGGGGGGGAGTTACTGTAAAGCACCAAGCCCCCAAACCAACCAACCAACCACCATAGCTAAAATTCATGAAAAATCGATGGCTTAAATTCCCATCACTAATGGGTGATTTGGGTGCCCTGATTTTCAACATGATGCCCAATGTGAGTCATCTTAAAGGGGTCTGATATTCAGTGGCATGTTGCTCAGCAATTAAAGACCTTGGGCCCCATTCACAGATTTCAGTCTGGAAACCCAAACACGTCCCCTCAAATCACGAGTTGTTTCTGAAACATGAAGTCTGTGCCAATCTGATCAGAACAGAGCATAAGAGCATAAGAACAGCCACACTGGGTCAGACCAGTGGTCCATCCAGCACAGTGTCCTGTCTTCCGACAGTGGCCAGTGCCAGATTCTTCAGAAGTAATGAACAGAACAGGGCAATTATCAGGTGATCCATCCCCCATCATCCAATCCCAGCTTCTGGCACCCAGAGGTTTAGGGACACCCAGAGCATGAGGTCGCATCCCTGACCATCCTGGCAAATCGCCATTGATGGACCTATCCTCCAGGAACTTCACAAATTCTTTTTTGAACCCAATAATATTTTTGGACTTAACAGTGAAATCCACAGGTTGACTGCGTTGTGTGAAGAATTACTTCCTTAGGTTTGTTTTAAACCTGCTGCCTGTTAATTTCATTGGTTGACCCCTGGTTCTTGTGTCATATGAAGGGGTAAGTAACACTGCCCTATTTGCTTTTTCCACACCATTCCTGATGAAAAACCTCTGCCAAAGCCCCCCTTAGTTGTCTCTTTTCTAAGCTGAACAGTCCCAATCTTTGTAATCTCTCCTCACATGGAAGTTGTTCCATACCCCTAATCATTTTTGTTGCCCTTTCCTGTACCTTTTCCAATTCTAATATATCTTTTTTGAGTTGGGGTGACCAGAACTACATGCAGTGTTCAAGGTGTGGGTGTCCCATGGATTCATAAGTGGCATTATGTTATTTTCTGTCATTTTATCAATCCTTTTCCTAATGGTTCCTAACATTGTGTTGGCTTTTTTGACTGCCACTACACATCAGGAGCTGTCCTATTAAAGCCTTCTACTTTCAGCTGTAAATCTCAGACCAGCTTGAAGCGATACTAACTCTGTTTTACAGATGGACCCACAGAAGCCACGTGATCTTATGAGATTTACAAGGGTCAGCCCCAAAGTTTGAAACACTGCCTTTTAGTTTAGACACCAATATCTTCTTCCAGGGTACCACGCAGCAACTGAGGCAAGTCAATTTTCTGTCGTTTCCCTTCTGTAAAATGTGGCCAGTGGTATTTGGTGCTTCTCTAGCATCTGCAGATCCCAACGCACTTTAGAAAGGGGGAGGGGCAGAGAAACGAATGAGTAGGCCCATTTTGGGGGGGACTTGCCCAGAAAACAAGTTCACATGCACAACTTGTAAAGTGCAACCTGTCTCACTGACTGTGTGCCTGAAAAGATCTTTACATCCACTACATGGCTGCATTTGCCACCCATGTATGTGACGCACAGCAGACCTGCACTGTGAACATGCTGTCTAAAGTGCTTAAAAATAAACATATTAAGCTTTGTTTTTTTTCTCTCTTAAAAGTTCCCACTTTAGTTGTAGCAGCAACTTCTGGGCCAGCAAGGAACATTGGTGTAGATGGCTGCTGGCATTTCAACAAGCTTGTCATCTCGCCTTGCTCAAAGCAGGTCTACAAAACACAGTGGCTCAACAAACTCTGTTGTCTCTGCACTAGTGTGGCCATCTGTGGGCAAAGATTGAAGCTTCCCAGTAAAAGAGGAAAAATCAGGAGAGACACCAACCCAATTTGGAGTACAACTTGGTTTATACTGTAATTTTCACTCAGTGGAAAGAGATCCCTTTCCCCATGCAGGCAGGGGAATCCCTGACCCTCCCTCTTGTCCTCTTCACCCACACCCTCTCTCTCTCTCTCTCTCTCCAAATGTGTGCGCACATTTCAGGACGACTCACAATGGCAAACTAAAGGTAAGTGGAACACCATCCTTCCCTCTGGGGTTGGGCTTACACTAAAGCAGCATTTCCTGAAGTGGACGGTGGGAAGGCCTCTCAATTGTTCTCCGTAATCTCAGCTTAATAAAAAGTAAAAAGAAGTCTCTAGCTGCTGTTGTGTAAAAAACAAGTTCAAAATGTGTCCTGAGATTAAGTGGTGCAGAAAATGTGTGCCTGAGTTTGCAGAGAGTCTGAACTCTGAGCTCAGATCACTTAGTAAGCTGGGCACAAGCAAACACTATGTGCTTTACCACAGTGAATATAAATGTGTACATCTGGGAACAAAGCTGTGGGCCATACTTACACAATTCTCTGGGGAGCAGGGACTCTGAAAAAGGTTTGGAGTTCATGGTGGAGAATCAGCTGAACAAAAGCTCCCAGTGTGATGCTGTGGCTAAAAGGGCTAATGCCCTCCTGGAATGCATAAATAGGAGACTTTCGAGAAGTAGAGAGATTATTTTACTTCTGTATTTGGCACTGTGGTAACCACTGCTGAAATCCTGGGTCCAATCCTGATAGCCACAGTTCAAGAAGGATGTTGAGAAAAGCCCAGCTCGACAAAGCCCTGGGTGGGATGATTTAGTTGGGGTTGGTCCTGCTTTGAGCAGGTGATTGGACTAGACGCCTCCTGTGGTCCCTTCCAACTCTCATCTGCTATGGCTCTATGACAAATTGGAGAGGGTTCAGAAAAGAGCCATGAGAACAACTAAAGATGTAGAAAACCTGCCTTATGGTGATAGACTTAATGAGCTCAACCTATTTAGCTTAGCAAAGAGAAGGTTAAGGGTGACTTGATTACTGTCTATAAGTACCTACCTGGGAAAAATATGTAACAATGGACTCTTCAGTCCAGCAGACAAAAGTGGAACAGAATCCAGTGGCCAGAAGCTGAAGCTAAACAAATTCAGACTGGAAATGAGGTGTAAATTCTGAATGGTGAAAGTAATTACGCACTGGAACAATCTACCAAGGGCCGTAGTGGATTCTGCATCACCGACCATTTTAAAGCCAAGAGAGGATGTTTTTAAAGAATCTGCTCTGCTAATTACACTGAGGAAGTTCTCTGGCCTGCGTGATCCAGCAGGTCAGACTAGACAATTACAGCAGTCCCTTTTGTGCTTGGACTCTATGAATGGCTCTTCCCAACACATTTGTCTCGGGGGGGGGGTGGCCCCTCAGATGCTGATGGTGACTGTCTAAATGGCATCATTGTAAACTGTTGTTGGCTGGTGAAGAGGAACCACAGAGTGTAGGAGGTTAGGTGGGACAGAGCAGCGCTGCCTGGAGGCTCATTTCTGGATGGCAGAGATGAACGATGCCATTGAAAGCAGCTGTTGGAATCCCTCAACCCCACCATGCCCTTTTCTGACTTTGTCATAGAGCTGAAGGGCAATCCCTGCCTCAGGGCTGGGCTTGGCCTGGTTGGGGTAGGCATAACTCTGGGTTAGGCCCATAAGGGGGTCCAGTTTGGGATGGCTTTTCACCAAAACTACAGAATCACCTTGGAGGTGCCCAACAAGAACAAGAGTTACAGCTGCTGCTGAGCTGGATCTCACACTATGCCAAGCAGACTCAACCTCTGACTGTGGATACTTCACACCTGCACTGTGAGAGCAGGTGTGTCAGCACCAAATTGAACTTTATCCCAGACCAGGGATCAGTCACTCCATCTAACATCAGAGGAAGTGGATCGGCACCCCGCAGAACTGAGGAAAACAAATGATCTGCACACAAGGACCTCAGGAGTCAATGTTCCCAGCCCTGGGCACCAAGAGAATCATCTTCGTCATCCTCCCAGAAGCCAGGGAATTGGTTCTGAGGCAACTGGTTGTGTACCCAGCCATCGGTGTTGAATATTTGATGGCCATTTGGTTTCCCATGCCAGCGGTGTCTGCTTGCTTCTGTGGTGCTGGAGAAAGGGATCTCTGAGACGATCATCCAGGATGCAAAGGGGTTCATCGCAATGCTCAAAGGGTATAGTGAGAGGGGAACCCCCCAGAGGAAAGGATATTTGCTTTTACAGCTCCTGGGCTGTAGGAAAAGCAGCTTCATCACAGCCCTGACGGGAGAGCTGGAGTATGGCTCGGGGGTCAGTCCTGACTTTTTAAGGGCAGGTACTTTATTCCTGCTGGTGTGCTCAGCCTGCTGAGCATCAGTGACTGCACCGACTGCCTCTGCCACCTCCTCCGCCTGGCACCGCAGCAGAGGACCTGGCCACGGCCGTCGTCAGCCAGGATCTCACTGCAGAGACCTCAAGTGCATGGGACATCTGATCTCCTCAGCACCCTGCATGGTGTGGCCTCCGGAAGCCAAGAAGACTCTTCATGCCCACCGCCCACGCAGCCAGGTGGGGCCCAGCCCTGCTCGGGAGGCGCTGAGTGGTACACGGGGCACATTTCAGCTCGGGTGGCCGGCTTCGGTGGGGGCACGTCTGGGGGGCCATCACCGCTCAGCCCCGGTCGGGGACGGGTGAGGGGGGCTGGCCAGCCTGGCGCAGGGGCTGCTCGGCGGGGGCGGGCATGGGCCAGGCTTTCCCCTACCCAGGGGTCCCCCGCCCCCACCGCGGGGCGCGGAGCCTCCAGTGACCGCCCCCGGGCGGTGCTACCACCGCAGCGCCGGGGCTGGGGTCCCCGGGGGCGGCCCGCAGGCGAGCCCCGCGTCCCCGGGCGGGTGCCGCGTCAGGCCAGACCGGGCCGCAGCGCCGCTCGTCGCAGCCGAGGAACCGCTTCCCCGCCGGCCCGGCCCCGCTCCCCGCC
>ML675603.1:555318-569256 GCA_007922155.1 Mesoclemmys tuberculata | reverse complement strand
GGGCCGCGAGCGGGGCCGGTCCGGGCCTGCGGCTGCTTTGGGGCAGACAGGCCGGCGGACGGCGCTCCCACGGGCTGTTCCCTGGAAGTCGCGGCCGGAGCCCGGCCCAGGCGGACCCAGCCCACCGCCGCTGCCCGGCCCGCCGCAGGCCCTTCGCGATCGCGCCCCGGGGCTCCGCTCCCGGCCGGCGCTGGCTGGGGCAAAGCAGCCGCAGGCCCGGACCGGCCCCGCTCGCGGCCCCGGCGAGTCGAACGCGGCAGCGGCGCCTTCTCCGCGCGGTTTCGCCCTGGCCGCGCGGCCGCTGCTTGCTGCCTTCTCCGCAGGGCTCTTCGGCGATGGCAGGGGGTGGCAGGGCAGGCCACGCCGTGCAGACCTGTGAGCCCCCCACAGGTCTGTTTTCCAGCCCGCTAACGTTACCACCCCTGTCGAGGGGGGGAATGTTACCTTAGCCGCTCTACAGCCGTGTCCATCAAAACTAAATTCAAATAAACAGCTGTAAATACTTGCCAGGGCTTAGGGAGCTGTAGTTATTTCACTGGTTGAGAAATGGAGAACAACAGGCAGGCCCCCGACATTCAGCCCTGAAATCTCAGGTGCTCAGGCTGTGCTCTAAGAAATCTTCCCCTGGCCTTTTGTCTGTCAGCTAGGAAGTGACTTGAGCTACAGGGGTCCAAGGCACTTTGACATAGAAGTCCAAGGGCCCATGTGTGGGGGCAGCGGTATCTAAACTGATTGAGTTAATTTGGTACAATGATCTCACGCAGGCTTGGGCTTGGGCCATGGAGTCGGGGCACTCAACTGCTCTGCCATCCCATTTTGTCCCCAAGCGAACTGCTGTGGGAGAGACCCAGCTGCAAACCGCAGAGATCTCCTTGTGGACGGTAGTGGCTGCAATTCAAGCGGTGGAGAGGAAGGTGGAGTCCCACGCCACACAGTTACTGAGTCTGGAGGGGAGAACTGGGACAGCTGAGAAGAAAATATCTGACACGGAGAAAGGAATGATGGAATTTAGTAATCAACTGGCCGTGGTGGGAACTCTGATCCAGGAGTATGGGCGGCTGCAGAGGAGGGTGGAGAACATGGAGAACCTGCTGAAGAACAGGAACTTCTGGATTCTGAGGCTTCCCCCAGGTGCTAAGGGGGAAGTTCCCAAGGTAACAACATCCCTGCCAGTGCTGAGGAGGAGCCATAAAGTCTTGAAGCTGGATCAGATATTGAAAGGGGAATTGAAGAGAAATGATCCTCTTTTGTATCTTCTGTGCCATTTTATTTTAATATCATTTGGAGTGTGTGGTTTTCCTCCTCTGCTCTCTGGCTCCTTTCATCTTCGCTTTCCAAATTATTTGGATTCTGCTCCATCCTGGCTTCTCTGGTTTGGGCAGAGCTAAGAGGAATAAGAAGGCCTTTTGCAAATTTATCCGAGGAAAGAAACTGATAAATGATCAGCACTTCTGGCATGTTAGACTGCTTAATTGCTCTTTTAAATCTGTCTAATCAGAAAAATAAAACAAGATGTTTGAGCAGTGAAGGAGCAAGGAAGGCTTTGATTTGTAGCTGTTGATGTATATTTAAAACAAATTCAGGTAAGGAGGCTATATTATATCTGAGCAAGTCAGGGTAACGTGATCCTAGGGGCCAAGAGGACCAGAAGCAATAAGCACTGTAGGTTAACAAAGGTTAACAAAACATATTTTGCCATATAGATTTGCTCATTTTTTTGAGATTGAATCACAAGATTCTCACCCGATTTAGCACACTCCAGCTCAGGATGGGTAATCCTACTGAAGTCACGTGAGTAAGGGCTTCCTCCGTGATTGAGGGCTTGGAGGATGGTGCCCTTTATGCTCTGTCTGAACATAAATAAAGCATTTAATTTATTGTCTTGTATTTGTACTACAAGCATTAATCCAGATTGGTTGGATACTGGCATCGGTACCTAGATGGAAAACTGATGGAAGATCCATAAACAAAGGGCAAACCCCAATTAAGCTGATCTTGTGATGTTAACATGGTGTTTTGTTTTTAATTCCTTACCTATATGACAAATAGTGGTTGTGATTTCAGGTGCCGGTGACGTTCGATGATGTTTCCGTCTATTTCTCCGAGCAGGAGTGGGGGAATTTGGATGACTGGCAGAAAGACCTTTACAAGACCGTGATGAAAGGCAACTATGAATCTTTGATCTCGCTGGGTAAGGCTCATTTTTCGCTCATCGGTTAAAATTTCAGTGATCTCTGAGGTAAACAGATGGGCTCTGGTTCTGGGTTGGTCTCAAATCCTTTTGTCTTCTGGTGAACCCGGATGGCACAAAAGGGTCGTAATCTGACATGGAGCCTTTTGCTTCTCTATTGCTAGCTCAGCTGAAGGCCAGTGTGACAGTGACGGAAAGACGGCCTGGAAGTGGCGGTGTATCTGCCACAGAATTATGGCCCTTCTGATTGGTGCTTTTGGTGGCAGTCTGAAGAGACACCAAGGGCTGAATGTACCCTTGAGATGGTCCTTCTGGAGCTGGATTGCAACTGGCAGAGGGGAGGACCTTGCAGTGCTGCTGTTAGTGCTATATCCATTCTGTGGATAGAGGCCTCCAGGCCATAGGGCTGTGCTACAGGCACCTTTCACCAGCCAGGATTATTCCAGTGGAGTGGCACCTGTAGCCTTCAGCTTACACTCCGCACCTTCGTTCCAGTCAGCAGAGAGCGAGAGACCTGCAGCGACCGCTCCGCCTGCAGCTTTCCAGCTCCAAATAACGGTTGCACGTAGCTGCGCATGTTCAACTGCCTGTCCTGGTACTGGCCGCGTCCCTGGTGCGGTGCAGATGCGGTTGACCACCCCAGGCCTGCTCTGTGCATTGTGACTGTGCTCTGACATTAGTGCCGTTGGAGGGGCTGGAATAGGCAGAGGTCTGTGACGTGTGGCGCCGGTGCTCTTGCCAATGGTGGTGGGTGCGGATTCAGGTGCTCGCTGTCATTGCTTTGCTGTGCTGGGTGTTTTCTCTCTCTCAGCTTTTGGATTGGACTCCCAGCTTTGAACGTGTCTTGCAGTTTCTGGTATCACCGACCTCCAGGGCAGAAAGCTCAGCAGAAGGAAGGATGCAGTAGTCAGGAAACTGATACACAGCGCATCTGAGAGCTTTATTCTGTTGTGCCTTTGGAATTTGAATTCCAGCCCCACCCTCCCAGCAGCCGGCTCTCTCCCTGCTTATGTGAGGGCATTGCAGCTTGACATAGGCATGCAAAAACAGTGGGTCTGTGCTTCCCACTGTTCTTCCTGCTGGAAGTGTGGGGCTGTGGGCCCCTTCACAGAGAGAGAGGGAGAAGTTCCTCATTCCCACTCTTCCCTGCACCTGAGCTGGGAGGGCAGATTGGTTTAAAATCGCTCTTGCTTGTCTGTGAGTAATATTTAGTGCCTGTGAATAACCCTCCCACCCCTTCCTGTCCTCTCACATGACCAGACTACGCCATCTCCAAACCCGACCTTCTGTCCAGAATTGAACGGGGCGAGGAGCCGTGGGGGGGGCACCAAGAGGACTCAGAGGAGAGAGAGATTCCAATGGATCCCAGCACAGGTGAGTTATGTGGAATGTCATAAAGTGCTTTGCTGGCAGATGTAGGAGAGGAAGGATTGCCCAGTGGTCAGGGCGCCAGCCTGGGACTTGGGAGATCCTGGTTCAATTCCTTCTCTGCCGTGGGCTTTCTTTGGGACCTTGGTGTCCACAAGCCTCATCTGCAAAATGCAGTTCCCTGCCTCACAGAGGTGTTCTGAGAATAAATACTTGGCGTGAGGACTCTCATACTATAGTCATGGAGGCTTGGTTAGTATGCCAGGTACATAGGTAAAGCAGAGTTGGTTGCACAGATAGAGAAGGGGGGGCAGTGCGAGGTGGGAGCTGCCTCCAGCTGTGGAGTGTGAGGTGGTTCTTTATTCATCGGGCATGCGGGATGCCACAGAGACAGCCAGGAGTGAAGCAGCAGAGTTGGCTGGGTTGGAAGAAGTTCAGCAAGCCAGGATGGAGAGAGCCCTGCAGTGGTTTGGAGATGGGAAAGAAGCCAGGAAAGCTTATGTCTCCTCTCCAGAGCAGAATAGGCTGAGCTCCCTGGCATTTAAAGAGCCAGGAATTAGGAAATGTACCACAGGAAGATTTGTACTAGGTGCAGGAGTAAGGTAGGAACCTCATTTCAGCAGAGACGGGAAGGTAAGGACTGGGTCTCTAGGTGCCACTTTTCATATTCCTTATGCCCACGGGCCAAGGTTTTCCAAAGGGACTAGTAACTCTCGGTGCCATAATGTTTGGGTGCCCAACTTGGGACAATTTAGAGGCCTGGGTTTTTTTTTTTTCAGCAAGAGCCCAGCACCTGCTCTGTGAAAATCAGGTCTATTTATAGCTCCCAGGTCCAGCACCCCCAAACTGAAACACCCAGAATGACTCAGTGCTTTGGAAAGTCTTGGTCTAAGGGAGCTTGCTACGCCCATTTTATAAGTGCAAACAGCCATGAAATCCAGCGTGGCTCCCCAGCACACGTGCCAAAAATCAGGAACCTACACGAGTTGAGTCATGAGAAAAGGCAACAAAAATGACTAGGGGGCTGGAGCACAAGACTTATGAGGAGAGGCTGAAAGAACTAGGCCTGTTTAGTCTGCAGAAGAGAAGAATGAGGGGGGATTTGATAGCAGCCTTTAACTACCTGAAAGGGGGTTCCAGGGAGGATGGAGCTAGGCGGTTTTCAGTGGTGGCAGATGACAGAACAAGGAGCAACGGTCTGAAGTTGCAGTGGGGGAGGTCTAGGTTGGACATTAGGGAAAAGTTTTTCACTAGGAGGGTGGTGAAGCACTGGAATGGGTTACCTAGGGAGGTGGTGGCATCTCCATCTTTAGAGGTTTTTAAGCTGAGGTTTGACAAAACCCTTGCCGGGCTGATTTAGCTGAGGATAGTCCTGCTTTGGGCAGGGGGTTGGACTAGATGACCTCTGGAGGTCCCTTCCAACTCTAATATTCTATGATAAAAAACCATCTTCACTGCCTTATTTTGTGCATATCGCTCACTTGCTCTGATCTCTCCCTGCATCATGTTGTACCTAGCCCAGACTGTAGGCTCCTTTGAGCACAGGCCTTGTCTCAGTTCTCTCTGTAAAACACCTTATGCACTTGGGGTGCTATATGTAAACATTAGCTAATAGAACCGTGTGAATGGGTGGATGTTAGCTAATCACAGTATAATTTCTCTCCTGCAAACAGAATCACTGAGCCTTACACATGACACTGTATCGTGGGTAAAACAAGAAGATTTGTATGTCAGGGATCAGTGGGAGTCGGAGGAGAGAGAGATCTCTACAGAGCCCAGCACGGGTGAGTGGGTGATTGGAATGACTCAAAACAGTGAGTGCAACAGGAATCTGTCAATCAAAAGAGACTTTTGCCAGCTCTTATAGTTCTGTCTATTTAGACATTCCTATCTAATAAACTGCCCTTCTCAGATCACTGTCGCCGGGCTCCGTTACAGCTTCCAACAAGGCCTGACTGACTTCCATTCAGCCATCTCTTTTTGGGCTCTGTAGGTGGGAACGGAATTAGTTCTTCTCCTTTTTATGCCAAAGTGATGTCCTCCTCTAAGTCTCTTAGCCTGGCATGCCTCTTCCTTGGCTGGTAGTGAGGTACTTTGATTATACCGTAAGTCCTCAGTTGCTGTCTCCTGGTGTAGGGGTTTTAGCACAGGGCAGTATGTTGATGACACAACTTTCCCAGGCAGATGGTGCTAGGAAGCAGAAAGATTGCAGGGTGCTAGAGGCAACGGGTAGAAAACTGAATAACTTTTGTTTTCTCCTCTGATTCCAGCAGACGACGAGGTATTAGTCAAAGCTGAGGATGGAGTCCCAGTAAGTCTGGAGATGTATAGCACCTTGCCTGGACAACCAGAAAAGACTGTTTTCCAGTATCCTGAGCAGGAACCGATCTGTGCTGATCAGGGCAATGGCAGCATCCAGGGGAAATACCCTGATGGGAACAGCCTGGGGGAACCGGCTGCAGGCGAGAGAGACTTCAGTAACTTCACCACCATCATTGTCGAGGAGGAGAGCCTCCCAGGAGAGGCACCATACGTCTGTCCTGAATGTGGGAAAAGCTTCCTCTATGAGCAGCAGTGCGTGCTGCATCAGAGGATCCATGGTGGAGGCCATGCACCTCCTGAGTGCAGGGAGAGCTCCAAGCAACACCCCCGTCTCACATCCTGCCCACGGACCCCGCCGGGGGAGAGACTCGATAACTGCCCTGAGAGTGAGCGGAGCTTCCCTCACAAGTCGAGCCTCAGCAAACATCAGCTCCCCCACCCGGGGGACCGGCTGCATACCTGTGCTGAGTGCAAGAAGAGCTTCCGGCTGAAGATCAACTTGATGGTACACCAGCGGAGTCACACAGGGAAGAGCAGAGGTTTGTACATCTGCAACGAATGTGGGAGGGGCTTTAACCACCACTCAAACTTCATTAGGCACCAGATGATCCACACAGGGGAGAGACCCTATGGCTGCACCGAATGTGGAAAGTCTTTCATGCGGAAGGAGCACCTCCTGACCCACCGGCGACTACACACAGGGGAGCGGCCCTACCAGTGCCCCGAGTGTCGGAAGAGCTTCACCCGCAAGCAGCACCTGGTGGGACACCAGCGCATCCACACAGCGGAGAAACATTGGGGGATGCTGGCAGCACAGCGACACTTGCATGACCTACCAGGCAAAGCACACAGGGGAGAGCCAGTGTCACTGTGTTTGATGCACAAGGAGTTTCCCCCATAGATGCTCTGTTAAATGCTACCCGGGAACTCTGGTTGGGGATCTGAGCAAAGGCGTGAGACCAAGTCACTGGGTGACAAACAGGGAAATAAACGTTAGCGGGATGGTTCAGGGAGAGGTCTGGGTTGCTTTGTTAACAATTGAGTCAATTCCCGCTATAGCAAAAGACATCTAGGCAGCCTCAGTGCTCCGAGGAGTGCTTGTCATTCTTTACCTACGTTTCTCTTGCTAATTCATTACACTAAAGGTAGTTGTATCTGGCTTAAGCCAACCAATGCTACCTTTCAGTGTTCATAGGTGTTCGACCTGTCAATCGGGATTCCAAGCTTGTGGTATGCAGGTAAGGTGCCCTTTTGAAAGGGGAAGCTGCCTGTGTAAGTTAACTGAACACGTTCACTTTCTTTTACAGTTTTTATCATAGTTACTGGCGTATGTTAAGTTTTCCTGATGGGGTGGACATCTTTCCTCTGGGTCTGCATATCGGATGCCATTCAAATGATGGATTCTGTGCCTGAGACATCACAGGGTTGTCACTAACCGATGTGCATCGTGAAATCTGAATAAATGTCCACGAGCCCACTGAAGTAATAGACTCCTTGGGGGCCATTTTTAGCAGTGCCTGAAAGACTCAGGCCCACTGACTTCCCAGAAGGGGGTGGAGCAGGAACTCTTCAACCTGGGCCCGTCCCCCAACAGGAGGTTGTAGCTGGTTAATGTTTGTTTCTCTGTACGTAGCCGTGTGAGTAGAGCTATTGGTATGTCATTCACGTGTGGTGTTCTCTCAAATCCTCTTTTCAAGATATGCCATAATAAAATATACAGTCAGCAGCAGAACAAAGATACCTTCAGAAACTTCCCATCGGCCGGAGGCAGCCCTGCCTGCCGTACCGTGTCAGTATGCTTCATTACACTTATCTGCCCTGTCTGAAATACCGTGATACATGGGGAGTGATTTTTAAAAAAGAATTCTTACCTAAAGTGTTTGAGATAATTACAGGAAAAAACTCCAAACAAACCCAAAACTTGTTGAAAAAGTTGTCAGATAATTAAGATCTAGGAGGGCTGGTATCCATATGGGCCTGACTCCATATCCCATGTTCATATCTCCATAGTGGAGCAGTTACTGCTGCCATGGGTTTCCAGGGGACTGATCATAGGGTAAGTGTTCATCAGTGAGAGAAAGGGGTTCACAATCTAGCCCAAGGGGTTTTGGCCCCTCCTACACAAGCTGGGAAGGAAGGGTGGGGCTGAGAACAGCTTGGTGGGGATGTCAGGTTCTTTGAGACTCACCTATACTATGCTGTTCACACAGGTGTACAGCCAGAAGCTGGTTTCCCTGAGCAGCGTCCTGGCCCATGTGTCTTTTATGGTTAAATTAAAATATTGATATTGTAGCACCTCAAGGCCACAGCCAGGTCAGGGGCCCCTTGGGCCAAGCACTGTACAGACATGTAATACAGGACAGTCCCTGCCCCAAAGAGCCTACAGTCTGCAGGACAAGATGCAGGTAAATGAGACAAACGAGTGGAGGAGACTATCCAAATTTGTAGCCGGATGCTCTCCACCTGCCCAACCATTCTCAGGTTGCGATTTCTCCTGTGCATTTTGGAAGACCTGAGTTTTCAGAAGGGATTTGAAGGTCAAGGTGGTGGTTTTATGGATTTTGAGTGGGAGCTTTGAGTGGGTGTTGTGGTCGAAGTGGAGAATCCGCAGTGCAAGCCAGCATCCTTGGTGGAGCAAAGGTGGCGTCATTCTTGTGCTGATAGATAGGGTGGGACTACATAGAGGAGGAGTTTGCATTTGATGTGATGGAAGAGGAGGGTCCAGTGGAGGGAAAGAGAGGATGGCTGTGATGAGCCAGGAAAAGGACCTTAGTAACACCGTTTTGAGTGTGACATTGAGGCCAGAGAGGAAGAGACAATTGAGATGTGAGATGATCAGGGCTTGGACAAGAGTTCTGGCCAAGTGGGCAGAGATGAAAGGACAGATACTGGAGATGTGGTGTAGGAAGAAATGGCAGAATATAGACATGACCTGGATGTCTGGTGTAAAGGAGAGAGCTGAGTCAAAAATGAAGCCAACATTATGGGTGAGAGTGACAGGGAGTATGGTGTTATCCAGTGACGGAGAGGTGAGAGGAAGGCTTTTGGGGGAAGATCAGGAGCTTTGTTTTGGCTGTGTTAAGTCTTAGTTGACTGCTAGACCTCCACAAGGAAATTGCAGAAAGACAGGCTGTGTCCTTTTGTGGCCAGGTGTGGAGAAAGACCCCCAGCAGCACAGAGTTGGGGTATCCATGTCTCAGCACCTTCTTTTTGGGGGAGACGGGCTGAGCTTCCTGCATCTCAGGGAGAGGGAGTAGAAATAATTTTTTTTGACCCAAAGCATGGGTCTGCAACCTGTGACTGGGTTTAGGAAATGCCCTGGCCAGGCAGGGCTGCACCACAGTTGGTATTTAGTAGGTGTTTCCCAGGCAACAACTGGCTCCAGAAGGTTCAGATATTCAGCTTCTGCATTTTACTGCCAGGTTGAAGCCACTGAGGGTATGTCTACACTGCTGTTACACAGACACCCGTGGTTGGCTCGGGCTAAGGGACTGTTTAATTGTGGTATAGACCAGTGCCTTTCAACCTATCCAGACTACCGTAGCCCTTTCAGGAGTCTGATTTGTCTTGTGTGCCCTCAACTTTCACCTCACTTGAAATCTACTGGCTTACAAAATCCAACTGAAAAATACAGAAGTGTCACAGCGCACTATTACTGGAAATTGGCTTCCTTTCTCATACAATTATAAAATAAATTAATTGGAATATAAATATTGTACTCACATTTCAGTGTATATTATATAGAGCAGTATAAACAAATCATTGTCTGTATGGAGTTTTAGTTTGCACTGACTTCGCTAGTGCTCTTTATGTAGCCTGTTGTAAAATTAGGCAAATCTCTAGATGAGTTGATGAACTGCCTGGAAGACCTCTGCGTACCTGAGGGGTATGTGAACCCCTGGTTGAGAACCACTGGTGCAGCCATTCAAGCTCGGGCAGAAACCTGGGCTCTAGGACCTTGGGAGGATCCGAGAGCCCATGGGAGCGGAGCATGAATGTCTACACTGCAATTAAAGAGCCACTTAGCCGAGACAGCTGGCATGCATGGGTGTCTAACTGCAGTGTAGACATTATCCTGTGTCACCTGTGGAATGAGAGACCTGTATGTTCCTACACCAGGGGCTGTAACAATGCAGCCTGCATCCCTCTGAGGATTCTCCTGTCTTCCAGGGCCTACCTATTATTGGTTGCTGTGGTTTAAGCCTGTTACGTCTGTGCAAAACCTTGTCTAGATCCATGCTGCCGAGTATAACCCATGCCAGTGTAGCTAGCTTGTCTCTGGTGGAGTCCGTGCACACATATTAGAGAGACAGGCACTGCTTTATGCTGGAATGGTGTTAGCTAAGCATTGCCAGCATCAATGGTTACTGCAGCAGTTCGGTGTGTCCCTACCACCCACCAGCGCTACTTGGGCCTTTGTGTACAGGATGCTTGTGCTGCCCCCAGTCATTTCTGTACCGCTGCATTGTGGTAGTGAGCCCATAGGTGCTTAGCACCATTCTGGAGTGAGAGGAGAGGTGGCTGTGGGAGCCCCTGCTGTGCTGGAGCAACTGCCCATCTCAGCCAGAAAAGGAGTTAATGAGCTGCTTTGGGCACAGTCAGCTCCTAGCCTGGCTGCACCTGGAGAGGAGCAGTTCCTTAAAAGAGCGGAGCTAAGTCCTGGAAGGGGACCCTCAGGAAAGAAGAGGTGGGACCCTCGGGGGAAAGATGAGGTGGGACCCAGCTCTCCTTGAATCCACAGAACAGGGAATGCTGACTACTAGAAAGGCTACAGAAGATCCTCTGGATAAGCAGAGGAATCTTCTTTTAATTGTTTTCATGTCTTACAGCTCAGGACACTCAGCCTGGGCCTCTCTGATGGACCAGGGTTAAAGAAACCCAGTTTGACTCAGAGACAACTGACCTGTTTGCTCTGCAAGAGAAGCTGGGGGGATCCAGACTGTGTTGGGGTTGCAGGACTGTCCTGTTTGCCCTTTTTGTTGAACTACTGTTGCAGAGGGCAGAACCACTCCTGATACTTGTAGCTGGAAACACAGAGCACGTCTTCAGATCAACTCTGTAGTAACCCCAGCACACAAAGGAAGGCACCAGGAACCCCTCCAAGAGGGGGCTCTAGAGCTAAATCCTGTGACACCGGCCAAGCAGAATGTGGCCAGAAGGATATTCTGGGGCAGAATTCCAGCAGAGACAGAACCTCCAGAGTCCATACATTGGGGATGTGCTGACTGCTGCTTCCGAACTGCAATCCCTGCCTCAGAAAAGAGGAAGATGGGTCAGGCTGCTGACCCAGATGTCTTGTTCTATCCCATGGGAGGGAAGGGAAGGAGGAGGATCTGGGGAACTACAGACCAATCAGCCTCACCTAAGTCCCCAGGAAAATCATGGAGTAGGTCCTCAAAGAAACCATTCTGAGGCACTTGGAAGAGAGGAAGGTGATCAGGAATAGTCAGCATGGATTCACCAAGGGCAAGTCATGCTTGACCAACCGAACTGCCTTCTATGATGAGATGACTGGCTCTGTGGATGTGGGAAAGTGGCAGACATGATATATCTTGACTTTAGCAAAACTTTTGTTACAGTCTCCCATAGTATTATCAGCAAGTTACAGAAGTATGGGTTGGATGAGTGGAGTATAGATAGAAAGCTGGCTAGAGCATCAGGCTGAATGGTTTAGTGATCAACGGCTAGATGTCTAATTGGCAGCCAGTAACAAGCAGAATGCCACTAGGGCCGGTTTTGTTCAGCATCTTCATTAATGGTCTGGAGGATGGGGTGGATTGCACCCTCAGCAAGTTTGCATATGACACTAAGCTGAGGGGAGTGGTAGATATGCTGGAGGAGTATCAGCCGCACACAACGACCAGACCAGCGAAGTTGAGGTTTCATAATCTTCACCTCAACATTGATGATGTTAGCTGCAGAGTGAACGCTGGCTTTGGTGTGACAGCCTTCCCATCTGATACCGAGAATCTTCTTAACACAGCACTGTTGGGACCATTCCAGACACTTAAGATGGCTTCAAAATGTCACCTATGTCTTGCACCCATAAAGAAGAGCGCAGATGACTACTGCATTGTAGACCAGTGTCTTAGTTTCCATCCACAGATCCCTGTCAATGAAGACATGACGGAGCAACTTTCTGAAGGATGCGCTGGATCCTATGTTCGATCTCCACACCAAGCTTGGCTGCCTGGGAAAGGTGGTTAGCAAGGTAAGGGAAATGCTCCAGGGGTTCACCACCAATGACAATTTGAGGGAGAAGGGGGGTAACTTGTGCTGGGGAAGGCTGGTGGAGCCACCTTAGTCCTCCCAAGGTTGAGGGAGAGTCCCAGGCTATGATAGGCACCTGAGGAGAGATCTAGGTTGGAGTGCAAGTCAACCTCAGTGTGCACAAGGATAACACAGTTGCCAGCATACTGAAGGTCAGTAATAACAGTGCTGGTGACCTTAATTTTAGAATGAAGATGCTGCAGATTGAAAAGCTGACCATCCATGCGATGCGATAATTCCAATTCCAGAGGAAAGTGATCATGAATAAGAATCAAGATTACAGCAAGATAGATGGAGGGTTTGGTCAATAACACAGCCCTGCTTAATGCTAGTATGGATGGTGAACGGGACCGTCTCCAATCCATTATGGAGGACGGTGGCAGTCATTCCATCGTGAAATAGCCTGAGAACATGAATGAACTTCAATGGACAACCAAACCTAGACAGCATCTTCCATTACGCTTCACAATTGATGGAATTAAAGGCTTTAGTTAGGTCAACAAATACCATAAACAACGGCTGGTGTTGTTCTCGCCACTTCTCTTGGCTCTGTTGAGCAACAAAAATCATGGTGGTGGTGCCCCGAGACGGTCTGACCCCACACTGGGATTTCTGAAGGACATCTTCAGCAAGAGGAAGGAGGTGGTTCAGAAGGATGCGAGCCAGGATCTTCCCGGCAATGGAGAGGAGGGCCATACCTCGGTAATTCTCACACAGTGACTTGGCCCCTTTCTTAAAAATGGTCACAACGTTAGCATTCTTTAGATCAGGTGGAATTTCCTCATTAACCCAAATTCTAACAAGGAGTTGATGAAATTTTTGCACAAGCGCTATTCCACCAGCTTTGAAGACCTCGCAGAGATGCCACTTGGGCCTGGTGCCTTGTTGTCTCTAAGTCTAAGTGATAGCATGGCAAACTCCCTCAGAAGTTGGGGAGTTGGCAAGAGGTTCTATTACTGGATGCTGAGGATTGGATTCAATGGTACCTGCTGAGACTTCAGATTCATGGTTCAGTAGAGTCTCAAAATGTTCCTTTCAACGTTGCTTGAGAGCTACGTTGTCCTTCAGAAGGGTGGAGCTGTCCTGGGATTGCCATGGTGTTATGCTGTTTGAATTTGGCCCATAGATGACTTTTGTTGCTTAAAAAAGCTGCTTATGTCATGTTGATCAGTGAAACTCTGGATCTCCATGGCCTTTGCTTGCCACCAAGGATTCTTGATGTCACATAGTCTTCTTTGAACTACAGCTTTAAGACCATGATAAGTGTCTTGTTTTTGCTGCTTAGAGGGCTCATTTTGCCATTTTGCACTCTTCTAATGAATAAGTGCTAGGATTTCCTCTTTGTGAGTGGAATATCCAATTGATTCAGCACGTGCCTCGTGAATAATGGTTGGGAACGCTTCCCCGTATGTTTGGATGTCATTGATGTTGTCAGGGAGGTCAGAGAACCTCACAATGAGGCGTTGTTGAAGAGCTTCGTGACTAGTGTGAGTTTGAAGTGCCTTGATGTTAAATCTCTTCTGACTTCTTTTTGGTTGGTTACACTGTTGTGATGCAAGCAGCAGATTCACGATTGATCTGACTACGCGAGGGTCTGTCCAGCAGTCATCCGTACCTTTCGTGGCTTGTGTAATATGGACATACGTACGATCACGGGCTCTGACAACAACAGAGTAAAAAAGATGCCAGTGTTGGGAACGTGGATGTTTCCAAGTGGTTTTAAATTTGTCCCTCTCTAAAACTCATAGACTCATAGACTCATAGACTTATAGGTCAGAAGGGACCAA
>ML675603.1:523202-554918 GCA_007922155.1 Mesoclemmys tuberculata | reverse complement strand
GGACGGGCTGAAGGGCCATGGCCGAGCGGGCCGCTGCCCAGGTAAGGCCCGGCGGGGTCCGGCCGGGGCCGGGGCGGGGGCGAGCTGGGCCCGGCCCGGGGTGCGCTGCTGGCCGGCGTGGGGCAGGGCCCGGCCCCGGCTGCGCTCTGAGCCCCTGGGGGAGCGGGGCCACGGCCACCCGCCTGGCGCGTCCCAGAGCCCGGGGCGCTCCGTGCGCCGGGCCGGGCCGGGCCCGCCAGCTCCAGCCTGGCTGCGGGGAGCCCCCGCGGGTCGGGCAGCGCCGCTGCCGGAGGGGGCCGGTCCCAGGCGCGCACAGCCCGTCCCTGTTGTTGAACCGCAAGGCGGGGCAGTGTGCGGGGCGCGCACAGCACCATCGCAGCCGCCTTCCGGCCTGGGGCTGTCGGAGGGTCCCTCTCCAGAAGGGGGAAATGGCTCTGCTTGATGCCGGTGGCTAACGATGCCTTCTGATTTATTTCCCAGCACTTCAGGTGTTGAGCTTTTTCCCTTTGTGTTTCTCAGGGGCTGGCCTGGAGGGTGAAATCCTAAAGTGTCTGTTGAGGTGCAGCAGCGTAACTCCACAACCCCATTCCCGGCCCTTATTTTCCACTAAGATCTTGGGGGCTCTGTGGTGTTAGGAATGCTGGCTTTGCTTCTCTACTTTAAATGCTTGGATTTTGTTATTCTTCGAGTAGCTACTTTAATCCCCCAGCGTTCAAAAGCTCTTCATAAAGCGTATACATGCCCTCCGAGATCCCTAAACAGAGAGACCTCCGGGTGGAATGTCCCTGTTTTGCCAGTGTGTGCGAAACATGCAAGCAAACTCAAGGATGGGAAATAAAAAATCACTGTAGTACACCGGTTCTGTGCGTGAAATCTGTACAGGAGAAAAGTAGCTGGAATTTGTCCAGAATACTCTGGTTAATACCCTGACTCTTACAGAAAGCGTTAGGGAATGTTAAATTACCACAAAAAGTCAGGTACTCTTCCTTTCTTATGTAAAGATATGTCTGTGCTGCACACCACTGGCCATGGCTTCTGGGATATGTGCAGCTACACCCAGCAGTGAGAGGCTTTGGCAGCAGAGGAGGGGGGCAGCAGGGAAAGGCTTCTGCAGTGAGGAGTTGCTAGAATCTGTCCTGCTGCCTCCTCCCCACTGAGGGAGTCTTTCCCTCTGCCAGAGCCGACAGTGGAGGATGCTACACTGCTAAAAATAGCAGCATGTACATGGGAGGCACTGTTTGGGCACATAGAGAGCCGTGCATGGTACATACCCTAAGAGTCTGGCATGTCTTTACTCGCCTAAGCAGTCCCTCACCATGTACATTGCTATTTATACCTGTGCGGGGGGTATGTATTGTATGTACTCTACCTGCTGCCATAGGGAGAGCGTAGACATACTGTGAAAGATGGCGCCTCAGTAGCACAGTGCCTCTTGAATTTCTGCTAGAGTTTTGCTTAGATATCAGTTCAGAACCAAATCACCCACAACATTTCCAGCAGCAGCCAGGGTCATCCTTTGTGGTTTCCCACCTGAGAACTGACTAAGACACATCCCTTATTTTGTGTATTCCAGTGAGATTGTAGCCTAAGGATGGTATAGCTGTGAGCTTCTTAATGGCTTAAAATCCATACTGTGACTCTGAACAATCTAAATATTATTTAAGAAACTGGCACACACAGGGAAAAGGGACTGTACGTAGAAGAGAGTGATGTTAATTTCCCCTTTTTAATCACTTAAAAGAGTAAAAAATAACTCTCCCTTTAACTGAAGTCTGTGCGTCCCTTAGGCCTGGTCTATGCTAACCTTTGGGATTCGGCGGCAGTCAACGGGAGATGCGCAAGTGACATAAATCACTTGCATATCTTCCGTCGACTTCACAGCGTCTCTTCCGCGAGCTGTCCACACTGCGCTGCGTTGAAGGGAACAGTGTTCCCTTCAACACAGCGCTGCGCAACTTTCCAGGGTGGTTTTCCTGCATCACTTGCTGGATCGACTGAACGGGTCTACACAGACCGCTCAGTCGATCCAGAGCAATCAATCTGACGGCAGCAAATTTGCCACCCTCAGTGTAGACTCAGCCTTAGATACGACCAGTAACTGGATGTGCACTGACTGCTTTTTGAAACCCATTGGAATGTCCACAGACCTCTAATTGTTGCATTTGTAGTGTTCTCCATAAGACTAAAGATCCAATGACAGGAAGTGCTAAGAGCATGAGTGACAATTGCCCTAATTTCCTTGCTGTAAGCTGACCATGTGACCACAACTTCATTTCTCACTTCTGTCTTTGCAAACAGGGTCCAGAACTGGATGCAGTTGCACAGTGTCCATCTCCTTTACAGCCTCCCATTGTCCCTGAACGAACTTCTGAAAGAGAAACTCAGACTGCGGAGATTTCCCTGACTGTCGTAGCAGCAATTCAAGCTGTAGAGAGGAAGGTGGATTCTCATGCCACACGCTTGCTGGATCTGGAGGGGAGAACTGGGATGGCTGAGAAGAAATTGATAGACTGTGAAAAAACAGCAGTGGAGCTTGGCAACCAGCTGGAGAGTAAGTGTGCTGCACTGGGAACTCTGATCCAGGAGTATGGGCTGCTGCAGAGGAGGCTGGAGAACATGGAGAATCTGCTGAAGAACAGGAACTTCTGGATCCTGAGACTCCCCCTGGGCACTAATGGAGAAGTCCCCAAGGTAACAATGTCCCAGCCAATGCTGGCAGGGAGGACTAAATGTTCAAACCAGTCTCTAGAGCAGTGGTTCCCAATCATTTTCCCTGCATGACCCATTTTCAGATGTGTTGTTTCCCACTACCTCAGACAGCATGGAAGTTGCTGTTTAAAAATGGTTTCCCCCCTGCAGTGTGACCTCACACACACTGTACGTGCATGGTCACACCGTAAGGAGGATGGCATTTTGCTTTACAAAATGGCATCCTCTGGACTGCATAATCTCACGTGCGGTGCATGCAAGGTCATGCTGCATGGAGCATGCCGTTTTGTAGAGCAAAATGGCTTCCCCCGTGTGACATGACCTTGTGTATGTAGTGCGTGTGAAGTCAAGCTGTGTGTGCAGGCCATTTTGTAAGATGGCGTCCTCTAGCATGCTCGGGATGGCCGTGACCCCATCTGCTGATGAAGCGACCCCACCTGAGGTCACAACCCACAGTTTGGGAACTGCTGCTCTAGAGCTTTGTATGCAAACTTTATCAAGCTCAAGCCTGCAGTTTGGATGCAGAATTAGAAGTACATTTTCCACATGCTTGCTGCAGGCCAGAGAACAGTAGGTGTGTTCTATGGCTGGAAGGGAGAGAGCTGGGGCAAAGTGAGGTCTGAACTAGGAGTTCAAAGAAATTCAGAAATAAAACCGACTCTTAATATTTTTGATGCTTCGTTTCCTTCTCAGGAGCTGTGTGAGTGGGAGGTGAATTGGAGGAGAACGTCTCTCTTATGAACAAAAATTTATATTACAAACATGAGAATGGCTATATTGGTTCAGACCAGTGGTCCATCTAGCCCAATCTCCTGTCTTCCGAGAGTGGCCAATGCCAGGTGCTTCAGAGGCAAAGAACAGGACAAGCAATCATCACAGAATGATCCATCCCCTATCCTCCACTCCCAGCTACTGGCAAACAGAAGCTCGGGACACTCAGAGAGCATGGTGTTGCATCCCTGCACATCCTGGCTAATAGCCATTGATGGACCTATCCTTCAGGAACTTATCTAGTTCTTTTTTGAACCCTGTTATAGTTTTGGCCTTCACAGCATCCTCTGGCAAAGAGTTCCACAGGTTGACTGTGCATTGTGTGAAGAAGTACTTCCTTTTGTTTGTTTTAAATCTGCTGCCTGTTTGTTGGGTGACCCTAGTTTTTGTGTTATATGAAGGGGTAAATAACATTTCCTTATTCACTTTCTCCCCACCTGTCAGGGTTGTATAGACCTCTGTCATATCCCCCCATAGTTGTCTCTTTTCCGAGCTGAAAAGTCCTAGTCTTTTTAATCTCTCTTATGGAAGCTCTTCCATACCCAAATCGTTTTGTTGCCCTTCTCTCTACCTTTTCCAACTCTAATATATCTTTTTTGAGATGGGGTGACTAGAACTGCACACAGTATTCAAGGTATGGGTGTATGATGAATTTATATAGAGGCATTATATTTTCAGTCTTATCTATCCTTTTCCTAGTAGTTCCCAACATTGTGTTAGCATTTTTTACTGCTGTTGCACATTGAGTGGATGTTTTTAGAGAACTGTCCACAGTGACTCCAAGATCTGTTTCTTGCGTGGTAACAGCTAATTTTTAGACCCCATTATTTTGTACATATGGTTGAGTTTGTATTTTCAAATGGGCCTTATTTTGCATTTGCCAACATTGAAATTCATCTGCCATTTTGTTGCCCAGTCACCCAGTTTTGTAAGATCCCTTTGTAACTCTTCACAGTCTGCTTTGGACTTAACTATCTTGAGTAATTTTGTATTGTCTGCAAATTTTGCCACCTCACTGTTTATCCCTTTTTCCAGATCATTTATGAAATGTTGAACAGTACTGGTCCTAGTATAAACCCTTAGGGGACACTACTATTTACCTCTCTCCATTCTGAAAACTGACCTTTTATCCCTACCCTTTGTTTCCTATCTTTTAACCAGTTAATGATCCATGAGAGGACCTTCTATCTTATCCCATGGCCGCATACTTTGCTTAAGGGCCTTTGGTGAGGGAGCTTGTGAAAGGCTTTCTGAAAATCTAAGTACACTAGACCAGTGGATCACCCTTGCCCACATGTTTGTTCATCCCCTCAAAGAATTCTAATAGATTGGTGAGGCATGATTTCTCTTTACAAAAATCATGTTGACTCTTCCCCCAACAAATTGTGTTAATCAATGTGTCTGATAAGTTCTGTTCTTTACTATTGTTTCAAACAATTTTCTTGATACTAAACTTAGCCCAGGGCTTGAAAAATTTTCTTTGGCGCTAGGAGCCAGCCCAAAAATTAAGGAGCCAGACAACATGGGCCCAGCGGCAGGGCGCCCTGGCTGGAGTGCAGCTGCCACTCTCTCCTCCCAGCCCCGCCCCTTCCCCCTGATTCTCTCCCACAACGTGGGTCCAGTGTCAGGGCGCCCTGGCTGGAGCGCGGCAGCCGCAGCACTCCCCCCTCCCAGCCCTGCCACATGGACGCAGTGGCGCCCTGGTGGGAGTGCGGTGGCCACTCCCCCCGGAGAAATACTAGGCACCAGAATTAAATTTCTAGGCGCCATGGTGACCTGGTGCCCGGGATTTGTCAAGTCCTGGGTTAGCCTTACTGGCCTGTAGTTGCCAGGATTGCCTCTGGAGCCTTTTTAAAAAATTGGTTTCACATTAGCTATCCTCCAGTCATCCAGTACAAAGGCTGATTTAAATGATAGGTTACATATCACAGTTAATTTTGCAATTTCACATTTGAGTTCCTTCAGAACTCTTGGATGAATATCATCTTGTCCTGGGGACTTATTACTGTTTAATTGATCAATTTGTTCCAAAACTTCCTCTAATTACAGCTTAGGTTCGGACTATTCCTCTGATTTGTCTCTTAATAAGAATGGCTCAGGTGTGGGAATCTGCCTCACATCCTCTGCAGTGAAGACTGATGCAAAGAATTAATTTAGTTTCTCCACTATGGTTGTATCTTCCTAGAGTGCTCCTGTGGCACCTCGATCGTGCAGTGGCCCCACTGATTGTTTAGCAGGCTTCCTGCTTCTAATGTACTTAAATTTTTTTTGCTGTAGGGATTTTTTTAAAGCGGGGATTTCACATATCCAGTTCATTAGGATTTGTGGGTTAATAGTTCATGGCTGGCGGTCTCCATCCAATGGCCAGACATATTCCCTGATATTACAAGGTGCTACTGGTGTGACAACCAAGCAGCAGAAAAGAGCAGGTAAAAAAGAGGTGGCTGAGGCTGGGGAAAAGGTGGCAGGAAGTAACAAGACTGGGATTTTTCAGCTTGGAAAAGAGATGACTGAGGGGGGAATATTATTGAGGTCTATAAAATCTTGACAGGTGTGGAGAAAGTGAATAAGGAAATGTCATTTACTCCTTCACATGACACAAGAACTGGGGTCACCCAATGAAATTAACAGGCAGCAGATTTAGAACAAACAAAAGGAAGTACTTCTTCACACAACACATAGTCAATCGGCAGAACTCTTCTCTAGTGCCAGGCAAAAGGGCACACCTGGGCCTCAGGAGAAATGAGACAGGCTCGATGTGCTTAAAATTGAGGCTAGATGAACAATACAAGCAAAGAAAAAATAAATGTTCTTCTAGTGTTCATTCATATAGACAGCTTGTTTGCTTCACAGATGTTCTAGCAAGCATGTTTACTGTGGGAATGTAATGAAAATGGTATTTTTTAAATAAACATTGCTGCATAGTCACAGAGGCAATATCAAATTTGTAAGTGTGAATACTTGACCGGAAATTTGATTGAGTCATAGTCACTCAGATGGAACAGACACAAAAGGCTGTGTGTATAGTCCAAACTGCTCCTTTCAAATACTCGTAACAAAGTCTTTGCAAATTACCTACAGCTTGGAATTATCTGCAGAAATTATTTGGCAAATTACCTTGAAGACTTCAATCTGCTTGATTTGCATCAGGTGGAATTCACTGTGTGAATGAATGATTATAAAATATTTGCCCAGCTTTGCAGAAAGGAGCTGCCTCTGTGTGTATCTGAAAACTGTAAACATTTCTGTAGCAGTTTTGTATGATAACTAGAGACAGTCAAAGCTGTGAACCTCAGGTCTGGAACACGATTTCCCCACAGTTCTGGAGCAATTGAACATGGGGTTTGAGGTCAATTCCTTAATAGAGCTGAGGATCAGCCATGATGCCTGATTCTGATCTCATTTAATAGTTTGACAGATGTATAACTTGAATAATTTGGACCCAGTTTACACTGATATAAGCGAGACCAGAATCAGATGTGTCGGGTTTGGAGAAATTCTGATCTGGATGTGGAGCCTGGCAATGTTCATAGCCAGGGTTTCAATTGAGTTCCATTATGTGGTGGAAATAGGAATTGGAAAATTGTTTCCAGATTTCTGTTTTGTGCATTCTTCACCTCACTGAATTAGCTTTGACATCTAAGAGGGACAGAGAGAGGTTTTATTCTCCTTTGTGTAACATGAAGTTAGGAAGCAGATGCCAAGATATAAACGTTACAGAAGGTGCTAAGTGTGCAATATTTGTGATTTCAGGTGCCAGTGACTTTTGATGACGTCTCAGTCTATTTCAATGAGAAAGAGTGGGAAAAACTAGACGAATGGCAGAAGGAGCTGTACAAGAATGTGATGAAGGGCAACTATGAATCTTTGATCTCCCTAGGTAAAGAGCAGGTTTTCCCCATTTGCTATAAACTAAGATCTCTGAAGTTCCTGGCTGGCTTCAGCTCAGGCTATTTTCTCATTCTTTTGGTGGATCAGCACGGATTGTCCTCAGTACCTTTCTGATTGAAGGCAACTCCCTTTTAAAAATGACTTAAAATACACAAGGGTGTTTGTACTCCTCCTCCTCCTGTTGCTTTCTAGCTTTGGGCAGTGATTGGACGTGTGTGCGTTCATCTCTTATAAACCCTCTAGGTGATCCTCACCTCAGGGCTGAGATGCTGGCAGAGCAGCGTGGGGAAAAGCCTGCATTGGCTGTTTATGCTGCACCCATTTGTTGGGTAAACAGAGGACACAGGTCTCCAAAACAGTTAATCCAGTCCCTTTAAAGAATGCTGAGTTCACTTTAAAATGGTGCTTGGAGTATAAAAACGGCTGAAGACATGCCGTATAGAAGCATGTGTTAATATCTAACGGCTGGCTTTCAAAAGGGCTCAGCAGTGATCTCGTGCTGCTCCCATTAAAGTCAATGGGAGTTTTACCACTGACTTCAGTGGGAGTAGAGCTGGGACGATGGGGAGCTCTTCTGAAAAGTCTCCCCCCCCCCAAACTCCTTTGCTAGAAGATGGTGGTTGGTCGTCGCTTCTGGAGTATCGGGGTTAGGGGCGAAGTGACGTTTACGGAAAATGGCGAGGAGCTGACCGTGATCACTGCTATTTTTCAGATCATTGTGATTAAGAAGAAGTGCTGTCACAGGATGCTGTCTAGCTGATTTCAGACTCTGAATTAAATGCAGTTTCAGGTCTTTCGTTGGTTCCTGTGTCCTCCTGCTAAATTCTGTGACTTCATTGCATTTTTAAAACAACTTCAAAATAATCTCTCCTATTGCTATTTGAAGCCCCCTTGTGCGTGAGTGTGCATACGTGCAACACAAGGAATGTTTCCGCAAGTTGGGGGTGTAATTTCAAGCTCAGGTAGACATACCTGCGCTATCACTGGTCAAGCTAGTGTGCTAAAAATAGCAGTGTCGCTGTGATGGCGCAAGCAGGAGGGACTATCTGCCCTGAATGTGAACTGATCTGGAACTCGAGGTAGTTACACAGGTGGTTAGCGCCTCCTGCTGCTCACGCTGCCATGGCTACACTTCTTTAGTGTGCTCACTCAATCAGTGCTAGTGCGGGGATGTGTCCTTGAGCTGGCAATTACAGCTCTAGTGTAGCCATCCTCCACACTAGTGGGAGGAAACAGTAGAATTTCCTGTGCATATAGTGCTGTCAACTGCACACTGTGCAAACTGGAAAAAACACAGGAATAACTTTTGCCTACTCTGTCAATTATAGTTGTCTTAGGTGTTAGTTGTAGCAACAGTAGGTGAAATCCTAGCTCTACTGAAGTCAGTGGGAGTTTTACTATTGCCTTCAATGGGCCAGGATTTCACCCAGGAAATTGAAAAATTCTCAGTGTGATTTTTGTTTCGAAGCTGCAGATGCTCCTTTGATTCTTTCTTTGTGCATGAGGGGCCACAGGTTCCATGAGGTCTGAAAATCCCTGGCTCTCATCTAGGGAACCCAACCAAACTCTCATGAGATGCACTTCCCTTAGACAGAGACTGCATTAAAACGTGCTTGTGTCCATTCACAGTTCCCATAATCTCCATGGGGGACAGGGGAGGGGGAATGTGAGTAAAGCTTATAGCACAATCATTTCTTTCTCATTGACTAGACTCTGCGATTTCCAAACCTGGTGTTTTGTCACACATCGAACAAGAAGTAGAGTCCCGAATCAGGGGTCAGCAGGACTCAGACGAGGAGAGAGAAATCCTTAATGACCCCAGTGCAGGTGAGTGTAGAGGAACATGATGGAGAGTAAGATGATGTATTCATCTTACTCAGAAGACTGTTGTAGCGTCTGCGAAGTAGAATAAAGAGATGGTACCTTGCAGATCTGGGGGCAGAGATTCTGAAAGGGCGGCACGCAGAGCTCCGTGTACAGAGATGGAGCGGAAGGAGGGAACCAGGGCTGGAGTATTCCTTGCTACAGTGAAGAACAAGCAGAGAGGGAGAATGCAGCTCAGGTTAGAGTCAATCTTAGACTCAAGGGAGCAAAGTTTGGAGAGGAAATTACTCAGCCTACAGATACAGGGCAAAATAGTGTCCTTCCAGGCTGTGGAGAATCATGGGAACAGGGTGCTGTACGTGGTGGAATGACTTAGCAGGGAAAACAATACGGCTGCAGTCAGCAAGGTTTCTTCCTCATGGGGTTAGTGTTTATAACAAGAAAGGAGAAGCAGCTACTATAAGCACGGAAATGGACTGGGAAATGGGGGTTCAGGCCAACCTTTCCAAAAGTCTCCCCTTCCCCCTGTCTCTCAAGCAGCCATTCTTACAGCCCTTCTTTCTACCTATCTGCCCCTCCTCACTGGAGTATCTAAGCACCTCCCGGTCACTGATGGATTAATCTCCACAGTATCCTTTTGAGGCCAGGCGTGCTGTTCCGCATGCTATAGATTGGGAAACGGACACACAGGATAGACACAGTGACTTGTCCAAGTTCACACAGGCAGGCTGAGGCAAACATTCAACCCAAGTGTCCTGCATCCCAGTGCATTATCTCCCTGTCCACTAACCCACTCCTTTTAGCACCTCTGCTTCACTGCACCCTTCCAGACTGAGGGGATCTAAGATGGGGTGAACACCCTGTTCACTGGGGATCAGGTGCTGTCTTTGCAGCCTGTCCCACAAGGAGAGGGGAGGATTAGGGCAGCCAGTGAGCTAGGGTTGAATGAGCCCACTGCATGGCCAAGAGAGTGTTCTGAACTGGATATGGAGCCGTCAGAGGTGGGTGAGATGTACTTGGAGGAAGAGATTATGCTGGCTGTTGGATTCTGGATCCTGAAGCTTGGAGTGTTGGGATTTAGGAAGATCATAAACCTTGGGAATGTTTGAGGTGACTGAGGCACCACTGAAGATTTTGGTGGTTTGAGGTCAGCGCAAAATACCTTCTGCGGGAAAACACAAAAATGGCAAATCAGCCCTAAAATGGTGTCCGCAGGCCCTAAGTCAGCTCTCTCTGATGTGATGGCACTGTGAATCAGAAAAGGATTCTTGCTAATGGTTTCTTTTATCCTAGCTCAGTGGAATGAGTAATACCTGGGTTCTTTCTCATTGCAGCAGGTATAAGGGTTGTGATCAAAACAGAGGAGATTCATCCAGAGGATTGTCCGGAAAACCTGGAGCTGCACCGAATGTTGGAACGATCAGAAGGGAATTTCCAGACTCCAGATGAGGAAGAAACACCTGGTAGTCCGTATGGCTCAGTAACACCTCCGAGAAACCCCTCTGGGAACTGTCTGGAGGAGTCCACTGAATATAAAACAGATTTCAGTGAAATCAGAAGAGTCATTGTTCACCAGGGTAACTGTACAGGTGAGAGGCCATATGTGCTGAATGTGGGAAAAGATTTAGGCCAAGGAGAAGCCTTGTAATACATCAGAGGAGCCGAGCAAAACCAGGACTGTATGAATATACAGAGAGTCAGGAAAAGCTCCAGGGTGCAGCAACGATGTGCAGTGCAACAGGGACTCCATACAGGAGGGAAGCCCAGAGTCTGCCTGGGTGCTGGGGAAATTTTTTAAGCAAAAGAACAGTCTTAAATCCTACCAGAAACCCAAGCACGAGTTAAAGCTGTGGAAGGAGTGACCATGAGAGCAGCTGTGGTCACACAGCAAGTCAGGGCACTCCAGAGTAAGAGATCCTAGACACCCGTAATGAATGTCAGAAAGGCTCTCTCTGAAGACCAGTCCGAGTGCACAGCAGAGACTTCATTCATCAGGCTTTAACAGGACACTGGCATGTTCTGGTGGGGTGAAGGCTTCAGTTGCTCTTTGTGTCCTATTAAACATCAGAGAACCGAGAGTGAGACACATTGCCAGTGCACTGAGTGCGAGGTGAACTCTTACAGTGCAACATCTTGTAAAATGCCAGTGAGCCTACCCTGCAGAGAGAGAGTGTCTACATGGAATGGGGGAAAGGGTTAGTCAACCACATCCACTTCTCCAGTGCCTGCTAGTTTTCTCAGAAACTGCTTCCAAGCACTGAAGGCACCCAAGTGCTTCAGCGATAAATAAGCTCGCATATTCCCAGACTACGCTTTTCCTGAGGATTTACAACTGTTGAAAGCAGCCCCTTCTGGGTAGAAGAGAACTGCTGTGTAAATACTGTGAGCCAAAATAAGATTATGGTAGAATCAAAGTATGTTAGGGTTACTGTTACATAGGTGCCAGAGTTAAGTCTAGTAATCTATCCAAGGGCTCATTCCTAGAACGCAAGGAATTGGGTATGAAGTTATTGGTGGAACCTATTAGGGGAGAAAAGGTATCTGGATTATCTCCCAGGCCTATATGTCCACCTTGGACATCTGTGCCATGGAGTGTGACTGGGAGTTAATCAAATATCAAGCCCTATGGAAAGCAGTCTGCCTCATAATTACCCACAGGGGCCTGATTGACATGCCAGTTTTGCCAAGGAAACTCAGAGCGATGGTTAACTGGGTCCTTTGATCGACGCAAACATTCTCCATTCTGCTTCTGCCTGGCCAAAAAGGAAAAGCCAGCCTCGCCACAGTTCTGTGTGGTCACAGTGATTGCATTTCATCCCATTTTGCACAGTGCCCCCTTTGTCTACAATTGGGGAATGCCGAAGGAAAATCCTAAAACAACTAAAATGGATCAAATTGACGTGTGATGATAATTTGCTCCTTAGTTGTAGTGTGTAGTGTTCTCCTGTAAAAACCGAGCTGTGCCTCACTAACAAACCCTGACTCTCTGAAGTTTAAAAGCTAATAGCTTTGTGGGTATACGAATGGAAGGACGTAGCCAGACTGAAGATGATCTATATTGCTGAAGATCATCTATATTCAGCCAATATTTTACTAACAAAGGAATAGCACAAAAATGTGTCTCTGTAGTCTATGTGAAGCCACATTTGTTGCAGGGAGAAGTGTGAGAATAGATTTGTTTCCCCATTTAAACAAATATGCCACCTTCAACCCAAGGGGGGAGGCAGAGTTGCTGAGCAGCCAGGCTTAAATTAAGCTGCACTTTACTGGAGAGGTTTATACTCTGTTCCTGGAAAAAAAAATATCCTGAGTGTACAGACAGTCTGAGTGTCCATTTGGGGCTGATCCAAAACCCATTGAAATGGGATTTCATAGGGAGATCTGCACGGGTCCATCCCCAGGATGTTTTTTAAATCCTTGTGATTTACTGAAATCTAATCCATCTCAAATGCAAAAACTCTGTGCATCAGAAGAATGTTTGGGGACTCCTAGTGGATCTGGATGCAAAGAGGAAAGTCAGTGTGCCCATGGCAGGCAAATGGCCCCGCCCCATCTCTCAGTTTGAAAGCAGAATTTTTTAAAGGGCTTCTGAGAGCCCCTAGCAGCACATCATTGAGATGAGGAAGAGTGAGGATAGATTAACACAAGGCTTCCAGCCGTGGGAGCCAAGTTGCCATAAGTGACAATGGAGCCAAAGTCCTTGCACAATTTCTTGCCGAGCTGTGTTAACCTGGTAGCAGTGTGTCAGGTGAGCTCCAACAGCTCTGGGCTACAGTGATAGCTTAAAAGCATGACACCCTCAAAACACAATCTTAGAAAAATGGCAGCAGATTGCGGAGCAGGTCTAAAACAATGGAATCTGTTTTGTCCCTGTGTACCTGTTTCTCCAGTGTCTTGGGTAATGGCCTAGGATTCCCAAACATTGAGACAGGCATGCAAAATCTTCTCTGAACGCCTCTCTAAGTAGTGTATCCAGCTCATTTGCTCCTAAAATTGCTTCAGATGGTTTCCATTGGATATCAGGAATGTGTTGATCATAAGAGACTTCGTCTATCCTAACTACGTGTAATTAATGATGTCTTGGTTCTCTTTTGAATTCTCCCAGATGATGGAATTGTGATCAAAACTGAGGAGGAGGATGATCCTGACACCATGGAGCCATATGCCATGTTCTCTGGAAGAGCAGAGCAGCAGATTTTCCAGAATCATGAGCCGGGGATAATCTGCGAGGCTCAGTGCAGTTCCAAAATGCAACAGAGAAACCCAGCTGGAACCAGGCCGGGGCAATCTACTCCCTGTGAAAGAGATACCAATGAAGCGAAGACTGTCATCGTCCATCAGAGAAACCGCACGAGGGAAAGACCGTATATCTGCCCTGAGTGTGGGAAAAGCTTCATGCTGAAGATCAACTTTATAATCCACCAGAGGAACCATCTCAAAGAGGGGCCCTATGAATGTAATGAGTGTGACTTAAGCTTCAGGGTCAAACAGCAGTTTATCCTGCATCAGCGCAGCCACACGCGGCGGGGAATCGGGCCGGCTCGCCGTGCAGAGAACTTTGGAGACAAGCACAGCCTCAAGCCAGAGCCAAGAATGCCGCCGGCAGGGAAACCCTACAAATGCACTGAGTGCGAGAGCAGCTTCAGCCACAAATCGAGCCTCAGCAAACACCAGATCACACACGTGGGGGAGCGGCCGTACACGTGCAGCGAGTGCAGGAAGAGCTTCCGGCTGCAGATCAGCCTGATCATGCACCAGAGGATCCACACTGGGAAGAGCGAGATGTCCTTCATATGCCCTCAGTGTGGGAAAAACTTTAGTCGGCCCTCCCATCTGCTCAGGCACCAGAGGACTCACACGGGGGAGCGGCCCTATAAATGCACCCAGTGCGAGAAAACCTTCAGTGAGAAGTCAAAGCTCACCAACCACTACCGCATCCACACCCGGGAGCGGCCGCACGCCTGCGCTGAATGCGGCAAGGGCTTCATCCGCAAGCACCACCTGCTGGAGCACCAGCGCATCCACACTGGGGAGCGGCCCTACCACTGCACAGAGTGCGGCAAGAACTTCACGCAGAAGCACCACCTGCTAGAGCACCAGCGGGCTCACACTGGCGAGAGGCCCTACCCCTGCACTGAGTGCACGAAATGCTTCCGATATAAACAGTCCCTGAAGTATCACTTGAGGACGCACACGGGGGAGTAGGAGCCAGTGGGAGCTGCATCCCACCTGGGCATTTGAGGCAGGAGACTTGTGGAAGGAAGCAGTGGAAGGAAGCAGTGGTGCAGCAATGCGTAGGGACTAATGATTTGATTTCAAACAAATAACATGCAGCAAAATTAAAAAGAACAGAAGCAGCTAACCTAGGGTAAATATTCATAATGTACAGGATATTTTGCTGAAGTAGGACTCTAACTGCTTTTTAAATCTATTCTTTTTGATAATAAATGTGAGTAACTTTTATTTGATAAGCAAATTTAAGATTTCAGTTTTTTAAAATATATCCTTTGACACTGGACGTCGTATCTTTAATCTGGAAAGTCCCAAAGTGGGTTCCATGCCTTATACAGGGATTGTGCCACCTGCTGCTGAGATGCAGCTGTCCCAGGGGAACATGGCATCTCTTTTACAGTGCCCAGTAACAGGACGAGCTCCCGTCCAAGTCAGGCTGGTTAGTATGGCCACACAGAAACTACAGAAGGAATTTTGTATGGATTTATTTAGATTTAAAACGATAAAGGGTGGCTTGCCCTAACACGTTCATTAATTATACAATACAGTGGAACCCCAATCACATTAAAATAGTCATTCCACGCAGAATCCAGCCAGCCAGCTACAGAAACTCATGTCTACCACTTGATCATTCTGAGAAGATAGACAGCGTAAAGTGGCAATTTCTTTAGTTGACTGATGTTAACACCCCTGTTCAGTTCTCCAGTCTGTCTCTCTGCCAACACATGGTGTTCCCAAATGTCTTGTCCATTCTGATTTCAAGTGCTAAAGTTTCCACTGCATCCCTTGGCCAGCTGTTATCAGCTGACCCATCTCAGCATTAAGAAGTTTGCAGTTGGACACAAACGCTCTAAGGGGCTTCTTAAAGAGCATAAGTGGTCAGGGCCTTCGTTTTCTATTTAATCTGAAAGAGCACTCCCCTTAACACTGCACTGAAAGGGGGTTCCAGGGAGGATGGAGCTAGGCTGTTCTCAGTGGTGGCAGATGACAGAACAAGGAGCAGTGGTCTCAATTTGCAGTGGGGAAGGTCTAGGTTGGACATTAGGAAAAAGTTTTTCCCTAGGGAGGTGGTGGCATCTTCATCTTTAGAGTTTTTTATTCTGTGGTTTGACAAAGCCCTGGCTGGGATGATTTAGCTGAGGTTAGTCCTGCTTTGAGCAGGGGGTTGGACGAGATACCTCCTGAGGCCCCTTCTAACCCTAATATTCATTCCTTCCAGTGGCTTTTTCTGAATTCCTTACAGCTCAGTCCTTATTCCAGTTCTGTCATTTAGTGATTTTTTTTTTTTACAGTTCAAATGCTCAGTGGCATGAAACCTAGTTTATTGGCTTAGTCACAGTTGGATCAATCTAAAGCGATTTGGGCTGAAGAGTTTTCTTAGCCTGTACCGTCCATCTCCTAGGTGCCAATGAAATTCTCTCCTGTGCAAGTGGGTGAGTTAAGTAGAATTTCAGAGGTGCCAGCACCTTATGCTATCATCCTGGCCATAGATGAATTGCACCCATTGGGTCAATGTCTCCCATGAACCATTGCATTTATTTTCTTTCAGCTGTTAACACATTTTTCAGACTAAATTGTGTGCTAAGTAAATATGAGCATCTCCTAGGTAGCCGTGTATTCTGTTTATGTAACGTACTGAACATTTGTGCGCCGCATCTATTGTAGGCACTTCTGCGGCCCCAGTAACCATCGTATCTGAGCACTTCATGAGCTGTCATGGCTTTATCCTCTGACACCCTGTAAGGAATTGAACTCGGGTCGTATAAGGGCTAAGCAGCAGCTCTACTCACTAGACCATCTTTCTTGCTTTGTAGTCCGTTACAACCTGATTTTGCAATACAGCATTTAATTGGAAATTTCAGTTGTAACCCCACCCCGTTATAATTACCTTGTATTTCCTCTGGCTGTTTTCATCACATGGCACCAATGCTTGCAATTCTCTTCTTCCAGACAAAATAGAATCAATCTGGATCAAGAGAATTTAAAAAATAACAGGCTATGCTGCAAAGATTGGGAACCAGTATAAACCTCCAAGTCAGGAATATGGCGGTCAGGGACTGTCTCTGCACCTGAACTATGGACTCGCTGCTGGTTGTCCATACTGTTTGGCCCATTCTGTGAGCTCTTCCCCTGTGCAGCTGATGCTGCTCATGCCCGGGATTGAGGAAGAATCTTCTCTGGGTGTTGCTTTAAAAGAGTACAGGCTGGCTTCCAGGCTGCCCTCTGTCTCCTCAGCACAGCTGCTGTGCCCATCCGCTTGCAAGGAGACACTGGGATTGCCCAGCCCAGCGTGGGAGAGAGAGAGCTGGTGAAACACCAGCGTCCACCCCTGTGCAGAGGTGAAGGGGGAGATCTGGAGTCC
Organism: Mesoclemmys tuberculata; assembly: GCA_007922155.1. NCBI lineage: Eukaryota > Metazoa > Chordata > Testudines > Chelidae > Mesoclemmys > Mesoclemmys tuberculata. Next base: position 538,129 of record ML675603.1, on the reverse strand, counting down.
TCTTGTCACGCTGAGTTCGAGCTGCATCTGAGCTTGGGAAGAGAAGCAAGGGACAAAAGTCATTGGTGAGCTTAAACACAAAAAAGAAGTTTACAAGAAGTGGAAGCTTGGTCAGATGACTAGGGAGGATTATAAAAATACTGCTCAAACATGCAGGAATGAAATCAGGAAGGCCAAAACGCAATTGGAGTTGCAGCTAGCAAGGGATGTGAAGGGGAACAAGGGTTTTTACAGGTATGTTAGCAATAAGAGGCAGATTAAGGAAAGTGTGGGCCCCTTACAGAATGGGGGAGGCAACCTAGTGACAGAGGATGTGGAGAAAGCTGAGGTATTCAATGTCTTTTTTGCCTCTGTCTTCACGGACAAGGTCAGCTCCCAGACTACTGCACTGGGCGGCACAGAATGGGGAGGAGATGAACATCCTGCAGTGCTGAAGGAACAGGTCCAGGACTATTTAGAAAGATTGGACATACAAAAGTCCATGGGGCCAAATGCAATGCACCCGAGGGTGCTGAGGGAGTTAGCTGATGTGATTTCAGAGCCATTGGCTATTATCTTTGAAAGCTCGTGGCAACAGGGGGAGGTCCCAGAGGACTGGAAAAAGGCAAATCTAGTGCCCATTTTCAAGAAAGGGAAGAAAGAGGATCCAGGGAACTATAGGCCGGTCAGCCTCAACTCAATCTCTGGAAAAATCATGGAGCAGGTCCTCAAGGAATCCATTTTAAGGCACTTGGAAGAGAGGCAGGCGATCAGGAGCAGTCAACATGGATTCACCAAGGGCAAGTCATGCCTGACCAACCTGATTGCTTTCTATGAAGAGGTGACTGGCTCTGTGGATGAGGGGAAAGCGTTGGATGTTATATACCTTGACTTTAGCAAAGCTTTTGATACGGTCTCCCACAGTATTCTTATCAGCAAGCTAAAAAAGTATGGGTTGGATGAATGGACTACAAAATGGATAGAAAACTGGCTAGAGCAAAGGGCTCAACGAGTAGTGATCAATGGCTCCATGTCTAGCTGGCAGCCGGTCACAAGTGGAGTGCCCCAGGGGTCAGTCCCGGGGCTGGTTTTGTTCAACATCTTCATTAATGATCTGGAAGAGGGGGTAGATTGCATCCTCAGCAAGTTTGCAGATGACACTAAGCTAGGGGGAGTGGTAGATACCCTGGAAGGGAGGGATAGGATGCAGAAGGACCTAAACAAATTGGAGGATTGGGCCAAAAGAAATCTGATGAGGTTCAACAAGGACAAGTGCAGAGTCCTGCACTTAGGACGGAAGAATCCCATGCACAGCTACAGACTGGGGACCGACGAGCTAGGCAGCAGTTCTGCAGAAAAGGATCTGGGGGGTTATAGTGGATAAGTAGCTGGATATGAGTCAGCAGTGTGCCCTGGTTGCCAAGAAGGCTAATGGCATATTGGGCTGCATTAGTAAGAGCATTGCCAGCAGATCGCGGGAAGTGATTATTCCCCTCTATTCGGCATTGGTGAGGCCGCATTTGGAGAACTGTGTCCAGTTTTGGACCTCCCACTACAAAAAGGATGTGGACAAGTTGGAGAGAGTCCAGTAGAGGGCAACAAAAATGATTAGGGGGCTGGAGCACAAAACTTGTGAGGAGAGGCTGAAAGAACTAGGCCTGTTTAGTCTGCAAAAGAGAAGAATGAGGGGGGATTTGATAGCAGCCTTTAACTACCTGAACGGGGTTCCAGGGAGGATGGAGCTAGGCTGTTTTCAGTGGTGGCAGATGACAGAACAAGGAGCAACGGTCTGAAGTTGCAGTGGGGGAGGTCTAGGTTGGACATTAGGAAAAAGTTTTTCCCTAGGAGGGTGGTGAAGCACTGGGATGGGTTACCTAGGGAGGTGGTGGCATCTCCATCTTTAGAGGTTTTTAAGATGAGGCTTGACAAAACGCTCACAGGGATGATTTAGCTGAGCATAGTCCTGCTTTGGGCAGGGGGTTGGAGTAGATGATCTCCTGAGGTCCCTTCCAACTCTAATATTCTATGAATGTGTGGTCCTGCTCCGGTGAGCCACTGAACCTCGGATCTGAAAGCATAAAGCTCTACTGCCCCAGCTGGGATAGCCAGGGCTGTTGGCTCAGAGGCTGTAGCAAACTCCGACATGTATTGTCCAGCCAGGGGAGAGGGACAGCGCTGACCTGCGAGCATTGGCTGCATGTGCAATTCCAGTCAGCGTTGGGGGAAGACAATGGTGTTGTGCATTCCAGACCGCTTCCAAGCTGCATAACTCTCTTATTTTTGTGTCACGTTTGGAAGGTGACCATTTCCCAGACTGGTCCTCCTAGCCCTGCGAATCAGGCCAGTCAGCCTGGGCTGTTGTTTCAGTCTCTGTTTCTAAGTTTAAATTAAACCCATGGCATTAAGTTCTGCTCTCATTTACACACAGGCACAGCTGCCGTGGTTAGAAGAATGTGGCTCTATTTTCTCAACATGTTTTCTCTTTTATTTAAAGTTCCTTTTAAAAATTGTTAAAGATTTGACCGTTTCTCCTCTTGTCATGACGCATAGACTGTGGGTCCCTCTGTCATGAGTGTGTGTCAGTGGCATTGGGTTATGCTCAAGCTGTGGGCGCTTGCGTGAAGGAGCTTGTAGTTTTTGTGCAGAGGCTGCTCTGCAAACCAATGTACGTTGCACATGCTGAAACAACAGAAGTCACCAGAGCTGACACGACGCCAAATCAGATCAATGTGGGTGCAGAGGCACTGGGTTTTGTGCCTAGCATGGGACTGTACAATGCCTAGGTCAGCATAGTCCCGTCTCAGTTGGGGCCTCTGGTGTTGCTGTGAAACAATCATGCTATGCCCAGGCAGCTCTGATTGCAGGATGGGAGCTATCGGTGTTACAAACACAAGGTCCAAAAGGATCAGAGACTGATCTGGGGCCATTCTGGAGGCAGAAAATAAATGAAAGCTAATGTAAAGAATTTGGAGGGCAGGGTGTGAAACAGCCCAGCTTTGGTGTGTGGTGTGCATGTCAAGTTTCAGCCTGATGCAATTTAAGCTGTCGAGATTTAGCTCCCTCCTCCATCGGCTTCCTAACGAATGCCTCAATAAACCATAAACTATCTCAACTGGAATGTGACCCCATAAGAACAAAGATCCAGGCTCAGGAAGCACCGAGGGGCCAGCAGCAGGTGAGAGCTCTTGAGCTGTGTGTCTCGTAGCTGACTCTGCCAGATGAGAGTATGACCTTGCATTCATGCATTTAATTTTCTGTCCCTAGAAACAGGTTCTGGGGTGGGATGTGGAGTCCCGGCATCCAATGCATTTACAACCACTGCGGCCTCTGAATGAACTTCACTGCAAACTGCACAGGTTTCCCTGCGGACAGTAGCGGCTGCAATTCAAGCTGGGGAGAGGAAGGTGGGATTCTCACGCCACATGGTTACGGAGTCAGGAGGGGAGAATGGGAACGGCTGAGAAGAAATGAATCAATGGTGAGAAGACAGCTGTGGAGTTTGGTACCCTGCTGGGGAATAAGTGGGCTGTTCTGGAAGCTCTGATCCAGGAGTATAATCTATTGAACCTGGAGAGCCTGCTGAAGAACAGGAGCTTCTGGATTCTGAGACTCGCCCCCCTGGGCACTAACGGTGAAGTTCTCAAGGTGACGATATCCCAGCTAGTGCTAGGGGGTAGCAACAAGGCCTGACTCTGAGTCAGACATGAAAGAGGTGCTTTGCATGAGTGGAAAGAAGTTTTCGTGCTTAATACACAGAGCTGAGAGTCATACGATCTGGGTTCTATTCCTGGTTGTGCCAGAGACTTCCTGTGTGACCTTGGGCAAGTACATTTATATTCCTGAATTGCCTAGGAACCCCAGTCTAGGATCATGCTAGGAGGTGCTGTACAGAGAGGTAACAAAGAAGACAGTCTCTGCCCCAGAGGGTCACAGTCTAGGTGTTGCACAGGATGCAACAGGCAGGCAGAACAGACAGCTGGGGGCATGAACCAACAATAAAACAGGTTAGCCAAATCTAGGACAAAAGTGAGGACCACGTTTTTAAAAGTAGCATCTTATTATGGATCCTTCCATTCCCAGTTGCCCATCTTCAGACACCTTGGGCTGGCCTGGTTGTTAGTGCCACTGAGATTCTGGTTTCCAAGAAATGATGTTATATCCCCAGGAACTGAGGCCCACACACTTGGAAGCTACTGCTGATCATTTGGATTTTTGCCTCTTTGGGCCTAAGATCCCTGTCTTAGTCGTGAGGGAAAATAGTATTTGCCTGCTGTAACCCATCCGTGCCCAGGGTAGCCCACTGATAATGCCAGGGTCAGGGCAGGCTGCAAAAGGAGAGCAAATTCTCCCAGCACTGGTGGGTGACACCACAGTCAGACTTCCCAACCAGCCAAAAACAGTGCTTCTGATTCCCCCACACTGGTTATCAAGAAGCCACTGTGCAAATACACACAGCCCCCTTTACTGCATTTCAGTCTCAGGCTCCCAAACTGACACTAGGTCCAGTAAAGAGACCAGTTGCTTTAACTCTATGCTCTTTACTAAAAGATTCCCTCTGATCCCAAAGGATCAGCCACAGTACCAGTTCACTATAAGTTTGGATCTTACCCAAAATACCACGCTGCCAGCCAATCCTTTAGTAACTAAAACTAAAGGTTTATTAATAAAAGAAAAACAAACAACAAGAGAAGTGTTAAAGGCTTAAAGCAATCAGATACATACAGATGATTTAAAAGTCCATATACATCAGGTTTCTAGAACAATTGTGGAGTTGCAGGCTTGTATAGTTCCTCTGGTATACATCCAGTACCTGGATGGGTCTAAGTCCTTCAGTTCAGTTGCACAGTGTGTTAATCCAGAGGCGTGTCCGCAGCTGGACAGGAACAAGGACACAAGGCAAAGACGAAGACAAAATGGTTTCTGTGGTTTGATCTTATATACCCTCTGTTACTGGCCATGTGGCTTGTGGAACTTTACTGGAACCAAAATGAAGTCCATAGTCACATGGGCCAATCCTGGTAACTCTTCAGGTATGCCTTTAGTTTCTTCCCGGGCCTCTGGCTTCTGATAAGGCCTTGAATGGGCTATTAAGCAAGCTATTGTCCTGCCGCCTCTCTGTCTGGGGTGTGTCTTCCACAGCACAGTTTGAAATACAGGGATATCAAAGATCTCCATAACTTTCCTTACACATATTACACATGACCACAAATATTACCATCTTATTCAGCATATTATAACCTTTCTAACAGTACCTGACATGGCATGTCTTACATGAATTATTATGATTTTGACTTATTAATGTCAAACAACACAAATGCCCCCCCCCTCCTAATGCAGCCCGCGTGACACCTGCGTCTCTGGGGTGTTGGGGATGTACTCTTGAGATTTGGGAGGTGCTCAGATATTCTGATGATTCTGTTTTCTCCAACACTGGATTATCTGGGCATTCCAGGTATGTTTGTGGATTCATTTCTGAGAACAGATCTGCAAGGCCATTTGGTTCAAGATATATGGCTATTCAGCTAATACATTTTATTCAGCAGTTTAATTGTTGAACTGCTGTACTCAAATTTAATGCAATGTTAAATCTTCAATGAATTAAAGAGGCAAAGGAATGTGAATTGCAAAACAAACGTTTGCTGTAATTTGCACAACAATTATATTAGGGGAATATGAGGGATGTTTATATTAGGATTTTTATATTCTTTTTCCTAGTTACTGAACTGAACTGTAACTGAGTAAGAGAGGACGGAGGGTGAATGCTCATGATTTCAGGTCCTGGCGACATTTGATGACATCTTTGTCTATTCCTCCTGGGAGAAGTGGGATAATTTAGAAGAGGGGCAGAAGGGTCTTTACAAGAATGGGATGGAGAACTGGGACTCTTTGAATCCTTTGAGTGAAGATAACATTCCACTCCCTTATTAGAAGCTTTGGCAATTGGTGATGTTCCTGGGTTGTCTCCAGTTCTAGCTTTTTTCTCAGGTTGCTGTGTGTTCAAGGCACTGAAATCAACATTGTTCTCCATGCACGCTTGCGAGCAGGACCTACCTCCTATCAGATGTTTTACTTTTCTGCAGATTCCTTAGTAGCTTCTTTGCCTTGGATCAGCGTTCACCTTCCATTTCACAAGCAGATTGCGCAATAATCATTTATAATTCCTTCCAACTAGTATTTAAATGAATCATGTATAGTTCCATGAACAGATTCTATCATTTCTGACCCCAGCCTAGTAACCTGCAGTGAACAAGGCTGGGGAGACATGCATCAGGGGGATTCTGAGGAATAAGAGATTCCTACAGATCCCTGTACAGGTGAGTTACACAAAACACTGCAGTGCAAGGCTGGGGAAGAAAGGAAAACGTCATATGGCAAGGGAGTAGACAGAAGGGTAATGGGCTGGAAAGGAAAAAAGCAGCAAAGCTGCCAGAAGTTCTTTTGCAAATTAGTTACCAAAAGGAGAAGCAGAAGGAGACAGTGACAGAGGTTTGGGAAAAGGGGATAGGGTCCGGAGCAGATCATAATCTAAAGGGAACAAGAAGTGAGTCAGGTCTTGGAGAGGCAGAGTTCCATAGAGATGAAGCACCGTACTGAGTGTGCCTCACACTCTACAACCTTGGGGTGGGGCACAGAGGCTGGAGATGCACAATGAGCAGAGAGCAGTGTGGGAAGGTTTGCTGAGAGCTCTGCAATGAGGAGAACAATCTTGAATTAAATTCAGAAACTGTAGTAGGAAGCCATGGAACACGGCAAAGGATTAGACTGATACAGTTTCTGATTTCAGCCGCATCACAACTTAATTTTCATTTTTATAGGAACAGTATTGTCTGGAAATCATGTTTGCTCTTTTCTGCCTGCAGTGAATTGTGCAAACATGAGTGGTTAGACATGATGCTACCTCATCTGCTAGCTACTTTGAATTAGAGATAAATAAATTTATAAAAATTTGTCCCATGATCATGTTTCACAGATATCAGAGCCGACTAGGTCCAGAATTCAGCACCTCCTACAGATCAGAGTGAAGGGATTTTGAAAGATCATAAAACAAGGAAGTGCTGTATTATAAACCAGGTGTGACTAAGACATTAGTAAAGGCTTTGTCAGACTCTCTTGTAAGATTTGGAAAAGAATTTGGTCACATTGCATTGGTTCCTCTGTGATAGGATATATGATGCTTCACATGTACGGCTTTTTAATTTCAAAACCTTTTGTTTGTGTTAATCCTCACAACATTCTCTGAACTGTTCTATATTAGTTTGGACAGGGTAAGCCATTTAGCCATGGCCACAAAAGGAGGAGGTATCAGAGAAGCAATTAGAATTCAGAGCGATCCTTTGTAGGTCACACAGCTCATTTAAAAAGGAAAGGTTAGTGTCATGATCCAGTCAGATCCAGACCACAGAGGGGTTGTGTCACCACCTGCTTGTAACCTTGGGCACCTCACAGTGCTTTGCTGCTGTAGCTCCCTCAGTCTACCAGCGTGCAGGGCATACCCTCAGTTTCTGTGGGGTAGACAGCACTTGTTCAGCAGTTCTGGCCCCAGCAGCCCGTTTACAGCCCCATGTACTTGCAAGGCGATCCCAACACACTCTCTTAGTCCTGAATTTTCCCAAAACCATCTGCTCTGCAATGCCCCATGCTCTCCTGGTGTTACCTGTCAGCTCTGTGTTCCTGGGGAACTCTGGCGCAGTGTTTGACTCATGAAGGGCTCCCCTCCACACCCCCCACCTCTGCCTGAACCAGAACTGATCAGAAGAAAGACTTATAGAAAGCAATGAAAATGCCGTGGGAGATGCACTTAAACCCCTCCGGACATGGGAACAGGATTAAGGCAACTCCCCTAGCTTCATTTGCATCAAAGATGGGACAAGAAGGCACCTCCATTAGCATTCAGAGTGGAGAACAGAGGTTCGAAGGCAGGGACTGCACTGAACGCTGTGACCAGAGAAACGGGAGCACAACATGAGGGGGAGGTCTCTGCTCCAGAAGCTAATCGACCCACGTCTGCACACGCCCAGCTCAGCAGTTATCAGACCCATTCTAGTCATGAATCCTTTGTGGACATCCAAACCACTGAATCTGCCTGATTGCATTGTGAGCTCCTTGGCGTAACATTGCCCATAGCCAGGAATGATCAGTTCCTATTGTCCAGCCTAAACACAACAACGCTGGTGTACTCCCCTGAGCCTTTGTTTACACATAAATAAACCTAGTGTTCTCCCTTCAACCATTGGTGTTTCCCTACAAAACCCTTACTCATGCTCAAAATTCTGTTCAAGTGCCTGGATCCAAACACTGCATCACTTCCACTGGGACTTCACCTTTTCTTGACTGAAACACCTTCACTGATCGTGTTGGGGGCTCCACCTGTCTCAAGCACTCGGGACCCTGTGCTGAACAGCCTGTCTCCTGGGAACCTTTGAGCAGTTCAAGCTGCACTAAGTGGTGAGACCCCAACTCTCTCTTTCCCCTTCTTTTCCCCCTCAGACCTAATTTGATCTCTCTCTCTCTCTTTCTCTCTCACTCCAGATAGAACTTTCTAAACCTGACTTTTGTAATCAAACTTGGGCTAGATTTTCCCCAATATCCAATTGAAACTGTGTAATGTCGTAACTGTTTGGTTTGTTTGTCTCTTTATATGGCTATTACTACTAGTATCGTAAGTTTTATATACCTGGCAATAAAATAATTGTTATGGTCAAGCTGGTTGCCAGAGTCTCTCTGAACTTTAACTCTTTCATGTTCTCGGCTTCCCTATTTGCTCTGCAGCAAGGCTTCTCTTACTTAAGCCAAAGATCCCTGTAAGACCCCAAAATCCTGTGAGGTCTGTTCATCAAAGGAGTTACTACTAGGACAAGTGTGACATAAGATGGGGAGGGGAGGGCGCGGAGTCTGTGGCATATGAGGATGTCATCTTGAAGGTGCTGATTGACCCTGCCTGCTCAGACATGCTCCGTTAATCTGTGTTTGTGCACATGCATGTCTGACTGATTCTGGGGCAGGAGGAACCCAGCCCTGTTGAACTAAACCCTGCAGGGTAGCTTCACTGGGAGGCAGGGACTTGCAAAAGGGAGAAATAGAGCTCCATATAGAAACACAAGTGACACAAACAGCACGTTGATAAAATTACAGAGACCCCAGAATGTAACCCTAATAAATAAATGCTTCCCAAAGTGACAGGAAAATCTGGTAACACTGGACAGTTCAGAGAAATAACACTGTTCCTCTAAAAACACAAAACCACATCACAGCTTATTAGTTTAACTGGAGTGAATACACCCTTCCCTTCAAACACAGCACTGAGTTTGTTTATAGTAAAATTAAACGAATTGATTAACAACAGGAATTTAATAAAGAAAACCCAGCAATGGAATATTAGGGAAACCTATATTTTGGTATTTAAGAAGCAGTAGATGCAAACAAATTGAATGTTAAGAACATTTTATCTTAAATACTTCAGTAAATATTTTGTTGTTAATTTATTACTCAGTTAGAAAAATACAAAAAAGAAATTAAAATAATTGAACACTTAGACACAGACACACTAACCCAGATTTTTAAAGATAATATGAAAGAAGAGAGCTGGAGGTTCAGTTGGTCTGGATTTTTAGGAGTGTTGTTGTAGGGACATTTTGGTAAATATTTAAATGCTTTGTTTAGTGAAACAGTTTTATATCTGTTCTTTGTTAGTTGCCATGTGTTAGCTTGGGGGAACTACATGTCATATAAACATTCTCAACCTACCTTCATGGCCCAGCATATAAAAAAAACAAAAACGCAACCAAATAAAAACTCCTCTACAGGCAGTTTAGAAAGATGAGACATATGCCTCTTAATAGGTGCATCACTTGAAAAATGCACCCTCCTGAGGCACACCAAATTTCAAAGCACTCCTACTAAGCATGTTGATTTTACAGCACTTAGAAAGGTGGACCTTTAAACAACTGTCGTCATAACCTATAATACAAGGGATCTTGTGGATAAGGAGCAGCTGTCCAGCCCCTCAATTAACAAGATGGATGGCAGCATCTCAGTGGGATCCAAGGACCTGGCTTTTACGTCTGTCTCTGCTATTGGCTTGGAGAGTTACTGTGGCTAAGTCACTTAATTCTTTGTGCCTTAGTTTCTCCTCTCCTTCTGCAAATTACTCTGTTCAGTTCAGCTTTGATGTTTTTAAACAGCACAAAAGTGTGCTGCACACATCACAGTAGATCATTGGGCTCAATAGGTAGTGATCAACAACTCGATGTTCAACAACTCAATGATCTGGAGGATGGGGTAGATTGCACCCTCAGCAAGTTTGCAGATGACACTAAGCTAGAGGGAGTGGTAGATACATTGGAGGGTAGGGATAGGATACAGAGAGCCCTAGATAAATTAGAGGATTGGGACCAAAGAAATCTGATGAGGTTCAACAAGGACAAGTGCAGAGTACTCCACTTAGGACAAAAGAATCCCATGCACTGCCACAGACTAGGGACCGATGACCTAGGCAGCAGTTCTGTAGAAAAAGACTTGGGGGTTACAGTGGAAAAGAAGCTGGATATGAGTCAGCAGTGTGCCCTGGTTGCCAAGAAAGCTAACAGCATGTTGGGCTGCATTAGTAGGAGCATTGCCAGCAGATCGAGGGAAGTGATTATTCCCCTCTATTCAGCATTGGTGAGGCCATGTTTGGAGTCTTTAGTCCAGTTCAGGACCCCTCACTATGGGAAGGATGTGGACAAATTAGAAAATGTCCAGCAGAGGGCAACAAAAATGATTAGGGGGCTGGAGCACAAGACTTATGAGGAGGGGCTGAGGGAACTGGGCTTGTTCAGTCTGCAGAAGAGAAGATTGAGGGGGAGATTTGATAGCAGCCTTCACCTATCTGAAGGGAGGTTCTAAGGAGGATGAAGCTAGGCTGTTCTCAGTGGTGGCAGATGACAGAACTAGGAGCAGTGGTCTCAAGTTTTAGTGGGGGAGGTCTAGGTTTGATATTAGGAAGAACTTTTTCACTACTTTTTCATTGAGTACTTCAGCTTTTTCCACATTATGTCACTAGGTTGCTTACCCCTTTCTGTAAGGGGCCCACACTTTCCCTGACCTTCTTCCTCTTACTAACATACCTATAAAAACCCTTCTTGCAATCCAAGCAATCTTTAAGCCATTCAGTATTATCTTTGAGAACTCCTGGAGGATTGGACATGTCCCAAAAGACTGGAGAAAGGCAGATGTAGTGTCTCTCTTTAAAAGGGGGAACAAGAAGGACCCAAGGATTGAAGCTTGACTTCAATATCTTGCAAGATATTTGGGTAAATTATTAAACAATGAATTTATATGCACCTGGAGGATAATAGGGTTTTGAGGAATAGTCAGCATGGATATGTCAAGAACAAATCATGACAAATCAACTTAATTTCCTTCTTTGATGGGATCTCTGACTCAGTGGATAGGAGGGAAGCAGTAGATGTGATATGCCTTGATATTAGTAAGGCTTTTGACACATTCCCACATCACATTCTCATAAGTAAACTAGGGAATTGTGGCCTACATCAGTGTTTCTCAACCTGGGGGTTGTGAGACCAAGGAGGGTTGCAGGATGGGTTTAGGGGGTTGCAAGTGCAGGGCTAGTGTTAGGGGGTGGCAATCAGGGCAATTGCCTTGGGCCCCACACCACAGGGGGCCCTGTGAGGCTAAGTTACATACATCAGCTCCAGGTGGTGGTGAGGCTAGGGCTTCAGTCTTCTGAAAAGGGGTATAGTAGTCTGGAAAGGTTGAGAACCACTGGTCTAGATGAAATGATTATAAGGTGGGTGCACAACTAGTTGAAATACCATACTCAAAGCGTGGTTATCATGACTTTCTGTGAAATTCGGAGGATATATCTAGTGGGGTCCCAAAAGGGTCAATCCTGGGTCTGGTACTATTCACTATTTTTATTTCTTGGATAATGGAGTAGAGAGTATGCTTATAACATTTACAGATGACACCAAGCTAGGAGGGCTTGCAAGCACTTTGGAGGACAGGTTTAAAATTCAAAATGACCTTGACAAATTGGGGAATGGGTCTGAATTCAAGAAGATGAAATTCAGTAAAGACAAGTGTAAATTACAATACTTAGGAATGAAAAAATCAAACGTACAACTACAAAATGAGCAATAACTGGCTAGGTGGGAGAAATGCTGAAAAAGATCTGGGGATTTAAGTGTATCACAAACTGAATATGAATCGTCAGTGTGGTGCAGCTGCAAAAAAGCCTAATATGACTGTGGGATGTATTAATAGGAGTGTCGTATGTAAGACACAGGGGATAATTGTCCTGCTCTACTTGGCACTGGTGAGGCCACAGCTGGAGCACTGTGTCCAATTCTGGGCACTGCACTTTAGGAAAGAGTCCAGAGGAGAGCAACAAAAATGGTAAAAGGGTTAGAAAACCTGACTCATGAGGAAAGGTTAAAAAACCTGGGTATGTTTAGTCTTGAAAAAAGAAGACCAAAGGAGGGACCTGATATATGAGGGGCTGTTATATAAGAGGATGGTACTCAATTGTTCTCCATGTCCACTAATGGTAGGACAAGACATAATGTGCTTAATCTACAGCAAGGGAAATTTAGGGTCAATATAAATAGAGCTGTGCAAATCTGCAGATATCCGTTTTATGTCCATGGACCATTTTTTGCAGGTCATGGATTGGATGCAGATCTCAAAGGCAGGAAAGCAGCTGTCTGCAACTCATAGCCTTTGAGGCTGCTTTCCCATCTTTGAGATCTGGGCACGGCCAGATTAAGGTTTTGAGGGGTTTAAGGCTAATGCAAGGGAAGGGCCTAAGTATGAATTACATACAGCACAAAATATTATGAAGTCATCAAACATTTATTTACATATTTATGTAAAATTAACATTTATTCTACTCTTACCACATTCAATCCTTCAAACAAACACATTCTTTCCTCCCTCGCTTTATCTGTGGTAAAAAGTCATGAATGATGTCATCGTAATTCAATGTCATCATAGACCTGAAAGATGATTTCATTCTCAATGCTCAAGTGGGACAAAGCACTGAGATGCTCTTGAGTCTTGGTGAATTGGAGGACATTTTTTACCCTTGTTAGAAGAAAGAAGGAACGTTCTCTGCTACAGTTAGCGATCATTAATGATAAATACAGCCATAATGCAGTTTCAGCATTTGGGAACCATTCTATCACACTGGATTTAGTGATAACTCGGTAGACACAAATAGATTTGCTTTCATCATCTTTTGTCTCTGTATCTGAAAGTGATATGAATTCAACAAATTGAAGAAATTCTTTAGTAAAATCTACTGGGAGATTGTCTTGGTACTTCTGACACAGACATTTGATACTTTCACTGACTTAGGAACTTGAAATGTTAGGTGAAAAATTTGTCAGTATGCTAAAGGCTTTGTCACTCTTTTCGTAAGCCTCGATCCAATGTTCTGATGAGCTCTTCAGTTTGTTGATGATTGTGATGAAGGTATTAACTCTGAAGGCCTCCTTGTCACTGAATGACAGGGCAGTTGCATTGTCGCATGTCTTCTGCCTTTTGTGGAGTTTAGCCACTTATACTCATGGCTAGCAGTCCTTGCAGCCCCCTGAATTTCATACTCATCAAAACTACCCCACATTTGTTGAAGAACAGTTCCAAGACTCCTCACTAGGTTCCAAGACTCCTTATTTAAGTAGTAGAAAGGACAGTTTGAGCACTCTGTGAGCTTAGACTGCATCTGCTGAATGGCTGAAGTACATCATTCTAGATCTCATGCAAAATACCTGTTTCCAACGTGTGCGTTGCATCACGCAGGATCTTTGCATCTTTTCTTGTTGCTGATTTTTGAGATTCATTTTTCTTGATGCTTTATAGCCCTTCAAGAACGATGGGGTATCTCAGACAAATTCATTCACAGCTTCAGCGTTGGCACTCCACCATGCTGCTGAGAATGATTTGGGCACTGGGCCCACAAACACTTACTTAGCTCACAACGATAAAATCAAAACCACCTAAACTGAATAAATAATCTTGATGGATTAATTTGTACAAAGCAATATCTAATGAGACAAAAAAATTCTGATGGCCCTGCTACCGTTTCTCAGCTGTTACTTTAATATGGAATGGTAGGCCTACAGTAGGGCCTAAAAATAGACCTGATATAACCTATGGGTCAATGTGACCCTGGATGAGGGGTTGGCCTCCAAACAGTTGATTGGGTGCCCCACGGCGGCGGATGCTGTGTGGATGTGGATAGACGTAAAAATAGACTGCAGATCGCGGGTCATAAAACTGGCCACAGTGGGTCAGACCAATGGTCCATCTAGCCCCTTATCCTGTCTTCCACAGTGGCCAGGGCCAGGTGCTTCCAGGGGAATGAACAGAGCAGGCCGTCATCCGGTGATGGCGACCTGTTCTGGCCGGACACAAGTTGAACCGGGAGGATGCGGACTGGATGCAGATTCACGGTGTGGAACCGGCGCTGGGCTCTAGCTCTTCGGAAAGGCTTTCCCTCCATGGGGGCGGGCGAGCGCTGGGACAGGAGTCCCCGTCGCTGGACGCTTTTACAGACGAGCTGGACAAACGCCGGCCAGGCCTGGTCTAGGTCGGCGCAGCCCTGCCCGGCGCGGCCGACTCCCTCTGGCCGCCCTACACCTCCGTGCTGCCCTCACGGGGGGCGCGCCCGCCCAGTCTGCGCCGGCCCGCGGTCGCCCCCGAGTCTCCACAGGGGCGCGGACCCAGGCAAGGGGCGGGCAGGGGCCGGGCGGGCAGAGCCGGGTCAGGGGCCAGCTCGGCCTGCCGGGGGAGGCGGGGAGCGGCTCTGCCCGGCGGACACAGCTCGGGGGCCGCACGGCCGGGCTGGGGCCGGCGAGGCGCAGCCGGGCAGGAGGCGGCCCGCGGGCGGAAGGGGCCGAGCCTGAGGCGCGGCCGAGGGCGGGAAACGCCCGGCGCCGCCACCCCCC
>ML675603.1:509924-522802 GCA_007922155.1 Mesoclemmys tuberculata | reverse complement strand
GTGGGGGGGGTGCCAGGCCGGCGGGGGGGGGCCGGGGCGGGCGCGCCCCGGCCCGCCCTGCCCGCCCGCTGCAGTCGCGCGCGCGGAATCGGGGCCGCCCCCCGTGCCCGCTCAGTCGGCGCCCCGATCCGGCCCGATCCGGCCCCTGCCCTCGCCGCCGCGCGGGGTGACACAGGCGGCCCCGGCCCACCCGCGCCGGCTCGCTCGGGCGTGGGGAAGGCCATGAACTCACCTTGTCCGGCCCGGCCCCAGGCCTTTGTGCCTCGTTCCCTGGGACCGTGCCACGGACGGAGGGACCGTTGTTGTCCCTTCGTGCAACGAGCCTCTCGGCCTGGAGAAAGAAGGTGTTGTGTGTGGGGTGGCATTTAGAGACTTGTTTCCCCGCCTTGGAAGGCTGGATGCACAGCTCTCTGGGGGAGGACAAAGTAATGCCATGTAAACTGTGCTCAGGACTGGGATTACATTTCATTCTCTGTCTAAACCATGCTTTTTGTTCATCGGATTAAACTCAACACACTCTGGATCCGGCGTCTCTTACTCACATGAGAAAGCCTTACGCCTCCTCCCATTGGCAGTGGGGGCAGTCACAGGTGGCAGGGCCTTGTTTTTGTCAGGCAAACAATTGAATTGAAAAAGCAAAAGAATTTTTTTAGAGTAAAACTCCATCTCCAGCAAGCGGCCGAGCGCTACGAGTTCCTGAGCTGCTGCTGGTGCTCCCCTTGAAGTTCATGATTTGGCCCAAAGTTCGTGCTTGGTTCATATGATGTGTAAAGTAACATTTGCTGAACATTTGTGAGAATTTACAAGTGCTATTTTGACCCCCAAATAATTCCATATTGTTCCACAAATGCAACAGAACCTATTACATAAGAATGGGCGTAGTGGGTCAGAAAACTGGACCATCTAGCCCAGTATCCTGTCTTCCACCTGTGGCCCATGCCAGATGCTGCAGAGGGAAAGAAGAGTACAGAGAATTATCGAGTGACCTGTCATCCGGTCCCAGCTTCTGGCATTCAAAGGTTCAGGGACACTCAGAGCATGGGATTGCATTCCTGAGCATCTTGGCTAATAACCAATGGTGGACCTATCCTCCATGAACTTATCTCATTCTTTTTTGAATCCAGTTCTACTTTTGGTCTTCACAACAACCCCTGGCAATGAGTTCCACAGGTTGACTGTGTGTCATGGAAGGAAGTACTTCCTTTTGTTTCTTTTAGGCCTGCTGTCTGTTAATTTCATTGGGTGACCCATGGTTCTTGTGTTATGTGAAGGGGTAAATAATGCTTTACTCACTTTCTTCACACCATATTCATGATTTTATTGACCTCTGACATATCCCCCATGTCATCTTTTTTTAAGCTGAATAGTCTTGTCTTTTTAACCTCTCCTCATGGATGCTGTTCCATACCCCTAATCATTTTAAGTTTCCTGTTTCCAGACCTGTTCCAATTCCAATATATCTTTTTTGAGATGGAGTGACCAGATCTGCATGCAGTGTTCAAAGTGTGGGTGGCATTTATGGTATTTTCTGTCTTACTATCTATCCCTTTCCTAATGGTTCCTCAAATTGTTGGCCTTTTTGACTGATGCTTCACATCAGATGTTTTCAGAGAACTATCCACTATGACCAAGGTTAAGATTCTCTCATGCAAGTTTTGCCACCTCACTCTTTACCCTTTTTTCCAGATCATTTATGAATATGTTGAACAGCACTAGTCCCAGTACAGATATTTGCAGGACCCTACTATTTACCTCTCTTCAGTGTGAACACTGACCATTTATTCCTACCCATCGTTTCCTATCATTTAACCAGTTACTGATCCATGAGAGGATCTTCCATCTTAGCCAGTGACTGCTTACTTTGCATAAGGGCCTTTGACGAGTGACCTTGTCAAAGGCTTTCTGAAATTGCAAGTACATGATTTCCAGTAGATCACCCTTGTCCACGTCTGTTGACCCCCTCAAAGAATTCTAATAGATTGGTGAGGCATGATTTCCCTTTGCAAAAGCTGTGTTGACTTTTCCCTCTAACAAATCATGTTCTTCTACCCTGTTTCCCCGAAAATAAGCCCTAGCATGATTTTTCAGGATTTTTGGAGTATGCTTGAAATATAAGCCCTACTCCAAAAATAAGCCCTAGTTACAGTTTACAAGCGGTTCACAAGTAAAGGTCCCCATACACTTTACACTCATGGAAAAAAATAAGACATCCCCTGAAAATAAGCCCTAACCCATCTTTCAGAGCAAAAAATAATATAAGACCCTGTCTTATTTTTGGAGAAACGCGGTATATATCTGATAATTCTGTCCTTTATCATAGTTTCAACCAGTCTGCCAGGTACTCAGGTTAGGTTTACTGTCCTGTAATTGCCAGGATTGCCTCTGGAGCCTTTTTTAAAAATTGTCACTTCATTAGCTAAACTTGAGTCATCTGATACAAAGGCTGGTTTAAGTGGTAGGTTACATATCACAGTTAACAGTTCTGTAATTTCATATTTGAGTTGCATCTGACAAAGTGGGTTTCTGCCTATGAAAACTTATGCCCAAATAAATTTGTTAGTCTTTAAGGTGCCACAGAACTCCGCTGTTTTTCAGAATTCTTGGGTGAATAGCATCTCGTTCTGATGACTTACTGCTCTTTAATATATCAGTTTGTTCCCAAACCTCCTTTATTGACACTTGAATTAGGAGCAGTTCTTCAGATTTGTCTCAGAATGGCTCAGGTGTGGGAACCTCCCTCGCATTCTCTGTAGTGAAGACTAATGCAAAGAATTCATTTACCTTCTCTGCAATGGCCTTTTCTTCCTTTACTGCTCCTTTAGCGGCCCAGTTGTCTAGTGGTCCCACTGATTGTTTGGCAAGTTGCCTGCTTCTGATGTACTTTAAAAAAAAAAATTGGAAGTTATGAGTGAACATTCCTTTCAAGGAAAAGGCTTATGGGGCAACAGACACTGAATTAAACGCATGCTCAAAGCTAATACCATGCTCTGCCTATATACTGTACTATGTACTGTACTGTACTGTACCTATACTGTGTGAAAAGGAGACTGAATTTAGTTTTGTTTTGTTTTCTTACCAAAAGAAATTGAGCAGAACAATAATTTTCTAGTAGGGCAATAGATTTCTTCCATTTTGTAGGGCACCTATTAAAATTAGTTTCTGTGTATGTGACGTTAGGAAAAGGAGTTCAGTTCCAGTGCTTAGTATTGTTGCCTCTGCTTCCTACGCCAAGCATCGTTCTTCCAATAGTGGGATAATTTCTTCTCTCATTTGTCCTGGTGTTAATCCAGAGTAACTCCATTGACTTCCGTGGAATTACTCAGAGTCCGGATTCATATTGGTGTAACTGAGAGCAAAATTTATCTGGTAATGGCAGTGCTTACTCTGTATTTTGTCTCTAGATCACTACAGGGGCTGAATAGCCTGGCAAGTGCTTTGGGGTCAGAGTCTTCTGATGAAAGACACCATGGAAATGTCAAAGATTAATACAGAGGGGTTCTTTGTCAGTATCATGAATACACACACAAAGAACTCTTCCTTTCAGTGATGGGACGTTAGGCCTGAGTTACAAGACAGTATCAGTGGTAACATTTTGTAGCTGCGTATTATTGACTCTTGCCAGAGAAAGAGCTTCTGGATATGTGCATCGGGTGCATTACAAACCAATGTAAACGGAATACCTTGACATAAAAAGCAAAGTCATCAGCATAGGAAAAATACTATGAGTGGCTGGGTTAGGAAAAGAAGCAGTTGTTGCCAATATAAAGGAGACAAAAGAAAAAGAATTGCTTAAGAGTCATTTTGGAAGTGGAAGTTGTGCAAAGCTGATTAAAAGAACCTGATCCTCATTAACACCTAAGGCCTCTTTACCCTTCCTTAATGTTGTAAAGGGGCGTTACTGAAAATGAGGATCAGTTCCGAGGAATTTAGAAAAACACGTGCTGATTATCTGTGCAATGCGACTATCAAGCTTCAGCCCAGTGCAGTTGAAACTGTCAATTATAAAACTAGCAAATCAGCTGTGAACAAGCTTTTTATGGTCACATCTGGAATGTGACCCTATAAAAATAAATATCCTGCCATAGAAAGTGCCGAGCAGCCTGTTGTGAGTAGTTCTTGCACTATTTCTCTTTGTCACTGATTGTGTGAGATGGTAATGGGATGCCCAACTTCATCTCAATTTCTCTTCTTGTGAACAGGATCAGGTGTGCAACATGGAGTCCCAGCAGTGGACATCTTTCCAACCCCCTGCTGTTCCTCAACAAACTTCTGCAAAGGAGCCCAAGCCAAACAATACAGAGATTTCGCTTTGGACTGTTCTAGCTGCAATTCAAGCGGTGGAAAAGAAGGTTGATTCTCATGCAGCACGGTTACTGAACCTGGAGCGTCGAACAGTGACGACAGAAAAGAAGTATTTTGACTGTGAGAAAACGGTGGTGGATTTTGGTAACCAAATGGAGAGTAAATTGGCCGTGCTGGGAACTCTGATCCAGGAGTATGGGATACTGCAGAGGAGGATGGAGAACATGGAAAACCTGCTGAAGAACAGGAACTTCTGGATTCTGAGACTCCCCCCAGGCACTAAGGGGGAAGCCCCCAAGGTAACTATCCCAGCTACTGACTTAGCAAATAATATAGAATTGTAAAGCAGTTTTCATTATATCTCTGATTAATTACCACCCTGGCTCTAACATTCCCAAACTCCTTTGTGCTTGAAATTTTGTGTGCATGGCTTGTTGGCAGTGAAGAATTTCCTGAGAAAGTCTAGTGTTAAATGGGCACATTGGTTTTTGAGAGATGAACATTTTCAAAAGGTTTCCCTCTTCAAAGAGTCTTTATTTGTGTAAGTTGATACCTCATACAACTTGGTCTAGAAACTGCATATGTGTTCGTTTTCCTCAGTGAGATCTAGTGCAATATGTTATATCATTTTAGAAAGTTGAATGAATCTGAAAGCACCATGTTGTGTCTGTGGACTTTGTAATCTTTTTGGTCTTGACAAGTTTATAAACTCCACAGCAGTAGTCTGTGGAATTTGTAAATGCTACAAACCAAATACCTTTGAGGTAAGTGGGTTAGAGCTCTGCAAGAATAGCCAGTGCAGTCTGCATTTCTTAGGCCAAATAGTTCGCGTCAAGGAATTTGGAAACTTTATGAAATTTATACATTGTTATTGAGGTTTGTGCTGTGATTTTACACATTCCTTCAAACCTGTCAGCTTTTCTTCACCTCTCACTAAATATTGAATAGAGAGTTGCAGTGGTAACTCCAATGACTGCCTTTTCATTACTCTTTACAAAATCTTGACTGCTGTGAAGTGTCATAAATAAAACTAAATTCATCGGGTAAATGAACAAAGAGGCCCTTTACCTTTATATTGTATCTGATCACAAGTGATCAGATGCAGAAATCATTACGCACACTGAACAGTACCTTCATCCACCAGTAGTCCCACTGAAGTCAGGAGAGCTACTATTGAAGTAAGGGCTTGTCTACATGGGGAAGTTACTGCAAAATATGTGGTGTGAATACAAAGCACAATATCTGTTTCATTCTAGCTCCCCATGGGAACACTCTTAGGGCTTATCTAACTACAAAATTAGGTCGACTTAAGTCGTCCTAATTTTGGCTAGACATATTTAGTCTACAGAAGAAAAAAGTGAGGAAGATTTGATAGCGGCCTTTAACTACCTGAAGGGGGCTCCAGGGAGGATGGAGCTAGGCTGTTCTCAGTAGTGGCAGATGACAGAACTAGGAGCAATGGTCTCAAGTTGCAGTGGGGGAGGTCTAGGATATTTGGAAAAGTTTTTTTACTAGGAGCGTGGTGAAGCATTGGAATGGGTTACCTAGGGAGGTGGTGGAATCTCTATCCTTAGAGGTTTTTAAGGCCTGTCTTCACAAAGCCCTGGCTTGGATGATTGTCAGTGTTGGTCCTGCTTTGAGCAGAGGGTTGGACTAGATGGGCTCCTGCAGTCCCTTCCAACCCTAATCTTCTATGATTCTATGACCTATAGCCACTGCAGCAACTAAATTGGCTGTTGGTGTCCACACAAGGGTGGATTGATTCAAATCAAGGCCATTTAAATCACTGAGAGAAAATCATTGATTTAAATCATGTTTCCCACTGCTACTTCTTCACATATTTCTTAAACAATGGTGCAAATCAGATCGCTAAAACATGTTAATTTACAACTCAGTACGGCATTTTATAACATCTAGGAGGGTATACTTTGTGGAATTTTTTAGATAACTTGATTTGTATTAATTTAGGAAATAGTACATAATACTCATTACCCGTGTCAAACTGCAGATGCAGCAGCAGTACATTGGGAAAGGTAAGAACTAAATCACACACACAAACACAAGAACACTTCTATTTTATTAAACTAAATCTTAAATGTTACATAAATGTTTCACATTTGCAGTTGCAATAATGTCCTGAGTTGCTGGCTGATGGCTGTCCTTAAACCTTGTTTTTTTTTTTTTAATTTTCTTATTTTATTAACTTTTAACAGAGAAGTCATCACAACACTAAACGTACGCTGCCCTTAAAACTTCTACAACCAGCTCTCATCTCCCCACTCCCACTGTCATTTTTATTCATAGACTGAAACAGAAATATGAGTATTCCTGCTTTTTCAACTCCTAGTCAATTTCTTAGCTTTGAGTGAATAATACCAAACTATGAAAATATTCTCTCTCTGCCTGAAGTAAAATAGGGAATAGACTTATGGCATCACCATTATGGTCTCTGGGCATGATGTTCCAAAATAAGGGGCATGTATTATGTAATATAAAATAAAATAACACGCAGTGGCAACTGGCAACTCTAGATTTCTCTTACTGCAGCTTTCTGTACCGTATATTTTGCTGATAGAGTCTAAACCTAGTTAACTAATTAAACAAGCCATAAGGATTAGCTAAGCTAAACTTCTTTTTCTAGCAACATCCAACATAACAAACAGCTTGGGAATTTACTTGTTAACTGACACTCATACTAAAAGGCATAGAGAGAGTCTTAAAGAATGATGTATTGCAAAGTGAATTATGTAAGTTACTAACCAGTAACCACATTGTTCTTCAGACATATCCACATCTTCATCCACATCATTTTCTCCCAATAAGCAGTTTTCATTATGATGTTTCATTCTTGCATCTCCTTCTTGCACTGTTTACACTTGACACGTCTTCCTTTTTTATCCAGGGAAGCAATTTCTTCAAAATATTCCCAGATAGGGTCTCTCTTGCGCCCAGAAGCCATGACAGTTTTTCTGTGGCAAAAGTGTGGGGGAATATAGAAAGCTGTGTGTGTACTGAATGATGTCTTCTCTTTTTCTTTCCAGTCCACTCCACTGTTCCTTTCTACTCTGCCTCTGTTCTTTGTCTCTACCTGTGAAATTGAGCCTGGCATTGGGCTCCCAGCTCGGGCAGTCAGTGGGGGTCCAGCTGTCAGGGGCAGTTTCGGCTGGGAGCCCTCTGTCTGGCTGACCTCTCTGGCTGTCAGCGCCTGTGTTGGAGGAGGCTCCAGCTGGGAGCCCGACAGCCACGCTCACTGCCTTGCTCTTAACTACGTCGACCTAAGCCCTACACCTCTTGAGGAGGGGGGTTACGTTGATGCCTGGCAACTTACGTAGGCGGGAGCTCCATTGTCATGTAGACACTAACAGTTAGGTTGACTTAAGCAGCCCTTTGTCGACATAACTCTGTGGTGAAGGCCAGGCCTCACTCTGCACTGAAACTGCCTTCTTTCTGTTTAGGTTAATCCACTTCCAAAATGGATTAACCTAAACGGCACAAAGACACTCTCAGTGTGGAGTAGGAGTGCCCGCATGAGGAGCTGGTATGGAATAGCTGCTCTGCACTAGGTCTCCTGGGCCTTCTCCCTGTGTAGACAAGCTCTGCAATGCTGCTCAGTGTGAATGAGGGTATCGGTGCTGTGGCATTCACAGTGGGCCTCCCAGTAAAGGAGTCTTCCCTAGAGGTGAGTCTTTCCCTTCCCCCTTGTTCCTCTTATCATGTTCGTGCCTGAATTCTCGGCATTCGGAGGGTGAGCATTGTGTGTTTACAGTACCTGCACTCTTCTGGAAGCTGTAAAAATAAATCATAATCATGGGAAATGTTCTTGTCCATCTCCCCTGTCTTTTTAATACTAAAGTGGATGAAAGGAGCAGTTGACTTTATGGCCCTGGGTTACTGTACAGGGTGCTGACTCTTTAACATCTGTGCTTCCAGGTCCCGGTGGCTTTTGAAAATGACTCCGTTTACTTCTCTGAGCAAGAATGGGAGAACTTAGATGAATGGCAGAAAGAACTCTACAAGAATGTGGTGAATGGGAATTATGAATCCCTGATTTCGCTAGGTAAATATCGGTTCTCACTCGTTTAGTAGATATTCTGTGATCTCAGATATTCTTGGGCCAGCTTCCACACCGGGCTGTTGTCCGCAACTGGATTTCCACTTGCTATAGAATCTTTGTGATGGGTCAACACATTTGTCACTGTAACTAGTACCAGTCTAAAATGAAAGACATGCTGTGGCGACCTGGTCCCTCCATCTCCAGTGCCTTCTGGCTGTGGATAATGGTTGCAATTACTTGGAAGTATGCATCCAGAAAGCTGCTGTATTCCATGTGTGGTGCTGATAGAAAATCTCCTACAAAACAGGGTTCCAGAGGAAGAGGCCAGGGTTACACCGTCAGAGGCAGAGAATTATTGGGTAGGGAATACATAGAGGCATCATTGTAGCTAAAGGAAGAAATGATCACGTGTTGTTGGTGTAGTACGCAAGCACCGTTGATTATGGAGGCATTGCCTTGATGGTCTGTAGCTGAACTGTGTATTGGAGATACCTGTGCGGCTGGAAACCGCACAAGTTTTGATGGGAACAGGTTGAATTAAAGACAGTGGGCAGAGAGAGAAGGGGCCAGGTGGGGAAAGCTCAACCAAGGGATGGGGTCGATGGACAAATCATCTGGAGGATTGTGGTGGGATCTGGTGCTTGTAATTCTCCCTTTGTCTAGAATGTAGGAAGCTAATAAACCAAGCGGTTTTCATTCTGGTCTCAGGAACTGTGGACGCAAAATAACCGTTCCTTACCCTCTTGACAGCCTCTGATCTGAATGGGTCTTTGGCCTGTCTGCAGGTTGATAAAGAGGGAAGTCATGTAATACTTACACAGTGCCTGAAACGTATCAGTCCCCCTCTGCCTGGAGAACCCTGAGTCTGCCTCAGGGAGCCCAGCTCCTCCCTCACAGGCATTTGTTTTTATAGGAGCTTCATTCCTGTTACGCACCACTTCCAGCAGTGACGGGTGCCTTAAATCTCTCACTACTCAGTGCGCCATGGAGCCAGGGAACGCTGATCTCTTTTTCCATCAATAGACTATGCACTCTCCAAACCTGACCTTCTGGCACGAATTGAACGAGGGGAAACGCCCTGTGATGGGGAGGAGGGGGATGCAGAGGAGAGAGAAATCCCTGCAGAGCCCAGCCCAGGTAAATTCTTAATTTTTTCCTTATTTTCGGGCTTTCTGTGGTGTCATCACCATAGTATCTAAGCAGGAACAAAGGTGTTCATGAGCTGCTATAGATATAGCTTATTCGCTCTAGCCGAGCGACTTGTTAGCCATTAAAGCATAGAGATGTTAGAACAACATAACAGGATTGATTTTTTCCCATGAACAGAATCATTGGCATATACACGTGACAGGACCTGTCAGAGTGAAGGCGAGGAAGAGCTGTGCATCACGGGACAAGAGAACTCAGAGGAAAGAGAGATCCCTGCTGAACCACAAGTCGGTGAGTGATCTACCGAAACAAGCAGTGTTTTTGTAGATATCTTCTAGCAAGGAGGATGCCACAGACTGCTTGGAGTGAGAGGTAGAGAGAGGCCCCTGCTTTAGAAAGCTGGGGAAAGCTCTTATGACGGGGCGAGAGGGAGTAGAAGACATGGGAAGAGAGGTCCTATGTAAAAGCCACACAGCTTGGATTCAGCAAGGGGAGGACAGACGGATGCTGCAGTGGGGCAAAGGGGGTTCACAGAAGAAAGTCAGCATGCCTCCTGTTTTCTCTTTCCATTGATAGAGTGCACGTTTTCCCAGCCACGCTTTGTGTCCCGGGTAAAGCAAGAGGAAGAGCTGTGTGTCAAGGATCAGGGGGCCTTGGAGCAAATCGAAATATTCACAGAGCCTAGCACTGGTGAGTTATAAGTGGTCATGCAAAATGCCATGCAGTCTGAGGTGGAGTGAAGAAATGATGCCATACGGGGACTTTCTCAGGGGAAAGCATCTGTGGAGGGGGGAGCTGGGAGTGCTTTTGTCAGGCTAGTGAGAGAAAAGTGCCTGTGACAGGAGAGAGGGGGGTGAGGGTCCAGGCCAGCCTGAGGACAAGGGGACGGGGGCAGGAAGTGTTTAAAGGCAGAGCTGAACACAGAAATTCCCCCTAATGGAGGGAAAGTTCCAGAAACATGGCAGCTTAAATAATGGAGTAACCCATCCTCGAAATAAAACAGAGGCGTGTCTCCTGGTCTCCCACCCTCCTTCCTTGGGCAGCGGATGCTATGGCAGTGACCACCGTGTGGGGGAGACAAAGGACAGGCTGGAAAGGCCCCTAAGATGAACTAAGACAAGACCAGTCCATTGGCTGGGCGGAAGGCTCCCTGGTCACCTTATGAGTGGTGTGGACCCCCCATTGAGCTCCTAGCTGACAGTTCTCTCGTGGTTCTGCCAACCAGGAGTATGGCCCATTTAATTTGCCCATCCAACAAAGGAGCCACCCCCTGCATGGGGTCTCATAAGCCCCACCCACGCTCCCTGCCATCGTCTCCAGGCATCCAGATGGAGCTGTGTCGCTGACTCCATCTCTGAGCAGGATTGAGTGTCTGTCCATGAGGCGGGGTGGGGAATCGCAAAGCTCTGCAGAGCTCCAGTGGGCTCCATGCCACAGATGCCAAGCCTGAAGACCTGGTCATTAAAGTTCATAAATGAGCCCCTGACAGACCAGATCACTTTGCTTGCTCTTCCCATAGTTCCTCTCACCTTATCACTGTCATGCTGACACTGATGTGTTTAGAAACGAGAGCAGGATTCCACATCCAGTCTCACCACAGCTGTATAGAGAGAGACGAGGCCCTCTCTGCCCAGTGGGGAAATGTCTCTGTATGTGCTGCCCCAAACTGCATTGGCTCGTTTTGCCACCTGTGTTGCAGTAACAGCTCTTACCTAACTAACAGTCTGTTCCCATCCCACAGGTCACTTCCTGCTTTTGAGCTTTCTCTGCCTCTCTGAGTACGTGTGTCTCAGGTTATTTCCCCTCTCAGTGTGCTAATTGTGTATTCTAGGTTGAATTTCCTTTTGTTACTTCTGACCCACATTGTTATCCTCTCTTGGTCGTTCCTCTGCCCTCTCTGGTGTTTGTAACGCAGCCAGTTTAATAACTGTTGCAAATCCATTAATATGCCATTGATTCCTGCTTCCAGTCATTAGTAAAGACGTAAAATAAGACTGATCCCTGCATTGCCCTGTTGAACTCCTCCCTGAGCTGATAAACTGTTATTTATCAATACTCTTTGTTTACTGCCTTTGGCTGGTTTTTGGTCCATATGACAGTGCTCATCGCCTGTTGGAATGAAATGCTCAGAATTACATGGCTGGATGACGTGGCCTGGTCTCCCTGGAGCGAGTCCTGGGCAGGATTAGCATGTCAGGGTTTTGGGAAGATCATATAGCCAGCTTTGAGAGGAGAAGTGACGGAAGAACTGTGGCAAACGTACTGATATTGAAACCTTCTCTGTGGTCTTATCTGTTGTAACTGGATCCTGGCACTCAAACAGTAGTCGTCCTGCCCAGGAATAGGAAACAGGTTTCTTCTTCTGAGAAGATGTCTGCGCAGATATTCCCAAGGGAACGATGGGGAAGGTGCATGCCCAGAATCCAAAGAGTGTTTTTTGAAACGGGCCCGCTCCCTTTGAAGAATGAGAGATGCTGACCCATTTGTCTAGCAGAGGAAGCAGGAAAACTGCTTAATGCAAGATGCTGTGCTATGGAGGTTGCCTTGGGAAGGTGGGGGTTGCGTGGGGAATGCCTCATGTGAATGAGGTCTCGACACCTATAGTAACCCACATCAAGGATTCTAAAGAGGCTGGGAGTGGCTCCCCGCCCCGCGGGGTTGTGCGGATGAACAGAGGGACTCCCCGGGGAGCACTGAACCGGCGGGAGAGAACACAGGCAAGGGGCATGTTTTTGAGAGCCAGCTGAAGAGAGACCGGCTGAAAGGACAAGCAGTGATGACTGATGAGGCTATGAGAGCTCTTTCACAGAAGGCTGCAGCTACCGATTTTACCCTTTTATGCCCAGTTCTCCTCGCCTGCTCTAGCGCGGCTAGACTCAGTCGTCGCTAGACGAGGTGAAGTTTAAATGTTTCTTTGCTTTTCTCTGTTTCTACTTCTCTCCTGTTCAGATCAAGTCTCTTGTTTAAATGCTGCTGTCACTCAGTTGATGTGGGGTACAGCTGCTGCCTGAATGTCCCAGAGGCGGAAGAAGAGAAATAGGTTGGCATCTCTGGCTCCAGGGTCATAAAAAGAGCTTTTAGATGAACTGTGGTCTGGTCTTGCCATGACAGGCACTACAGACAGACAGCCCAGTGCCATATATAGGAGTCAGGATCTGACCCTTGGTTGCAGGCAGGAATGAGGAGTCCAGCAGTGGCAGGGACAAAGTTAGGAGAATATTTTTAAAAACTGGTTTAAACAGATATCCAGCAAAACACAGGGACAACCCTTCTGAAAGGGTGAAACTCGCCCAGTGCAGGAGGTCTCCGCAGGGCTCTGAGCGTCTCTTAAAGCACAGTTTGATTCTGCAGCCATGTGCTAACATGACCCCTT
>ML675603.1:460007-489453 GCA_007922155.1 Mesoclemmys tuberculata | reverse complement strand
CCGGCGCCGCGCCCCTGTCCCGCCCTGCCAGGCGGGAGGCGCCGCAGCCCCGCAGGGAGAGGCGCCGCCGGCCCCCCGTGCCCTCCGCGCCGGGCGCGGGCACGCACTGCCCGAGGGCCGGAGGCTGTGCCCTGCCGCCCCGCCTGGCCCGGTGGTCGCGGTGCGGGGGATGCGCTCTCCGGGATGGGACCAGCCGGCTGGGCGGTCCCGCAGGCCTGCGTTGGGTGGGTGTCGGAGCAGCGGACCACCATGGCCTGGCCTGGCCTTGGGGTCTGCGATGTGGCCCTTGAAGGACACGCGGAGCTTGGAAAGGCCACGCTGACATTGCGTGATCCCAGCACCTAACAAGGCGGCCCGTTGGCGTCTGGCCATTACCCGCTCAGGCGACCCTGACTAATGGTTGCAGCTTTTGTCTTCATTTCCCCCACCCTCTCCTTGTTCGTCACGGGTCACGGTGTCAATCCTGCCCCTGCAAACACCTGCTGCTGCTGCGGTGAGAATAGTAAGTGCTGTGCTCAGTAGCATGGGTTTGTGTGATTTTAAGTTCTCAGTATAGGGGCCAGGTCTTTGCTTTGTCTCCTTGGCCATAGTGCGATATAGATAACACCGTGCCCTCTGCAGGTGTCTCTCTGGCCATGCTTTAATCTGTTTATTCCCCTGGTTGCTCCAGCCCTTCCTCCCTCATTGTCCCTCGCTCTTTTCTTTTTTCTTTTCTATTAATGAATGTCATCCTGCCTTCCCGTCTCAGCCCACTCCCTACCCTAGAATAAATGTGTGTGTAGCTTCCCCCCTCAAGAGGCAGGTGGGTTAGTGGAGCTGGAAGCACTGGACAGCGGCACTAACATGTTTACCAAGTACCCCATTGTTCACTGGTAAAGAATGATGAGAGCCTGTTTCCTCTGTCCTTTGTCTGTCGGGTCAGTGTAGGTCCTGATCCTGGAAAGTTCAGACTTGTGTAACTCCTGCCGTGGGAGGAGTCCCCTTGACTTTAGTGAGGGGGGGGTGACTCTTGGGGACCACTTATGCAAGTGTTTGCTGGATTGAGTCCTTACAACATAACTCTTCAGCTCATGGCCCATCTCTTACTATCTCTTTATACAGTGTGCGGATTCTGGAACAGGACCTGCCTCTTCTTTTCTTTAAGTTTATTTACACTGCATTTGACGTCTTTTTGTATAGGCATTCACACTCTTTCACCCATGATCAGTCAGTTTCCCCTTTTTGTGTGTCTTTCACACAGCAACAGGAGAAAAATGTAAACAAAAAATTTGAAACATGATCATAAAACCACAAAAACTAGCTGGCAAATTAAGAGACAGTTGTAAGAACAGAAGCTATTTTTAACTCTCACTTTAAAAATGGACTTGATTACAAGTTGAAGGCATCCCTTAAACCTTCCCATGTGCAGGTAGAAAGTTCTTTCTACGGTGCCCGAAGCGTGCTGACAAACTCAATTTCAGACCTTGATGGCATTAATTTAAGAAGGAAATAGTTGGGTAGCTAGTACTCATATCACATCTCAGCCCAGGGCAGTTGACTCTCTTATGAGCTTCATTTCAAGGCATTTATAATTCTGATAACGCTGACAAAAGACCTCATCTCTCACATCAGGACAGCGATGCGATCAGAGTAAAGCCTGCGCAGCGCTGACGGGTCTGCAGCATGGGAACGGCTCTTGTGCTGTTTGTCTGTGTTTGACTTTGCCAGATAGACACATGGCTCCAGCTCCACTTTCCTCTGTCTTTGCAAACAGGCTCAGGAATGGGATGCAGAGTCCCAGCACTTGATGTCTTTACAGCCTCCCGCTGTCCCTGAACACACGTCTGTGCAAACAGCAGAGATTTCGATGTGGACCCTTGTGGCTGCCATCCAAGCTGTGGAGAGAAAAGTGGATTCGTTTGCCACACGGTTGCTGAATCTGGAGGGGAGAACTGGGACGGCTGAGAAGAAGATATTTGAGTGTGAGAAAACAGAGCTGGAGTTTGGCAACCAGCTGGAAAGTAAGTGGACCGTGCTGGGGACTCTGATCCAGGAATACGGGCTACTGCAGAGGAAGCTGGAGAACATGGAGAACCTGCTGAAGAACAGGAACTTCTGGATCCTGAGGCTTCCCCCTGGTATTAATGGAGAAGTCCCCAAGGTAATCGTATCCCAGTTAGTACAGGAAGTAAAGGCTGAGCCTGTACTGGGTAACAGAGATTTTTCGTCTTTCTGATCCAGAGGCCCTTTAATTTCCCATTGCAAAACGTTTTGAATAGCGGCAGCACCTTGATTAGCCACTAGTGGTGGCTTGTGTCATCGGTCTGGACAGTTCATTAGACAGTTGTCTAGAACCTGTCTCGTACTGTCCGTCTGGGGCTTTTATGGGGACACTCTCCAGCCCCACTGCAGCCCTCTTGTGCCGGCTGTTGGGGTGAGCTTATCATCCCGTGGGAGCAGAGAGTCCTTTGTTCTTGAGCATGCAGGCAGGACCCTCAGCCTCCAGGCCAGCCGATGAGTCCCTGTTCAGAAAGGAGAGAAGGACTTATGCTCACTCTTGTGCCAGGAGCTGTGCTGTTAGCAGTGCTTCAGCTTAGAGTTGTTCTTCCAGGAGACTGTCTCCTCTCCCCATACTCCCATCCCAGCCTATGAGCCAGTCTCTTCCTGTAAGCAAGCCCAGCTCTTTATCACTCCCAGTGACCCGGTCCGGAGCGTGTCTAGTTCTAATCGCTCTGAAAGACGTCAAATTGGGTATGTCCAAGCTCATTTTCCCTTGCTCCTTGTATTGAGGCCTGTCCATACAGCAAGAGGCAGATGTTTTATTTTGTGCAGTTTATCGCTGAACTGTGATGCCTCAAGTGTCTCTAGATAACGTCATGCAAATGATGAGACACATAGAATAACGTCAGGAATTACGATATGTCAAAGATGTGCCGTGTTCCGCTGGCCAGACCTGCAATAGTCCTTTCTCATCTAAATAGCAAGAAGAATTATTTTGTAATGAGCACGAACAGAAAATCCCTTTTTCTCACCATCCCTCTGTCCCTGATGTTGTCATCCCCGGCTTCTCCTCCTTTCATGTTTCATTCCTATGCCAAGCTAAATAGTCCCTCTTCCACTCGCAGTGTTTGGTGTGACTTGCAGCAGCATATCCAGGTTCTGATATTTGTGCCCATGGCGCAGTGTCTGAGTGCAGTGTGCTGATGTCTTTAGAAAAAGGGTTTAAAATATGTTTTTAATAACTCAGCACCATATTGTGCTTAAAGCAGTTTTAGGAGTCTGGAATGCGGTTGGAGATGAATCGGTTACATGCCACAAAACAAGGCATATTCTTCCACTGCCCTGAAGCAAAAGTGAAGTAACTGCGCTGTGCGGCTGTAGATTTATAGCAGTGCAAAAAATCTGAATCTGGTCCTGTATCTCTTTAACCATAAACTTTAACATATTTAAGAAAAATGCTTGTTACAAGGGAAGAAATGTTGCTCCGTGTATTGGTACAGCCAGAATTCACCGAGCTGTGGTATTAAATGGGACACTTCTGGCTTTTGTTAGTAACGTCATAACTCTGCTTTAATTCTGTGGCATTGCCACACAAACCGTATTCCTTTACTTTCCCACCAATGAATTCTATTCCCTTTTTGTTTTCATTTGTTGCATCATTTTACTATGATTCTTTTAAATGCTAACAAACATTAAATTGTAACATAAACTATGTGTTTAAAAAATGACCATCTTCTGCATTAAATCTAGTGGACTTTTTTATGCACTCCCTATCTATTTTATATATTAACAACCCAAGTATCAGAAATGTGATCTAACGCAAAGTCCTGGATGAATGCTTCGTTTCAGGTGCCAGTGATGTTTGATGACAATGCGGTCTTCTCCCAGGAGGAGTGGGAGAACTTAGAAGACTGGCAGAAAGAGCTGTACAAGAACGTGATGAAGGGGAATTATGAATATATGATCTCACTGGGTAAGGAACGTTGTTCACTTGTTTGTTAGAAAACGCTTGACTTCTGGAGTGTTGGCTTGATTCCACCAGCTGAGTGGTATTCTCAGTTTCCTTTGAATTCTGGGGGCTGTGTGTGCCTACCAACATGCACTCAGTATTGTAATGACAGAAAGCCAGTGCGCTGCTCAATGAGAGACATAACGTGGTGGGGCTGCTCAGTGTTCCGTATTTAGTCACAGGCTCAGCCCTTGTGTGTGGAAAACCCTTTGTGTTCTGTGAGCCTGATTTCATCTTGTGCTGACTTGAACACCAGGTTAACTCCCGTTGGCATCAGTGCACTCGCCCGTAACTTACATGTGTGTGTGCAAGATGCGAATCGGGTGCTGTGTGCGGCGTGGTAAATTCTGCTGCATAAAGGCTGTATCACAGAGAAGCGGTGCAAGTAATTGATGTCCCTACATAAAGGAATGTGGTTGTGGGGCTAAAGCACAGGACTGGAACTGGAGACCTGGGTTCTGGTCCAAGCTGTGTTACAAGGTCTCTGTTCATTAATAGCCACTATGTCCTATAACCTCCTCTCCGACACGCAGACTATGCCATTTCCAAACCAGACATTCTGTCCCGGATTGAACGAGGAGAAGAGCCATGTGGGAGAGGTCAGCAGGAGTCGGAGGAGAGAGAAACCACTGCAGACCCCAGCACAGGTGAGGGATGGATGAAATCGACTCAAACAGTGGGTGAAGCGAGCAGCTGTGACATCAGCAAGTCTTCATCTGCCTTTAGAGCTGCTTGGGTTTTGGTTTGGTTTTTTTTTAATTAGTAGTTTTCTTATGTCAGATTTTGTCTCTACCAATCAAAACTACTTCTGGCTCTAGTCCCTCCTCTTTGAGAGCGGTGACCGTTCAGCGCATCTAACCACTTAGTTTTTTTTCTCTGGATCCTCTTTAACGTGGCTGGTTTGTGGTCAGTGTTTGCCTGCCCCAGAGACAGATTTTGAGGGCTTGGAATCATTCTGAAAGATTTATGGAACAATTTTCCTAAGAAGTGAGGGTTGCATTAATAATGACTTAGCTCGGGTGCCTGTGAAGACGTGGCAAAGGTTATTTAAGTCTTTGCTATCCTGTTAGATCCTAGTGGTAAAAGCTATTTATTTAATGTTGGGCAGTGATTCTTAGAAAACCCTTACTGAGTTCTCTCTTCAATGAACAGGCTTTGCGATTTCTACCCTCGAAATCTCTGCTCAGATTAAACAGGAGGAAGATCCAATTGCTGAGGAGCCGCAGGGGGCAGGAGGAAGAGAAGCCCCTCCAGAGCCCATGGCAGGTGCGTGTGAGGCTCTGGTGACTTTGAATCACTGCAGTCTAGTTTAAAAGCAGGAACGTGAACAAAAGCTGTATACTTCTAAAGCTCCTCTTCTGTAGTCCAGGGTGAGCAACATTATCTTCATGACAGGCATCAATGGCAGCATACCCCGCGGGGCAGTTTATTCCTTTGAACGTTCAGCTGGGGGAGGTACGCAGAGCTGCTTTGGGGGAGGGTGTGGGACCGCCCATGGGACTTTGCCGTGGTGATAATTTCCTGGGGTGCTCAGGTGTTGGTACCGGTGATGGGCAATGTAGAAATGCATGGTTAGATTGACTGCCTCCTTCTTCTTGCCTGGGTGGAAGGGATCAGGGACAAGAAACGTTCTCCCCTAGGCTCTCTTGCCTGGTGACTCTGCATCAGGTGGCATTGAGCTGCTGAATCAAATTCTTCTCTCAACTGCATGTCTGCGATCACACAGCCAGTGGGAGCTGCCGGGGCGCATTTGATCATTATCGTTATTAATTGTGTGTATTATGGTAGCACCTAAGAGTCCAAGTCGTGGGTTGGAACCCCATTGTGCTAGGCACTGTACATACACAGAGCAAAAAGATGGTCCCTTCCCCTAGGGACTTAGAATCAAAGTATAAGACAAGACAACATGGGTATAAACAGGTGGGGGGGACAAGTAAACACTGGGTAATACTGGTCAGCATGATGGGGGCACAGAGGCTTTGTGGCGTCATGGCAAAGGAGGGTTTGCAGAGGAATTTAAAGATTGATGAGGGTGTTTTGGTGTATTTATGGAGAGCACCTCCCAATCTTCATTGTCTTTATGCTCCCAACCTCCTGTGAGCTAGGGCAGGGCTGTTCTCTCCCACTAACAGATTGAAAATGAAGCATGGAGAGGCTAAGTATTCTGCCCAAGGTCACGCAGGAAGCCTGTGGCGGAGGAGGAGTGTAGCACCCTAACCACAGGACCAGCCTTCCCCTCGTTTGAGCTCTGGTGCATGGCCAGATGGTTGATTTTCCCTCCCATCCCTTTATGCAGCATAGTTTCATTTCTCCCAGTCTGTCCTGTGAATTTCACTTGCCTCCCCTCCCTATTCCAGCTGACGGCTGGCCAGCTAGCCGCGAAAAGAACAAGGAGCAAGATTCACAAGAGCTGGAACCGCACTGGACCTTGACCCAGAGACCAGAAGAGAATATTTACCATAGTGGCGAGCATGGCCCGCCCTGCGAGGGTCAGTACAGCTCCAATGGGCCCCATGTGACCCTGGCCGTACACATGCCAGAGAAACCCACCCAGCACGAGAGAGGCTTCAGCCCCTTGAAAGCCAGCACCCCAGCCCAGGGGGCCCCTGCAACGGACCGGCCCTACCTCTGCCCCGAGTGTGGGAAGTGTTTCAGCCGCCGGGAGCACTTTGTGCAGCACCAGCGCACCCACACAGGCGAGCGTGCCTACGTGTGCCCCGAGTGCGGCAAGAGCTTCACGCAGCAGTCCAACCTCACCAACCACTACCGCACTCACACGGGCGAGCGCGCCTACGTCTGCACCGAGTGCGGCAAGAGCTTCATCCACCAGTCCACGCTCACCACCCACCTCCGCACCCACACCGGCGAGAAGCCCTACAAGTGTGACGTGTGCGCCAAGAGCTTCAGCCGCCTCTCCACCCTGCTGGAGCACCAGCGCACCCACACCGGCGAGAAGCCTTACGCGTGCCTGGAGTGTGAGAAGCGCTTCAGCCGCCTCTCCACGCTGGTGGAGCACCGGCGTATCCACACTGGCGAGAAGCCCTACAAGTGCGCCCAGTGTGAAAAGAGCTTCACGCGCCTCACCAACCTGACCGTGCACCAGAACACCCATGCTGGCGAGCGCTCCTACAAGTGCACCCAGTGTGGAAAGAGCTTTGCCCAGAAGCCCTATTTCCTTAAGCACCTGCGCAACCACACCAAGGAGAAGCTCTTCAAGTGCCTGGAGTGCGGCAAGAGCTTCATCTGCCGCTCGTGGCTGGTGCGCCACCAGATGATCCACACGGGCGAGCGGCCCTACAAGTGTGATGAGTGCAGCAAGAGCTTCGTCCAGAAGGAGCATCTCGTGAAGCACCAGCGAGTCCACACTGGCGAGCGGCCCTTCCAGTGCCCCGCCTGTGCCAAGAGCTTCCGCTACCAGCAGTCCCTGAGGCTGCACCAGTGCGCGCACGCTGGCCAGCAGGGCTGCACGCAGTCCGGGCCCCTGGGAGCCGAGTTCAAGAGCCAGCTGCTGTATGTGAAAATGGAAGATACAGGCTAGTGTGGGGGCGAGCCCTGTGTTGGGCGCTGCGTAGCCAGATCCGCTCCGTGTGAAACACTGCAGTTACTCCCACGCCATTGCTGCATGCCGGATAGAGGGCAGCCCGGGACACAAGGGAACTCGACGCAGACTTTATTGAATGCTGCCATCCCCGTGGAAGAGACTTGGCAATAGACTGAAGCGTCAAAGCAGGTGCAGAGGTTTGGTTTGTATGAATGTTCTCCTGACTGCGGGTGCCGCTGGCGGCGGATGGTGCAGTGCGGTGTTACGAGCTGCAGTCACAGAACATGGCTGTGATGTGAACAACTTCCTAGCACGAATAAAGTGGTGGAGCACAGGCTGGTGGGAGCGAGCGTCTTAGCAGGTGCACTAGGTTAACTGTACTTTGTCCTCCAGGGTTCTATGGTGCTACACAAATGCAGTTTGCTTCCCAGCAGTGGGTGGCTGGGAGTCAGAGGTGCGGAGAGGCTGAGGAGTGCCTGCAATTACACTGCAAGCCAGGGGCAGAGCTAGGTCTATCATACAGGCCTGCTGTGCTCTAACCACTCTGCCTCACCATCTCCAGCTCTCATGACATGGAAGCTGAGCTACACCTGGGTGGTTAAGAGCAGGAATGTGGCGTCTGGGTCGCTTGCACATTGGTGGAAGTGATTGGCGAACTTGAAGCAGTGATTTCTGCTCTGCCTGTTGGCGTTTGACTCATTTAGAAGCCCAGCAGACAAACTGCAACATTGCCGCTTCCCAGTGCAGCTGGTGGTGGTGGGACCCTTAAATATACTGGGGAAGCAGCAGAAATAAAGTGAAATGGGGTGCAGAGTGGCCAAAGCGTGCGCATCAGTGTGGTGCAATGGCTCTGTCGCAGGGCCTGGGGTGGCAGTGGGAAGGCAGCTGCCAGGGGTATAACAGAGCAAAGGTTAAACCGCATAAGTCAGCTGTTCAAGGGGGGGAGGGGGAATCGGGGCCAAGCTCAGTCCTGATGAGCATTACTCCATCTAGGCATAGTGAGGGTGCTTGTGAGAACTCCCCAGAGCAAGCATTGCATCTGCCACAGCAGCGCTGACTACAGTGGAGTGCCAGGTAGTGCTTTGGCTCTGCTCTGTGCATCTACTCTGGCTAGGAACTGCTTATCTTCCCTATAGCCTCCTGCAGGCCTCCCTCAAGTGAGAGCTTCACCTACAAGCTTTTGAAGCTTTCAGACCCCTCTCCACCATGGGGTTTTGGTTGGTTTGTTTCGCAAGGCTCCTTTCCCCCTGAAGAGATAAGTAACAGTTCTCTGCAGAGCAGCTGGGGTCATGTCCGTTTGCACGTCTGCCTCTGGGCCCAGCTAGAAGCGTATTGGTGCATCCTGGGCTGCCGTTCCATTGTGCGTCAGCAGGTACTAGAGCCCCTGGAGCAGCAGCCCAGGATGTGAGGAACCATGTGGAGAGGGATGGATAAGACCGAACAGATCAGAATGCCACTGTATAAACCCATGGGACACCCACGCCATGAATGCCGTCTGCAGCTCTGGTCACCCCAGCTCAAAAAAGATACGTTAGAATTGGAAAAGGTACAGGGAAGGGCAACAAAATTGACTGAAGGTCTAGAAAACATGACTTATGAGGGGAGATTTAAAAATCTGGGTTTAGGCTGTAGAAGAGAAGAGTGAGATGGGACCTGGCATAGTTTTCAAGTACATAAAAGGTTGTTAACGAGGAGGGTGAAAAGTTATTCTTCACCTCTGAGGACAGGGCAAGAAGCAATGGACTTAAATTGCAGCAAGGGAGGTTTAGGTTGACCATTAGGAAAAGTTCCCTGCCAGAGTAGCTAAGCATGGAACACGTTGCCTAGGCAGGCTGTGGACTCTCTGTCACTGGAGGTTTCTAGGACCAGGTTAGACAAACACCTGTCAGGGATGGTCTAGTTACTCTACAGCCCTGCCTTGAGAGCAGGAGATTGGACTAGAGGACACTTTGAGGTCCCTTCTGGTCCTGCACTCCTGCGACTCTGTGTGTGGTGCTGATTGGTTCCAACCACACTGGAGTCGTAGGGGAAGCTTCTAGGAAAACGCCAGCCTCTCTGCACATGATAGAGAGTGAGGAAACTGCTCTGCAGATAGGCCCATGGTGTAGGAACAGAGAAATACGGGGGCGCTGACCTGACAGGTGGTGGTTCTAGCTTCACCCACGTACAGTTAAAGGGCAATAGCTGTCTCCGCCTCCTCTGAGCTGCACTTCAAACTAGTTGTGCTTAAAAATTCTGCCTGAGGCCGTGGAGCTGCTTCGCGCCCTCCCATGCAGAGTGGTTCCAGGCTGGAGCCTGCTCGGCTCTGCGGGCGGGTGACCATGGCCAGAAACCTCCAGGCTATTCATAGCGAAGCGTGTGTCCTTACTTAATGGCCTGTGCTGGGTAAAAGTGATGCAGCAGAAGGCACAAAGGAGGATGAAACTAGTTCTTAAAGGATCTGGTGCTAGGAGATGCTTTCCTAACACTCCCTAGCTGAATTTCCTGTGCTCTGCAGAGCTGTTAGCGTGCCTACATGACAAAGCCTGTGCTGCCATAACCCTCTGGTGTAGGCAGTGTAGACTGCCAGAAGCAATTTTTCTGCTGGTACAGAAACACCCCACTCCTGGCTGCTGTTAGCTACAGCCACAGAAGCCCTTTTCTGTCAGCCCTGCTGCACCAACACTAGTTTTGGCAGCAGAGCTAGGTTGGGCCATGGGCTGGGGTCGTTCACACCTGACTGACATGGTTCTGCCATTGTAAATTCTAAGTGTAGATGGATTACCTTCAACACAAGCATTCTGCTGAATTAATCTGGGAGGGGAAGAACCTTTTAACAGTCCCCCCTTTCCTGTTCCCCTGGGTGAAGAGCTGCATTCTCCATCGGACACAGGCCAGGAATCACCCTGAGACTCCAATGACTGGTGGCAGCTGGAGGGATTGACAACAACCTGAACCACTCCCTCCCCTGTCCTCAGCAGGCCCAGATTCCCCTCATGCTGCCTTCAACGTGGGCAGTAATGGCTAGGTGCAGGGGAGGGAGAAGGTATAAACATTGCATGGTACATCTCCCGCACCCCTAGGAGCAGGGAGAGTCACATTGCAGGTCTGCCCTCCTCGGGGCTGAATGGAGTCCCTTGTCTTTCCAAACCTTTCAGGGCTGGAACTAAGGATGGCTGGCCTTTGTCTGTGTCTGTCATGCACACTAAATGCCACACTCCTTGCTCTGTCCCCTCTTTGTTTCTAGGGAAATCTTGCCTCACCAATCTATTAGAATTCGTTGAGAGGGCCAACAAGTACACAGAGAAGGGTGATCCAGTGGATACAGTGTACTGGACTTTCAGAAAATCTTTGACAATGTCCCTCATCCAAGGCTCTTAAGCAAAGTTAACGATCAGGACAAGCGTGAAGGTCCTCTCATGGATCAGTAACCAGTTAAAAGATAGGAGACAAAAGGTAAGAATAAATGGACAGTTTTCAGAATAGGGAGAGGTAGACAGTGGAGTCCCCCAAGGACCAGTGCTGTTCAATGTATTCATAAATGACCTGGGGAGAAAATGGGTAAAGAGGGAGGTGGTAAAATTTGCAGATGATTCAAAATCACTGAAGATTGTTCAGTCCAAAGCTGACTGAAGAGATACAAAGGGATCTCACAAAGCTGGGTGATTGGGCAAAACCATGACATTAAATTATATGTTGGTAAATTCAAAATAATGCCCATTGGAAAACCTAATCCCAACTATATGTATGAAATGATGGTCTAAATTAGCAGTTACCACTCAGGAAAGATCTTGGTGTCATTTTAGATAGTTCTCTGAAAACATCCACTCCATGTGCTGCGGCAGTCAAAACAGCTAACAGAATGTGAGGAACCATTAGGAAAAGAATAGATAAGTCTAAATATGTCAATATAAATCCATAGGACAGCCACACCTTGAATATCGCATGCAGTTCTGGTTGCCCTATCTCAAAAAAGGATATATTAGAATTGGAAACAGTACAGAAAACAGCTGCAAAAATGATTAGGAGTAAGAAACAGCTTCTGTATGAAGAAAGATTAAAAATTCTTGAACTGTTCACTAGGAAAAAACAACTAAGAAGGGCTGTGATAGAGGTCTATAAAATCATGAGTGGTGTGGAGAAAGTGAATAAGGTAGGTTATTTACTCCTTCACATGACACAGGACCCAGAGGTCACCCAATGAAATTACTAGGCAAAGATTAAGCAAGCAGAAGGAAGGTCTTCACACACTGCATAGGCAACCTGTGGAACTCCTTGCCAGGGGATGTTGAGAAGGCCAAATGTACAACAGTTCATAAAAGAATTAGCTAAATTCATGGATGGCAGGTCCATGACTGGGTATTAGCCAAAATAGGGATGCAGCTCTCTGGGTGTCCCTAAACTTTGCCTGCCAGAAGCTGGGCGTGAACAAAAGTGGATGGCTCAGTGCATCATTGCCCTGTTCTGTGGTGTCGGCTGCTGTCGGACAACAGGATGCTGGGCTAGATGGTCCATTGATCTGACCCCATGTGGCTGTTCTTAGGAGCAACTTGCTGGTGTGAAGCTGCTGGTGGCAAAGCCCTCTGGCTCCTAGGGCCAGGAGGCAATTGCTTTTGCCCTAGAAAACTCTGTGCCTACAAATTAAAATCCCTGCCTGGCACGAGCAGCACCTCCTTGCTTGGAACTGTCTGGCTCGGTTCCTCTGTTCCTGACTGGGGGTGACCTACTGGGGACATGCTGGAGGACATGCCAGCCCTGCCTGCGCCTACACTAGCCTTTTCCCTGAGAGCATCTCGCTGGTGCAGTGACTGGCTGGGAGCCCTGTGGAGACACGGCTCCGGGCACATGGCACTGTGTAACACCTCGTGGTGGAGCCTGCTTTGAGCACGTCTAGCCAACATGCTGGGTCACATGGCGGGCAGGACTACACGCTCACACCCTCTATTGGGGGCTGATGGGCTCCTGTTGCTGAGCCCTATAGTGTCTAAAAGCTGCCCTTTAGCTAGAGAAAAGGAGTGACAGCACATGGGCACCCAACCAGTGTCTGTGCGAGCCATGCCTGCACGGCCTTTGTGGGGGTGCAAGGCCATGTACAACAGAGTGCTTTGGTTAGTGTGGTAATGAGTCGGGGGCCTAGGGCCTCACCATTACAGGCTGCTGGACACGGGGCAGCGGCATGCGCTACTAGCCAATGCAGAGAGACAGCTTGCACCAAGGCTGCCCTTGGCCGGACATTTAAGTGGGTTGGCCCAGCCGGCGTGGCGTCGCAGTAGCCCCCTTTCCCCCCATGTCTGCCGGCAGGATGGCCTGGGCAAGGACCAACCTCCAGCCAAACCAGCAAGACCCTCATTCTGCGCTGCTTGCTCCCAGCCCCTCAATCAGCCAGTGTCTGGGTCAGGCAGACTAAAGAGGAGGGCGGCCCTAGATGGTCAAGTACCTACACCTGGGTAGTCCAGGCCCCTCTCTGTGGGGTATTTGACGGGGGTGTCAATGGGCAGACACCATTTCTCAGCAGCTGCTGGGGGCATCTGACACCGTCCTGCT
Organism: Mesoclemmys tuberculata; assembly: GCA_007922155.1. NCBI lineage: Eukaryota > Metazoa > Chordata > Testudines > Chelidae > Mesoclemmys > Mesoclemmys tuberculata. The sequence continues at coordinate 476,401 of ML675603.1, read as the reverse complement.
ATGCCTGCATGCCAGGGGTGCGTGTAGGCTTGCCCTGTCAGGAAGCGAGCTGCCAAGCGGCAGGGGTTTGGGCCCACTACACCCAGGCTGTGCCTCAGTCCCTGGTAGCGGTGTGCTCAGTTGGCTTCGGTTGGCACCTGCCTGTGAGGGGTGTGCGCCAGCAAGAGCCTTTGTAGCCCTAGTTACACAACGTCTGAGAAAAGCTGCTAGCCTTTTATGGGCGACACCCCCTCCAAGGAGCAAGCCCACGTGAACAAGCCTCTCTCAGCAGCAGGACTGTATGTATCCCATGGGTCCCCCGGGCTGGATTTGGCACCAGAGGCCTATGCCTGTGCCAAACTATCAATCACACTATCAACTTGTAGTGGCTGGGGTTTGTTTGCTCTGCTTTTCAAGTCCCTGGTTGTGAAGAACAGCTTGGGTATAGCCCGCAGCCACGTCTGCCTGAGCCTGCAGCCAGACTGCAACAATAGCTCTCCGCTGGGACCTGTCCCGTGCAGCCACGGCTCTGAGGCGACCTCGCAGCACCAACCCAGCAGCGGGTTCGGGGGGAGGTGCGGGGGGGCGAAGGCAGCATGCCCAGGCTGTTGTGGGAAGTACAGGGGAATCTTTGCTGCGCCTGCTGCGAGGGGAGGGCGCCTGCTGCTGTTCCTGGCGGCTGGGGGTGCTACTACAACTGTTGCTGCTCCAAAGAAGAGGCAAGGACCAGCCACTGATTCCTGGGGACGCCGTTGCCATGGCTGCCTCACTACGTGGAGCAGTTGTGTAGGGTCATGATGTGATGGATGCAGTAACCTGGCCCTGGCCATTGGCTCCAGGCAGGAAAGAGCCGGGAAGTGTACAGATCCTGGGGACAGCGATGCTACCAAAACACAGCTTGGCTCAAGCTACGGAATCCATGCAGGCCAGGGGGCAGCACGGAGCCCTACCACGCTTTGGTCCCAGGCACCCGAATGCCTCTGTGAAGCAGAGGCTGAGTTAATGACTGAGCTGGAGCAAAACTTCATATGTATCTGTGGCAAGACTTGACCGAGCCAAGCATCAATCTCCAGTGTACGTTTAAAGCATCTGAGACCATGTAAACGCTGCTCCTTTAATCACAGCCAGAGGCAATGGAAAGCCCTGTGGAATTGCCACACACTGTGGCCTCCCTTGGGCTTTCATGAGAGGGATAAAGAAGGGCTTGTCTAAACACACAAGTTGCACCACTTTGACTAAATTAGTTTAAAAATGAACTAAAACCAGTACAAGCCCCTCTGGACGCTGTGCTCAATTTAGCGTAAACCTGTTTCTAAGACTGACTTAGCTTAAACTGAAATATGCCTGGTTTAACTCAAAATAACTATCTTTTGCACTGGTCTCCCTAACCTGGCTTAAACCACCATCTTGCGTGAAAGCAGTGCAAGGCGGGTCATAGCCAAGTCCCCATGTGTTGAGCAGACTAACCCACACTTGTTCGCTGTAAAAGATGAAACCATTGCCAGGATCTCCACTTGCAAGCCTCTCGCCCACACGCCTGCCTCTGGGTCCTCTGCTAACTGGTTTTCTTTTGTCTTCTGTTAGACGTGGCCCCTGAGTTTGATACTCCGGCCTTATCTGCTCAGTGGAGCTGAGAGGGGGCGATTTTTGGTCACGGCTAACGGACAACACTGAAGCAGGGACCTAGAGGTAAAAGGCTCCATGTGCCATTGCCAACACCACAAGCTAGCGGTCCCCAAACCCTGATCTCCTTTAGCCAGGTATGCTGTTCCCCATCTAGTTTCAGGAGCTCTGGATAATGACCAGAACTGGCTAGTTCCGTGAGGACTCCCCAGGCTCCCCAGGGGAGGTTTGTATTTATTACAGGCCTTCTGGAAGCAAGATGGTAGAGCTTGTTAGTGTTTTCCACACTCCCTCTCTCTTCCTTGCCCTGGCAGCCTTCACTGCTCCTGCTGCTTCTCCACCCTACATACCTCAATAGTCCTCAGTGTTATGTGTATGCCAGGCCCCTCCTATTCTGCCCTCAAACCCGCTGGAAGCCCCCTTCTCTCCCCAAGGTGCACCCGTGCCAGCCCACCAGGCCAGGGCTTGCGTTGTTTGCGTGCTAGGCAATGTGTTAAGTTGCCACGTGCATGTCTCTGCCTTCCCATCTCCTCCCACCTTATTGTCCCCTTCGTGGGTCTCCAGAGTCCCTTGCCATTGCTGCTCCTGTCCATCTCTTCTCCCCCGTGGGGCTCAGCAAAATCACAACACTGCCCGTGAGAGCTGTGGCTGCAACGAGACGGGTTTGGTGGTAGGGCTCTACGGTCCGGCACTATCAGCAGAACATTTCAGTGTAGACAAGCCTAAGGCAGGAACCCTCCCCTCCCCCCACCCCAACTGCCCTCCCCAGTGCTAAGGATTTTTACCACTCCCAGCCACAGCAGGACACGGGCTGGGACACTGCCCAGGGAAACCAGCACCTGGCTCCGTTCGGACATGGTGTAGGTGGGGCTGGAAGACACCCAAGGACCCGCTATGCTCATTCCCCTCCCAGCCTGCTTGATGGTCCCGGCCCTATTACTAGACTTCCCAGCTGCCCCACACCCTGCCCCAGTGACAGTCTTTCATGCACATTCAAAATAAAATAACTGGTCTCAAAACGCGTCCGACTTCGGCTGAGGCTCTTTAGCGTAACAGCTGCTCTTCACACTCGTGACATGTTAGATTGAAGTGCCACTTGACGACGACCTGTTCCGTTTGCTCCCTTGGAAGCACCTGGTATGTGCCCGTGGGAAGACAGGCTGCTGGGCTAGCTGGACGCTTGGTCTGACCCAGCGCGGCTGTTCTTATGTTAAATGCATCTCAGAAAGCCCTGGGGCCGCGAGGAGCGAGCTCCTGACTGGCTGCCCCGGGTACCAATCATGGCTCTGCCACTGACTCACTGCATGGGCTTTGCAAAGTCGCTTGACCTCTGTCTTGCTTGCCCTGCCGGTGAGGTAAGTAGGCCAGTCCTGACCCCATTTATGGGCATGCTGTGAGAACTCATTAATGGCTGGGCAGGGCTTTGGACAGATTTGGCACTCTGCAAATGCTAACTGCTATTAGACAGCGTACTGCACTGGCACGTGCTGGTGGGGGAGACAGCCTGTAAATTGCCCCCCCATCCTCTGCCAATGTGCTGGTGACTATTGTCAGCATTTATGGTAAGGGGTAGGGCCTCAAGTCCCTGGGCTGCGGTGGGGGGAACCCCCGCGGGGCAGAGTGGCTTTTCTGATGGTTGTTCAGAGACTGCCTGTGTCTGAAGCTCCTGTTGCACTGGGTGCACTGGAAGGGCCTCTCCTGGGTGTGTGTCCGCTGGTGCGCCTCCAGGGATGTCTTCTGAGTGAAGCTCTCCCTGCACTCGATGCAGGGATAGAGTCTCTCCCCCACAGGGTTTGCCCGGGGAGCAGTGGCCGGGGAGCCAGTCCCCCACGGCCCCCATTGTTGCGGCCTCGCCCCCCCGTGGACGCGCTGGTGTTTCTGGAGATGGTGTTTCTGGATGAAGCTCTTGCTGCACTGTGTGCAGCGGTAGGGCCGTTCTCCTGTGTGGATCCGGTAATGCTTGTTGAGGTTGGACTTCTCGTTGAAGGTCTTGGCGCAGGATGGGCACCGAAAGGGCCGCTCCCCTGTGTGCAGCCTCTCATGATCTGCAAGGTGCCGCTTCTGCAGGAAGCTCTTCTGGCACTCGGTGCACGTGTGCCGGCGCTCTCTGCAGCGGAGCCGCCGGTGCCGCCTGAGCTCCGGCTGGCAGCTGAAATTCTTCCCACAGGCGGAACAAATGAAGGGCCCTTCGCTCTTGCCCCTGTGGCTGCGCTGGTGTGTCAGAAGGCTCCTCTCCAGCCGAAAGCGGCTCGGACACTCGGCGCAGGCGTAAGCCCCCTGTCCCGCATGACGCCGCTGGTGTTTCTGGAGGCTGGCTTTGCGGCAGAAGCTTTTCTCGCACTCAGCACAGTGGTAGGGCTTTTCTCCCGCCAGGATCCTCTGTGGCAGGGTAAGTTGCTGCTCGATTCTGAAACCTGCTCCACGTTCTGTAGATACACCCGGGCCTTGGTCTGCGTGGGCATCCTCCCACGCCACCACGGGCTTGAACTCACACAGATTGCTCCTGCATTCGGTGGGATCTGCCCGGCCATCTGCCGCTCCCTGCTGCCCTTCTGAGCCGCACGGACTCTCCCAGGTCACTGGCTGGGCTTGGCTCTGGAAAGCCTCTTCTTCTGCTCTTCCCAATAACGCCCTGGGCTGATCCAAGGCCGCAGGCTTTTCTTCATCCTGCTGCGCCTCAGTTTTGAATGCAATCTTGCTGTCTGCAGAAAGAAACAGAGAATCCAGACCCTTATTCATTTCATACAGTGGAACTTTCCAAGGTTACGACATCCTGGAGTCAAGAATGGAAACGGGGGTTCCTCAACAACAAATCAGTTGGGACCTTCCTGGGAAGGGTTAATAAGTTTTGACCTAATCTGGTGTTTCGAAACCATTCAGGGCAGGGGAGGGTGAAGGTGAATCAAGGCTGCAAGAAAGCAGATTTTTTAATTCTTTTTTAACACTCGAAATCCAGGAGCATTGAACATCTGGAAGGCGGCCTCCCTTACCCACCCTGAACAAAGCTGCAGCTTAGCTGAGACAGAGATGCTTGACAAAGTCCTGCTTGGACAAGCAGCAGAGCAAAGGCCAAGTCGCAGGGTATGTCTACACTAGAAAGGTAAATCGACATATCAGGTCAACTTACAGTCACTGCAGTAATTGCTGCGGTGGCCAATGGCCACACTCCCCTCTTTGGGGCTTCCACTGACCTAAGAAGGGCAGCGTGGGGAGCTGAGAGCCTGGCGTCTCAGCTTCGCTGGCAGCTCCCCGTCAGAAGCCCAGCTCCTCACAGGTTCCTGGCAGGCTCTTCCCATCCTCTGCTCCCCATTCCCCACCCAGAGTGGGGGGAAGCCACTTGGCTTTTATCTCTCTGGCTCTTGGCCAGCACCTGGGCCCAACCACTGGGGCTCCTTGCTCCAGATCCCTGCCTGGAGTGGGCTCCAGCCACCCAGCTCTCCAGGGGAGCAGGGGGCACCTGGGTGCTAAATGCCTGGCTTCCTTGTCAATTTCAGGGCTCCTGCCACGAAATCGACAAGACAGACAATTGCTGATGCAAATAAGGCGCTGTCTGCGTGGCCCTAACTACACCGACATAAGCATCGTCTCTCTGGAGATGTGGGTGTAGAGGGGTACTTGTGTCCGTGGGGGGAAGGCTGTAGTGTGCACACTGACATCATTAGGTCAACGTCAGCTGCCTTACATCGCCCTAACTGTGTGGTGTCAACCAGCCCTCTCCTGAGGGGTGCACAGGAGGTTCAAGGACCTTCCATGCACCGACAGCACTTCCCAGCCCTGGGCCTTTGATACCCCAGGCCAGCCAGTGATCCAGGTGGCACTAGACGCTGCGCTAGAGCGCTCACAATGCAGCGCTGCTGAAGAGTCCTGTATTCTAGTCCCAGTGAAGATGAAGAGGCTTGTTCAGGATGGATAGGGCTGACCGCCTTCCTAATTTCCTTTCTGGGTGCTGCTGCGGGGGGCACAATTAAGGTTGTTTGCACACCTTGACTGTGAGTTTGCACACAGGAAATTGAGGTGTTGGGGGTAAACGTAACTTTAACAAGTGCCTGGATTACTGGTTTGTGTTTTAAACTACTGTTCTGGCAAAGCCATCTCTGCACGGCAGGCACAGCAAACGGTGCTGCAACCGCGCTGCCGTAACGCCAGCATGTAGCCCCGTCCTGCAGCGATGGAAGGAGTTCTCCCCACCACTGTAGTTACTCCACCTCCCCGAGAGGTGATAGCTGCTTTGACAGCCGAAGTCTTCTGTCGACCCAGCCATGTCTACGCTGGGGTAGGTCAGCAGAACTGCGGCTCCCAGCACTGTGAATTTTTCACCCCCGAGCACGGCCACTGTGCGGCCCTAACTGTCATGTCTGGCCAAGGCCCCAGCAGGAAGCGCTTTGTGGTACCTACTGCCACTCACTGCCGGGGGCTGCAGGGATTTCACTCGCCTCTGACTGCGCCTGATCCGCGACCCATGGCTCCCCCCTTGTTCCATCTGGGCCAGCAGATCAGGAGAGGAAAGGGCATCATCTGGCCAGAGGAGGGAGGGGATGGGAGGCTTGATTAACATTCACGGAATAGCTGCTACCAAGATTTTAAACCAACCCCCTTGCTGACTGGAGGTGACAGGTGCTCTCACAGCAATGCAGAATACACCCCCACTCCCGCTGCAGTCAAGGGCAGCACCTAGGCAGTCAGCTAAACCCAGCCACGGCGCCCCGTGCTCCAGCTCTGGAGCCTGACCTCAGGCACCCATTTTTGAACATCCTGACCAAACAGCTCATGTTAAATGCTGCCCAAAGTAAAATCCCCACAGGCACATCCAGGGTGGACAGTAAATACCCCCTTTGTCCCCTGGTGGAGACTGAACTCGCCAGAGCCCTGATTCAGGACAGCGCCCCTCTTTAGGACAGCGCTTAGGCGCGAGTGTGAAATTAAGCGCTGTCCTGAATATTGATGGACCCAAACAGATGGTGAATTAATACCTGGAGCCCCACCTCTCTGCATATTCCTGCTGTGCTCCCAGCAGCGCTCACTCCTGGATAGTAACAGTGCAGAGCAGCTGACGATTTACAATGCATATGTCCTGAGCCCGCAAACCATTACTCATGGGTGAATTCCTATTGGGCCAAAGCCAGAGGAATGCCAAGGACCTGCAGCTCACACTGACGAGCTTTGGTTCATTGACGTCAATGGGAACACTCCCGGGGGTAATAAATGGGCAAAGATTTGCAGGACTGGAGCCACAAGTCATTGCAAATAAATGGGCAGCTCCTGCAAATTTCTGAACACCATCAACTCTCACTGGCTTGGCTGCATTAGCTACGGGCCTGGAACGAGAAATAGCTTTTTCCGTTAGCGCCAGTGAATGGCGCCAGGAGCCTGCATTCTTCACAAGACAGGCTCAACACACCAAACTGAGCCCTCCCCCCCAGAAGGGAGGATGTAGCTTAGTCTCCATGGCCTGTCTAGTCCTTGGCTTGTGGCGGCTTAGAGATGGGGCCATCTACCCATGACGCCAGGGAGATCACCATCCCAGGCTGCAGGGATTGTTAGGAAATTAAAAGAATTACAGATAGCTTAAGTTTAGTGAAGAAAATAACGGCTGCTTTATGGTTTGAGGCTAGTAAGGAAAAGGCCCCAATCAGCAACTAAAGGAATGTGTGAGAATAAGTTGTGTTACTTATTACTTTCTGTGTGGGAAGGATGTACGGCGCAAAAAGCACAATGAAGAGCTGCAGTAACAAGACAAAGAAAAACGGTCTGAAAAGAAAAAAAGCCCAACCGTGCCCCTGTTCTGTCTGGCAGCAGGAAGGATGGAAAAGGCTGTGGGAAGACAGGAGGTTGGAGATTGTATGTTGTTTGCTGAGGGTAAAAAAAAGGTATAAATGTGAAGGTGTCATGGAGCCACCGGTCCGCTGCTCTGGAACAGTCTCTAGGGGGACCCCTTGTGGGGGTCAACCCCCTTAGGGTCACACTCTCTCACTGGGGAATCCCTGAGGCTTCACCATCTCCTGGGACCGAAGGTCAGAGCCTTCAGCCCCCCTGCTTCATGATGTGAGTGGCTCTCAGCGAGCCCGCCTGAATTGGACCCCTGGGGAGGACTGGCACGCCCCCCTTCGCCTGGAGTGACTCTCAGCCAGTGCTGTAACAGCAGAGGAATTTCTTAGTTCACACAGAGTTACAGCACAGTCCGTCTGGGTCAGTCCCGACTCCTCTCCGACCAGTCCAGAAGAGATTGTCCTGCTCCCAGCAGCCCACACGTAACAGCCCCAAGAGCCCCTCTTCCATCCTTTGTTCTTCCAGGGCCAACTGTGTCACCTGGTCTCCTCCGCAAGCCTTTTGCTCCCCAACTGCTCCAAGCCATCCGGATTTCCACAGAGGGTGGGCCTGCTTGTTAGTTGCTAGGCCACTGTTCGGGCCCAGGCCCCAGACACTGAGACATCAGTCCCAGCTGGATCTCTGGGTCTTCTACAGAGAGTAAACCACCTTCCCTCACATCTAGTTAACCAGGCATCACACGGGGGAAACTGAGGCACATATAATTCATACAAATGATTATGAAAAATTCCCGCTTCTTCACAGAGGACTCTGTCAGACCTGACCTGACCATGCAAGAGCATGCCAGGAGGAGACGGTTCTCCTTAGGTCTGGTCTGCTGGTAAATATATTGACCCCATGCTTTTGAATACTTTGTTACTGTAGTGGGTGTAGAGCCTGCTTGTTCTTTCGGCTGCTCACACGTGTTGAGAACAATTGTATAAAACCCCATTTGGCGTTTGGACTTCGTGAAGGAAGGGATGGTTAAAGCAGAGTTTGGGGGCCTGTCTTATTAATAATTTCAAACACTGTTAATAATTCCAACAGCAAGAAAGAACATCACCAGAGAGATACTGGCCTCTTCCACTCCACTGCTCTGGATACTGCCCTTCCCCATCTGAAACCAAGGGCTGCAAATGGCTCCACTGCCAGGCCAAGTTCCATGTCCTGGTCCCTCAGCATGCTCCACTCGCCTGCCGTTACAGGACACGCTGCCTGCCCTCCATGCCTGCGTCCCCACTGCCTGGCACCCCTGTGCTCACTGACATGGGCCCCAGGAAGGGCAGACGGCCACCTGCTGATCCAGAAGCATTCCGCACCCACATTGCGCCAGGGAAAAGCCTGCGCAGGAGACAAGGCAGCGGAGGGCGACATCCGCTGAGGGCTCCCAGCACCGCCAGTTACATTCCTGGGCTGTTTCTGCATTGGTAACAGCAGCAAACCAGAACGACTGCGCTACTGTTTCCCTTCTGCGTTGGCACAAAGGGCCCAGCTTTGATTCCCCGCTGCAGACCCAGTGCACCGTCCCCGCGGAGAAACACGCCCACTGGGAGCTCTCGGCAGGTAGCTGGGAGATGCTTACCCTGGGAGCAGTCCCCACTCGGTGCATGCATGCAGCTGCCCTCCACTGTGCGTGATCTTGTGCCTCAATGACATCGGTGCAGCCATTTGGCTGAGGCCCGGTGGGGGGGCTGATCACAAGGGATGGAGTTTTACATCTCTGACCTGGCCCCAGATCACTCACGACCAAGCATCGTTGCCAGCAGCCGTCGTTTGGTGACCTGCCCGAGCCTGTGGCTCCAGTCACCAGCAGGCAAGAGTGTGCGGCCCAAGACACCCACTGGAGTCTGGGTGGTGAGGAGTGGCCTAGCAGCCAGAGCGGTGGGGATGCCGGCATCGTCACCGCACAAGCTGGGCCTGCTCTGCGGATGGAGATGGTCATTGTGCAGCTCTGCTTCACCTGGCATCTTCCACGTGCACCAGACACCCTCCCGGGGGACAGTCCAAGGTGCAGAGGACTCACATACTCACTGCGCCCAGGGACGAAGTGGGGAGAGCTGGAGCACCATGCACTCTGGCCGAGCCCTCTACGCTAGGCCTGGGGGCCAGAGTGTGGCACTGGAGCTGGGTGCACAAGCTGAGAGCTCCCCCATGCCAGGGGAATCCTAGCTGGCCTGACCCGGCTGCTTTCCGGCCCCTTTGCGCCGCCTGATCACAGGTGCACCCGAAGGGACCAGAACAACCAGCCCAGTGGCCCTTGGCTCATCACCGAGGCTCAGCCCCCAGCGAGCGATGCCTCCTGCCTGGATTCTCTGAATCCCCATTTATATGTCCCCCAGGCTCAGGAGAGGGGCGGCTGCTCCAGCTGGTGCTGGACACGTCAGTTCTCTGAGCCGATGCCTTCCCCACTGCAGAGCTGCGGGAAGCCCCTTTCCCTGCACTGCAGCTGCTGCCCATCGGAAACCCCCTCTCCCAGGGCCTCTTCCTAGCGCGTCTCTGCCGTGCCTTGTCCAGTACCAGCCGGGACCGTGTGCAATGGAATGTGGAACACAGGCACACCTCAGAGGCTGCTGCCCTCCAACAGGCCCCGGCTCCCCGCTGCTGGCCCCCTGCCGTCCTCGGAAGGCTCCTGTTGATCGGAGGAGACACGGGCCGTCCCCGGCTGGGGGGCCCCATGCGTCCCCTGGTGCTTTGCGAGGCTGCTCAGGTGGGCAAAGCCCCACCTGCACTGAGCGCACTTGTAGGGATGCTCGCTCCAGGGGTGGAGCCGCTGGTGCTCGACCAGAGGGCACAGGCAGGTGAAGCTGCTCCCGCGCTGGCCACAGTGGTGGGGTCAGCCCTGTGGCGTGTGCCTGCTGGTGCCATGCGTACTCAGCCTTGGTGACGCAGCCCTGGCCACAGGCTGCGCATGCGTACTTGGGCTTCGACAGGTGGGTCGTCTGGTGAGCCAGCAGTGCGTCCTGCCAGTTGAAGGCCTGGCCACAGGCGGCGCAGGCCAAGGGCTGCTTCCCGCGCCAATGCTTCCAGCACTGGGTGCAGGTGAAGGGTCGCCCACCTAGCCTGCTGAAGGATGAAGTCCTGCCTCCCGGTGAAGCTCTTGCCACACCCTCCGCACTTGCAGGGCTTCTCCTCCCCATGGCTCTTCTTGTGGGTCAGCAGCGACTGCTTCTGCCAGAAGCACGTCCCACGCTCAGCACACGGGAACGGCCGCTTGTCCCCCATGGCTTTCTGCTGGCCCACGGCAGCTTTGAGCTCCCCCGGATCTCTCTGGCCCTGAGACTGCCCCAGAACGCTCTTCTGGTGAGCTCCAGGGCAGTACTGGCTCCGCCTGGCAAGGCCCTTGCCAGGGCTCTGGACCATGGTCCCTTTGGACATTGTAAATAATGCCCCGGGGGGGGCAGGGCTCTTGCCCCCCTCCTCGGCACGATGCTCCGCTCCAGTGGGGAGCGTGATCTCGTCACCTGCCAGGATCAGACGAAAGTAGGTGTTATTCATCTGCCAGCCGGGGAGGAAGGGAACCTCTGCGACTCGGGCTCCTGCTTTGAAAGCGAGTCCCATGACGTTAGCCGAGGGAGCGAGCTGGGACAAGCGCATCACCGTGCTGGGTCTCGTGGCCAGGTCCTGCGCCTCTGTGGAATCGAGAAATCTTTCATTCCCCCTAGAGAAGGGCAGATGGAAAGTTTCCCCATTTTGCTGTCAGAGGGGCTGGGGACGGGCCCTGGGCCTTGACAGTGAGTTACTCTGGTCATGCACAGCAGCCGTCAGGGGTCTGCTGGGAATTCCTCAGGTAGAATGGCCAGGTCTACGCCAGCCCCTCTCCCGGCATCAGAGCAGACCTGTTGGAGGAGGTGGAGGGAGGTGCCCAATGATCCCGGCTGCCCTTTCTCAGTTGCAATGTGCTGTAAAGTGGGTCTGAGCAGCTCCTTCATTCACTCACTGTTTCCGAGTCGTTTCTCGGATACTCACCCGGGTCGGGCTCTCGAGGGAGTCCCCTGTCCTCCAAAGTCCACGGGTGCCCGACACACAGCTCCTCCTCCGGCTTAATCCAGGAGGAAATGTCAGGCAGGGGAACAGGAGAGTCTGTGCCCAGGAAAGAGCAGGCTGGCAATCAGCAGGAAGTTTCTAACTATCAGAGGAGCAACGCCCTACCCAGGCTCCCAGCGGGAAGGGTGGAGGCAAGAAACAGCCTGGTTCTGCGATGGAGCTTGAAATGTTTTTGAGCAGGCTTCCAGGCTGGGGTGACCTCTGACAGCAGGGACTGGACTCCATGTCCCAAAGGCCCCTTCCACTCCTGTGGGATTACGTTCCACTTTGGTTTTCTTCTCCCACTTAACACCTGAGCTAGGGATTTAAAGCCAGCTCTGTCTCCTGGCTGGAGAAGAGAAGACACGTCTTTTTAACAGGTACAAACATGAGGCTCAAGGGCAGGCATAAAACGGAGGGTTAAGATGGGCCCCATGGTCAGACTGTCCAAAGAGGGAAGGGACAGCCCCAGCTATGGGGCTGGAGGGGGCACAACCGGCTGGCCTGCAGCCTGAAAACTAGCAATACATTAGTGACGTTTTGGAGACCAGATGAGTAGAAATGGTAACACGGTTTGGCTGGATTCCCCATTCGTCCCCTCACCCTGCATCCAGCAGTCTCGGCTCCTACTCACCGGGCTGGGGCCCGTGGGCATCCTGTTTTCTCCAGAGACCAGCCAACCCTGCGCACCCAGCTCTTCCTCTGGTTTAATCCAGGATGCAGGATCGGTGGGGCCAATCGCAAACTCTGTCCAGGGCAGAGAGTGGCTTACACTGCAGTTCCCCCGCTCTTGGCCACGCGCTTTAACGAGGATCCGAAAACTGATCTCAGGCCTGGCCACCTTTGCTTTGGAGCCCTCCTCCTCCGCCCAAAGACGAGTTCGTGGGGACCCAGAGGAGGGGAGTTGCTGAATGGCTGCACACTAAAGGGACACCCCCTCCCATTGCAGAGCATGTGCGTTAAGGACTGCTCCCACGCTGGAAGTAAGGGAGTGAGACAGCAGGTCCTGGTCCCAGCCCCAGCTCCTATGCACAGGGGCTGCTCCCTGCCAGCCCCCCGGGCAGGCCGTGTCACTACTGACAGGCAGGGGTACCTGCCAGAAGAAGCTGGGTTCAGCAATACAGACCCAAGTGACAATCTGCCCAGAGAGTAAGAAAACTGCTGCTGATCCCGGGAAAGGGCTGGGAGCAGAGATACGAGCTCCGGTGTGATTACTGCGTCGTGACAGTGAGATCTGTTACTCACCCAAGCAGCTGCTTTCACTGGTTTCTTTTTCCCCGGAGTCCCCTTGGTCCCTGTGACTTGAATCCTCCTCCTCCTGGCTAATCCACGAGGAAACGTCTGTTGCAGAAACAGTGGATTCTGTTCACAGGAAAGAGAAGGACTCAGCGTTTCGGAGGGGCCTAGAGGAGTTGGGCACCCACTTCTCATGGACTCAGTGGGGGCCCAAAATCACTAGTCTCCTTTGCAAATCCCAGCCAAGGATATAAAGAGGATGTCTACTTTCGAGCTAGATGCACAGCCATGGCGGTGCGAGGGGCAAGGGACTCAGTGATGTCTCAAGTGAGATTGTACTCAGGGCGGCCAGTCCCTCCCATCACTTGCGACCCCGCAGCTGCACTTCTATATTGAACAGGTTAGTTTGATCAGAACCCCTGGGATCCATCTCCTTGAGCTAGCAATTGCATCTTCCAGCTTCCACGCAGACACACCCTACGTGTTTCTACCCTCCTGAGCGCTCTACTGAGCAACTTCCAAACTGTCACAGCCCAGCACTGTTTTTCAGAGCAGGCGCCTGCGCTGAACAGAGGCTAGTGAGGCTCTGATAGGAAGGGTGATGATGGGATCGGTGCCAGAATGGTCAGGAAGAGGAAGGAATCGAGGCAGGGTGGGTGGAGAACTGCAGACGACACCTGCCGGGGACAAGGCCAACAGAAATCCATGTATGGGGAAGAGCTGCAAGTTCTCAGAGCTTGCTGGAATTTCAGCTTCCATCTGCTGTAGTGGTTCCTGCAGGGGTTGGACAAGCCCATCTGGTCTTAGAGCCCTGTTCATTACATCGGACATGCTGCAGCAATCAGGCTGTATAACTACCCCCTCGGTCGGTCATGGCTTTCAGTTCTCAAAAGGTGCCCTTTTCCCATATGCTTCTTGCAGAGAGGTTTTCTGTCTTCTCCTCACCTGCCGAACCTATGGGGGCCAGCCAGGGAAAGTCCAGCCCCACAGGGTGTCTGAACACAGTTGGTCAAACCAAACTAGGTAGGAGGAGGCAGTGTCAAGATCCTGATTCAGATTTGTGGTTTCATCTCATTGGTGCTCCGACAGGCTGTCAGGGATCAGATTAAAAGAGAAGCGAAGGGCTGAGCAGAACAGGACTAAACCCCCCTGATGAAACCTCAGGGATTTAGAGGTAAGCAACACATATTTTTGCCCTAATTTCCTCAAATGTTCTCCTGACCTTGGCCCATGTGTAAGAAAAGTGCCCTTTGAAACAGAGGGAATGAAGGCTTGTTAAGATTTCACTGGACAGATCCATTTTGCTTCACTCCTTGTGCCACATCTCCATGCGTTCACACCTAAATCATTGTTAATTCCACTGCAGTCAGTGGAACGGGACACCTGTAAACCCAGCTAAAGTGAAAGGGACTCAAGGCTCATTTCTGAATTGTTTCAATGTACCTGGGACAGGGTCTTCAGGGACCTCTCTCTCTTCCGAACATCCCTGATCCCCAACACATGGTTCCTCGCCTCGTTCAAGCCTGGACAGAAGGTCGGGTTTGGAGATGGCATAGTCTGCAGATGGAGAGAGACGCTCTAGTATTTTATTAATGCAGTAGGATACTCATTACAGATCTTGATCAATGGTTTGAAATACCCTCCCCCCAATGGCTGGAGGTGATAGATGATATGAAGAGAGGCCACCAGAGAGAGTTGAACCAGTATTTATTTTGGTTTAGTTCAGGCATATTCTGTTCTAGCCACCAAAACAAACACACACCACACATTTACTTTGTGGCTTGAATCTGTTCACATCAAATATCCATCTCAGTGGAAGAAAATTCAAAAAGGAGACTTGAAACTTCAAATTGAAACTATTTTGACTTTTCTCAATTATTTTATTTTTTAACTTCAACTTTACCTGAGTTTTTCTAGTGTTTTTGTGTTGTCAAATAAACACATTTTTAGGATCAATTTGTTTGAACAAACTAAAGTATCATCTAGTATTTCCTCTGTTATATTGAGCCTCTGCAGTGAAAAGGATACATCTGAAGCCTGAAAATGTTTTTTCACTCACTTCTGTTGCTGGAACAGCCAGTACAATTTTTGCCAGTTGATACAGCTCATACATAACATTTTTATTACATTCCCAGTAGTTTAATACGTTTTTTTGTTTGTTTGTTTTTGAAACATCACTTATCTGCAAATGAATCAAGAACTGACTGAATCCTTTATTAGGTTTTCCTTTGTCCAGTTCTCTCTCTCTTTTTGGAGATTTCATGAGCTTTAAGGAGAAGTTCCAGTTTGTCATCTGATCTTTCAATCTCAGACATGTGTCATCAATTCTATGGCATCATCATTTGACTGAAGCATCTCTGTTTCCATCCATGTTTTGCTTGAATGAAAGTTTTCCTTGACTTTGTCCTTTTTTGACAGTAGGAGTTGATATCTAGAATCAAGGTATACACATGAGAGAAAGGTACCATTTTCAAACAAATGTGTTTTTTGCTTTTTCATTGAAGCCGGAAAGGATTCAGTAAAAGGAGAAGATGCTTTTGATGTTTCCAGTTGACATTTTAACCAAGCATCATAAAAGTCGCCCAGGGTCAGTTGTTCATACTGAAGAATCTCTGTTGTCACTTGAGCAGGCTTCAGTGCAACTGTGATGCCTTCAATGGCACTTCATTCTGCTTCTGTCAAGTGAAGCCCATGGCATGAGGCAGCCCTGTCCTGGCAGAAATCTCTGAGCTCCAAGAGTCACTCAAACTTGTCATAAGTTAAGTGCCATCTGGCAGGACAATCTAAAACTAGGTTTTTTAATTGTAGTTTGCTAATGACTACCAATATTGTTTGGTTTCTCAATTGCTTTCACAGACATATCGAGCATTATGAACTATGTCAGAGATCGTAGATTCCTTCAATGAGTCCTCAGGGAAAGCTGCAGTGTACAGCAGCGAACTCCCTTCGCTGTTACATGTGTGGCCTCAGCAGATATACCACGTCCAACTTCTTCAGCCATATGAATCAAATCATTCCACTCTTGCTCTGTATCTTCTTCTTGGGACTCTTCCCTGAAGAATAATTCTGTTTCTCCTTCATTTTGAATTGGTTGTTCTGCTTCTTCAGTTTCCTGGTCCTCAATGGTTAACTTCAGTGCTTTCCCCATGTTTGCCCGTTACCTGTTGTAGCACTCTCCGTGTCTTGGAATGAGTCCATGTCACAACGACTGTAATGACCATTGATATTAAATATTCAGGGGTGCTTTCGCTTGCTCTATTTCAATGCTAGAGTCAAACAACAACATGGCCTGCATCAGTGTACTGAATGTTAATCCGTCCAAGGGATCAGCCAAATCGAGTGGCACAATGCACTTCCAATGAAATTAATCCTCCTTTGAGATTTTTGTTGGCTCCCCCCTGAAATGGTGGCTCTACTGTGGCAACTTTGTCGTCTACATTTCCAGCATTCAGTGTAAATTTCACCCCCAGACCTTCCAGAATGGGGTCAACTATTCTTCAAAATCCCAACTCCTCCATTAGCTTAAGTGGTCTTCCATTTACAGTCACTAATTCTAGGCAAGCATTCAGTAAGGTCTTGTCATCTTTTGTTATTGTAACTGCCTTAGTTGTGAACATGGAGTCCAAAGTCGCTCGTGTTGTAGTCGACTTCTTGATGTGGAGTCATCAGGCGTGCACGCATGCTGGGGTCGCTCAGTATTCTTGTTCTGTAATTCTTTTTGTCCCCTG
>ML675603.1:396435-455007 GCA_007922155.1 Mesoclemmys tuberculata | reverse complement strand
GGTATGGGGAATAGCACGGATCACACACCTCTGAAACTGGGTGTCAGCACATCTTTCAACAAGCATAGCTAGGAGGATACATTAATCACAGTCCTACCGCCCCCCCCATCCCAGCCTAAGACAAAAGGGTTGGGAAATTACACAGGAGTTTTGGACTGAGGGGGAGACGTTTTTGCTCAGTCCTGTCTGGGTAAGGAGTGGACATGTGTGCCGAGAGGGGAAGAACAGAGATGAAGAGAGAGGGCTGAGGAAGAAAGCCAGCCAGGGGGCACAGTTTGGTTCTGACCCTCGAAAAAGCTGGAGCACGCTTCTGGGTCTGATGCGGGCTAGAGGCTTCCGGCTGTCAGCTAAGAAACTGCTCTGTTTGCTTTTGGTGCCTCCTGCACTCAGAGAACATTTATATATTCCTTGTAAATAAAGAAGGCTGCTTCAAAGAAAACCCCAGACTGACAGACTCCAACATCAATGCCTCCCTTCCAACAGGAACATCCCCAGCCCTGAACTTTGACTAGCTGCTCAGGTCAAAAAGGGGCAACTCTAGTTAGGCAATGACTAAATATACCCAGATTTTCCAGAGTGCTGATTACACAGCAGCACACACTGACTTCAGTGCGGGCCGCTGGACGCTCAACACCTGGGAAAACCAGGCCACTTATTCACTGCGTAATACAAAGGTAGGAACCTAATTCTTGAAACTCTCAGCACCTGATTTAGTTCTGCCCCTCAGCACTAGCCAGGATAGCGTTACCTTGGGGACCTCTCCTGTAGCGCCTGGGGGGAGCCTCAGGATCCAGAAGTTCCTGTTCTTCAGCAGGTTCTCCACATTCTCCAGCCTCCTCTGCAGCAGCCCATACCCCTGGATCAGCGTCCCAAGCGCGGCCCACTTCCTCTCCAGCTGGCTTTCAAATTGCATCACTGTTTTCTCACAATCGGTTAATTTCTTCTCAGCTGCTCCCACTTTTCCTTCCAGACTCAGCAATCGCGTGGCATGAGAATCCACTGTCCTCTCCCCAGCTTGAATTGCAGCTACTGCCGGCCACATGGAAACCTTTGCCGTTTGCAGCTTGATGTCTCTCCCAGTTTGTCTGGGGTCAGAGTGGGATTTTAAAGGCATCAGGCGCTTTGACCCCATGTCCCATTCTGGAGCCTGTTTGCAAGAACAGAAACGTAAGTGGAGTCGGGGGTATTTGTTAGTTATTCCACAGACATCTCTTTTCTAAACTGAACAGTCCCAGTCTTTTCACTCTCTCCTCATACGGAAGCTGTTCCATACCCCTCTTCATTTTTGTTGCCCTCCTCTGTACTTTTCTCAATGCTAATGTATCTTGCTGCTGCCTGAAATACATCACCACCAACACAGCACCACAAACAGGCCTGGTGCTGCACAGACAAGCCACAGGTCCTGACCCTGACACAAAGAGCTTACACTTTAAGGGCCTGATCCTGGGAAGAGCTAAGCACTTTCCGAGAGCGGTGGAGCTTGTTGAGTATTTCTCAGGAGATGCTCAGTATCTTGGCAGAGGATCAGGTTTTACATGATTAAGACATAGCATGATGAGAGGTGGTAACAGGAGAGCAGGTGAGAAGGGGACCCATAAAGGGAAGGGAAGACAAAGCATACAGTGTTAATGGAGGACATTTTTTACGTATATTACAGTAACAGTCTAACAGCCCCCATCATGGCCCAGGACCCCTCTTTGCAGGGCGCCCTGCAAATGCAGAACAGTGTGACGTGGTTTGATCATTTGCCATTCTCTGTGGGAGAGGAGGCGATAGGACTGGCGCCCTAAGAAGTCAAGTATACATGGTGCTCCCTGGCTTTGAAAGGAGCCGTTTTACACAAGATCTGTTACTCTCTGCCTTACTGCCATTAAAAACATCACACTGCTGGTGGTCTCTGGCCGCCTAAAAGTGAAACATACTCAGCAAACTTCTCTGCAGGCTTCACTGGCTTTTCCTGCCGTCGTTTCGGGGTGGCTGGACGGAGGGATCTTGCGCCTGCTTTTCAGAGGTGTCAGACACTGGGCCCCAGACACGAGGCACATGGGGTCAGGGGAGGCCCCTGGCTGCAGTGCTGGGCTAGGGAACAGGGTGCTGCTGTCCAGCTCGAAATGACAATCGGACCCTAAAGCCTCCAAGCCGGAGTGTCTGGAGAGCCACTTTCCAGCCCCTGCTCGACAGCAGGGCTCCGTTCGCCGGGAATTCAGAGCCCCGCTCCCGGGGCAGGAGACGGCACCGAACCCAGGGCGGGGTTACAGCCCCCTCCCAGCTCAGACACCGGGGAGGGGGGACGGGCCGGGATCCGCCGGGACAGCCCGCCCCGACCCAGGGCACAGCGCCGCGCTCCCCCGGGCCTCCCCCGCCAGGGTCCCGCCCGCCCGCCGGGCCCTTACCTGGGCAGCGGCCCGCTCGGCCATGGCCCGGCCCCGCTCCCGGCCCGGCTGGGCAGATCCCCCCGCTCCGCGCCAGGGGCCGCCCGCGGCGGGCGGGATGGAGGGAGGGAGGGAGCCGCGGGAATCGCCGGGCCGGGCCGGGCCGGAGGCGGGCGCAGCGCGGGGAGGCGGCGGGAGCCAGCCCAGGCGGAGCCCGGAGCGGAGGCGGGAGACGCGCCGCGCCGGGCCGGGCCGGGGAGCGACTCGGGGCCCTGCCGTGCTCGGTCCGCCCGTGCCTGGCGAGGGGCTGCGGGCCGGGCCGGGCCCCCGCAGGCTGCGCTCCCTGCGGTGCGGGGTCAGC
This sequence comes from Mesoclemmys tuberculata, assembly GCA_007922155.1. Lineage (NCBI taxonomy): Eukaryota > Metazoa > Chordata > Testudines > Chelidae > Mesoclemmys > Mesoclemmys tuberculata. The sequence goes on along the minus strand of ML675603.1, from coordinate 452,274 downwards.
GCCCCGCTCCCCTCACGGCACCCGCCCCGGCCCGGCCCAGGGCAAGGCCTCCCCACGCCCCATGCGCGCTAGGGCTCAGGGCTCCGGCAGGAGCCGGCTAGCCGACACCCGCCCTGCCGGTGTCCCTGCGGGGGGCCGTCCCGTCCCGTCCCCCCACCCTGCCATCGCAGCTGGAGCCTGGGGCACAGCGGGAGCCCCCCGGGACACCCCCAGCCCTGCTCTGCCCCCCCCGACAGCTGGATTGCGGGGGTCTGATTTCACAGGCTGTGTGAGACGGCTCTCGCGGCTGTGAAGTTGGGGGGGCCTATGTATAAATGTACTTTTGCTCTTTTTTTAAACGTTTTTAAATTACTCTTACTAGTTTGAGCACGTCATTATTTACCTTCATTAACACTGTGCAGATGTCACTGAGCTGCTTAATTTATATTTTAATAGCGAATCATCACTGAAAATATTTACACATAAATAAATAGTTGCTGGTATTTTAGGTGTGTTTCCAGTCCAACCCTTCCTATGGGTTAGTGTGATTTAATCATTTCCTATTTTCAATTCTGAATTTTTATTCTAATTTTAATAGCGCAAGTTTATTCTTTTGGAGGTGTGACTTCAGGGCTGACTGATTTCCTGGGCAGGTGTCAAAGTGCCTTCGTTTTCATTTGAGCTGTTTCCCAACTGTTATTTCGCCTCCCTGTCCAGCCCTTAATGCTTTTTCACGTCACTACTTGTGTGCAGAACATTGTTCCTACATAGGCACTAAGGGCAGTAATTATTTCCTATGAAGTCCTTCTCAAAGGCAAATTTCTACTGTAATTTATTGAACATGGATCTACAGCCCATGACAGACAACCAGAGGAATTCAAACATGAGGAGTTATACACCCACAAGCCATGACATTTTCAAAAAAATAAATAATTCTGGGTTCTTTTCATTTATCTTTTTGTTCCCGAGCCTTTAAGAAATCAATGGAAGTGAGGCGCCTAAATACCTTTTGTGGATCGGGACCTAGCCTCATACTTCGCTGTTACCTTTCCTACACAATTCATATACCTGAAGCCGTTGTGCATTCCTACAACATTCGATACTGGTTTGGACTCTGCCCCATTTAATTGAAAATTTATTTAAAAAAAACCCTTACTCCTGTGAGTAATTTCCCCCATGCTGCAAACAGGGAAGCAGATGCTTTATTCTTCCACCACTTCATTTTCTCCCTACAGCGATGTGGATTTTTTTCTGCCGAATTGCTTACATTTTACTTTACTGTTATAGCCTTTTACGTATGACGCATACTTCACTAGGATACGGTTCAGTGATGTTGTTCAGACAGACAAGTTTACTGTTTTGTACTTCCAAAAATCAACAGAGGTTTAAAAAAATCCTTTACTCCTTTGCATCGGTCTGGCAGGGAGCATAGCAGTGCCCTTACTTACTTTACCTTCTGGTGAAACTAAAGTGCCTTGTCTCCACTATGTGCTTACCGTGCGATAGATAATCAGAGAATTGTAGGACGAGAAAGGACCTCAAGACGTCTTCTAGTCCAGTCCCCTGCATGTTAGTTACCCCATGGTAAAAACACATTGTCACTAGCCTTGTGAATTGTAAACCTTCTTTTACTAAACACTGTGCTCCTAAGAAAATGTAACTTACACGCACAGAATTGTCTCTTAAACTTTCTGTCCTTGTGACAGCAATAATTGTGTTCACAACTGCGATATCTATAGAGGGGTGAGGACACATTCTGATAGCCTCTCTGTTGCAGCCTTTCTGCTCCTTTTTAACTCTGTGATGTTGTGCCTCTCATAGAAGATGAGGGATGGAAGGGACCTCAGAAAGTCATGTAGTCCAACCCCCTGCTCAAAGGAGGACCAACCCCAACAATTGCAGAGTGGAGGGCTGTCACTTGGCCTAGAAACATCCAGAAGTCGGGTGTGGTGGTTACTAGCCATGCTCTGAGTTTGTTTCTGAAGGCATTGAGGCAGTTTCATTGTGGGCAACCCACCCACCTGGCACATCACTTCCAGTTTTCGCATCTGATAGCTGAGACAATCAGGCCTCAAGGGGGAAATGGTACAAAGAGATCCGCTTACAACAGCCAGGTGACATCAGTAGCTCATCTTCATGGCAAGAGCAAGCATGTATCTGCAAGGGCTACATTTGCAGCCAACACTGGAAGTATTTTGAGGAGTTGCTGACATTCTTATCAAGATCTGAAGGGGTCCGGTGTGTACAGTATAGATTATGTCCACATTATAGAAACATATGCCTCCTTGGCGCTGCACAGCTCATCCCTTTGCTCCACTGCCATGTGGGTCTAGCATGGGCCGGGTCCTTCCCTGGGACTGTCGCAGAAACGTGTTCCTGGTCCCGGCTGTTCGGAGAGGCAGCTGAGAGAGGGTTTCACTCAAGGCTAACAGATCAGGTCAGGGAAACCTCTGATGTGGTCTTCCCTTTCAGGCCATCACCTGGACCCCTAGCCTCATGGGAGAGACTAACAGGCAAGCAGCCTTCTCAGCTGGGAAACCCTCAGACAGGGAAAGGAAGGAACATACAAAGGATCAAGCAATCATCCAAAAGGAGGGGAGTGTAAGAGAGTAAAGAGTTAAAGCTGGACAAGTGGTTAGGCCTAAGCTACAGGGAACGGGGTCATGGCACAGGCAAACCTTCTTTCTGCTACTTGGTGTGAATTCTAGCTAGAGTCTGTTCTCTCTCTTCTTTTCCTCCCTTCCTGGCCATCTGCACAAGGAACGAAACTAACAACTGACTCCTCCCCCTCCTGCTCAAGGCCTTTGGTGGGAACACAGCATTATCTTCTTCCCCTCCCTCGCATATTGTATACTTAAAGAATGTTAGTAGATTTCAAGGTAATGTGCCTACACTACGTGAAATAATCCTGTAAACAACAAACAGGCAGGTATAATTGTATTCATCATGTAGTTGTTAATATTCATTTTATGGTGTCAGTGTAACCAAATAAGGGTCTATGGGGAGTTGCTGAAAACGTATACAGTTACATACTATTATGAATAAAAGAATTGTAAAGTAACCCCCTCGTTGCTCACTTGCAGCATTGAGGTGGAACGAGCAGGCAATGAAGGGTTCCGTCTCCCCAGGACAACCTGTTTGGTTATTTCTAACATGGAGTAATAGAGGCTATTTGTTTAGGAGCCCCTGGCATGGACCAGGACCCCCATGGGGCTTCTTCACCTTTTATAAATTTCATGCACCTCTCTCAATTGCTTAGTTAACAAAGACAAGATGGGGGAGGTAATGTCTTTTATTGGACCAACATCTGTGGGTGAGAGAAACCAACTTTCATGCTTACAGAGCTCTTCTTCAGGCCTGGGGAACGTTCTCCGCAGCACAGCTCAGTACACGGTTTGAAGAGATTTTTTAGCATACAGTGTTAACGCGCACACTGTAAGATACATGCAGACGTGTTTTCACACCACTGTTCAGCCTTGAACTGAGCTGTGACACCCTTTCCCGTGCCTTTCCCAGACCTAGAGAAGAGCTCTGTGTAGCTCAAAAGCTGGTCTCTCTCCAGCAGCAGAAGTTGGTCCAATAAAAGATATGACCCCCCCGCACCTTGTCTCACTAATATTCCAGGATCAACACAGCTACAACAACACTGAGTACATTAAACGATTTTTTAAAAAAAATCACAAGTTTAGCCTTATGGGAGGTCCGTGATTTGGATGGGAGAGAAAGTGACGCTCTGACCTTTGTTCTGTTCCTTATGGGTATTGTTGGAACAGACCCCAGCGAGAATAGCACTCTCCTTTTCTCTGCCAACAGCTATTCAATGTGCCGCAACACCATACACACTGGCTCCAATATCTGCTTTATCACACCTTTCCCCCCCCTTCATCCCACCCCTGTAATTTCATACCAACATGGCCCTAGGCAGAAAATCCTGGGAAGTTTATGCTGTGGATATTTCACTGCTTGCTGTCTTTTGTTGTATGCGCTCGGTAAGTTTGGTCTGAGAAAGTCAAATTTTGTATTATCTGACATGTTAAAAACCACTCTGTGAAAGTCTTCTGAGCAGTAGGCCTGGATGAGTGAGAACAGGAACTCTGCAATGCAATGTGGCAGTGGTTTCCTCTCACTTTTGTCTAATGCGTGGTGCAGCATCTGCACGAAACACTCCGCCAAGCTGTTTGATGCATGGTCGGAGGAAGCCAACCTAGCATGTGTCACACAATTTTGCCATAGAGATATCTGAACAGCTTCCGGAATAAGTTGTGGACCGTTCTCTGAACTGAACTCCACATGTAGCCAACACATTGCGAAGCACAGCAGTTGTTTTCCCAGGTGAGGTTGTTCTCTTATGCCACCAAGAATAAGCCTCAATCTCTACTAAGTACAGTAACTTATTTTTTTCTGTAAAGTCAGCGTGCAGCTGGGGCCAGGGCTTAGTAGCCCTGTAACGGGGGCTCAGTGTGTCCAGAGGGGGTTGCCCCCATTTGCCCAGTGCAGGGTTGATACATCCCGTGACACAGTTGTCAAGATTCCCTGCTGAGTCAAGCTATCACAACCAGGAACGCTGCCTGGGCGGGGCAGAGCAAACAATCAGTTTGTATCATGAGTCCCCAGCAGAAACACCTAGTGGCAAGTGCAGGGCGGGGGTAGGGGAACCTGGGCCCACCCTACCCCATTGGGTTCCGACCCAGAGCCCTGTGAAGCTGGTAAACTCCCTATAAGGGTTCAAGCATCGGCTCCTAACACATTCCCTGGGCCACGTCCTACCGTACAGTCCATCTTGAGCATCTCCTTGGCTGTCAGGGCTCAGCATCCCTGACAGTCTCCATAGGTGACTGCTCCTCAGCAGCGTAGGCTGGGTCCGTGGCATCAGCAGCCTGGAGAGTCGGTGGTTCTTCTGCAGGCGTCTTCGGCTCACATCCTTCCTCCTCAACCAGCCCTGACTGACCTGAGCTGCCTCCTTTTATCCCTTCCCACAACCTGGAACATGTGCAGCAGGGCAAGGGGGTGTGGTCTTCTGGGCCCACAGTTATTGGTCAGACTCTCTTTGCCCGGGCGGGCGGTTAATGCACCCTCTCACAAGCCCACTGCCATGGGTGACCTGGTGCCATCGTGGTCAGTCGCTGTCACAGGAGTCAGAGCGGTTACTTCCCATGTCTATAGCTTTATCAAAAGCCAGCCACCAAAGCTAACTTCCAGCCACTGCCTCCATTTTTATGACTTCTTGCTGCTCGTGTAATGCCAACAGAAAGACTTGCTGGGCTGATAGTTTCAAGAGCTAATCAAGAGGTTGGCTCAGATTACTAATTGACTAGCTGTGTTCCTACAGAATCTGCATTGCCTGAGGCCTGGACAAACATCTCCCAGAGGCCATGCATAAATAAGCTTCTTGGTCTTTTCCTGAGACACAGCTCCCAGCACATCCACCAGAGCATTATGGGGGTGTGTGTGTGTGTGTTTTCAGGGTCAGGCAAAGGTTGAGCAAGACGTGGGCAGCTCGTGAACCGCCAGTTCGGGGACGCTAGCTCCTTACCTCGCCCCGTCCCATCCGTCTGACGCCCGTCCCTTCTGCCCTCTCTCCCAGCACAGCCCTGCCCCGGGTGGCTGGAGAGCAGCAGCCAGACCGGCCGGCTGGCCCCAGTGCTGGAATGCTCTGCAGCAGTGGCAGGCGTCCCGAGAGCCCCTGAAGCCTGCACCCCAGCATTGCCCTGCCTCAAGCCACCTTGGACCCGAGCTGGCTGGTGCACCCCAGCTCCCAGAGCAGGCCCACTGGCCCGAGCACCCCCAGCCCTTAGTGTACAGCCAGCCCTCACTGCGCCACAGCCACAGCGCCGGCCCACCCCACCCCACAGGCTGGCCCCAGCTGGTTCACCCCCAGCCCGGTGCGCTGCCTGCCCGAGTGCCCCCAGAGCACCGCAGGCCCATGCCGCACCCCAGTGCTGGCTCCAGCCCCGGACTGGCCAATCCGTCCCAGCCCCCAGCGCTCCACTGACCCAGCCAGTCCCACTGCTGGAGTGGCTGCTGGCCCACGGGGGCCACGTCAGTTCAGGTAAGGGTGCCTGGCCCTGCCACCAAGTCCATGGGATGCAGCAGGAGGGGGTGGCGTCTGGGTGGGGCCAGCCTGGCTGTCAGGGAAAGGTTACCCCTGGCCTGATGCACCGGGCGCCCAAGAGGCTCCCCTCCCCTCCTGGCTTAGTCCTGCCTATTGCTGTCAGCTGCTGCTAGCCACAGCTAGGAGACTCAGCACTGCACTGTCCAGTGGTCCTGGCCCTTTTACTGGTCTATCAAAATCTCCCTGTACAACGTCCCCGCCTTCGTCCCAGACCTGGCTGAGATGCCTGGAGCAGGGATTCACACCAGGGATTCTCCATGCAAGCGTCACAGGAACTGCTGGGGTCAGCAGCGTCCCTGGGTCTGTCGACTCTGCAGCTGGGAGGCAGCCTCTGAAGCCAGGTAGCTGGGGCGGTGTTAGTGGGGCCGGTGCGAGCGCCCTACAGATAGCAGTTCTGTCCCGCAGGGCTGGGCCTGTCTCCCCACTCTGGGCAGCGTGACCTGGCTTGCAGGGTCATGGTGCTGCTTGCTCCAATTCGGCATGGCCCCCCCACACCGTGAGAGACGGCAGAGCAGCGGGTGGGTGCAGCTGACCCCACGAACCCGACTACCCCGGCTTTCCCTGCTGGCTTCAGTAACCCCGTGGCCTGAGACGCCGCCTCTCTCGCCAAGGCGTGGATTGCAGCCATGAGTGCCCGCCGGCCCAGTGCCCCACACACACTACTTCACGGGAGCCGGCAGAGTCCCAGGCGGAGAGAGACCTGGCCAGTCCCTGCCTGCCTGTTACCCCATGGCTGCCTCCCCAGGCCCGCTTTGCTTAATGGGGAAGGAGGTTCTTCTCCTTCACTGTTTCAAGTGACTGTCCGGCTGGCCCTAGCGCCAGCCCCAAGCGCTGGGGAAGCGTGAGCTGGACCCACGCCATCAGGAGATTTTAAGCATGAATACGTTGGGGCTGTACTGAATTTGCCGTCTGCTTTTTGCACTTTTAGCCCCCCAGTCTTGTGTGTGAGGTCCCGACCCTGTGTGGTGCAGCTGTTCCCTGCTAAGCAGATGCTGTGGCCCACCTCAGAGGTGGCAGCATTTCAGCAGGAGCCGGGTGAAAGGAAACGATCTGCAGCCTGTATGGGCTAAATCTGGCCTTCAGCTGTGCCAGGATGTGGCATCACTCGCTCTCAGGCCTATGTTCGTGGAGGAGAAAAGGGGGCCCAGGCCCAGCTGTGCTGGCGCTCCCCTCTCAGGCCCTTGGAGGACCTGGCCTGTGCTGTGTAGGAGATCAGACTACAAGATCAGAGTGGGCTGCTCTGGCTTAACGTCTGTGAAAGCAGAAGAAAAGAGCCCATGCAGGTAATGTAATTCTGAGGCTGGAATGACTCTGCGCCTCCTTCTCCAAGGGACAGGCAGACTCCCCAGAAACTCCGCACTGTCCTGCCCTGCCCCTGATGGGTCTCCCTGCCTCACAGCCCCAGGGAAAACGAGGAGAGTGAAAAGCAGCCAGGCAAAGCACTCGCCGCGTATGGGATGAGGGGAGGGATTTCTGGCTGAAGGGGCTGTTTGGGAAAGGTTAACGCTGTCACTCTCCAGTGCAGCCACAGAAGCGACAGGCCAGGGGAAAGCCTCAGGCTCCAAGCGTTGGATCGGACCCAGCGGATGAGGCTTCATGCCATGGAATGAGCTGGGCTGGATTTTGGACAGAATCAGCCTAATGTCAGTGCACTCAAGTGCGGGCAGGGGAATTAAGCATTGTATTCGACTGCCCAGCCTCTCCCAGCTCTGCACAGAGGCTTCGACACTCAGGAAAGTCCTGGGACAGGCGCTGCCACACACCTCCTCTGCAACCCAGCCTAGGCTTAGCCCAGCCAACCTGCCCTCTGCTCTCTACACCGGCTTCCCACAGAATCTCAAACCACAGTCAAGCTCTCGGGCCTCGCTTCAAGGTGTCACATGGCATGGGTCAGCGTATGTACAAGAGCCAAGCACCTGGGACAAAGACTGTGACCGACAGCTCCACTCCTCTGGCACACTGGAAGGCCGTGTAACCAGGATAAGGCATGTCGAGGCAGGAGACAAATCTTTGGGGAGTGGGGGGAGATCTGAAACTGGAATGAAACGACCCCACCTTCTGCTCTGAGTGCACGGTGCATTTCTTGGTTATTGCCTTTCTAACAACTGGTGTACACAGCAACATAAAACCCCTAGCAAAACACAATACTCCACTGCACACACTTCTTCCTCGGGGAGAAGCTAAAAGAATAACTACGTAATGGATGTTAGGCTCACTGCGTTTAACACACTAAGGAGGCACTTAGTTACCTCCGTGAAGAGCATGGTACAGGCCCACATATCTGTAGACTAGAACAGAATGCAGATCAGGACTCCTGGTCCTGGCAAGTACCTTTAAGCCAGGAAGCAAGCTCCTATAAACTGCCACAGACGATCTATGGGATCATTCATACCCCAGTTAAATGCAGCCACCTCTGGGTGGTTCACAGTCAAGCTGGAAGGGCATATCAAGTGCAGTCCCACAGGGATCAATTCTGGGCCCAATTCTGTTCAATCTCTTCATCAATGATTTAGATAATGGCATAGAGAGTACACTTATAACGTTTGCAGATGATACCAAGCTGGGAGCGATTGCAAGTGCTTTGGAGGATAAGATTAAAATTCAAAATGATCTGGAAAAACTGGAGAAATGGTCTGAAGTAAATAGGATGAAATTCAATAAGGACAAATGCAAAGTACTCCACTTAGGAAGGAACAATCAGTTGCATACATACAAAATGGGAAAAGACCCCCTAGGAAAGAGCACTGCTGAAAATGATCTGGGGTCATTGCAGATCACAAGCTAAATATGAGTCAATAGTGTAACATTATTGCAAAACAAATCAAACAGCATTTTGGGATGTATTAGCAGGAGTGTTGTAAGCAAAACACGAGAAGAAATTATTCTTCTTTACTCTGCAGTGATAAGGCCTCAGCTGGAGTACTGTGTCCAGTTCTGAGCACCACATATCAGGAAAGATGTGGACAAACTGGAAAAAATCCAGAGGAGAGCAACAAAAATGATTAAAGGTATAGAAAATATGATCTATGAGAAAAGATTGGAAGAATTGGGCTTGTTTAGCCTGGAGAAGAGAAGACTGAGGAGGGGCATGGTCACAGTTTTCAAGTATATAAAAGATTGTTAAAAGAAGGAGGGAGAAAATTTGTTCTTCTTAACCTCTGAGGATACGACAAGAAGCAATGGGCTTAAACTGCAGCAAGGGAGGTTTAGGCTGGACATTAGGAAAAACTTCCTAACTGACAGGGTAGTTAAGCACTGTAACCTAGGGAGGTGGTGGCATCTCCATCTTTCGAGGTTTTTAAACTGTGGCTTGACAAAACCCTCGCTGGGATTATTTAGTTGAGGTTAGTCCTGCTTTGAGCAGGGGGTTGGACTAGATGACCTCCTGAGGTCCCTTCCAACTCTAATATTCTATGATTCTATGATTCTATGAATCTGGCAGCTGTCTAGCAGTGCACACAGGATGTGAAGAGGGGCACAGCCAACTGAAACTGCTGGGGATTGCAGGGAGATAGAACGACTTACCAGAGTCAGGATCCTGGGGGTTAAGTCCTGGACTGTCTGGGAAATGGCCATGGGCTCTTTAACGAGAGGAGACGGTCAGGGCACATCACAGAACAAGGAGAGGATGCATTTCCCCTTCTTTGTCCAAGCAACATCCCTCCAGCTCTAATGCTCATGTGGCAGGCTGGCAGATACTGGCTTTGCCACTCGGCCATACACAGGGCATTCGTTTAGTCGTTTACACCCGGGGAGTCGGGGGGGGACAGACTTGGTGGAACCTCGGTACATAGAACAGAACAGAATTCCTTCTCTGTGCTTGGCACTGGGGTCTCAGTGCCATGTGCATGGGATGTTTCCACCGAGATGACGAGAGTGTATGTGGGAGGGCAGGGAACATGCATGAGTGCGACGGGCAGCGAGCGTGTGGCCAGCACGTGGGTGTGTGCGTTACTTTTGCGATGAGCATTGGAAGCCAAGAAGCTGTCTGGCGCGGAGGGCAGCGGGAAATGTCAGGGGCTCCGTCAGCTCTTATTACCTCGAAGCGCCCTGGAGGGGGAGAGGCGCATGAAACAGGTTTATTTCTGCTTGAGAAGGGCCGGGGCGTCCGCAGCCGGGCTTGGGTGCACGCGGGACCCTGCTCTTGCTTGGTGTTGGCTTGGGCCTTTGACGCTCCCGTGTTCCACCAAGGCATGGTGCTCCGGGCAGCAAACCACCACAAGGCCTGAGCTGCAGATGCTCTGCCGGCAGGAGCTGCCTGCCTGGAGCAGCATGGGAGTCTCCCTGCGGCTGAGGCCACTTTCTGGGTTTCCAAGGGAGGAACGGGAGCAGTTTCCTTTGCCTGCCGCTGCCTGCTCTGCTCTTCCCTGGCTCCCATCAGCCTCTCCCTCCCAGTTCTCTAGAGCCCCACAGACCCGATCCTCAGCCATCGTCTACCAGGCCTGTGGGTTTCTGAAGCAGCAGCAGCAGGTCCGGCCCACGCTCCGGCCTTGTCTCCTCCCCCATTGCTCCCCTGCATGGGGCGGGATGGCTCCAGGAATGGCGGGAGCTGGGCCAGGCGTCTCAGGCAGGATGGGGAGGACTGGGGTGCCCAGGAGAGGAGTGGCAGACGTCATGAACTGGCACAGTCCTGGACTCCTCCCTGCCCCCCTGCGTTAATCTGGCCCTGGGGGACAGACGTACCCATGGCAATGCTGGCTCTGGTGTGCCACGTCACCCGCCGAGTGCGCGGGGCTAGGCCCTTTCCAGTCGTGCTCCTCCAAGCTGGTTTTTGAGACTTGATTTATATTACACAGGGTTTGGCCCTGTGCATCACCCACCGACACACCCACTGACACCCTGCACTGGCCGTCATTCAGTCTCTACTGCCCCGCAGCTCTTTGTGTGTGGGATTGTCTCCCACTCGTCGCTGCTCCAGGGTGGATAAAGGCCTGCTCACCCCTCCAGCTGTGGTTGGGAGGGGAAGGCCCCAAGCTCTGTCATTGCTGCATCTCTGAGGCCAGGGCTTCATTATACGGCTGCTGTCCCTTGGGTACAGACAGCGGCCCACGCTGGGGCCTGGAGTGGGATGTTACTGCAAGTTGCTGCTGGAAGAGGAGGCAAAGGGCCTGCTCATGCCCCACTGTGTCAATTTATTCCAATGAAGGGCCTGTGATGAATTCTGGGCTGTGATTCAAGTGAATTGGACTGGCTGGTGCACAGGGCCCGCGATCTCTAGCACCCATCCATCTGCTGGGGCGTTTTGCTCCACGAGCACTCCTGACCCTAGCCCAGGCCACATCCCTGGCGTCAGTGGCGGGAATCAAGCCTGGCTGCTCACAAACGGCCCACACTCCCTCAGCAGGGTGGAGGCTGGTTTCATAGAGAGGTTTCTGAACCAGGCTACGAGGGGAATTTCCCAGTAACCCTTGGCCCAGGACTCCGAAGGCCATGGAGTGCCTTGGGCTTACACAGCAACAGTTCTGGCCTGTCGCCCACCTGAATTGTGCCCATAACGCAGGTGCCGGGAATTCAAACCAACACCAGGCAAGGGGGATTTACAACTCACTGCTTTAATACAGTCCAACTGCTGCGTGAGCACAGAGCACAGGGAAACGAAACAGTACTGCGCCACGCCGCCTACCGCAGCAGGGCAGGATCTCACAAACACCACACTGTCAAGAGACGCGAGTTCAGGTCACACAACGCCAGATTACGCTCCCAGGCACACCAGAGCAGCCCCTGCTCCCGGCAGCGGAGTCACACCCGGTGTCGCCGGTGAGAGCTATCCGGCCTCCAGTGCACCGGGGTTAATAAAACGGGCCACCACGTCAGAGCACAGCTAAGAACAACAGGGGAGCCAGCGGGGTCTGAGGGCAGCTGCCATCCCAACCCTAAAAGCAGGCTCCAGCGCAATACAGTGGCAGAGCTGGGTGGGAACTCAAGGGGCAGGGGTGGGTACAGGAAGGTGACTCACCTGTCACCAGCTGTCTTTGGGGTGACCAGTGGGGCATCCTGAAAGTGGGAATAGGCAGGGGGCATGTTGAAGAAATGTCAGCTCCAGTAAGTTTTGGCTGAGACGTGGGTCCAGTTTAGGGAACATAATAAATCCATATCCCGGGAGGCCACCTGTCTCTCTTGCTCAGTAAATGGTTAATGGGACTGATGAACGCTGGGATCTTCCTGGTAAGCGCCGAAAGGACTGCCTGGCCCAATACATGGCACATCCTCTGCCTAGTTCTGCCTGGCTAGTTTGTATTCAGCCTCATTGCTCAGCCCTGTCCTATACCTCCAGGCTGGTGCTAGGCACAACAGGACGGCTTGGAACTACACTTGATAAGGAAACTCTCCGATGGGAGACGGGCATTTGAGCACGGAAGGGATGGGGGCCTATCGACATGAGATCGGAGATGAGGTAACTAGTCATGCGAGAAGGAGCCGCTCGCTGCCGGTCTCCACTGCAGACCCGGCTCTGGCTGCGAACTGGTGGCTGGAGGGACGTTGGCAGGCACAGTTCAGTACCGAGAGGGCGGGTGTGATCACCACAGGGCCCCATTCAGGGCACAAACCCGTAGTGCTGTGTGCTCAGGCCTCGATCCAGGAAAGCGTCTAAGCCCTGACTCCGGTGGGGTCACTCCTGGACTCACAGCTAAGCACAAGCTAACACGCTGCACTGCATCAGGGCCGGAGTGCACAGCACCTGGCAGGATCGAGCCTTAGGTCCCTGTGTTTGCAATCTCAGCCAGGGCAGGGAAGAAGGCACGTGGCCTCAGAGCACAAGCTTCCCTCTGTGCTCAGAGCTGGTCCCCCTTCAGGCCAGGCTAACCCACGTGGGGTGGGATCAGGGCTGGTGCAGATGGTTTCAGTGTCCTGGGCTCCAAGCCTGGCAGCTTTTTGCTGTACTGAAAAACCAGAAACTCTCCAGGGTGCCTGGAGCTGCCTGGGGAGCTGGAGGGGAGAGTGGGGAGCCGGGCAGCAAAAGATAGAGAGCAGAGATGACAGGTGTGTAAGTGTGGGTGTGTGTGGGGGGGTACATCCAGCCAATGGAAACGGGTACAAAGGACCAGACCGGTATGCCCCTGATAGCCTTTATCCCATTCTCCTCCTTGGCGAGGGCAGCTCGGACTGGGAGCAACAGCCTCTTCTCTGCCCGCCTTACTGTGAGCGGTGCCCTCCCCGTGAAAGGTTTCTGCCTGGCTCTTCCCTGGGAAATGATTGCAGATGTCGCAGCCAGCGGCTGCACTACCCCGTGTGTCCGACTCACCTGGGGTCGGGGGCTGTTTTGAAGCTGAACAGAAAAGACACCAGCTTGGGCGGTGGCTATGGAAAGAAAAAAAGAGAGAGGGGGAGGGGAGGGGATGTGAAATTTCTCCCCAGCCACCCAGGGGCAATTGTCAGGGAAAGCAAAGCAAATCTGAGAGCCTGATCTCTCCCCGGGCCCAGACCCGCTACCCAGAACCCCCAGCAGACTGCCTAGCACGCAGCGGCTCTTAGCAGCTTGCTGACGTGTGGCTCTGATGCGATCCCAGCTGTTACCATAGAAGGGCTTCCCACAGATCAAATGCCAGCCCCAGTAATGGCCGTGTGCCCCTTGTTCTGCAGTAGCCGGATCTCCCCAGCCCCTGAGCTGATCAGAGCAGGTAAGGGCGGTGGTGGAATCAGAGAGCCAAGTGCTAAGCATTCGCTACAGTCAGAGAAATAAAGACCCGGGGGCTGGCTGGTCCGGTCTGGTGCTGGTGAGGGGGCTGCTGTGGTCGTCAGACCAGAACAGAGAAGGACCCTGTGACTCAAAGGAGGGTCTCCAAGTGCCCACGCCCCTGTCACTGGCCTTTGGTGACTCTGCTTTCCTGTTTGTCTGCAGCATGAACACAGCCCGGGGGGCTGGGCAGCGGCTCCCAGTGTCCTCGTGGCTGGCCGTGGCAGCAGTTGGAGGGCTGAGGGCCAAAGTGGAGCTCGGCCGCCTGCCACAGCCTCCTGACGGCTGCGTACCGCGCCCTCCTCCTCCAGCACAGTTTGGGGCAAACGTCCGGGAAGACGGCGACTCTGGTGCCACCACAGGTCAGGGGCTTGCTGCGTTTCCTGACCGCCCGCAGGATGGCCAGCTTGTCGGAGAAGCGCAGCAGGCGGAACAGCAGCACCCGGGGCTGGGTGGCAGGGTCCCAAGGGGCCCCTCCGGGCACCCGGCGTGCACTCTCGATCTCCAAGGGCGGAGAGTCTGTGGGCAGGTCGAGCACCATGGGCAGGGCCCTCTGCAGGAAGGTGATGGGGTCCCCCCCTTCCGTGCCCTCTGGCAGGCCTGCCAGCCGCAGGCTGTTGCGGCGGGAGCGGTTCTCCAGCACGTGGCAGCGGCTCTCCAGCCGCCGGACTGTCTCGCGCAGGCATCTGTTGCCTTTCCGGAGGGACGCGAGCTTGAGGGCCCAGCCCCCCGAGTCCCGCTCCAGCTGGTTCATGCGGCTCTGCACGCTCGACACGTCCCTGCACAGAGCAGCAAGGTCCTGGGAGAGCCGGTCTAGCTTCTCAGAGAGGACGGCCTTGATCGCGCTGATCTCCCCCCTGAGCTCCAGTGGCTTCCCGCCCACACAGCCGCAGGGCTCCGGGGGAGATGGAGCTGCGCTGGAGCATGGTCTCTTGGGTGACGCCTCCCACTCAGCACCCACCTCTTGTCCACCATCATCACCAGACATGCAGGAGCGCGGGCTGAGCGGTTGGGTAGCATCTGTCCTGGCTACAGTCCAGAGGACAAACACATCAGACCCGGCAACCCAGAGCAACCGCCAATACCATTTCTACAGTGGTCTTTGTCCTAGCCCATTCCAGAGCACGGGACAGGCATGAATCCCACACCCACCACTGCACTGCAGCCCCCTCTGGAGTGAAAGGGGCAGCTGATGTACATCCTCCAGCCACGCCACACGACAGTTTAGGACAGGGAGCTCAGGACGGGATATCCAGTTATGCACTGGGAGGAAGTTAGGTAAGATTGAGTGTAATTACCAACATTGGCTCTGGACCAGGTCCCAGGTTAACACCCCTACTTCTGCAAAAGGTGCCATGGGGTTTTTATGCCCACAGGTACACAGAACCTCGGTTTTACAGCGGACATGAAACCAGACTGGGGCACTGGCTCAGAACGGACTCAATGGGAAGATTGCCACCAGTTCATTCTCAAGTGCCATTTCTTGCTGTACTTGCATCTCCTTAGAAGTCTCCCGCCCAGCTACTAACCAGACTAGACTCTGCTTGGCTTAGGAGAGCCAGTGAGACCCCAGGCCCAGGAGGTCAGAACCTGATCTGACTCCTAAACGCAGGCCTGATTCTGAAAGGTGCTGAGCACCCAGTAACCCTCGTGCAGTCAAGAGATCTGTAGGCGCTCAGCACCGTTGAAAGTCAGCCTAACTATGGACTGAGGGGCTGAATGAGGAACCTAGAGTGGAAAACGCTGGCTCTGGTGTGCAGATGCAAGGGGAGCTAGGTACCTTCAGCGTGTGGTCTCTTAATCCCTCTCACCGGTCTCCTGGGATGCTGCTGGTCCGGGGCCTTGCTGGCAAACGGGGCACCGCTCAGCGTGTTGGAGCGACTGGGTCCGTTTCCATGTGTTCCCTTTGCACAGGTGGTGGGGCCACAGGGAGGGGTGTCAGCTGGCAGCACGTCTGAGTTCACCAACATAAACAAAACCCCTATCAGCTGATGGCAGGTCTCACCCTCCGCTGAGTGCTGCAAATGGACGGGACCTTACCAGACCTGTGGTGGCCTTATTCCTAAAGGAAACCACTCATCTACTGGCACTTCTGGGGCGCTCCTTGCCGGAGAGGGAACATACACAGGGAACAACCCTGCACTGCTTGGGCGATGGACGTCTAGTGGGTTTTCTGCAGCTGTAGTTTTTCCGACTGAGTCTATGAACACAGGAGCTTGGCAAGAACGGCAGAGCAGAGGAGCCGTGACTCTCTCCATGGGCCATTACTACCACTGCAGAGCTGAGCTCCCACCCCAGAAAAGCATAGCCCACCCCCCGAAGAATTTCACAAGGACAAGCAATGGCAGGAATCTACAGTCTTAAACCTCGGGGCCCTCAAACCCCCAGTTCTCATCGTGTTGCGGACTATGGAGCGTTACACTGAGGACAGTTTCTCTGCTGTTTTCCACACTACAAAGGGGCAATTTTGGCAGGAGAAAAAGTCTCTTGGCTGCCAAAATGGCCCATTTTCACCTAGCGGAAACGTTTGCTCCTTACTTTAGGGTGGAAACGCACTGCGGGGGAAACGGTGTTATCTGGTCAAAGTGGCAACCTCCTGCTTAGACTGGAAGCTTTTGGGGGCAGGGTCCATCTTTGCTCTGTGTCTGTACAGGGCCCAGCATAATGGGGCCTGGCCTGTGTGTGGGGCTCCCAGAGGTAGGGTAAATACAAATACCACCCCCACATTTGTAGTTCCCAGGAAAACTCTCACAAAGGTCCAGTTTTCCCTGGTACGTGAGAAGGTGGGGAGCGAAAGGCAGTTGGCGAAAAGGGACCACACAGGGCAGAGCTATCGGTGCTAGTCGAGCCAGGGACCCGTCAACAGCAGCTCTCCCATCTGCAAGTGTTTCATGTGTACCACACAGCTGGCAGCGTTGGGTTCGCCATTCCAGGCCACCCTCAGAGCCTTGGTGGCCAAGACACACCCCAGCCAGCACCTCAGCGGGCATACGTCAGTGCCGCTCCACTGACTGACACCAGCGGACAGGTTGGCCCATGCAGGGCTGATCACATGCACAGGTCCCGTGCCCGCCGGATGGCTCACTTTCTCTATGCAGCATGCAAAGCCCTGGCTGCGGGCTCCTCTCTCCCCTGTCCCCTTGTGGGCTGCTGCTGGAGGACAAGCCCAGGGGGTCGTTGGGACGACTGTGTCTGGTTCCAGGCTCTGCACTCCAGCAAGTCTCCAGGCCTTGGAGACGGGGTGTCTCTGCCGCACTGTCTGCTTTAAACCAAGACATCCAGTGTAAGTGTCAGCCCAGCAGCTGCAGGACAGACCCCGTCTACACTATAGCCACGGCAACCTGACCGGGGGTTCCCTGATCTCCACATCCACCCTCTCATACAGGAATGGCTTTGACGGGGCAGGTGAATTCATAGCACATGCACCCCGAGGGCCTGGGTGAGAGTGGAGTCAGTGGGGCTGTACCCCAGCCTCCTCCAATGGGACCCCTCCCCAGCCTTCCCACAATGTGACCATGCGCCAGCCTCTTCCCAAAGCAACTGCACATCCCCTGGCCCCCGGGTCTCATGGGACGCTGTCCTCGCTTATTGCCCCAGACAAATGGCTGCTGCAGGCCCCGCTGGCTAAAATCAGCTTTGGTGGCAGATGTGGTTTGCTCCCTTCCTCCACATGCACAGTCTCCATCCCAGTGAAGGAAATCAGGCCACTGCAAGCAACGTGGCCAGGGCTGATTCTCAGCCCCACCCAGGCCCACCAGTGCTGGTGCCGGCGACGCGTTAAACCCACGAACTCCGTTGCTGACCTTTCCCAGACAACTTCCGGCCCCCGACCCCTGGTCTCGGTGGTGTCAGGCCCCCCTGCACATGGCTGGATGATGAGCTGCTGCTGGCAGGTGCAGCGGAAGGAGCTGGCCTGGCTGCCGTGATCTCTTTCCAAGACTTCCCCCGGGGAAGGGGTGAGCGCTCTGCTGTTCGGTCTGTGAAAACAGAAATACACAAGTCTATTGTCCGCTCGGGGCCAACAGCCACAGAGCAAGCGCCGTCCGCCTCTGAACAGCAAGCCGATTGGGCCCCGCACCGGGTTTTGGCCCACTTCCCACTTCCAGCATTTATGGTCTGCCTGAGCCATTCTGCACATTGGGAGAACAGTGACTGGTCACGGGAGAGGCAGGGGAGGGGTTCGTTGCCACGAAGAAGGGCATTGGCTTTAATCGAAGTGGTGAGCAGAGCTTTATCCTGAGAGTGCAGACCACAATGACACCGGAGAGAGCTCGCCCCGCTGTAGAGGTCACACTCTCTTCCCTTACTCACCCTGTTCTTGGGGGCTTAATTCCCCGTTTCCCCAGTATGCAGTGCACCGGGGCAGGGCGCACCTCTCTCAGGACCGAGTACCTGCAGCTCCCTTGCCTTCAATGTAAGATGCAGAAGTTCAGCGGCTCCTAAGGCTGGTCTGCTTGAGACTTTTGGACCTTGAGCTGGTACCTAAACCAGACCTTGGGTTAACCTCTAACCCCTTCAGCTCACCTTCACCCAGCCCGTCCCCTTCTCCTCCACCCCCAACTCCCGTCCTGGGCGTGCGCGGGTGACGGGCTCTCCGGGTCATGGAGGGGGCTGCCGATTGCCATCACCTCTGTTTTAAGCAAACTAAAAAGCAGCTCAAGGCCTGTCGCTCTAAAGCGGGGTCAGCTGTGCCTGACGCCATGACCTTTCCCAGCTCTCAGCCCCGCGCTGGCAGGAAGGATTCGCCTGCCTGGCTCGTCTTCGGCAGACCCCTCCCCTGGCCGCTGGAGATCGCAGACCAGTCAGTGAGGGCTCAGAGAAACAGGGCAACAGCAGAAAGAGCCGCTGCTGTCAGGGAGGACCCGGCCGGTGCGAGGAAAAGCATCATGGCTGTCCGGGGAAGGAGGGGACGCAGGCTCCCAGGGCTGAGGGCGACTTCCCAAGCACCTGGGTTTGTGAGAGGCGCTGATCACCGAACGCTTCCCACGCTGCACGTGCAGCTCTGACTGGAGCCAGTGGGAACTGGGGCCTCCGAGACAGGGCATGAGCAGCGTGGAGCCACGCGGAGTCTAGGTTCCCCCCTCTGAACCGAACGGTCTCCTGGAGTGACACCAGTTTGTCCCACTAGAACGAAGTGAAGAGCTCCAGGTTCAGGGTTCAGCTCCTGGCCCTGTCTACACTACGGCTGTTTGTGTCGTCCCCCCGGCTGGGCTGCTGAGGGGCTGGATTTCAGGCCCTGTTTTGGCCAGCAAAGATGGGACGTCAATCCTGCATCACGCGTGAGAGGCAGAGGAAGGACAAGGAGAGAGGGGTGATCCAGTAGTCAGAGCATTAGATGGGGACCCTGCAAACGTGGGTTCATGCCACAGACTCTGTGTGACCTCAGTTCCTATCCATGCCACGGGGACCCCATCACTGCCTGCCCACAGGGGCACGGGCGGGGAAATGCATTCATAGATGGTCAGGCGCCAAGCTCTATGGTGATGGGGGTCAGAGAAGTACCGGAGATGGACCGAGCCATGACATCCAAGCTGCCTGCCTCCCCTCTGCTATCGGAGGTCCTCATGGGCGCGTCCTGGTCCTGCCGCGGTGCGTCTCCCCGAGTGCTGCTGGCAGGGGACTGGGAAGGGTCGGACCTGGGTCCAGCGATTTCCTCCAGACAATTCTCCAGGCCTTGCAGGTGGCCGTCGGCTGTCACCACTTGCCTTGTATCTGCAGGTGAGAAACCAGACCGGGGTGTGGGCATGAGGTCAGGCCAGTCCTTCCCTTGAGCCCTGGAAAACCAGCCGGGTCGGGAGGTCAGGAGTTCCCCTGCCCAGAGGGTGAGCCAGGTTCTCAGAGAGCTAGGAGCTGGCCTGGGGTAAGCGAGTACAGTTTAACTCTCCACTGTTCATCTTCAGCCTGAAATCGCAAAATCCTGGACTCTGGGCTGCGGGGAGAAAAGCAGCTGGCACCACTGAGGCTGGCTACCAGTGGAGCCTTCAGGCGGCTCTCTGGGCCATGGAGACGTGTGCTGGCCGTAGATACAACACACACAAGCAGACCCAGAGTTGGACCAAGGGATCGGCTCCAGCGACGGGTGAGCGCCAGGCAGCTACCAGACTAATTCCACATGCCATTTGTTCCAGACACCTGGTGTTACAGAGCGTGCAAGGGGGTTGCTGGTATGAACCTGTGCCAAGAGAGACCTTGGATGACAGCCTCTCCGGGGAGGGGGATTCGTCTGCTCTCGGATGCACTGCTCAGAGTGTATTTCTGAGAGGGCCATTTGCTGCGCTGCTGATTTTGGGTCCCTCCCCACCCGTCTAGTGGTTCTGACCATTTGACCATCCTATGGAAACCCTGGGAGTAACAGCCCGGGGCTGTCTTGGATCTTCCAGATGCCTGCAGTCAGATATTCCCATGAGGGCCAAGTGGTGTGCAGGGGGACCGTTGTTCTGGGCTAGCAGGACTCGTACCCAAGTGACCTCCCGCCATTCACCTCCGAGCCCTGCCCAGCGATGTTTTGGTGGCCCACGCCACGGCCTGACTTTCGGCTGGTGGTCTCCAAATCCCTGCCTCAGAGCTCCGCTGCGCCCCATCTCCTGGCGCAGCGCTACTCCTGGCCGGCCGGCTAGAGCGATGGAAGCCCTTCCCCGCTAGGCCCGCTGGGCTGCGCTGCTGGCTGTGGAGGTGGGGAGCACTCTGCAGTTACTTTGGTTTTAATGAGAGATGCAAGACCAGTATCAGCGCCGCAGATTTGGTTACTTCCACCTTCCCACTTCCATCTTCCCCGAGTCACAGCTCTGCCCAGCACCTCTGTTTTCCCTGATCGGGGGGTCAGACACAGGGAGAACAAATCCTCCATGTGTCCTATTCACTGACAGTCCAGAGCCTCCCTTTCTGTACAGGAGGCCCGGCTCTGGGGCCTCATGCAGACGAGCAAGGGGCCTTGGGACAGAGCAGGAAAGGGCATGGCTTCTCCACCTTCACACACCGCCTTTCGCACTGCAAACCCGATCGTCCTCTTACCTGCACCATGCACATCCCAGTGTCCCATCTCTGGCCTCCTCTGCGCCGTGTCTCCTTGCTGGCTGCCTGCCATGGCGTATATGATGGGGGCGCTGGAGATACAGGGCCCAGGGCCCGAGATCTCCTTCAGGCACTTCTCCAGGCCTTGGAGAGGGGAGTTCTCGGGGCTTATTTCTATATAGACAAAACAGACCCCGACACGATCAGCACAGGTGCCGTCTCCTGGGCCACACGTTCTCTTTAGCACTAAAGGGCACTGGGCTTGGAGTCAGGAAATCGGCATCTGTCCCTGGCTCTGCCACTGATTTGCTGGGTGGCGTGGGGTGGGTCACACAGTCTCTCTGGGCCTGGGGTGTCACTGATCCCCCATCCCATCCAGAGGCAGGCAAGAGCAGGAAGATTGCGGCAAGTGAAAATCATGCCACTGGGCTTAGATCATTCCCAAGGATGCACAGAACGACCCCACTGTCCTATCCTGTCCCAGGATGCCCTACGGCAGTCCCCATTCCCATCATCAGCCCCCTCACACAGTCCCCCTGCCTGCCATCACTCCACAGCCCAGCCTACCATCGCCCTCGGCTGTCTGCCAGTACAGACAACCCCGTGACCAGGATGTTGTCAGTCAGAACTGGCTGCCACGGTCACTCTCGCTGCTTTGTGTGAGGGCAGGGAGAGATGACAAAGAGAACGGCCTGGCCTGACATGTATCATTCTGATCAGGAGACGCTGTGATCTCCCCAGCTCACCTTCGCCACCCAACCTCCATGTCCCCGGCCCGGTGCTTGACAGGTCGCTCTCCCCTTCGGCGCTACTGGTGAAGGAGTACCTAGACGGGGCGCTGGCATAGCCTGGCCAGCTGGCAGATATGTCCTTCAAGCAGTTCATTAGTCCGTACAGAGGGGAGCTCTCCACACTGGCTGCTGGTTTAATAATATAAAAGCCCCAGCATCAGGGCCAGTTGGGGTGTGTCACGGGCACCCGTGGGATTTCAGGAGCTGGGAAAGGCCACCTGGCCCAAAACATTTTTAGATTTAAGAAAAGTGGGATTAATCTGAATTAAAAGGGTGAAATCTTAATACTGCCTTCTTGCCCTTCACACCCCCTTTCTTTCCCAGAAGCACGTATAGGAGTCACGATAATTAGGGTTATCTAGGGAGGTGGGGGAATCTCCATCCTTAGAGGTTTTTAAGGCCTAGCTTGACAAAGCCCTGGCTAGGATGATTTAGCTGAGGTTAGTCCTGTTTTGAGCAGGGGTTGGACTAGATGACCTCCTGAGGTCCCTTCCAACCCTCATCTTCTAGGATTCTATGATTCTGTCACTTTGCCCGTGAGCCTCTGGTACGTGTTCTGCATTCCCAGCCCCACACCATGACACAGCCCTGCTGAGTTCTCACCATTCTCCTGAATGTGCAACCCTTTCTCGGCTCCTCGTCCTACCTTCCACACATGCTCTCCGGGGCCTTGGCACCCGTCTCCTCTGCTGCACGTCTCCCTGAGCTTTGCTGGTACAGAAGTAACTAGCTGTTGCACTGGAGCATCTGGGTCTGTTCACAGGTATGTCCTTCAAACAGTTCTCCAGGCCTTGGAGCGGTGGCGTGAGCTCTGAGACTGCCTCTGCTTTAACAGAGAGGTATGACATCTCTATCAGTTTGTAGTTACAGCCCGGCATCCATCTGCCTCAGATACCTGTGAAGCCAACAGGCTCTGCTTTCAGCCCACAGCCCCCAAGAGGCATGCTGAAAACCCTAGCCTTTCTGGCCCTCCAGCAGGAGTGCAGTGTGTTAGCATACAATTATAGCCCCCGTTTGTTGTTTACAGAATTACCTTACAGAGGCAGGCACATTACCTTGAAACCTATTATCTTTACACCAACATTCTTTAAAATAAAACAGCACACAAGGGAGGGAAGGAAGATAATGCTCTCTTCCCATCAAAGTCTTGCGCAGGAGGGGAGATAGTTATTTTGTTAGCCTCATCCCCTGCGCAGATGGCCAGGAAGGGAGGAAAAGACGAGAGAACAGACTCTAACTAGAATTCAATGACCAGTTGACCAATGACCAGAAACAAGGTTTGCCCCTGCCATGACCCCGTTCCCTATAGCTTAGGCCTGACCATTTGTCCAGTTTTACCTCTTTACTCTCCTACACTTGCTAATAATCTTGGTGGAAAAGCTGCTAGAAAAGTGTGAAAGAAATCATGTGTCACATGCACTCGGAGGGCTAGACACCAAATTGATGTAAATCAGCACAAAGCCACAGGACTCCATGGAGCTCTGTCGAGTTACAGCAACTGAGTGTCTGGCCTGAGGTGTCCTATGAACTACCATTAAGACAGCGAGAGGCAAGAAGAGCATTTCTTAAAGTCCTAGGAGAAAATCAAAATCTGTTTCGGAGGTGGAGAGATCAAAGAGGTCCAAAACCTGCTCCAGATAAGGTGAGATCAGAGAGACCCAAACCCACTGAAGATCCCAGTCTGAACGCTGTGAGGAGACTTTCGTTCCACTTTCTTTCCAAAATGGCTTGCCTAAAGTTAGCAGGGAGCTGCTGTTTGTATTGTGCACAGGAGCTGAAGGGACTTGAACAGAGAGAGGTGAGGAGGGAGATACGGAGGACAATCAGCAGAGTCGCACTTTGAAACTAAACCCTGATGCGTAAAGTGAGCGGCCAAGTGCAGCCCACAGGCTCTGGGGTGTCACGGCACAGCAGAGCCAAGTGAGGAGAAAGGAGAGCAGGAGGCGCAGTGCTGATCAGGAAAACAAAGTCTGAAGGCAGCAGAAAGAGAAAGAAATGAGCCATTAACTGCCTTCTGGGGTGGTGCTTGTAGAAGCGGGTACCGCAGCTCACATCAGTAAGAGGAACGGAGCAGCACTACCGACAAAATAGAGATAATTATGCGACCTGGTGGATTTCACGGGCAGCCCCCCTCCGTGTCGAACGCAAGCACCTGCCGAGGATACATCTTCAGCATGGGGTCTCCGAATTGCAGAGTCCAGTCCCCGCTGTCCAGGCCTCCTTGTGTGCTGCTGGCAGGCGAGGGGATGACAGAGCTGTTGAGAATGGAAGCTCTGCGGACAGGCATTGCTTCAAACAGTTCAACCACCTGTGGAGGGGCTGATCTCTGCTGCTGCTTCGGCTTCAGCAATATAAACCAAGCCCGTATCGGCACAAGGGCTGGGGCTACACCAACAGAACCTCAAAATCCCTTCAGACAAACAGGTTCTTTCAGCATCTGATAAAGGTCCATGCACCTACCCCTTACTCCACAAGCAGAGCTAGAAGTTGAGTTATGAGGAGAGGCTGAGGGAACTGGGCCTGTTTAGTCTGCAGAAGAGAAGAATGAGGGGGGATTTGATAGCTGCCTTCAACTACCTGAAAGGAGGCTCCAGGGAGGATGGAGCTAGGCTGTTCTCAGTGGTGGCAGATGGCAGAACTAGGATAATGGTCTTAAAGTCTTTAAATCATTATTTGAGGACTTCAATAACTCAGTCATAGGTCAGGGTCTATCACAGGAGCGGGCGGGTGAGGTTCTGTGGCCTGCGTTGTGCAGGAGTTCAGACTAGATCATAATGGTCCCTACTGACCTTGTAGTCTGAGTCTAAGTTGCAGTGGGGGAGGTCTAGGTTGGACATTAGGAAAAATAGGAGGGTGGTGAAGCACTGGGCTGGGTTCCCTAGGGAGGGGGTGGAATCTCCACCTTAGAGGTTTTTAAGGTGTGTCTTGACAAAGCCCTGGCTGGGATGATTTAGTTGGGGTTGGTCCTGCTTTGAGCTGAGAGTTGGACTAGACACCTCTTGTGGTCCCTTCCAATCCTCATCTTCTCTGGTTCTATGAATGAGCAACCAGCAGTGACCAGCCTGTCCCTTACATCACAAAGGAGGACTGATATCCCTTTTCAGGAGGTCTTGGAATATCCCACCAGAGGCTGCTTCCCCGTATGAAAATCCCTCTTGAACAAGTCAAATGCTTCCATGAAAACCCCGGCTAGTAAAACAGAGTGAAAAGTTACCTGGTCCAATTTTCTCAGTGCTCAGTTCTGCACAGCTGAGCCACGTACCCTGTGAACTCTCTCTCTTATCTTCTGCTGTCTCTGGTCTCCAGGGGTCTGGCGAGCTGCTGCTAGAGGAGTGTAGAGGAGAGGCTGGTGTAGTGGATTGACTACACCTAGGTACCGGAATGTCCTTCAGGCCTTGCAGCGGTGAATTCTCTGGACTGACGTCTGTTTAAACACATCAAGCCTGCCTCTGTCCAAAGCCTGTAGCCCCGGGATGGGTTCGTTCCATCTCCGAATGAGCCTGCGTCCTGCGTATTTCCTCTCTACGGTCATATTGCAACTGTCAAGGCAGAGGCTTTGAATGTCTCTAGCTATGGATGCTGCGTGGTTTGCAGGGACTTAGTGATATTAAGCTGAGTCCATCCCTTGCGTAACCCCGCTGAAGTCAGAGTTACGCCAAGGATACATAGGACCCTTTGTGGTGAAGAAATCAGATCTGTCTGGATTCACTTCTTCTAATCTATTGCTACGAGAAGAACTGCTGGTTGGAAGAAGCGGGTTTACCTTCTGCTACTTCTCTGAAGAGCTTCTCTAACGCACAGAGGGGAAAACCCCAGCTTCCAACCACCATTGTGTTTATTTTGACTGGCTTATAAAAGCACACACGCACACACAACTGTGTTTCTAACAGGTTACACGTCAGGGCCACCACTACGTAAGGCGAAGCGTGTGCCATAACCACACACACCACTGAAAGCCAGGGTCTGAGTCTGCTCTCGTTTACACAGGGAGAAGCCAGGAGTAGCTCCACTAAAGTCAAAACAGACGTAAGCGAGATCAGTTCCTCTGCGTGCCGGGAATGCGTGCTCTTTCCTCGCTTATTTCTACTTGCCTGATGTCAAGTTAAGCCAGCAGCAGCTCAGGGACCGCAGGACTGGCAGAATTTTCATGGGGTGTTTTTCTGGCCCCTGCTGGCCCTCCCTGTGACATGATCTTTATGGTTGTGACATTGGGTTATGGTGTAAACACTTGACCTGACCTTCTCTGAGTGATCTCCTTATCCCAGCCGCTGGCCTCCCCTGTCCCACATCTCTCCACATGGGGCTGTCCAAGGCGATGCTGGCTGGCATGTGGGGATAGCGGGGGCTGTTTAGAGGGATGTCCTTCAGGCAGTTCTCCAGACCTCGGAGCGGCGAGTTCTCAGTGCCGACTTCTGTTTAAAGAAAACATCCAAAGCCAACATCACCTGGAGCTACTTCATCATATCGCTGAGCCCTCGGAAACCTGCTGGGCCTTAGACCAGCTCTTGGGCTGGGCAGACCCTCAGCCCAGTTCCTGCTTTGGAAGAGAAACATGCTCCCTTTTGGATCTATGGACTATCTGTATGGGCAGTGCAGGGCGGGCTGGGCACAGGGTATCGGTGAATGTTAACAGCCCGTGTTACAGAGCAGGTCAGACTAGATGATGTAATGGGCCCTTCTAGCCTGAAACTCTGTGAATCAGAGACACCCCCCCCCCGTGTCTCATTCACCCCTTTCCTGCTACTCTAAACACAGGAAGCTAGTGTTCTAGTCACTGGGAAGCAAGGGACCTTGGCAGGGCCGAAGATCTGGCCCACGTGCTCTTGATGTACACCTGTGTAAATGAGACCCAAAGTGACTTGACCCAGGACACAGAAAGTCTGTGTTGGGACCAGGAACAGATATCCGCTCTCCTAGGTCCCACATCAGTGCCTTACCAGCACTGTCACCTGCCCTCTCCAGGGTCCAAAAACAACTTAAAGCGTTAGAGAAACCACAGCCAAAAAAATGCAACAATGCTGATATAACCAAGCAAAATCATGCCCAGAGCTGGGGGCAAACCAGGTGGGTGAAGTAAAAAGAGGAACCAGACCGCTCTGGAGCTGTAGCAAAGGAATGGAGCAGGGAAAGGAGAAGCGACCTGATGGCCCAGTCACTGGAGAGCATTGAAAACCATGCAAGACACGCGGGAAGACAGGAGAGATGAAGAGGAAATACAAACCGCACAGCCCCTGGAAGGAACAGAGTGCTGACTGCAGCAAATTGAAAGGCAAAGGAAAGAATACGAGGTTGGATTATACAGCAAGGTTCCCTGCTTATAAAAGCTTATAAAAGGGTTCATAAACAATTGATGCACATAGAATCATAGGACTGGAAGGGACCTCGAGACGTCTTCTAGTCCAGTGTCCTGCACCCAAGCATTATCTAGACCAGTGGTTCTCAACCTTTCTAATGCCGTGACCCCGCAATACAGTTCCTCATATTGCGGTGACCCAAAACCAAAAAATAATTTTGGTGGCTACTTCAAAACTGATGTCAGCAAGCGCCGGACACACGTAATGCGCTGCTATGGACTGTGGAGCGTTCCCCCCGCTTCCCCCGCCCCTTAGGCCCTGGACGGATGATGCAATCACGTCTGCGCATGCGCGCAGGCATTCAGTTTGGAACGCGCATCCATAACGGTGTGCGTTCCAGCTGAATAGCGCTGCTACAGATGGTAGCGCGACTTCTCAGCGGCTAAAGCCATCGGAAATATGTATTTTCCGATGGCTTTAGGTGACCCCTGTGTTTTGGTCGTTCGACCCCCGCCGGGGTCGCGACCCACAGGTTGAGAACCGCTGATCTAGACCATCCCTGCCCAGCCTGCTCTTAAAAATCTCCAGTGATGGAGAGTCCACAACCTCCCTAGGTAAATTTATTCTAGTGTTTAACTACTCCGACAGTTAGGAAGTTTTTCATAATCTCCAACCTAAACCGCCCTTGCTGCAGTTTAAGCCTATTTCAGCCTTCTTGTCCTGTCCTCAGAGGTTAATAAGAACAATTTTTCTCCTTTCTCCTTGTAACAACCTTTTATGTACTTGAAAACTTACCATGTCCCCTCTCAGTCTTCTCTTCTCCAGACTAAACAAACCCAGTTCTTTCAGTCTTGCCTCATAGGCCATGTTTTCTAGACCTTTAATCATTTTGTTGCTTGTCTCTGGACTTTCTCCAATTTGTTCACATTTTTCCTGAAATGTGGCATCCACAACTGGACACAATACTCCAGTTGAGGCCTAAACAGTGCCGAGTAGAGCAGAAAAATTAATTCTGGTGTCTTGCTTACAACACTCATGCTAATACAGCCCAGAATGAAATTTGCTTTTTTTCCAACAGTCTGACACTGTTGACTCATATTTAGCTTGTGGTCCACTATGACCCCAGTCCATTTCTGCAGTACTCCTTCCTAGACAGTCATTTCCCATTTTGTATGTGTGCAACTGATTGTTCCTGGAGTACTTTGCATTTCTCCTTATTGAATTTCATCCTCATTACTTCAGGCCGTTTCTCCAGTTTGTCCAGATCATTTTGAATTTTAATCCTAGCCTCCAAAGCATTTGCAACCCCTCCCAGCTTGGTATTGTCCGCAAACTTATAAGCGTCCTCTCTGTGCCATTATCTAAATCAGTGATGAAGATATTGAACAGAACTTGACCCAGAACTGATCGCTGTGGAACCCCACTCGTTAAACCCTTCCAGCTTGACTCTGAACCACTGATAACTGCTCTCTGGGAATGATTTTCCAACCAGTTATGCACCCACCTTATAGTATTGGCTGTATTTCCCTAGTTTGCATATGAGAAGGGCATGCAAGACAGTATCAGAAGCCTTACTAATGTCAGGATATGCCACATCTACCACTTCCCCCCATCCACAAGGCTTGTTACCCTGTCAAAGGAAGCTATTAGGTTTGTTTGACACAATGTTCTTGACAAATCCATGTTGTCTGTTACTTATCACCTCATTATCTTCTAGGTGTTTGCAAACTGATTTCTTAATTATTATTATATTAATAAATGGTTAATCAACTGTTACAGAGCCCAACAAGTTGCTTCTAACTATGGCTTATAATCAGGCTTTGAAGGATTTTTGTCAGTAATGTGGATTTCATCGTACAAACACAAACCGACATAAAAATATTTCTATCGATAGTCATCACAATATATATATGAGCAAAGTAGGAAAAATGCTGCTTGAGAACTTAAGAGTTTGATTTAAGGATATTTAATGTGTATATTTTGATATGTGATGTTGACATTGTTGTGTTTTAATGGCTATAAAGCTTTAATTTTTGGAAGCTCACCACCTACTGTCATTTATTGTCTGATCCAGCACCCCTGCTTCATAATTTTGTGCAATTGTGACAAATTTAAATGGATAAAAATAGAAAAAAATGCTTTAAAATATCAATCTATTGAAAATATAAATAAAAAACCCATGAATTCTGCCACGCTTACTTGTACCCATCTATAGCATCTTCTAGTGACGTGCTGATAACCACCTATAACAGCTTTCTCCTGCCTGTCACATCTCTTCATCATTTATTCACCCTTCAGGACCATTTAGACATGGCATTGCAATGTAAGTGTCACCGAAAAGGACATTTAAGAGCTGTGCTGGGGTAGAAAAATGGGTAAGGCAGAGAACACTCAGTGACAGGGGCTCGTGAGACCCTCTAGCGAGCCAGGCAACTCTCTACAAGACCCACAGTGTGATAGCTAGTGTGTTCTTGGGCTCACCTTCTCCACACCAATGATTCACCATCCCTGCCTCAGGTTTCCTTGGTGACACATCTGCTCCTACATTGCTCGCCAGCATGTGGGAAGCCCAGGGTGTGTTGATGGGTATTTCCTTCAGGCAGTTTGCTAGGCCATGGAGGGGGCTGGTCCCTGGTGTCACTTCTCCTTGAGAAATATGGAGACACACGCTCCAGCTCCGAGTCTGTGGCCAAAGGACCCACAAATCTGCTCCTGAGCCTCCAAAACCGAGCCTCAGATAGCAACAGTGGACTCTGGCCCATCCCACCCCTTTCTAAGGCCCAGTCCTGATCCCATATAACCTGTGGCAGACTCCTATGCACTTCATTTGGGACCTATGGTTGGCACACTCTCCCACCTTCAGGAGATGCGTCCTGGAGCCCTGCCTCCACTCCCCCATGCTCCCTCTCCCAGCTGCTGGCAGAGGTGTTGCTGGTCAGCATGTTGCAATGATGGAGGGAGGGGATGGCCGTGTCTTTCAGACAGCTCAGCAGGCCACACAGGGGGGAATCCTCCATCACTGCTTCTGTTTTAACTATAGAAACCACACCGAGAATATCAGCCCACCGGCTGCGCTGGAAGAGGTGTCCTGCACCCCCTTCGGAGCACAATAAACCACCAGCCCATTTCCCAGACCCCCGAACTAGATGCAGGCCAGTCAGATCCCTGGGATTGGCCCAGCAGCAAATGCACCTCGAAAGGGAGGAAAAATACAACATAAGTGCGACTCATCTGAATGTGAGGCGCCGCAGCAATGCTTCCCCCCCCAGGCCCCTCTTCTCCGTCACTTAATGCCCCAGGGGGACGTGCAGCCTGGACAGGGCTGTGGATGGAATCAGGGGGTCCCTGTAATGCACGTTCCCTAGTACAGTTGCCAGTCTGCAGAGCAGGCAGACCAAAGCACAGGGCACTGTCCCTCTGCACAGAAAGCTTCTGGTGCCACTTGTGCCCAAATAACAGAGATTTTAGAGACCTGAGCCCCCCAAACCCCAGCCCTGCCTTCTTTCTGAGCAGAGGTGCTGACCCTCTCTACCAAGCACCTTTGTTCTCCATGATGTATTTAGCTGGTGTGACCCCCCCGGCAAGCATTACAGCTCTCACCTTTGGCACACAGGCTCCCGGTTCCTCGTCGGGGCTTCTCTGCCAGGCCTCTGTGCCCGCGGCTGCTGGAGGAGTGGCTGGGAGGTGTCTGGGGGCAACGGGC
This sequence comes from Mesoclemmys tuberculata, assembly GCA_007922155.1. NCBI lineage: Eukaryota > Metazoa > Chordata > Testudines > Chelidae > Mesoclemmys > Mesoclemmys tuberculata. Next base: position 421,709 of record ML675603.1, on the reverse strand, counting down.
TCCGTTCCCAGCTATGTCCTTCAGGCAATTCTCCAGGCTGTGCAGGGGGAAGTCCTCCAGCACCACTTCAGCTTTAACTGTGCCATGTAAAGGGAACAACTGCAGTTGCGGGACAGGCGGAGTCTGCCCCCAGCACCGTAACCCCACAGCATCACTCACTAGCCAGCCTGTCCCCCGCTCCCCTAGGGAGATCAGGGGCACATGGCCCCTTCCCAAATGGGTGGAGGCACAGGGGGCTGTGCAAGATCCACTAGCCTCCTGGTCTTGACTTGAGACCACTTTCAGAGTCCTTTGCTTTATGAGCCTGTTCTGGGGAGACAATCTGGCCTCTGAGGCTAGCAACCAGCTGGAGTTATTAGCCAAGGCTCCGGTACCACAGGCTGGAGCAGCTGGGCGCTGGCTGGGAATCCATGCAGAGTTTTTACAGCATTAGCAGGACTCTGTGTAGATAGGGTTCATTTCCACAGGAGGAGCCATACTGCTGTAGACGCTCTGCGCCAGCATGTACCGGGGCCTGCGCCAGTGCGGCTTACCCTCATTTCAGATACCCTGGTGCAAGCCCTGTTTTATACCAGTGCTGCCCATTGACACTGGTGCAATTGTGTTGGTGCAAAACCCTTTGTACAGAGGACCGTTCCAGAGTGTGAATGCTGGTTTGGGCGACCCCTCCCCATCACAGGCCCTCGTGGCCGCCTCGCCTGTTAATGGCCGGCTGGATCCTCACCAGGGAACAAGGCAGTCCAGCTCGCACTGGGTGCCTCCCTGGCCATTCACCCGCTCCCTCGCTCAGCACCTCATCACTACTGCAGCCAGAGCCTATTCACGGACCCTGGAGACCCGCTTGATGGGTGCTCAGCTCCTGATGCGCCACAAGCATTTTAAGCAACCACTAGCCTGTGTCGTTGCCTCTGAAACCTGCTGGGCCTCAGCTCTGCTGCGCATGTCTCCTTTCCCATCCTGGGGGTGAAACATCCCCTCTTACCTCCTGAAGGCCTTCCCCAGGGCTCCATTTCCAGCCTCCTGGGGGTGCTGCTGCTGGAGGAGCTGCAGGATGGCAGGGCGATGGGACAGGGTCTATTTGCATCTCTCCAGCAGCTTGGCAGGGCATGGGCAGGGGAGCTCTCCACAGCAGCTTCCATTTGAACTGCTCCTAGGAACAAAACAGAACTTCAGCTCCTGGCCGGCGGCTGCATAGCAGCTCCCTCTGCCATGGGCATGACGGAGACTCGCTGCCCCACTCCTTAGACCTTTGCAGACAGCAGCCACATGACATGGGGTTTCCTTTCTCCGCCTCTTCCCCTTGGTGACTGACACCTTGATATAGCCGATGTCGGCCCCTTGTGAAAGCATATCCCCTCAGACAGGTCCCTGGAGGGATGGCCAGTCCTGAATCTGTCTACGCGGCTGTGGATTCCTCAGTTTCAGCAGATTCACCACAATTAGACGCACGCTGAGGGCCAGTCACCCCTCCCCAGCTTCTCTTGCACTCCCTTACAGCAAGCATCAGCAGGGGCTGTGTCTGACTCCGAAGCATGTGTTATAACTTTACACACACTCACCTTCTATAGACGAGCTCCCATCCTCGCTCGCCAGCCTCATCTGCCCTGGGTCTCCAGGAGCCCTGCCCAGGGGCAATTTGCAGGGCGATGGGTAGGGACGATGGGGCTTATGGACAATTATGTCCTTCAGACAGTTTAGCAGGCTTTGGAGGGGGCTAGTTTCTCCTGCCGCTGCTGTGTGAATATTAAGATAAACACAATATTGACTCAACACCTTGTGCTGCAGGAAGAAGGTTCCACCTGTTTCCAAACCATATAAAAAGGCCTGGGTCTTTAGGTGGATCCCAGCACCAGAGAGTGCCTGGGAGCCAAACCCCTCTGGTGGCGTCTCACACCCCGAGTGGGGTGGGATGTTGCATTTTAGTCACTAGCATGTTTGTATTCAGTGAGCCAGAGCCAGGCCTCTGTTTCCCTGTGTATCTTATTAGTTCAGCAAGAGGTTTTTGAATTCAGATTATAAATAAGGCATGCATTTTTTTAACCGCGAGGGTCATTAACCATAAACTTGGGTTGAAAATGTTGGGGAAAAGGTTTTTATTTGAATGATGCAGGAAAAGTAAAGTGTCATAGAATCCTAGGAGATTAGCTTTGGCAGGGACCTCAGGAAATATCTAGTCCAATCCTATGCTCAAAGCAGGACCAACCCCAACTAAATCATTCCAGCCAGGCCTTTGTCAATCTGGGCCTTAAAGACCTCTAAGGATGGAGATTCCACCCCCTCCCTAGGTAACCCATTCCATGCTTCACCACCCTCCTCGTGTGAATGAGCTGAGCCCTTCAAATACCAGCATCTGAGTACCATCACCAGGAGAGCGGGCAGGTTTGGTCCCACATCGCCTAGAGACCCTCCTGCACAGATTGAGGATGCAGGGGTCAATTCTGGGAACAACCAGAGGATGGTTAGAGAAGCCCTGATCACAGGGACCAGCAGGGCAGAGGTGGGGGCTCAGAGCAAGCTATCAGGTGCAGATGCACATTTGTAGCTAGCATAGTGGGGGAGGGGCGAGCACTGTACCCCAAGGGCTGTAGGAAACGGGACTCGGGTTCAATTAGTGGTTTATGAAATTTTATTCTGAAAACCCAAGAGTTGTTTATATTTCCAGGTGCCTTTATGGAGCGTCTTCCCATTGTGTTACGTCCGTTTTGTGCCAGTGTGTGCTGGCTGATCGGTCCAGATCAGGGAGGAAATAAGGGCTTCTCTGGAGCTGTTTTATTTGGTGTAAGAATAAACGTTGTTCACACGGGGTTTCTCTCATCCCCAAATGTCCCTCAGGTTCCTCTCCAAAGCTCTCAGAATTACAGACCCTCACAAGCCCAAGCAATGGAACGACCAGGCCCTGAGACCACACTGAGGTGTTAAGTAAAGTCCATCGGGGCTATGTGAATGTTTGACTAACAGCGCAGCACTCTGCTACCGCAGATCCACCCTTAATGAATCCCATCATTTTATACATTTGCAAACCACATCCCCTCTCTGCAGAGAAGGGCCCAATCCACCAATGCTGAGGTCAACAGGCGTCTTTCCATGGACTCTAGCAGGAGATGCATTGGGCCTCATCCTCTGCCTTACTGAACCGTACCTTCGTAAGAACACTTCCAAAGCCCCAGCTCCAGTCTCCTCTCCTCCACATCCCCTTGCGTGCTGCTGGTCGACGAGCTGCTGGCTGGGGTGCTCGGGTAACTGGGGCTCTTTGCAGTGGGCTCCATCAGCCCCTGGATGGGGAAACTCTCTGTCGTGACTTCTGTTTTAACCACAGAAACAAATGAAATTTCAGTCCAAATTCTGCAGCTGAATGGCTCGGTTCCTTCTTTCCTGTCAATAAAGCCTATTTGATCAGTGGCTAGACCTTAGACGGGACACACGCTTCTTTCAAATGCCAAGCGTTCACCTGGAAACTAGTTTCATTTTGATTTTAGAATGCCTGAAACCAAGGGAGGGAAAATCCAAGATGCACGGAAATCACATGGGCTGAGTGGCCTAAGCACTTCTTTCCCCTCTGAGACACCTCTCTTCAGTGACCAGTGCAGGAAAGGGATGGCATGGTAGGCACTGAGCATGGCATTATGGAGGTTAACATGGCAACATGGATTTTTGGACATGTACGTACCTCTCCTCTGCATAGCAAGAATACTGATCAATGCAGTAACATTCCTGTAGGATGGACACACAGACACTTGAATAACAAATGGCTCTTATTCATCTGGTGCCCAAATACTCAGTGTTTAAATGGGCCCCAAATTCAGACTGTATAATTTTGTACAATTATAAATCAGAAGTCATGCCATTTAAGTCAGTAGTTACATCAATGTAAAACTAGTGTCCATCAATCAGCTCCTCGCTCACTCTCTGATTACACCACATGCAGCCAGAAGCAGAGTGTTTGAGCTCTCTGGTCTGCCTAGCTAGATATCGTCTCTTCATGCATGAATGTATAAACACATTTTAACTCACCCGTCGCACATAAAAGCTTCATCTCCATCTCCAGGCTCTTCCGGTCTGTGTCTCCTTGTGCGCTGTAATTCTGTGTGTTGGGGTGATGAGGTCTGTTGATGGGGATTTCCTTCAGGCAGTTCAGCAGACCTTGGAGGGGGCTATTCTTTGGAGCTACTTCTGTGTTAATATTAAGGGGAAAAACCAACCAGATCAGCTGAAGATGTGTAGCCATGAGGGTGTGGTGCAGTTGGCCTCTGAGCCATGTCAAGAATACAGGAACGTACAGTAAACCTCAGCGCTTCTCTTTTCTCTCTTCACATTCCTGCCAGCAAGACTGTGGGCTGCCCATACTGATCATAGAATATTAGAGTTGGAAGGGACCTCAGGAGGTATCTAGTCCAACCCCCTGCTCAAAGCAGGACTATCCTCAGCTAAATCATCCCAGCAGGGCTTTGTCAAGCTGGGCCTTAAAAACCTCTGTCACACCCTGGACTAGATCATCTATACAAGACTGCCTGCAGAACAGGGCCTTCAGGTCTGGTGTCCCAGTGCCTGTAGGGCATGGACGAGTTGCATGGCTTTCCAGGAAGGGCAACCCAGGTGATTTGAGGAAGAGATTATTTGGGAGGAAAGATGCAAAGCCTCAGGATGTCAAGTCTGGCTGAGCCATGAGGAAAAGACACCAGGGACATGATACCAGATCTATGGGGATGCAAAGAAGCAGGAATGGGAGATGCTCAGTGTAGCCCAAAGCACTGTGACTACAGGTAACCACATTAAACAGAGGAAAGGAAAATGTAGGCAGGGTCTCAGGAAACCTGCCCCCCATGAGATCTGTCAGAGTGAGGAGCCATGTTCCAAAGGAAGAGGCAGAAGTCTTGTTGCTCAAGCCATTTAATTACATTAGGTTGGTTCCCAAGGGATGAGTGAGATGGGACCCAATAGATCTTGCCCATCCCAAATCTGTGTCATTCTAAGAACTCCTCCCACCCCCGCCCCTTCTGTGTCTCCTCCGACATGTGGGACAACAGTGTCTATCCCACTTCTACACTATTATGCTGGGACGTGTTAGCCTGCTAAGGCAATGTTGGTACCTAACACATCACTAGCATATTTGGACACTTCTGTGACTCACCTTCTGCATACAGTCCCCTAAGCCGAGTCCCATGCTTGTCCTCTTCTGTGCTGCTGGTGGACACACAACTGCTTGGTGTGTCAGGATGACTGGGTCTATTGACAGATACTTCCATTGAACAGCTCTCCAGGCCAAGAGGGTGTGGATTCTCTGGAGTGACTTCTGTTTTAACTAGATAGACAAAGCCAGCATGAGCTCCAGGCCAGTCACTGAGAAGTGGGTTCATTTTAGCCCTATAAAACCAACTGGGTCTTTGCCAGTAGATATTTAGACCTATTGTTACAGAGAAACCTCTCCAATGTCATTGGATGGGCATCTGTGACCCATCAATCAAAAGGACGGTTTGGTGGGCAAAACCCTCTGGTCTTGGGCTCAGGAGATCTGTACCTATCAACTTTTATATGTCACTGAATCACTGACCCTCTCCTCTGCTCTGCCAGTGACACCAGACTTTACCATCAGTAACGGGGTGGACATACCCCGCACTGGCCACGAAATGGCCACACTATGTGCAGCAGAAGTCCCCCCCCGACCATGCTGGCCATGCTCCAAGTGCTGCCTCAGTGTAAAAGGAAGCAGCCCAGCTCACTCCAGGCTGAGCACTGAGGAGGAAGGACACACGGTGGAGTCTCCAGCCCAGGAGATGCTGCAGCCAGAGACCCAAGGAACCAGGCAGGATCCCCGGCGTACCCAGACCCCCAACTGGAGTCAGAGTCTTAGTGGACTGGGTGTGTTAAGGAGCCTGGAAGCCCCAACGGCCTGTGGACCACCTGTCAGGAGACGAGGTAGGAAGCAGCCGAGGGAGGGGAACCAGCCATGACTCCCGGGAACAGGCAGAATGTTGTGGGCTGCTGACTCAGTGGTGAGCAACCTTGTGGTACCGGGTGATGTAGGGAGGGCCCAGGTCCCCCTACCCTGGCCATCACCCTCTTGGTGGTGGCCCCCTTGACTCTGGCCATTGGGCTGCACAGCCCTGATCCCCAGGGCAGCCATGCTGACTCTGGCCATCGGGCTGCACCACCCTGTGTCCAGTGACAGTCAGGTGAGCTCTAACCGCGGGGCTGACACACTCCCTAACTCGCTCCACAGAGGGATGGGATGGAGGTACCCTGCAACACCGCCCTTTAGTTCAGTTTTTCCTATGCAATTTCATGCTTTCCCCCATTCCATCCCTGGTGCCTAAAAGGATCTCATATAGATATCCACAAAGCTACTAGGTTCTCTGCTTTCAAATTGCTCCTTTAAAATCAAGCTCAGGATTCATAAATAAAATATGCCATGGACTTTCTCCTTCCAGAATATGGCTTAGTGTATGGTGTGAGCCACCCCCAGGAGCTGTGCAAACGAATCAGAGATAGACTCCTTGTTTTATTCTGTAAGTGAGATAGTGGTACATATGTTTCCTTTACTGTAATGATAACGGTGCGGTAGTGTTTAGTGTGGCATGAGTGGACTCCGTCTTGTGAGCTCTTTCCTGAAACTTGTACTGTTGAACCTACAAATATCTTGATGAATTCTGTCTGTGAGAGTAAGGAACGTATGTGCAGGGCATAAAAAGACACCAACTAAACTGCTCTGACAACTGAAAGGGGAGTAAAGACACCAACTGCCATCCTAACCCTGAAGGCCAGAGAATGCACCAAGGACTCTAAAGTGCAAATAAATGACGCTAACGTACAGAAGAATCCGCCCTGGGAACAGACAAAGTACAGAAATAAGGAATAGGCAGGCTTGCAATGAGCTGGTGATTAACAGCTATACTGAACCTAGAGGCAGCATGACACAGCCAGGCCCAGAGACTTACATAAGAGCCAGCAAGTATAAAAGATGGGTAAAAACATGGGAACTTTGGGTCTCGTTCTGCAACTGTCACCTGGAGCATCAGATTTGTGACCGACAGAGGCCCGGCTCCCTCCTCATGTCTAGTCTAGTTGGCCACTAGGCTGGCTCGAGCAAAGCATAAAAGGACTGGTCATTATATCCCAGCAGCTCACAGAACTTCTTGGATACGAATGCGTGTGTGTGACTGCTTTTTGTTATTCTTACACGTACAATAACGGCAGCGTGTCGCCTTGGCCCGCTGAATAAGATCCTGCTCGTCTTTTCTTTTACAAGCGTAACAATGGCACTCCACTTACCATCAGCACATGCCCCCTCAGTGCCCATCTCAGCTCCGCTGTCTCTACTCTCCACAGGCTCCCCGGTGGCCTTTGAATTCCCAAAGAGAAATTCCGGGATTTCCTTCACCAGCTTCATCAGCGCACTAAGATGCAGACTGCCCTGACGCTCTCCTGCTTGAGACAGAAAAAAAAGCTTACCAAAAGCCCAATGCAATTGGCACCGGACTTGAGGAAAGAGCAGTGCTCTTCTCTCCTTCCCTCCCTAGGGGAATCTCTTACCTTCCCCATCACCTGTGGGGCACCTGTCCTCGTCTGTTTGTCCTGAGTCCCAGAGTTGGCCCACATCTGGGTCATCCTCTGGAAAAGCCAGCTCTTTGCCTAGAAAGACATGGGTGCATGGAATAGCAGATGACCCCACGGGCGCCATTTTAGCTATCGGGAGGGTCTCCGTTCCACACGGTTCCTACTACGCTTATGAAACGCCTCAGACTGCAGAGCCGGTGGCCTCACACCACTTCACGGCTGGGATGTCTGCTGGCTGCCGCTCTGGGACTCGCATCAGGAGATCGTCTGTGCTTAGTGGTGGTAGGACAGAGCTGAACACGGAGGGTCCCATCCTGTGCGATACCTCCCGGAGGAGGGGGCTGGACTAAGTCAGAGCAGCTGTTCTGGGCTCTGGTGCAGATCAGATTCCCCCTAGCACCACGAGCTACGGACCCCATCTCCGGCCTCCCCCAATCTGCCAACTCTGCTGGGGCTTGCAAGGGACCAAGGTGCCTGCAGGGAGGGGAATTTTCCCCTCAACTTTTGGGGTGCATTAATGGCTCCTATGCACCATCAGAGAGGTGCATGGGGGACAGAGTGTGTGTGTGGGGGGCTGACTCCATTCCTAATCACCTAGCTACCCTATTGGAATCAATGGGGCTACCTCCATGGACAGCAGGATGGGGCCCCAGGAAGGTGGGAGAGGGGAGACCCCCAGTTCTAGTTATACCTTGGGTAGGAGCAGGGATGGCCAGCACAGCGATGGGGTGCAATCAGTGCCTTGCAATAACAGACAGAGGCGCGTGCCATCTCACCCCTGCCGGGGGCTGGCGTTGGGGGCAGAGGCCCAGCACTGGTTACCGAAGGGCTCACTCACCGGCTGAGCTGCCACCGTCGCTGGCAAGGTCTCGCTCTCTGGCGACACTGGGGATCTGGCCGCCAGCAGCCTCCCGCTCGTCCACCAGGGACAGAAGAGCCAGCACAGGAACCGACTGGCCTGGTCGGGAAAACCAAGAGAGACATGGCACAGTGAGTTGCTTTCTGGTGAGCTGCCTGGAGGCCGGGCCACCAGCAGCCAGGGTGGGGCCAGCCACCTCTGGACACACCCAGGAGCTCCAAGCCACATCAGCCGGGGATCAGAGCCGGCCTGAGGGCAGAGAAGAGACGAAGCTGCTGAGTAGGATGGAGCCAATGCGGCTTCTTTGCACCTACGCATTGCCAGCCACCCACGGAGCTCCAGCCCACTCTCGCCAGTTCTCGTCGAGTGTGTGATGGTGTGTGATGGTCCCATCATCACTACAAAACCCAAACCCACCCCAGCTAGGGCCAAAGTTTTGTGGGCCCCACACTACAAAAAGGATGTGGACAAGTTGGAGAGAGTCCAGTGGAGGGCAACAAAAATGATTAGGGGGCTGGAGCACAAGACTTATGAGGAGAGGCTGAAGGAACTAGGCCTGTTTAGTCTGCAGAAGAGAAGAGTCAGGGGGGATTTGATAGCAGCCTTTAACTACCTGAAAGGGGGTTCCAGGGAGGATGGAGCTAGGTGGTTTTCAGTGGTGGCAGATGACAGAACAAGGAGCAATGGTCTCATGTTGCAGTGGGGGAGGTCTAGGTTGGAGATTAGGAAAAAGCTTTTCTACGCAGAGGGTGGTGAAGCACTGGAATGGGTTACCTAGGGAGGTGGTGGAATCTCCATCGTTAGAGATTTTTAAGCTGCGGCTTGACAAAACCCTCACTGGGATGATTTAGCTGAGGATAATCCTGGTTTGGGCAGGAGGTTGGACTAGATACCTCCTGAGGTCCCTTCCAACTCTAATATTCTAAGTATGTTATAACCTAGTTCACTCCTGCCTGCATGTGGGCAGAAAAAAACAGGGCCAGAATGTGTAAGAGAACCAGGATGTATCCACAAGGGTTAAAACAGATTTATCTGAGAGGCTTACACGTGACCTAGACAAGTCACTCCGTTGCTCTGGGTAGCAGCTGGGAGGGGTAATTCCCCAGTCTGGTCGAGGTACACACACCAGCTCTACTTGAGCGACCATGCTACAAATAGCAGGGTGGTTGCAGTAGTGTGAGTGGTGGCCTGGGCTCACCAACCTGCCTGACAGCCAGAGTCTGCACCCAGGTGGCGAGCATGGTGCTATTTTTAGGCACTCGTTTGAGCAGAGCCAGCTCTACTTGAGCTGAGACGCAAGCCCTGAGCCGCTGTATAGCTGTACCCCTTAAGACACATCTGTACAAGAGAAATAATAGTACAGGGGGGCTGTGAGGGTAAATATGTTAAAGAATAGGAAGTGCTCATACACTAGAATAATGGGGGTCATTCTTGTATCATAACTAGAACATGTATTTTCCACACAAGCAAGAACAAACAATGCTGTAAGTAAGCTGATTAACTATGTGGCTAGTGTTGCGCTGAATGGTACTTGAGAATCATTCAGGAACACCTTATTAGATGACCAAAAAGCCTCAATCCCACAACTGAGAAAGAAGGCTGTGCTGAATAAAAAACCAACCTAGTTTAGAGGGGAAACGAAGGCAGTCGTAAAATAAATAAATAAAAATATAACAAATAGAAGAAAGGGGAAATTGATAGTAATGAATATTACTCAGAAGTTAGGAACTGTAGAAAATTGATAAGGGAAGCGAACTGAGACAAAGAGCAATCTACTGAAAGCAGAGTTAAGGACAATAAGAAGTTTTAAAAATATGTTAGAAATAAAAAGAATCCTGACAGTGATATTGGACCATTACTAGAAGGAAATGGTAGAATTATTAATAATAATGCAGAAAAGGCAGAAATGTTCAATAAATCTTTCTGTTCTGTATTTGGAGAATAAACAGATGATTCAGTCTCAACATATGGTGATGATAACACTCTTTCCATTCCACTAGTATCTGTGGAGGATGTTAATCAGAAGCTTCTAAAGACATTTTTAAATTGGCAGAGAACTTGCACCCAAGAGTTTTAAAAGAGCTGGCTGACGCACTCGCTGGACTGTTAATGTTGATTTTTAACAAGAAGTGGAACACTGGAGAAATTCCAGAAGATTGGAAGAAAATTAGTGTTGTGCCAGTATTTAAAAAGGGTAAGCAAGATGACCTGGGTAATTATAGGCCTGTCAGCCTGACATCAATCCCTGGCAAGATAATGGAGGACTTGATTAAAAATGAGCTAAAGGACGGTAATGTAACTGAAGCAAATCAGTGGGTTTATGGAAAATAAATCCTATCAAAGTTACTTGATATCTTTTTTTGATGAGATGACAGCTAATAGTGGTCACATAATATACTTAGATTTCTGTGAGGTGTTTGCCTTGGTACCAAAACAAACAACATTTTGATTCTAAAACTAGAACAATATAAAATTAACATGGCACACATTAAATGGATTAAAAACTGGCTCATTGACTGGTCTCAAAATGTAACTGTAAACAAGGAATCGGCATTAAGCAGGTCTGTTTCCAGTGGGGTCCCTCAGGGATCTGTTCTAGGACCTATTCTATTTAACTTTTTTATTAATGACCAGGAAGAAAATTAAAATAGTCACTGATAAGGTTTGCAGATGACACAAAAGTTGGGGGAGTAGTAAATAATGAAGAGGACGGGTCACTGATTCAGAGAGATGTAAACTGGGCACAAGCAAACAACATGCTGTTGAATAGGGTTAAATGTAAAGGTATGCATCTAGGATCAGAGAATGTAGGCCATACTTAGTCCTGGGAAGCAGTGACTCTGAAAAAGATTTGGAGGTTGTTGTGAATGATCAGCTGAAGATGAGCTTCTAATGTGACGCTGTGGCCAAAGGAGGTAACGAGATCTGGGATGCATAAACAGTGGACTCTCAAGTAGGAGCAGAAAGGTTATTTTACCCTCTCTGTGTGGCACTGCGCAATGCTGCTGGAATACTGGGTCCAGTTCTGGTGTCCACTCCTCAAGAAGAATGTTGATAAATTGGAAGGAGCCACAGAAGAGCCACGAAAATTATTAGAAAACCTGCCTTGCAGTGATAGACTCAGTGAACTCATATCTAATTAGCTTAATGAAAAAGAATGTTAAGGAATTACTCGATTACAATCTCTAGGTATCTACACGGGGAACTAATATTTAATAACGAGTTCTTCAATCTAGCAGAGAAAGGTATGCCATGATCCAGTGGCTAGAAGTTGGAGATAGACAAATTCAGACTGGAGCTAAGGTGTAAATTTTTGACAGGGAGAGTAATTCACCACTGGAACTATTCACGAAGGGTCATGGTGGATTCTTCATCACTAACAATTTTGAAATCAAGATGGGATGTTTTAGTAAAAGATCTACTCCAGGGATTATTCTGGGGGAAGTCCTATGGCCTGTGCTATACAGGAAGTCAGTTTATGGCCTTGGAATCTATGAATCTAGGAGAGTAGATGGGGACAGTTTGGCCCTACCTGTATAGGCCACTGAAAACCAGTTTAGCTGGAGAGAAGTTTAAACACAGTTCCTGCCCTTGATTTATTGCAGTCACAGCCTGAAAGACACACATTTGTAACTGCAAGGCCAAGTAACAGCCCACAGCCCTGCACGCAGACATGGGAACCGTGCTGGTCCTACCTAGCGAGATCAGCACTTGGTAATTTTTTTCCATCACTTCTTTATGAAGCTCCTTCTGCCATCCGTCCAGGATCTCCCACTCCTCTGCTGAGAATCTGACGGCAACGTCTTCAAATGTCACTGGCATCTGAAGGGAAACACAGGGCTGAGTTTATTCCGGGCCTGGGACAGGCGCTCCTCTCCCGAGTGTGGGAGCCCTATAAATGAGCATGGCTCTCACTCATGGCCCATGCTCCTGACCTTTGCTCCTTCTGTGATTTTGAAGGGGAAAATAGATTCACCTACTAAATATCTCTCTGGCACGTTATTAACACTCGTTAAACACATCACATTAACTAGGGCAAGCAGGTTCAAGTGGTTTCATTTGGTAGTTCACCTTGTAAGCTGTGGGGATCTACAATCCTTACGCGGCCCTGATGCCTGGGATGGGAAGTTGCAGTGCTAGGCCCCAAGGACTTGAGAGTTAGATAAGGTTGCCTAGGCAGGTGGAAGCCGGCCAAGGACGGCGGACACCTCCCTTTCTTTTTTCTCAGCTCAGTGTCCAGGTGGTAAACAGAATAATAAATTAGGCAGCTGTGGGAAATGTTAAGCTATCCATGAGAATCAGCTTGTGCTTGTGCTGTGTGTATGCTTGTAACTTTTAACCAATCAGTAACTGCAAGAAGAGGATGTGAGCAGTGCATGAAGTATTATATAAGATGGCTTTTGCCCTGGAATAAACGACTTGGCTTGCAATCATATTGGTCGCTGTGCTTTGTCCGGCCCGCATGAACCCAAAATCAATGGTGGCCCCGGCGGATGAAAAGAAGCCGGGGGCAGACTGGGGACTCCAGGTTGTCTAAACCCAACAGTAAGCCACAGCTCTGTTCTCAACACCTCCTCTTCAGGCCGAACTCTGCTTCCTGATAGCCACTGTTTGCCTCACTCCTTTAGGAAAGGATTGATGAGACTGAGGCAGGATGAAAACAAAGTGTCTCCCTGCTACATCAGTAACATGCCCACTCAGAACTATGAGCCTCTCTCTGCAGCGAGAGCAGGAGACCCCCCCCATGGGGAAGCATCTCTGCAGCTGTCGGGAGGCAGATCCAGGTCCATGCTGTTGCAGCCTGTGCACACAGCCCCAGTCGAGGAATAGGATGGAACAGGGCTGCCTCCATTTAAAGGGGAAGGCATCTGAAAGAACGACCTGCTGCCAGCCACCCAGCCTGAATATACTGGATGAGCAGCAGGGAAGAGACAGCAGTAATGAGACACTGTGGCTAGTGGATTCAGAGGGTTTAAACACATTGAAGAATGCTTCCGAGCATGGGTAATTCTTAGCCCTTGTTATACAGTTCTGTCCATGTTCAGAACACTTCATGGACATGCGCTAACTCACTGCAGTACAGGGGAACCCCTGAAACACATCCCTTAACAGATTAACATTTTCTGTGCCTGCTCCGACAGAGACAGCAATGAAAAGATTTGGGGTGCGGGGAAGGAGGCCAGATTTGTTTAAAGGATAAACACTCAGTTAAACCAACAGGACAAAATGACATAGGAAAAGTGCCTTGAAACAATTAATTACAGGTATCTACATGGGCACCCGTCACCATAACATCTGCGACTATCCCCCTCTGCTAATAACCCTGGTGGGATAATCTGCACCACTGGAATGTTAAAATAAGAACATACATAAGAACGGCCACACTGGGCCAGACCAATGGTCCATCTAGCCCAGTCTCCTGTTTTCCGACAGTGACCAATGCCAGGTGCTGCAGAGAGAATGAACAGAACACATCATCATCAAGTGATCCATCCCATCGGCCACTTCCGGCCTCTGGCAAACAGCAATCCCTGCCCATCCTGGCCAATAGCCATTGATAGACCTATCCTCCATGAACTTACCTAGTTCTATTTTGGAATCCCATTATAGTCTTGGCCTTCACATCATCTTCTGGTAAGGAGTTCCATAGGTTGACTGGGCATTGTGTGAAGAAATACTGCCTTTTGTTCCTTTTAACCCTGCTGCCTATTAATTTCATTGGGCGACCCCCAGTTCTTGTGTTGAGGAGTAAGTAATACTTCCTTATTTACTTTCTCCACACTAGTCATGATTTTATAGACCTCTATCATATCCCCCCTTAGTCATCTTTTTTCCAAGCCAAAAAGTCCATCTTATTAATCTCTCCTCATATGGAAGCTTTTCCATACACAATCATTTTAGTTGCCCTTTTCTGTGCCTTGTCTAATTCCAATATATCTTTTTTGAGATGAGGCGACCACATCGGTACACAGTATTCACAATGTGGGGGTACCATAGATTAATAAAGAGACAATACGATAAGTGTTTTATCCTTCTCATAATACAAGAACTAGGGCTCACCAAATGAAATTAATAGGCAGCAGGTTTAAAAGGAACAAAAGGAAGTATTTCTTCACACAATGCACAGTCAACCTGTGGAATCTCCTTGCCAGAGGATGTTGTGAAGGTCAAGACTATAATGGGGTTAAAAAAAAAACACCTAGATAAATTAATGGAGATAATCAATGGCTATAAACCAGGATAGGCAGAGATTGCTGTTTGCCAGAAGCTGGGAATGGGTGATGGGATGAATCACTTGATGATTCATAGAATCATAGACTATTAGGGTTGGAAGGGACCCCAGGTGGTCATCTAGTCCAATCCCTTGCTCAAAGCAAAACCAACCCCAACTATTACCCAATGATTACCTGTTCTGTTCATTCCCTCTGAAGCACCTGGCACTGGCCACTGCTGGAAGATAGGACACTGAGCTAGATGGACCATTGGTCTGACCCAGTATGGCCGTTCTTATGTAAAACCAGTTAAGGAGCCTTGAACATTAGGTGCTGAACAGAGATCATCAGAGGAAAACAGGGAAATGGAAACTGCTGTGAGTGACATTGAAAAAACAGTCCCCTCAGCCGAGATTGGAAACATGGGTGGTGATGTATCTCAGAAGCCTCATGACAGGAGAGTGATAAATGTGGAGGTCACAGACAGGGAAGAAAAGGAGCGTGTAGTGGAAGAAGCAGAAAACAGCAATCCAAGTGATGTTGATGAAGTGCTTATGGAGGATGTGGAAGACAAAAAATGGTGTCACACAGATCATTGCTTACCACGCTTTCTAAAAACAATTTGTTAACATACTTCCATTTATGAAATATGGCAGAAGTTTTAATGTAAAAACAACAGCCTACACAGATAAAACAGAGAAAAAGGAACCTGTGTTACCAGGCATGTCATATGTGTTACATTTCTTTTCTATTAACATTTGTACAGACCCACAAGATTACAGAGACTGGAAGCTAAAGTGAGAGAAATCTGTTTGCATGACACTTCATTTCCTGGCCTGACTCCAAGAAGCTGGCTGGGTGATGAAGTATTTAAATAGCACTAACCACGGATGGTGACTGGATTGATTCGTCACATATTTTTAAAATGTTAACTATTCCCTCACCATCTATTGAAGGTTATGGATACGTATTTGCATTGTGTAGTCAAGAAAGAAAGGTAGGCCACTTACTGCAATGCTACAGATCAGTGATTAAACCATCCAATGAACGTGTTAAAACATATTTAAGTCCCAAGTGTGACTTTAAACCTCCAGTTGCAGCATTTTGCTGCGCTTACTGTAGCCAAACAAGTATCTGGAGGTATGTGCCTGAGGTACAGTGCTTGACATAGTGAAGGCAACATTAGTTTTGCTGCACATTTCAGTGGGGCCATGTCTCCAACACCAGTATGTGCACTGATTGGCCAGTTTTTAAAGTAAGACAGAGTACATGGGGTCTTAAAAGGAAAAGGTTTGAAATCCATCTTCCAGAGCAGTAAAGATCCCTTCCGCATATGTATTTATGAACTACACTACGTTCTTTATGTGCCAGAAGGGTTCATCCATTTCAAACTTGCTTGCATGTCAACAGGTACAAGCCATCTCTTCAGTAGCTGCCACTAGCCTTCTGTCAGGCGGAGCAAGAGAAGTGAAACTGGAGAAGGTGTGTTAAGAAACTTTCAGGCCCGACATGGGCGAAGCACATTTTCATAAAGGCAGTTAAGCACGGTCTTAACTAATAGCAAATACAATGCTGTGTTGGGGGGTGAGTAACAATAAGCATGTGCTGAAACTGGGAAATACAGTGTCGTTTAGATTGCATGATTTGCTGCATTGATAAGTTTAACTGCATTTTTATTTCTTTTTTCAATGACCGCAGAATGGAATTATGCAAAGCGATGGATTCTTGCTTCCTTACAACACACTGGGTCATTGGGTTATAGTGGTAGAATGTTTCCCATTGTGATATTTTGGGATTGTCTGCACAAATGCAGTACTGCATAACAGGATTCAAACACAGCGGTGTAACTGTGATGTAATTTCCTGTACTGTGGGTTTTCAATCAGTTTAAATGAAAATGGAACTTCAATGCAAGTCCTGCTGTTTAAAAAATAAAATCCTAGTTTGAAGAATTTGTTATGATGTTGGTAATGTAAATTAAAGAATATAGTCTGTAGTGTTTTAATCCAGGAATTCACAATATGGTTTTCTCTTGTGTATTAGTGAGACGTTACAAAAGACAGTATCTGCATGCAATGTTTTTAAAAAATTATTATACAATTGTTGAAATTATTATATTATCAATAACATGTATATGTATTTATACTTACAGGTCACATTAATGGAAACAAAAGAATTGTTAATAATTGACCACTTGTGTGATGAGATGAGATATAAAAGAACCTTCCTGAGGAACTGGAGGTGATTTTTTAGATACTTATTTTCATCGTTTATATGTATTGTTAGTGTGAAACTATTTTCAATAAATATAACAGCGAGGCGAATATCTTCCTGATAGCTACAAAGAAAAATAGAAACCGCACATTCTTGTATTTATTGTACTTAAAACTGGACATAGACTGAACTCGTGTAATTTGAACATGGGTTAACTACTTATTTGAACATGGGCCTAAAACACTAGTATTTAGCATGAGGGAGAAGGTGTCATTAGCAAAACAGGCCATAGCAAATCAAGTGATATATAACGTAAGACTCTCATATGATTATATGAAACCGAGTGTGTATATATGAGAATGAAGTAACTGCAATCATTCATTAAATAGAAAGAAAACAGGATTGCTAAACATCTAAGTAACTGTAAGAAAATGTGAAACCTACTTAAAGTTGGCTATCATACTCCTGACAAATTTCAGATCTTTCATCTACTGAGAAAATCCACAAGAGAACTCTGGAAAACAAAAATAGTGGAACACAAAAGCCATACAGATGGGCACAACTGTGAGACACTCATCCTAAGTGTATTCAATACCAAATTTTCAGTATTATTTCTTAATAATGTGTAACCATGAGGTGTTTTGTAGTGAAAGGTGTTGGTAGTTTGCAGAAACGTATTCAAACATAAAGACATCAGTACTGTAGAAACCACATGAGAAACTGTACATATAAAAGAAAAATAGCAATTCTTGCAGTGAAAAAAGTCAGATAATAACTTTGTTACATATTCTTAGTGAAGCTAGAGTAGATGGGAAGATAACAGGATAAATGGAATAATGTCATATCAACAAACAATTATCTGAATACACCTACAGTGGAGTATGTCTCAGGTTTAGTTCTGTAATGGGGACTGTAGCAATAATTTCTGTAAGTAGTGAAAAATGTGGAGGGGGTGGATGGTTGATACCGATAGAATAGTGAAATCGAATTGGATATACTTATATCCCACCAGCAATAAACTAAACATTTGAGATAAATAGACAAGGATACCAAATATAATTTAATATGACCCCCGAAAAGAAAAATATTTGCAAACCAGTAACTTAATAATTGACAGTCATGAATAAATAAAGATGTCTATTTAGAGTTTTGGTCATAACATAATCATTGGAATATATTATATTGATTTTTCAGAGAGCACAGAGGAGCATTGCAACCTTGTCATTTGAGAAAAGAAAATTTCATGATAAGAAACACAAGATTGTATCAGAAACACACACCATATGTTGGAAGCAGATGAGTAAACAGAATATGATTGTTTACAGTACAAGAACAAAAGTCACGGCCCAAGTTGCATATAAACCCAATGGAATAATCTGGTTTAAGGATCAGGATTTTTATAATAATTCCACATTAGTAAATATTTCCACTGCTGCTCAATCATATTTTGACTAATGATTATAGGTTCAAGGAATATTATTTTATAAATTTGAGTTAGTTGAAGTTATATGTTGCATATTAGCTCTGTGTCTTCATTTTGTCATCCATTACATATCAAAGATCCAGTGTGATTCTTGTAAGAGATGGGTCAATGTGCCTTGCCTTCCAAAGACAATATCCTAACTGATAAGAAGGAAGAGTACAACTGCACAAAATGTATAGTTCAGATGTTCACAAAAAATGCACATTGCAAAATCATTTTAAGAGAAATATTTTGGTTTTCTTGGCATTATACAGTTGGAATATAAATGAGTAATAGAGAAGTTTAATTTTAATGTACATTAGAGTAAAGAAAAATATGGGTTAATAACTATTTAAGAATAGATTTAGATGCTTGATTTTGAAAGATACGTTGAAATGTAAAGTAAGCTGTTCTCGCTGCTATACCTTGTTACAATAATAAAGTTTTCAAATGTTAGACAATACCTCTCTTTACTGTGTCCCCATTTAAAATAGATCATTAGAATGGTAGCAAATTGTGACAGGAGTGACCTAATCCATCCCAAATAGCTACCCGTGGACCAGAGGATGAGAAAGGTGAGAGGTGGCAAACTGTGACAGGTGTACCCCCCATCTGTCACAATTTGCTCCCCCTGGAAAAGAGGGCTACAAAGGTGAGAAGCAGCAAATTGTGACGGATGGTTGATGCCCTGTCACAATTTGCTACCTCTGGACTAGGGGATAGGAGAGGCGAATTGTGACAGGGCAGCAAAAGAGAGCATCTGTAGCTGTCAGTATCTGCTGCTGGTGGCAAAATCTGTCGGTAACAGTTTTTGACATTTCCCTTCCTTCCACCTGTTGCTGTGGCCTTTGGATGAAGGCTGGCTGGTGCCGAGACCTGCCTTTCCTGGAGGCAGGAAGGAGGCTGGCCAGCTCTGCTGTATGGCAGAGGAAGGTGTAGATCTGAATTTACTGACAGCAGGTTTAATTGAGAGCACACTGAAAAAATCTGTGTTCAAGACTGAGCCAGGCACCTGCTCTAAGTCCCCTGTGTCTCCTTGCCAAGGGAGAAAGGAGCCTTTGCTAGTGCTCAGAAGGCCCTTTGGATCAGGGGCTGAAAGTGCAATGCAAGTGCTGAAGAGCGGAGCAGGGCTGTTAAAAGAGGCACACAGCCCCTCCCCCCCACCTTTCTGCTCCTGGGATCGTTGTAGGGCTGCTGTCCAGCTGTAAGCTAGCTAGAAGGGACCCAATTCTGTGCCTGTCTACACTGATTTTCCACCAGAGAAACTCCACTGATGTCTGTGTCCACACCAGCGTGAGCGAGATCAGAATCAGGCTCACGCTGTGGAGTCCAGTGCAGAACAGTCCCCCACAAGAGGAGGAAAATAGCACAGGATTCCCTCTCCCCCCAGATCCCATCATCTTCCCTCTCCTGGACTTCGTCAGGAGCGCAGAGCCCCAGGCACAGGCCTGGGCCCTCACACGGTCTGTTATAAAACCACAGCCTGGGTTTAAGTAACAATACCAGTCTGAGGTGGGGAGAAAATCCCCCACGGAAGGCAGGGGCTGGGATCTGCCAAGCCAGGAGTACTCTGGGAGTCAGACGTTTGTAAAACAGGTCGCTTTCCAGAGATGCCAAACTCTGTCGGAGCACCAGCGGGGAATCTGGCAGCAGAGAGAATGAAGGGCAGGGAACAAATGGGTCGGTGCACTGAGGAACAGAGTCAGAGGCAGCGACCGAGCTAGTTACCTTTGGATAGTTTCAGACAACTCCAGTCATCACATGACGGAGCACGTTTAATGGCGGCTGATCCCGCTGCACGGCCATAATTCCAGCAGGCAGGTTTTGTGACCTTGCTGTGAGAAGCAAAGGAGGTTGGTTCCTGATAGAATTCACGCTACCAGCCTGCACCCATGGGGCATGGATCTGCCTGGACGGCCCTGGATGCTCTTCGAGGACGGCTCAAGGAAGTTTAAGGGCTGGCGTGAGGTTCCCAGTCCTGATGGATTTTGAAAGTGGTCAGCCATGGCTTTTAGTCAGGTCTGAGCTGCAATTCCTGCCCTGCGTGCTCTGACAAAGCCTGGGTACCAAACCACGCAGGTCCTGCAGTCTTGGGGTACTGTGCAAGCCCCCGTTTGCCTGAGATTTGAGGTCGGGGGAATCAGAGACAATTGTGTCTGAGCAGACAGGAGACCTGCCAGCACTCCACACAATCATCTGTCCACACAATTTCACTGGCTTTTTTAAAGTCAGCTGTACGAATCAATCGGGGGAAACCTCGCCCAGAGAACAGCCTTGAGGCAATGTCAGGCCAACGTCTCGCCTCTTTGCTGCCTCTCGGGATAGTTCAGCCCCTCATTTTAAACCGAAGTTTGCCTTGGTCTCACGCGGCACTCGTTTCCACAAGGGGAGGTCACCGATGTTGGAAACGGGCATGGAAAGGAGGCTGTCATTCATGTTAAAGGGTTCACTGCTATCTCTTTGAAAGCAAATGTTTTGTGCCCTTCGTTCTGAATCTGTGCCCACTCTGCCCATGCCTGGGCCCTGCAGGACGAGATGTATACTGGCTTCTCTAGGCTTTCAGAGATCCCTGTGATAGGAACCCCTCTAAAGGGCAGCAGGGTCTGACCTCTAGAAACCACATGTCAAGATCAGGACAAAGGGGCCAAAGCAAATGAGACAGGTCTCCATGTCCCATTAGCAGAACAAGACAGTGGAGGGAGGGTGCATGTGGGGGTGAAGGTTTGCGTGGGGTGAGGGTGCGTGAGAGGTAAAGGGGAATGCGGCATGCTTTAAATAACTGGAGCATCCACTAGGGATCTGCAAACGTTCTCAAAAAAAGAAATTAGACTCTTCTACCCAAGCTCAGCCCTGAAACATCTGCCGGTTGCTGGAGCCAAACTGTGGACCAGATATTCCAGAACTGTTTGCTGCCTCGCCCCAGCTCTTTCCACGGGTGCAGCTGCTCTTTTGGGCACCAGCTGGGCCCTGGACAATATATGCCGGGATATAAAGGCTGTTCTGTTGGTATTTCCATCCCAACTCAAAGAAGGAAATACTAGAAGCTCAAGAAAAAAGGTTCTTCTCACGCTACTTGGGAGAGGGGGATGTTGAGGCAAAAATCCAGACTTTTGGGTGCTGATCTGAGCTGGCCCCCAGCCCCACTATCTCAGGTACAGGATGGATCAATCCCTTCCACAAGGAATCTGCCTACACAGTCAAACGCCGTAGCACATTTCAAACAAAATACTTCAATGCTAGAGCTAGGTCCAAGCCACTGTGGAAGCACAAAAGCAAGGCCTGGTGAGCCTTGCTCTGAAATGTGTGTTGGAAATGTAAGTTAGCATAACTAGAGATGGAAAAACCCACAGAAGACTGAGTTTTTCCTAAAGCTGTTCTTGAGACTTCACTGCCTTTGTAATCACTCTTTTAGCTGTCTTTGCAACAGCCCTAGCTGGGGTTTTAACAGATAAGCAGTTGTCCATTAAGCTGGTGTAATCAATAAGAAACTATCTTGTAGACTCGTTTTGCAATGAAAAATTCCACTACGCGATCAGTATGTAAACAACTACCCTATATAAGCCTTGGCCATTCAGACCTGTAGGAAGTTTCCTGACAGCAGCACATTAACCCTGTGCTATTCCGGGCTTCCCTATGGCCATAGGTCTCTGTGTGTCTGTCTGAATAAAGCTCAGTTCGATCTGACTCACAAAAGAAGCTGTGCGATCTTTTCCACGACACCACCAAGTTCTGCTTCGGAGCTGGGGTCTCGCGGCAGTCCGTCAATAGGGCTATTTGGTTTTGCAGACAGAAAGACACCCGACGCGTAAGGTATGTGTCTCCTGTGCCAGGGGACTGGCCCTCCTATTACAATATGTGGACCAGTGCAAGTTGCCCAAAGCAGACCCAGATTAGGCCAAGATTCCCGGAAGTGACTAGTGATTTTGGATGCCCAATTTGAGAGGTCTTGAGCAGAGCCTGATTTTCACAAAGTGCTGAGCCTCTGCTCTCTGAAAATCAGGAACCTTTAAGATTTCTCAACCTGGGCACTGAGAAACTTAGACACGCAACCTCATTAATGCCCTTCTAAAAGGCCACAGTTCCTAATGGTACCAACTGGGTTCTGCGTGTCCACCTAGAACAGCAGAGAGTCATGTGTAGGGCAGGAATCTGCATTCTATCTAGCAGCTTGTAGCATCATTTCCTTGCCCAGGTGCAGTAATCATCATCGTTTGCTTCGATTGCTAATTGTTTCAAATCCAGATTTGCATGTGGTGCGTGCACCATGCAGCCACGGGATTTAAGGCATTCCTAGTGCTGCCTGGTGACATATTTCAGTGTTTGGTTAATGCTTCTTCTGGGATGACATGACGCTGACATGACATAATTAAGCCCGACACTGTGATATTTTCAAAAGAAGTAACTTTGTCAAACCTTTAATTCGATGTGCTCCTGGGCTTGGCTTCCTGTAGAACGTGTGATAATCGTTTACAGTTCTTTAACACCCTGGCTGTTTGGGTTACATCAAGTATGCAAAGATGAGCCAAGGAAATGTGCATTTTAGGGCACAGCAAGAGAAAGCCACTTGGCCCTTCTACAGCACTTTCATCGAAGATCTAAAGCACATTACAAGGATGGATCAATTACACTTTACAACCCCCTGCCTGTGGGACGGAGGCGAGTCTCATTATAAATCATCATCCCAGGATGAAAGACACTCAATGCAGGGGCCAACACAAAGGCCTAGGCACCCCTTAGCCTCTCAAAATATGACCCAAGTGGAACTTCAGCCCAAGTCCACACTCGGAGGAGAGGCGTGTTTTCAACGTGTTAGCTAGCACATATTAAAATCCTAGCATAGACACGGTGAGGGATAATCGTAACCTGTGTTAGCTGGTCAAGATAAATCCCTAGTGCAGAGTCGAGGAGGAAGAACAAATGTGTGTGTCCTGGAACCAAGATGAAGGGACCATCCAGACAAGTCTTTACGAAAGTGTTTAACCACCTCGCGTTAACTGGCAATGAACTAGCTGGAGGCAAAACCCTCTAGTGAAGACAAGCCCCTAACTTACAACAGCTGCCCCATTACTACCCAGGAGCTGTCCCCACAGCGGACAGCACTACCTGGGAATGCCCCTGCCCACCTCCAGCCTCACCCCTGCACACCTCCCTCTGCTGGGGCCTGTACCCATTTTGCACAGGGGCAAATGATGACACAAGCCGCGGGGGAGGAACCTGACCAACCTAGCGTGGCCATCACTGCACCTTAGCTGGGCGGGGGATGGACTGTTTGCTGTGGCACTTCTTCAGGTGCTGGACTTGTACCCCCTTCCCCTGCCAGAGAATCCCACTCCTCTGACACCGTCCTCACTTCTAAAAAGCCTCCAAACACATTAGCTTTCTTTGCAGTTTCATTCTCTGTTGCCCCTTTACAGAATCATTCCCTGAACCCACTTCAAAAAAAAAAATAAAAATATGGTCCCACACATCATTTGGCTCGTGAGCTGTTGTTTGCTTCTGTTTTTAGCTGTGTTGTATTTAGCCATCCAGCAACACAAGGCCTGAAAGAGAACTAAGAAAAAGTTGCCCCAGAAAATTAATATTGTGTAACTAAAGTGCTTCATTTCTCCCGCTAGTGGCTAGATTATATGGATAATAATAGCTTACCACAGCTACGAGCTATTGAAGCTGCTGTTCCTATAGTTCAAGGGGTTAAAACTGTGCTTTGGGGCCAAAGCACCCAGGGTCAAACCTTACCAGTCACCACAATTCGGATTATTATCAGTCTTAATTGTATTACGGTAGTGCCCAGAGACTGCAACTGAAATCAGAATCCCATTGAGCTAGGTGCTGTACAAACACATGCCGAAAGCTAAGCCCTGTCCTGCCCTTAAGAGCTTACAATCTAAACAGACCAGACAGTCAAAGGGAGGGAGGGGAAACAGATTGCCCAAGGTCAATCACGCAGCAGGAGCAGAACAAAACCTAGGTCTTTTGGGTAGCTGTCCACTAGCCTATATTACCTCCCCTCAGTGCGTGCCATGGCACAGGCGGGTTTTGCTTTTGATACCGAAAGGAAGAGCAAGGAATCTCTGCAGATTTTCTCCTCTTTTTACTGCCCTTTTTCAGCAGATGTGGATGGTCTCTAACCCAGTGCTTATAATCAGGGCACAGCACGAAGCTACCTACAGAGATTCTCGCTGCTGCCAAAGGAGAAGAAAGCAGCGCTCGCTGTGGTGATGGCTCACGGAAAAGCCAGAACTTTTGGCCTGCACTTTGGGTTCTTTGCAAAATGAAGAGCACCCCCCACATGGCAGCAGTGGGAAGGCTGCCCCATAGAGGGGATTTGCTGTGAGAAGGAAGGCCTTCCTCCCAGTGACAAGTCGATTTGCCCAATAGGCAGCATTTCCCCCCAACAATCTGTGGCTGCTCCTCGCGCTGGGGAAAGCGACAACATTTCCGCTGGGGACAAAGTCCTGAGTATCAGCTCCCAGGCTGGCGTGACCTTGGGGTATTTCACACAGCACTTTCCAGGCACTGGCTCAGCTCAGCTCTCCCACGCCTGGGCTGTGTCTCCAAACCACCACCTTCCCCCGCTGCTCCCCAGCGACTTACCCGGGCTGGCCCTGCTTTGGGCGGGGCGGGGGGACCAGGGGCCCTCCCGAGGTGCCTCCAGCCCTCACGTCCAGGAAAGCCACCGGCAAGGCAAAGTCCCCACGGACGGGCACGGGGCAGGGGAGGGAAATGGACCGGGCCGGCCCTCGGAACCCGGCCCTCGGAACCCGGCCCGCCCGCGCAGCCGGAGCCGACACCATCGCCCGAGGTCGCCGGGTGCCCGGCCCTTCCGAACCGCAGCGCCCCGCGGGTCCGGCCTTAGCTGCGCCCCGGCTCGCCGGCCCGGGCACAAAGGGACGGAGCCGGCCCGACCCCCCGCCCCGCCCGCCCCGGCCCGGCCCGGCCCGGCCCGCCCCCCTTACCGGCCCCGCCCGGCCCGCCCC
>ML675603.1:327493-381622 GCA_007922155.1 Mesoclemmys tuberculata | reverse complement strand
CCCCCATCGCAGGGACCCCCAGGCCCGGCCCCCCGCCGTGACCCCCCGCCTCTGCCCTCCACCCCGCATGACCCCCGCAGAGTGACCCCAACTGCACTTCCCTCACCATCCCCTTCTGCCCCACCGCTAGTGGGACTGCCCCCCCCACTGGGACCCCTCAGCCACGCCCCCCCGCATGGGACATCCCCAGTCCCTGTGCCCTCCCCTCCGACTCCACTAGTCACTGCCCCACACCCAGGGCTCTTCCCCAGTCACTGACCCCCCCATGCACGTCCCCCCCGTCCCCTTCGCTGCCAGGTGCCGACTGTCCCCGTGACCTTCCCTCGCACGGCAGGCTGCACCATCGCCATTTCCACGCACTGCACCGTGCACACCCAGCCTGTCCCCCAGTCCCTGTCCACCCCCTTGCAGACTCCCCCAGTCACCACGCCCCCAACCCGCTGGCCCACTGTCCCCGATTCTGGGCTGTCTGCACGTAGAGCGCTGCAGCGGTGCAGCCGCGTTGCCGTAGCGCTTCCGTGACACCGCCTGTGCCAACAAGACGGATTCTTTCGTCGTTATTCCACCTCCCCGAGGCCATAGCTGTCCACACAGGGACACAGGGCAGATCTACGCCGCTCGGGGGGGGGAATTTTTCACACCTCTCACCGATGTAGTTAAACCAACCTAATTTTTTTGTGTAGACCAAGCTCAGTGTAGATACTACAGTGAAGTCCACAGTACAGCCTTGTGTCGGTAGACTACATCACTCAGGGATGTGAAAAATCCACACCCGTGTGTGACACAGTCATACCGTCCGTAACCCCCCGTGCGGACAGCGCTATGTCAGCGGGAGAGCTTCTCCCATGGACACAGCTGCTGCCCCTCATGGAGGTGGATTAACTACACCCATGGGAGAAGCTCTCCCATCCGCGTATGAGCATCTTCACTTCAGCGCTGCTGCGGCACAGCTGCACCGGGACAGCATTTTAAGTGTAGACCTGCCCTGAGAAACCTAGCTATACCATGGTAAATGCCTAGTGTCGACCAGGCCTTGACCGTGTCCACACTACCACTTACGTCGGCAAATGTGTGCCACTCGGGTGTGAAAACAACACCCCCTGAGAACACAAGCTCCGCCAGCATAAGTGGCAGTGTGCAGCCGCCACTCGTGGAGGTAGTTTTATTATGGCGATGGGCGAGCTCTCCCCCAGCGGCCTAGAGCGGCTGTACGAGCTGTGTCAGTACCTCTGTGCTGCTGTAAGCTCGCCAGTGTGGACAGGCCTTAGCCCGCAGTGCAGGAGCTAAGCAAGGGCGGTCGCCTTCCCAGCCGGGTCTGCAGAATCCAAGCTCCAGTGTAAAAAGTAAAGGAAGCTTGTAGCCCTTGTGGACGCCCATGTGGGACCCCAGCCCAGGGCCATGTGCAGGCAAGAAAGCGGCTCTGGGGTGGGTGGACAGCCCCCATGTGCTCACCGGGCTGTGTGAGCTCCCATGGGGCCATCCGAACCTGAGCATTCATTGTCTTACTAGGGCAGGGCAGGGCAGGGAGGATCTTTTGTTTCTTGCCACTCTAATTTTGTTGTAAAAGTGGAAATTTGCCGTGCACATGCTGAAGCCAGTGGGAATATTGCCATCGATATCGATGGAGCAGGGTTTGGCCTGTGGTTTGTGACCACCCTGGGTTTTAATTTGCATGGCCCGGTCCTGTCTATCCTATTGCACTTGTCACTGTAGCATCTGAGCGCCTCACCATCTCCAAAGCATTTACCCTCGCACGTCCCCACAGACGGGAACAGGGGCCCAGAGTCACTAGGCCCTAGTGGCACACTTGGAGTCTGTGGCAGAGCAGCAATTTGAACTTGGGTCTGCTATGGCCCAGACTAGCACCCTAACTGCTGGACCATCCTTCCTCCCCTCAGACCCACCCTGCAAATGGTCTCGGTTTCAGTGGGAGCCCTGGAAACACTCCATGCACCGAACTGAACTAATGGCTGAGACTCAATCCACGTGAACCTGGCCTCTGCCAGCAGGCGGCGAAAGCATCTGGAAGAAAACTTGCTTATTAACAGCAGTTTGTAAGAGGGGTGTTCTCAGTGAGAGGCCCTCAACTAAAAATTGCTCCCCCCTTCCCTGTGTTGGTTTGCCAGGTGGCCAGACACCGGGGTGATGGGCACAGTATTGTTAGCCAGGATTCACTGATTTCCGGGTCACTCTGCAAGGCTCAACTGCAGATAGATCGGTTCTGCCAGGTCTCGGGGAGGAGAAAGTGCATCCTGGTGGATGACGGGTGCTGTGAGAGCTGACCAGGGTCTTTGTTATTGGGACACTGGGTTCTATTTGGAACTTGTAAATTGTAATCATGTTTTTATCACTTTTGTTCATGTGTCCAGAGCATAGAATGGGCACATTCCTTAGCAATTTTGATAAATAACCCCCCTCGCTCTCCTGTCAGCCGTAGAGTGTTCCAGGAAACCCACGGTGGACAAGTCCTGTAAAACCTCAACATGAACAGATCTAATTTGTGTGTCATTAAAAAAGCAAAGAAGAGCACAGGCCCATGTTTCTCTGTCCAGGTTAGCGGCGTAAGTAAGCCATGCAATTACCTGATGATAAGATGGACCGCTGATCATGTTTCAGTGCCAAGAGCAATGTGGATATTTAAATAGTCCTCAGACAGATGTTCAAATGAATACACTGCAAAGAGCAGGGGTAGTTCATACCTATCTTAGAGCCACCTTGTGAAAGCCTGGTCCCACTGAAGTCCTTGCACAGCTCCCATTATCGTCAGTAGAGTCCAGATTTGACCCCAGTGTTTCATGCTCATTGCAGGACCTTGTGCGATAATAGTGCATAGCATCCTCCTTCCTCCCCCCGGCTCTGTGTGTACTTCCTTTATCACTCACAGAAGTTACATTTTCCTCTTCCACCCTTGCACGTGGTAAACTCTCTGGGTTCTTCAGGCCAATTACGGCAACACAGAGGCTTTGCCACTAATTTCAGTGGGACCCAGAACTGCTCACAGGCCAGCTTTTGATCGAGGTTACACCTGTGTAACTCCATTGGCGTCTCTGCAGGTTCTCAGAATTTACACCTGTATAAATGTGATATAAGACCTGGGGCAGCCTAGAATCAGGGGCTGCTAGAATTTACTGCAGCTGCTGGAGAGCTTGCCTTGCATGGCATCCCAGCCCAGTTTTTGCAGAGGCATGTGCTCCCGTGTTCGTGGATAGTTATCAGTGTTGCCAATTGTTGTGATTTTGTCACCAGTCTCATGCTCATTACTGTTTTCCTTAAAGCCCCAGCTCCTGGAGTCAAGTGGTGATGTGATGATTCCGGCCTTCAGTCTTAAAGAAAAAGTAAGTTTCTAGCCCTGGTAATGGTGGAGAAAGCAGGAGGAAAATCAGAAGATCTCCAGATGAATTCTTTGTGCAGAATTGGAGGGTCCTGCAACCAATCTCATGATTTTTAGTGAGCTAGACTCATGGGCTTTGAACGTGTGGGGTTGGCAATACTGAGTCCCGTCCAAATGCTGAACAACAGTAATTCCTCTTCTGTCCATTGGGCAGGCGCATCACTCATCCTGCGCACCCGAACTGGAGCTCTCCCTGCTTAGCCAAGGACATGTTTTCTCACTCTCTCGTGCTGCCACTTACCTCACCATTGAATCTGGCCCAAACACTCCCAGGGAGTTTGAGCCTGCTTGCCACAGGCTGCATTTGGCACTGATGTTGCATGTTTTTTTCCATAGATTGCAAGGCCAGATGGGGCTGCTGTGATCCTCCAGTCTGGCTGAGTTACACAGGGATGGACAAACCCCCTGAGAGATACTTGCTGTGCTGTGCGTTATCACTGTGAATCATTCACAGAGCTAGGACTGACATGGGGCTTGGGCCCTGTGCTAGCCTTCTGCACAGGGGCAAATTTCCCCCTAGAAAACCCCTTCTGCTGGGGCTCGGGGCCGCAGGCAGTGCTGAGTGTGGAACGCTTGTGATTGCAGGTGCCCGTGATGTTTGATGACGTCGCGGTCTATTTCTTCCGGGAGGAGTGGGACATGTTTGCGGAATGGCAGAAGGAGCTATACCGGGAGGTGATGACGGAGAACTATGAAACGCTGATGTTTTTGGGTAAATATTTGTTTTCTTTCTTTCGCTCAGACATGTCTGAGCGCTTTGTTTTGGGGTTTCTGTTAGCATGTTTGACTCCGATCAGAGTCCCAGCCACCCCCTGGCAAAGCAAAGTTTGTGACGCGGGTTCTCCAGCTCTGCTTCACGGGTGCAGGGATGACTAGCTTCTCAAGATATGGAGCTCATTCAGGCGACTCATTCAGGGTGGTATGACAGCTGTTGTACTCTCTTTCCAAATTTTGCAGTGATCTCTCTAGATGAGGTTTCCAAAAAAGCCCCACCAGATAATAGGATGCTTGTCAATGAGAAGACAAACGGGGCACCTCACGTCACAACCACGCAAGGGTTTGTGGTTAAGCCTAGCTAGTTTGCCATTGCAGTTACTCAGCATACATCCACATGTGAAACCCAAAAGCAGCATTTGTGGTTTGCCATGTGTTAAAGGCTGAGGCCTGAGTTATGTCAAGGATTCTGGTCTGCATGTGGATGTCTATTACACTGTTAATAACGTCCATGTTTTGTGTTGTCGCTACATATTTTGAAAATCGGTACTAAACTGGCTTTTCTGCCATCTCATTACCTGTCCACTTGCTCATGACTCTTCAAAAGCAATGGTCAGCTTCACAGTACATTGGCTAGCCAATTCCCTCAGTCCCCTCGGGTGCCACCCCACCCGTACAGGCAGATGTGGGTAGGTGTATGTTTTCCAAGTATTTTCCACCAGCTCTATATCAATGGTTATTTTTACTGGGTCTCCCAAGATTTTGTCTTGGCGTTTTGGAGTCCTTTACTGATGGTTTTCCCTTGTACTTTTCTCCATGACGCACTTGTAAAAGCCACTCTTTTCACCCTTGTCCTTTGTCCGGCATTAATTCATTTGGCCTCTTTGCTGCCATTATCTTTTCTCCACACTGTGCGTTTTCTGTTCAGTCTCCTCCTCCCTCTGTTTCCTGCACAGACCCTCGGCTCGCACCTGGGAACAGTCTCTCATCAAGGTGGCTATCGCAGCCATTTCTTTCTTACGTTATTCTTTTCAGAGGAGCTGTGCTCTGTTGTGCTTTAATTATCCTGTCATCTTCCACACTGGCTCATGTCAGTACTTTCTCCTGCTGCTCCTCACTTCCTAGGAATCTAATCCAAGAGCCCTTTCTCACGAGTCATCTCTACCCATGTGAATCGTCCTGCATAAGAGTGCTGCATTTTGGATTTGCTCCAGAGCTCTTTGAAGTCAATGGAAAAACACCCAGTGGCTTCAGTTGGCTTTGGATAAGGCCTCTGTGAACATGTCTGACTAGGATGAATTCCGGCATTTTGTGGTGATATGTTTAAGCCTTCCGGTTACATTCAGTCAGTTCCTCCTTATACCTAGGAAGCAGACCCAGGATGGGTTCTCCTGTCTGGTTAGCGTCTCTACGGCCAGATCATAAGTTGCCTTATCCAGAAGATCTCTTTGAGGATGCTTGTTTGGCTGTCTTCATTACAGAGCAGATATTTGGGTAATTCAAGTCCCCCACAACTAGAGTGGTGTGTGGACTGGGGCTTGGTTCAGGAATTTTTTCTCTTTCTCTTTTCCCCCTGTCATACTGGCCTCTGGAAGATGCCTCTCACTTTATATCCCTTGTGCCCTAATGCAAAGACTTTCTTCACCACACACCTTACAGTCACATGGCAGCTCCCTGTCCTGTTTGTCGTATACTGTAGTGCTTCCCCCGCCAGCCCCTGCCTCTCGTGGAGCGAGGGCTAGTCAGAGCACACCCAGACCAGTGAAAATACTGGCAAGGAGACGGAAGGCAAAGAGTAGGATTAAATGGTCCGTTTGCCCCGTGACAGCAGGTAACAGCAGGGCCGCGAGGTTCGGTATCCAGTTCTGTGGTGTTTGCTGGTCTGGAAGGCAGGTCTGCAGGTGATGCACAGTTGCGTTACTGAGGACCAGGGAGGGCTGTGAGGGACTGCAGGCTGTGCCTGCATGGGGCAGTCAGGACAGGTCAGGTGGATCCTGTCAAGCTGCCTGGAATGGCTCACTGACATGGGCCAACCTCGGGCAGACTGCCACAAACCCAAACCCGCGGTGTGTTCTGCACTTACATGTCATCAACCATGGAACGAGTGTGAATACCTCAAGTGCCATAACAGCTTTACCATGGTCTGTCTTCCACCCAGGGAAGCCTGCCTTTGTGACAGACGGTCCCTTACACCACAGATCACACTGCTGTCCAGGTTGCTCCCAGTCCCAACGGACCAGTCACTTATCCAAGGTCAAGTGCACCCTAGATCTCTCACCAGAGACAATGGTTGAAGCCAATCCTGGAATAAACGTACTCAAGGTTTGCTAACTAGGGAGAAGAAATAAGAGTTATTTACAAGGGCACGGCAGGTCAACATACACACGCGAGTTACAATCTTAAGTTCCAAAGGAAATAGAAGCTTCTATAATAAGAAGCTTTTATGCTCCTTAGGGCTAATCCACGCTAAGCAGCTGGAGAGCTTGACTTATGTTTAGGAATCTTTGCCCCTCAGAGCCCAAACAGTGTAAAGATAAAGTTCCTGTTCTGGTCAGGCAGTTTTCTTCCCTTCCCCCAGCCTTGAGACTGATGGGACGAATGTATGTGCACCTGTCCTCTTCATGGGCATGAGAGGAGCAATCAGCAAAGTCTTTTGTCCACTGATGTTACATAAAAGCTTGTTTGATGTCCCTAGACCTTGTTTTGTTGGGCAGGAGACAACCTCTCTTGTGGTAAGCTAGTATTTCACACTTTGGTAATGCTTCTCTCCTGACTGGCAAGGTTTCCAGTTTCGAAGCAAACACTTCTATAGTTACAGAGCAAATATTGAGTGTTCACTGAGGCCTAGGGTCTTGGCATGAGCTGGCACCTGGTCTGCCAGTGTCACAGAGCTTCTGAAGGTGGGAAGTCAATGGGCATAAATTAAAGCACATTAAACTCCCATATAGATGGTGTGGCGGGGCATCTGCCCCGCACTGGCTAGGAAGTGGTTAAGAGGGCCCTTAGAGCTGCAGCCAATGGGGAGGGGCTGCAGGATAGCCAATCAGAGCCCGGGAGCCCAGTCTAAAGGGGAGCTATAAGCCTAACAGGGTCAGTCACTCCGAGGAGCTCAGGGAAGGAGAGCTGGCTGTCTGGCAGGCTAAAGGAAGGCAGCACCTGGACAGAGCAGTGGCTGGTTGCTGGGGCTCTGCGTGAGCCGGAGGCCCTGATACAAGGGCAGAAGTAGTGCTGGGGCTGCGGGGAAGTGGCCCAGGGAAGCCTGTTAAGGAGTTGGGGGAAGAGGTGGTGCAAGGTTGCTGCAAACAGGGTCCCTGGGCTGAGGCCCGGAGAAGTGGGCGTGCCTGGGTCCCGCCCTGGCTCGCCCCAGGCCGCCAGTGGAGTGCTGGTGGACTGCGGCAGCCACTGAAGTAAGTGGCAGAGCCGGGACTGTCGAATCTCCCGGAAGGGGGGGGACACGGGTCGTGGCTTGGCTAGAGACCCGAGTCTGGAAGAAGATGCGGTGGGAGGCAGCAGTCTGGTGGTGATCGCAGATGGTCCCACTCAGGAGTAAAGTGGCTCTAGTTCGTTGTAATTTAATCTGGAGGAGGAGTAAATTACAACAAAGTAAGGCCTGGTCTACGCTAAAGAGTTGGGCTAAGCCAGCTATGTGGCTCGGGTGTGAAACGTTCACACCTCGAGTGGTGTAGTTAAGCCAGTGTCACCCCGGTGAAGACGCAGGACTGCACAGCCGGCGTTTTCAGAGGTCTCCCCAGGGCAGGGCGTTGCCAAGCAAGGCTCAGGTTTCACAGCTGTGTGTGCTGTCCCGTGTCGCTGGAGAGCAGCAGCTGGCAGGGCACATCCTCTCCTTAGATCTCACCTGGATCTCACTTTTGGCATATTGCTGCCCCGGGGCCGTGCACTGCCTGACATCGGTGCCGAGCGGGTGATATCAGGTGGGGAGGCTCAGATCCACAGTCCGAGCCCCTGCGTCACAAGAACCGTCACACGTTCACGTCACTTGGCTTTTCCGGCATGCTGTATCTCAGCAGCTCCTCGTTCAAACAGCTTCAGAGCTGGACTAGCCCTGCCCTGAGCCCTGCCGGAGACGCAGATTTCCGGGGAATCGGTTTGTGCGAGTGCACTGTAGAGCGCACAGTAAAACTGGCTGGTAAGCAGTGACCGAGTCTCACCCTCAGCTGTAGAGGAGCAGCCCCATGATAATGAGAGCTGAGCGTGGCTCTCCTTGCCTGGAGCAGCCACTGACAATCCCTTGCTGTGCTGCCATCTAGAGAGGGTTCAATAGAGTTCCTGGGGGCAGATCAGAGGAGCAGCACTGAGCCGTGGGCCGGCCCCCACCATTGCTCCATTGTGTGGGAGAGACTTGAGAGCCCTGCCCGGTTGAGTGGCACTAACCCCAGTGCCCTTTGAGTGCCTCCAGGCCCTGGGAGGCGGTTGGCTCCATTTGAGCCACTTTACATGGGCCAGCCGGCTTTGTCACCTGTTCCTCTTGGGTCTCCTGTATCAGTTCTTCGGTGTCATCTCCACACCAGGATTCTTTCCCAGAAGCCTTCAGTCCACGTGTATCCACCTCTCTATCCTCGTCTATTTCAAACCTGGGGCCGTGCTGAGGGCCGTTAGACCAGTTGGTAATGATGAACTGTTGACTGAAATCGAGACTAAAGTCATCGCTTGATGCCGAGCCCTGACTCCCCTGGTCTCCTCTCTCACAGGCTACCCAGGCCCCAAACCTGACATCTTATATCGGCTGGAGCGTGGGGAAGAGCCATGGGTCCACACGCCGCAGGGCCCCGTGGTGTGGGAGAGCCCCTCTCTGAGTGAGTAACAATGATTCCAGCTCCCTCAGCATGGCCCACGCTGAGCAGTGAGAAGCTGGAGTCAGAGACCTCTGGTTGAAAGGGAGCCCAGGTGACCCCGTCCCAGGCTGCTGCCCTGGATTCCCTTTCTCCCCCGGTTTCCTCCAGGACACTTGTCATGTCTGGGCACGTCCCATCTGCCTCCCCGCCCCGGCCTATTTGTCCCCGCACAGGCCCATTTCCCCTCCAGTTTCAGGCTCCCTGCTCACCACGATTATTTCAGTGAAAATTGTCAGTGAGCATTGCGCGCTGCCCTGGGTCAGGGGACTGTTAGCCGGGACCCTGCAAAGTGTCTCCTTCACCCCCACGGCCCTGCAGTCCTGAGGACACTGCCTGTGTTTGCTCAGTCCCCCGAGCAGAATCCTCTTCCTGCACAGTCCCTGCCAGGCAGGGCCGCTAGCACTGGGCTGCCGGGGCGAGGTACAGACGCACGTGCTGGGGGAGGGACATGGGGCTGCCTTGCTCAGGCTACACTGCAGGCGAGGGTTTCCCTGGCCTAGGAGAGAGCCTCTGGATTATGTTCCATCCGGCAGATGAAGAGCAGCAGCGCTTTGAGCCATGGGCCAGCCCCCGGCAGGACTCCATGGTGTGGGAGTGTCCGGAGAGCCCCTGCCAAGGTGAGCAGCACCCCCCAGCGTCGTGCGGGAGAGACCCCATCCCAGGTTGCTGAGGGCTCTGTTCCTCCTTGGCATGGGGCTGAGGTTCGGGAAGGGGGCTGGGCTCCGTTCCCCCAAGATCACCGTCTGGGTGGAGAGAAGAGCTGGTAGCGGGGCGCATGCAGGCCTGTGTCTGGTCGCTGCTATGTCCCATTCATCCAGCAGGGCCTCTCCCCTGGCTGCTCGCTGGCCCCCGCCGGACACTCCTGCCTCCCTGCTGGGGAGAGACTAGGCCCCTCCTGTGCCCTTCATCCTCTGCATTGTCCGTACGAGCAGTGAGGGTGCCCTGTTCCCAGACCATGGATAGGGTCCTTCTTGGGAATGCTGCCACAGGGGCTGCGTGTGTGTGTGTGGGGGGCCACCTTCCCAGTATAGCCGGTGCCTGTTAGGGACTCATAAGAGATTGGCCAATGAAACAGAAGCTTCCTGGGGTAACATCAGCCCTGGGGGAAGCGCCACCTCTGCTCTGAGGGGCTTGGCAGTGTGTGCTGCTGGTGCCAGGCTGTACGTGCCAGCGGGGGGATGCCCTGTCCCGCTGCTGGCGGTGAGGAGCGGTTTCCTGCTGGCTGCAGCTCATGAGACAGTTTCTGGATTCTCGTTTGCACCCGCTAGGTGACGCAGGCCTGAGTGGATGTGGGGAGCAGCACCACCAGTTATGGGCCAGCACCCTCCAGTGCTCTGTGACATGGGAGAGACCCGAGGGCATCTGCCAAGGTGAGTGGCAGGGATCCTGGGCGCTGGTCAGACTCCAGAGTGAAGAGCTGAGAGCAGTGACCCGTCTAGGTTTCCCTTTCTCCCCGGCTTCCTCCAGTAGGATTTGTTAGTCTCAGCAGGTGCCCGTCTGCCTTCCGTCCTCTCCCACTTCAAGCCCTTTGTCCATCCGTTCTCTGCTTTCTGGGGGATATTTCGTGAGATTGGGGAATGGAGCTGCCGAGCCAGCTGGGGTCCTGCTGCCACGCTGTCACTGCAGTGCCTGTGCGTTTGTACCCGGAACAGAGCCCCGGCCCGGCCAGTTTTATTGGGTGTTTACATCGGGAATTTTCATCTCCTCCCCTTACACGCATGGTTTCCTCCCCAGGAGGAAGGGAGGGACTCTTGTGGATTCTCTTTCCTTAAATCCCTGGCTGGGGGCAGGTGGGGCTGGTCGGAGGTCCCATGGGAAACTCCCCCTGGTCACTTCCACACTGAATTTGCCCTTCCTGGGCTTTCCCCACCAGGGCTCTGCAGTTGCTGCTGGGGCAGGTTGGGTTTGTCCTTGCTCTTTTCCCCTCGTGGTTTCCGGTGTTGGTGACTTTCTCCCAGCAGCTCCTTTGCTCACTGGATGCTGTGAGGTGCGGTACAAATCGCCTGTTGGAGGATGAGGCCTGCACCCCAGAGACACCCACTGCCTGGGGCTGGCTGTTCCTAAGCGGGAGCTCTGGGCAATCACAAGAGAGAATCAGCTTTCCTGACAACACACTGAGCCAGCTCCTCGCTGGGGTGACTGCGGTGGAGTTAATGAAGTTACCCAGGATGAATTTGGCCCAGTGTCTGTTCCCCGCTGAAATCACAAGCCCTTCCCCACTTGCTGCATGAGCTGGAAGTGTCTCCTGGAGAGAAATCTAATTCCAGAAGGGGTATGGGTGCCTGGTCCCATCCCACTGCTGGAGTAGCCCTGCTTTCACCGTGCCAAGGGGTAATCTCTGGATTCTCTTTCCCATCCAGCAGATGATCGGGTCGGGAGCAGTTCTGAGGAGCAGCACTCGGATGAAGGTGCCGAGACCCTGCAGTCCTCCAGGGTGTTATGGGCGGGATCAGAGGAGAGAGCCGCCCTGAGCCCCGAGCTGCAAGGAACCTCCCAGAGCGTGTGTGAGTCCCAGAGACTGGAGAGTGAGCTGGGGACCGCCCAGGGCTGTGCCCGGTGCTCTAGGAACGCCTCAAACACACAGCCGGGGCCTGAGGTGGGAGAGGGACCAAGCCTGTGCCCTGTGTGTGCCCCAAGAGCCAATGGGATGGCCCCTCCCAACGAGCAGGAGAGCAGCGTTCCCAAGAAGGAGAAACCTCACAAGTGCCCCGAGTGCGGGAAAGGCTTTCGGAGGAAGTGGGACCTCACCAAGCACCAGAGAACCCATTCGGGGGAGCGTCCCTACCCCTGCACGGACTGCAGCAAGAGCTTCAGCCACGTCTCCAACCTCATCAAGCACCAGCGCATCCACACGGGGGAGCGGCCCTTCGCCTGCGACATCTGCGGGCGCAGCTTCACCCTCAAGCAGGTGCTGGTCCGGCACCAGCGCATCCACACGGGCGAGCGGCCCTTCGCCTGCACCGACTGCGACAAGAGCTTCAAGGACAAGCAGAAGTTGACCATCCACCAGCGCATCCACACGGGCGAGCGGCCCTACATCTGCGCCGACTGCGGGAAGAGCTTCGGGCAGAGCCAGCGGCTCAAGACGCACCGGCGCATCCACACGGGGGAGAAGCCCTACCTCTGCAGCGAGTGCGGCCGAGCCTTCAGCCAGGTCTCCAATCTGTACACGCACTGGCGCACGCACACGGGCGAGCGCCCCTATCCCTGCGCCTACTGCGGCAAGAGCTTCAGTCTGAAGCACGACCTCACGAAGCACCAGCGGGTCCACACGGGCGAGCGCCCCTACCCCTGCACGGCCTGCGACAAGAGCTTCAGCCAGAAGCAGGACCTTACCAAACACCAGCGGGTCCACACGGGCGAGCGCCCCTACCCCTGTGCCCAGTGTGGGAAGAGCTTCAGCAACGTGTCCAATCTCCTGGCCCACCAAAGGACCCATGTGGGGCAGCGGCTCCAAGCGGCCAGCCCGGCCCAGCCTGGCAAGGAATGAGCCACCGTGGCGGTGCCGGGGTGAGCCGGTTGGGAAACGGAGGTAAGTGACGGAACCGTGTCACTTGCGCTGGGAGCCACGTTCTGCTCTCCATCCCGCGGGTGCAGATCGGGAGTCGCTCTGTTCACGTCAGTGGAGGTACCGCCGTGGACGGCCAGTGTCGGCAGATGGGCTAATTGCGGAGCACTCGTGCCGAGGCAGCTGAGCAAAGGGGGAGCAGGGAAAGGGACTAGCAGAGAGTGCTAGATCAAACCACCCCAGCTGACATGTTGTCTGGCTGCCCCTCCAGGACTCAGATCTCATGGCTTTCAATAACAACTGCACCCGCTGACACCCGGTTGTGATTCCCCTCTTCCCCTGACATCTGAAGCAAGCGTAAGTTACGCTCGTGTGGCCCGTGCCCTGGATGCCAGCTCTGTGCATGTTACACTCCATTATCGCCTAGCTCCCTCCCTGAGCGGCTCACCCACTGCCAAACTGGGCCTCATGCCTGGGCTGAGCTGCATAAATCCAGAGTAATTTCACAGCAGTTGCGGGGGTGGGGACCGGGGTGGGGGTGGGGAATGGGACTCCAGATTTAGGGCCTGGTGGAATCAGTGCTCAGCCAGGAATCTGTTTTGTGCTATTGATGCTCAGAGACATGGATCTTCCCAGCCATAAGCCTACAGGTCCTTTCTGGCCTTAAAGTTTAAGGGTGGTGAGAGGTTGACAGGGTTTTATGCAGTTTCCCGCCTCCTGCAAAAACAAAAAGTAGATCCCCACAAACTATTAATGACCCACACCCTAGATCAGAGTAGTCAGTAGGCGGACTGCGGGCCAAATCTGGACCCTGATAGACCCTGAAATGGTTTTATTTACTGATTATTATTATTTTCTTTAAAATTCTTTTCTCTGGAGTCTGGACTTTGACTATACCTTGACCAAGAAATTTGGACCTTGACAAAAAATAATTGACTCCCCCTACCCTAGATTTTATGTTAAGCACCTTCAGAATATGTTTGATGCACCTCATGCAACTGGACGGCAGCCTGTAATTCTCAGAGACCCAACAGGCTGCAAAGGAAAGGTTCTCAGCCAAAGAGCTCTCCAGCAATACTTGACCTTTGCTCGTATCCCAGACTCTTCACGAGGATTAGGCCAGGATGTGGCGCACAGATGGCTGGGAGACGATGATCTTACGGACATGAGAGAACCACGTCCTTGCAATGAATCTGTCAACAGCCTTTGATGCAGTAGCTCACCTAGTGCAGCTTCTTTGTACATGAGAGCTTTCCTCACCGCAAGGTCCCCAAAATCAGGGTGGGAAAGTGCTGCTCCTCCCCCAAGAGGCCTCGTGCAGGCCCATGAGTCTTTATCTGATCTCTGATCATTTTCAGTACACGCCATGTGTCATCATTGGTGAGACTGCTAGGGGAGGGTGAAGAGTGATCTCCCAAGCCCCCAGCATGCTGAGGACCCCCGGCTGGATGTCTCTTTCAGCATACCTGGCCGAGGCCATCACCCAACGCCCTCCAGGCCCGAGAGAAAGAGAAGCACAGGTGAAAGGCAGCTGGGTCAGGCTTGCCCCAGGAAAGGTGGAGATGGTGCTGGTGGAAGAGGGAAATGTCCTGAAGAGCTGGCCAGGACACTGACTATATCCCCTCCTGAGAATTAACACCCTCCTGCCATCTGGATGGGTCACAGTTTTGGGGCGGTGCTGACAGCAATAGCAGCGAGAAGCTCCTCCTTCCATCTTCATCTAGCCAGGAGGCTGCCCCTCTTCCTTTCCTAGGAAGATCTAGCCACTGTATTCCACGCTTTCAGCACCCCAGGTTAGATCAATGCCACCTGCTGCACGTAGGGCTGGCGCGAAGGCCCCAGAAGCCCCAGTGTGTACAGACAGCAGCAGGGCTCCCAGCTAGGCACACCAATGAGAGCCCATCCTGCTGGGCTGTGCTGGCTCCACTCCCAGGATCTCTGCTTGTTTAAAGCACCTGGGGCCAGATTTGCAGGGGATCAGCTCGCAATTGAGGCTAGGTTTTGAAAAGAGCCTGGTACCCAATGCTCAGCTCCTTTGAGAACAAGGGTCTGTCTGAGACCCTCTCATCCCTGACCTTCCGCGAGCGCTGTGTTCAGAGCGGTCGCTGTACGGGTGTGGAGCAGGTCAGATCCTCAGCTGCCGAGCTCCTGGCAGGTGGAGATGTGAGCGAGCCGGAGTCTGTGTGTGGAGCATGGTGCGAGACCCAGCTTTGCAGGAAAGCCTCCTGGAATGACAGGTGCTGAGGACGGACTCAGCAACGTTTCCTAGTGGGGCGATGAAGTGAGGGAGGGACTAGTCCAGGGCTGTGGGAGAGGAGCTGCCTTCACAGGCAGTTTTGAGACTGTGGCTTTATTTTGCAGTGGTTGCTCCTATACCATGGTAGATGATGCACATAGTTCCTTTCTGGGGCAGGGACCAATGTTTTCTGTTGTATGTGTACAACGCCCAGCACAGTGGAGCCCCCGGCCTGACGAAGGTCCCCAGGTGCTACCCCAGCACAGATGATTGACACTAATGATGAGCAGAGGCGTGCATTGGAACTGCCTAAGCTAGGGCAGTAGGCCCAGGTTCCAGCTCTCATTGCTTTGGACTGGGATCTGTACCAGGGAACTCTCCCCCGGGGCCGAGGGGTTTCTGCTCTCTGCTGACTGTGCGGGATTGGTGGTATCAAAGGAACTTTTGAAATTCCCCTGCATGGGGTGAGAGGTGGCAGGAAACAGTGCAGGAAATGCCCCTCCTCTCTGCCCTGGCTCCAGAGGGGCTGACCAAAATCTCCGTTTGCTATGGGGCCGTTGACATTTGTCCTCTGGCTATGTGAGGAGAGCTCCAGGGTGGTGTCTGGACTGACAGGGCTCGCTGCTGGGCCCTGCTGGCCATGTCTGCACAGCACCAGGTCAGAAGGCCTTGCCGCGAGATACTGAAGAGCTCAATCTGTTTAGCTCTTCAACAAGGAGCTCTAGAAGTGACTTGATCACGGTGTGAATGTTACTCTTCTTTGCGAGGAGAAAATCCCAGGTACTAAAGGCCTCTCTAATCCTGCAGAGAAAGGCTGGATAAGAACCAATGGCTGCAAGTTCAAGCCAGACAAATTCAAATTAAAAATAAGGCACACGTTTTTAACCTTGAGGGGACCGACTGTTCGAAAAACTCCCAAGGGATTCTCTACCCCTTGATGTCTTCAGATCTGCACTGGAGCCTTTCTGGAAGATGCTTTAGACAAACAAAAGTTTTTGGGCTCAGTACAGGAGGAACCGTGTGAACTTCTCTTGCTGGTGTTGGGCAGGAAGTCAGACTGGATGCTCGAATGGTTCCCTTGGATCTCAGAATCCGTGAAGGAATCTACAGTGGGTTTGGCAGTATTTTGCTTAACTCCACAATGGATTTTTCAGTTGGGGAGTAACTGTAACAACTGAGTTTTTTTACATCAAATTAATGTGGATTTAGAGAAACCAGTTTATTTGCTCACTGATTTTCCAGTGACAGAGAATTCTGTATTGTTCCATTGAATACTTTCTTTAAAAAAAAAATTTGGGGGGTTTATCCAAACCCGCAGTATTTATGATATATATATTTTTTTGTATTCTTGCTAGTACTTTATAGTTTTCAACGTGCCCCTTTTGAGTTCAAAGTGATGCAGAGAACATGCCTGCAAAGGTTGTAATTAGAAATTGCGAGGCTATTACAAGATCTTTTTGTGCCGAACACCCCGGTTGGCCAACTAATGTAGGGTTCTGCATGAGTCTCTTTTATGTGCAGGTTAGTCCCTACAGGAGTTTATCAGATAGCAGTAGACACTCTGAAAAGACTCTCCTGGTGGTGGCTCATTGGTAGGGAATTTAGTTGGATGGATATCAGTCCAGTATTCACTGTACGCTGCGGTTAACCCTTGACTCTTTTGCAACAAGGAATCTGAGGAAGGTCATGGGTGTCATGGGAAAGAAAATGGGGTACATTTTTAATATACACATGCTGGCAAGATATGAATGAGCTCCAATCCCATGGTGATGGATGGCTGTACGAAACCCACAGATAGTTTGGACAGATCAGCGAGAGGAGATTTTGCTGGCTAGAAGTATTAATAATGTGCTTTCTTTGTCCTGGCTGGGTGATCTCCAGAGATCCCAAGAGAGAGACTATTGAAACACAGTCCATGCTGCAATTCTGAACACCGAGCTGGTATGTAACCAGCTAGTGGCGAAGTCAACTCTGAACATAGCTTATACCCACATTACACACAGGTACAATTCAGTGATCACGGCAGCCAAAAGAGTTTGGCCCCTGCCGTCGAGCTGGGCTTCAGTAGGGTTGTTTTCCCATTGCTGGTTGGCAGCTTTTTGCAATGTAACGTGCCTGTGCGATCAGTTTAGCTGGTCCTGCTTTCTCCCTGTCGTCTGTGCAGTCGGCTATCCCAGCATGCATTGCCTCCCTTGCTGTTTTTTTCGGTGGGAGTCACTCAGATACTATGATTGCCTGTTCTGTTCATTCCCTCTGAAGCACCTGGCATTGCCACTGTCTTAAGACAGGAGACTGGGTGAGATGGACCATTGGGCTGACCCAGTGTGGCTGTTCTTGTGATGAGGACAATATACAAACCTAGGTAGAAAGATGCTTCTGTGCATACCCTCGTGGCACTCTTGGGCCGGTGGATAGGGCACTGGTCTGGGAGTGAGGAGACCTGTGTTTTATTCCTGGCTCTGCCACTGATTTGCTGTATGACTTAGGGCAGATCACGTCACCGCTCTGTATCTCCTTTCCACTCCCACTCTGTCTCATCTGTGTACTGTAAGCTCTTCTGGACAGGACTCTCTCCCTGTGTTTGTACAGTGCCTAGAACAGTGGGGCCCTGATTAGCAGAGGTGTCCCATCAAACAAATCATACTGAAGAATATCTGCTGAGGAGGCGCCTTGCCATAGGTGACCAGATGTTCCCAGCAGGCGCTGGTACAAACACAGTCAGATTGTGTTAGGTGCAAGTGCACAAACAGTGACACGTGGTGTTGCAAGAAAAGCTGGAGCATGGATTCAACTCAGCCATAGCAGGCGAGATGGAGGCCTTTGGAAATGATTCCAAAACCCACAGTTGTCCTTGTAATGTGGACACGGCTGGAGAGTTTCCCCTTGGTGTCTTTTCTTTCGTGTTTTACACTGAATATTGTATTTATTTCTTTAAGTGATTATTCCCAGGTACTGTATTGAAAACCAATGATTTCTTTGTTCCTGTCTGTTAACGTTTGCACGGCTGCTGTTCTCTGCTGTTACTCCGCTGCACCCTCTTGTGGTGGAAGATTGAAGCTGTTTCTTACCTTCTTTCCGCACATAGAAATGGATAATATTATTAATATTGGACCCTGAAATGTTAGAACCCTAAATAATGCAATCAAGAGAAACTAAGATCATCATTGTCCACCATGCATTTCATGCATCATCATCTGAAACAGCAGGGACTGGATACTTTTGGAGCTGGCATCCCAGACTAGATGGCCCCTGATTTGATCCTAATTCCTGTGTAACGTTAGATGGCTGTTGATATAGCTGGAGTTGGTAGCAGGGGTAGTCAATAGGTGGACCATGGGCCAAATCCAGACCACTAGAGGCTTTCGAACAGACCCCAAAATCTTATTTACTTATTGTTATAATTATTTTTAATCATTTTTTTTCTCTGGAGTCTGGACCTTGACGATACTGTGACCAAGAAATTTGGGCCTTGACAAAAAATAAGTGACTACCCCCAACCTATAGTAATGTTTGCCTACAGTACCCATTATTGGAGGAGCCTAGCAAGCTTTAACCAGGGGCCTGACATTTTCCATGGCAGGTAATTGCCTCAGGCTGAATAATTTGGGAAAGATTCAGCGGAAACAGCACAGCCATTTCCAAGAATGAGATTAGGGGAAAATACATTGTTTTGCCCATGTTAAATTACTCTTATAACCATCTCATTGAGAAGCTTTAGTGCCTTCATACTTTGGAGCAGGGGCTTGAAATTTGGCACGGGGATGGCCGTTGTATCAAGGATATGCCTGCTGCTGGTCCCGTGAAAATCCACCCAAACGTGGCCAAGCTATAAGCTGCCAAAATACCACATTTTGCACAAACTCAGTAGGACTTGACAGTTAATTCTCCAAAGATTCTGTCTGCTCTGAGCATGCTCCAGCCCAGGCATGAGCAGGACTTTCCCTGGAGTTGTCCCTCCCAGCTGCAAGGAGCTGAGAGCAGGGAGACTGTCCTGTGCTCTCCACGACCTGCTGGTGCCCAGGTAGCGCAGAGGCATTCAGATACTACGGTGATGAGCACAGTATAAGATGCTGTACAGAACAGAGGCAAAGGAAATGGACTTACAGTGATGGAGTGGAGAGAGAATTAAGGCTGCAGGAGCACTTGACTTTCGGCATTACCTGACTTCAGTGGAACCCTCATGTTCTTTCCATGTAACTCTTACATACACTCACCCTGGCTGGGGCAGTTTGAGGTATGGCCTCATTGGTGCTGTATGTCAGAAGCGAGCGACTCCACCCTCGATGTTTGGTTTTTTGTTTCTCTTTTTACGAATACTCAGGCAAAGAAAACAGGAAAAAAAAGATTTAAATGGCTGGATTCCCCGGGGTGCTTTGTTTATTTCACAGGCTGATCGTTAACATCTT
The DNA here is from genome assembly GCA_007922155.1 of Mesoclemmys tuberculata. Classification (NCBI taxonomy): domain Eukaryota; kingdom Metazoa; phylum Chordata; order Testudines; family Chelidae; genus Mesoclemmys; species Mesoclemmys tuberculata. The sequence continues at coordinate 362,514 of ML675603.1, read as the reverse complement.
CGGTTTTGTATGGAAAGAACCTTTAAATAAAGTTTATTCCTAATGGTAGTGGCTTTATTATTTACTGAGAGCAAACCGTGTGGGTCTCCCTTCTGTTCATCGCAGAAGGGAAGACGAGCGTCCAGGAGCTTACAATCTAAGGGGTTCATGGCTTGGCTTGCAGAGGGGCCATCGCTCCTGCCAGAAACGCCAAGCCAGGTGCTGCCTGGCAGGATTCGGTATCTGGCCTGGCCAAGGGGAGCTCGGCATTAGGCCTGTGAGGAAGTGGGGCCTGAGAAGTGCAGCCAGCAAGGAGGAGCGATGGGGGAAGCTCAGTTTGGGCTCCCACTTGTTCCTGCGCTTGCTGGGGATGACTAGCCAGCCACCTGCCCCCTTGCCGCAGGCCAAGTCATGCCTGCGGGGGAAGTGGGATGAATGGCAGAGCGTCCAGCCCCAGGAATGGAATGGGGGCGGGGCAGGGGGGATTGCCCTGGACTCAGGTTCCCAACCTTTGCGCCTTTGAAGCATCCTTTCAATAAAGAAGGATTTTTCCTGTAACTCTCCCCGGAGGGATTTGTCTCCAGTGACAGGCCGTGCGTGTGTGCATGTGCAAATAAGGTTGAATTGGCAACCTGAAACAATCCCAGACAAGTGGGAAGGAAAGTGGCCCTCGGAGGGTGGGGGGGATAATCAGCTGACTGCAGACCTAGCCTCCTTGCGCGCACAACCCCATGGTCCGTGTAGGGGAGGGTAACTCATTATTTGTTAACTTGGGAGTCAGCAATTTTCTCTCTCTCACTGGTAAGGCACTGTGCAGTCTGGCAGTGCATTGCCGAAGAATTCTTCCCTAGGAAACGTTTCCTGATGCTCAGCGTTGAGTCAGATCCTCCTGCCTCAGACCTTCCTATCCAAGGAAAATAGCGAAAGGGGCTGGAGTGCTACAAAGCCTGTGGTAATTGTCCACGGGGGGCAGGTGGGTGAGTGAGGGTGTGCTGTCAAGGGTTAAACTTAAGCAGGAAATTTAAAAATGGCCACACATCCTGTAGGAAAAGTGTGCTGGCCCCCTGTAACTTACACAGACCCCCCCAGTTGTCACAGAGAGAGAGACAGGAACTAGTTGAAGAGACTGAAGCGAACTATGCAGTCCGGGGAGGCTTACAGCCACAGCTTTGTTTCTTATTCCTTGGTGTTAATTAGCTAAGAGACCCTAAAGCTTCCTTGGATGTCACTGAATTAGCACATGGCACCAGTGTAGGGAAGGTCTGGACAGCTGGTGCATGCAGGGAAAGAGAAAGCAGCTTGCAAGCACGTGACACTGTGACTGTAGGGGCTTTAAACCAAGTCAGAGGCTGTCTTGAAAGACTGTTTCAGAGTCTATTTTACTCTGTTCAGAGGCCGGTGTTTCCTTGTGTTCTCAAGAGGCAGGACAGAGCTTTGTAAATCAACTGAGTTTTTCCATTATTACTGGCAGCCAGCCAGGAGAAACCATCACTACTCTTCACTGGCTGAGGAGAGGCTTCCTCGTCTGTATTCTAGGCAAAACCAGCCACCCTGCTTTGCAGAGGGCTCACTACAAGCTAGGCAAGTGTGCAAACAAATCAAGCTCCGCATAAAATAAGCAGCTTAAGTAGCTATGAATACAGTTCCCCAAAGTTATTGGCAAACACATACCTTCGTTTAAAGCAAATCACCACCTATGAGGTTCTTAATATTTCCACAGCTTCGCAGGTAGGCTGCTCTCTGACAGGAATCCAGTTACAGCAGCATCAGCGCTGATCTGTAGATCTATGTGGCATAAAGGTTCCTCTGGGCCTCTGTTTAAGTGGGTGTAGGCAGGTGCTCAAGGGCACAGGTGTGTCAGAATGAAGCTGGTCCCAGTCCAGTTGTCTTGCTTTCTGTTCTTAGCCAACAGGGCTCCGTGGTGATGGGCAATGGGAACTGGCTGTCCTCCATCTGGACTCCATGACCGTGCTCAGCCCACGTGGGTCATTGAGGTGCAGTCTGCTCTGGGTGTAAATCCCTGGCTTTGCTTTAAGATCAGTGCTGAGCTCCAAGTGGGATGCAGTGACTCTGAGCTGTGTTTACACTGCACTGGTTCTGAGAGCTGTGAGTTCCTGCTGGGAAGTCCCATGGGATTCTCCACCCCATCAAGCACCAGGCCCCACTGCCCCCTAGAGGGTCCCATCCTGCTTATAAAATAGGCCAGGAAAGGGGAGAATCCCGGCAATGTCATGCTGTAAAAAGGAGTGAAACAAAACCTTAAAAGAAACACGTTCCTCTGGTGACGTCAGCTCGAACAATCTCTCCTGTACGTTACAGGTTTGTCTCTGGGCAGTTTGGAGTGACCTTAATGTCTCCCATGCTCCTCTTCCCCCAGATTGCTGGGCACAGAACACAGCCTGGTGAGACATTTGCAGGGAGTTCCCGCGTGTTGCCTCTGCACTGTAAGTATCTAGGCTTTCTACCTGGACCAGGGTCCAGGAGGTTGATTGGTATTATCAAGGGCTCAAAAAGCATGGGGGGCGGCCAGGCCTTTGATTGGCTGCATCCCCACTCCTAGGGCCCGTCTCACTCTGCCTCACTGTGTGAACTCCCACTCCTGGGCAGATCATGCAGAGCCTTCAGCAAGGAATTTGCCCCCCGTTTTGTGAGTGAGTGCCTGTAGCCAGCCACTCATGGGATTATGCAATGGTCTGACCCAGCCAACATCCCCTGTCCCAGATGCATCTCTAGGAATTGCTGATTTACAAAGTTCAGTGCTGCCCACTGCAAGCTTATATGTTTGTCAATGTATCAAAGAAATTGAAATGCACCTGCCTTGTCACTTCAAATGGCATCTTTACACACATAAACTACTTTAGATAAACCAAAGAAATTTATTCAGTACAGAAAGAAATCGAGTGATTATAGGTCAGAGGAAAGTAGGTCAGATTTGATCAAAAATAAATAAAAGGCAACTCGCATTCTAAACTAAGCTTAACACTTTCAGCTATCTTATGTTCTTAGACGATTCTCACCCCAGGCTGGCTGGTCTGCCACCAGCCAGGCTCTCCCCTGGGTCAGCATTTCGGTTGCTTGGTGGTGTTTGTAGGTAGACGTGGAAGACAGAAAGCAGAGCAGAATTTCTTGGAGTGATATCTCCGGGGGCGCTCCACTTTAGGTGTCATCATGTCCTGCGTCCTTGATCATGCCTCCTCGTGTTCCTTTGTCCCCTCTGCCCTCCCCCTCCTTCGGAGTCAGGGACAAACAATGTCCTTGTACAGCTTCCTCCATACCTGAGTCAATTAGTAACCCCTCATCAATGCTTAGGCTAATCCATTATTCCTGGGAGAGCTGCCTTAGTGAGGCGCAAACTGCTCTTCAGCTTCAAAGAGTTTTGCCTAGATCCCGCTCAAGCCGAGAGAGACGTTTTGGGAATATTACACAGCGAAGCCTCATAGCCATCCACAACATATCACTATAACAACGATGTTCAGCATGCCATGAGCATTCCAAAAACACCTCACATGGCACACTTTGCATGAAACAATTACACTGTTGGGGTGAACATGAAAGATACACAATCACACCATAAGGGTGTATGTGGGGGCTGCAGTGTGTCACATGCCTATTAACCCCTCCCATGCCTGGTCTGTGCAAGGGGAAGGGATCCAGCTCCTGGCAAAGCCTTGGGGCAATTGTCCTAGTGGGGCTGCATGGCTCACCCTGTGAGAGGGGGTCACGGGACCCCAGGGACACTGGCTGGGTGGGACTGTCCCAGCTGCTTTCGGTGCGGTGACCCCACTACGGTGGAGCCTGTATTATTTATCATGTATGTCTGCGGCTGGCTCTGCTAATGCCCTCGCTGGGTCACTCCAGGCCCAGATGCCCTGGGGATTAGGGCCCAGCTTGTTAAAGGGAAGAGGAAACAGGGAGCTGTGAATCACCTTTTCTCAGGAACGGACCTGCACAGCTCTATCACTGGAGTAGTTTAGTATTAAAACACAAACCCCTGGATATGCTAGAAACAAGTAACAACTCGCTAAGTGTAATTTGACATAAATTGGGTTAAAGGCACTTGGGGTTACTCAGGGTTATGGCATAAAACCAGACTCCCTTACCACATAAAACAAACCTGAGGCTAGACGGACATAATAGCCTCTACTTTACAGTTGGTCTTGTCCCTTTTAGGGTGCTGCCGTGGACGGTTTGACGCAGGCGCCCCGCTGGTGCCAATGGCAGACGGAGATGCAGTCACACATGTCTGCGACAGGTGAGTATTTCTCTGCGTCCCTCGCAGGGTCTCCTTGGTGTGTCCAGGGGTGCAGGTGGGCGGGTGGAGCTCTTCCTGGGAAGCCGGGACACTGACTGTGGCTCTGATGGACGCCCCCCGGGGGCATCGCCTCAGACCTTAAATAGCTCCTTCCTAGCCAGTCCCAGGCCAGAGATTTCCCACTCTGCCAGCCTCTGCACCCGGCCATGCGGAGCTGGGTTTGTTCCCCCCGAATGCAGCGAGTGCCTCCGGGGGAGAAGCGGCAGGGAGCACAGAGTGTGTTCGGCCATACTGGGAGCGTGGGGCTGGCTGGGGAGAACCGGGGTGGGGGCTGGGCGTGCTCTGCATGTGGGGTGTGTAACAGCCACATAATGGGCAAGAGTTGGGGGCCTGCCATGCTCCCCCCCGGACGCCCTCCACTGGGGCCTTTCCCCTCGCTGACATGGGTCGGTCTGTGACTGACATAGGGCCAGGGGCTTTGCCTGATGCGGCCTGTGCCCCTCAGGCTTCCTTCGCCCTACAGTGGGGTTCCCCTCGCCCCCGTCCAGGTGCCCACTCCCTCGGCCCCTGCATGACTGAGACGCTGGCAGCACCCGGGGCCGGCGTTGTAACCCGGCATGAGAGCCCTCCCCCCCCCCACCCGGACATGGGTGTCATGGACACGGGGAGAGGGGCGAGGGCGATGTGCTTGGGCAGCTCAGCCCCCGTGTCCCTGCTGCGCTGGGGCTGCGCTTTCCTCCCGCCTTTCGGGGCCAGTCTCAGGACGAGGGCTGGCTCCGGGCCCTTTGGCCTGCACTCAGTGGCTGGCTCCTCTGAGCCTTCCCCGGCACCTGCGTCAAGGGAGATGGCACCGACCGACCGGGCCTGCAGTGGCTGCCTCGGGCTGATGAATGGGACGAGCCCTGCTCGGCTCCAGGGGAGTGAATGAGTGGGGCTGGGGGATGCAGGGCTGAGCGTGCGGGGCTGTGCAAGTGTGTAAGGCTGGTCTGTGTGTGCGGGTCTGTGTGTGTGTAAATCGACCCCTGTGTGCAGGGCTGTGAGTGTGTAAATGGACCCCGGTGTGCAGGGCTGTGTGTGTAAACCTGCTCGAATACACTTGTCGACGTTTGGAGTGACCTTCCCTGCTAACCCCCAGATTCGCCTGTGCTCACGGTGCCCCTTCCCTCCTCCCGACCGGTGGTGGCCATCTGACTTCTTGGCCACAGCAAAGCCCGGCTGACCCGACAGCCACCAACTTTCCAGGCACTGGCGAAGGCAGCTGTGGAATGACCATCCTCGGGGCTGAGGTACGCGAGCATGGATTTTGGGGGAGATTTTCACCCTGCAGGACTGGCTGGTTGTGAGGGGCTGCCCTCGGCCTCTCCAGCAGGGCAGGGAGCACAGGCTGCGCTGGGCACCGAGGTCAGGTCACTGTGTGTGCCAACACCGCTGGGAGTGTTCCCCCCCCGGGGGCCGGGAGTGTTCACTCGGGTCAGAGCTCAGCGGGAACGAGGATTTCCTGAGGGGCTCATGGAACCCCCCTGGCCGGGCCAGTCTGTCCTGGCAGAAAGGGGGCTACAACTGCCAGAACAGCCATTGTCCCCGACCCATGGCCCTGAGGTGCGTTAAACCCTTTGGCCTGGCCGGGGCTGTCGTGCCAAACCTGAGAACAGACAGACTTTGTGATTCCGGCTGTGCTGAGCACGCTCACAGGAACTGACCATGCTCGGTAACATTTGCTGCAGCCACTGCCCTCACCCCGCCCTTACTTGGAGCCAGCCTCCGCTGCCCGCTCTTCAGAGGGGCTACAAAGGGGGCAAATTGGAGGTGGGGATGAGCAGGATCAGGACAGGATTTTAGTGGTCGGGGGGTGAAGCTGACGGAGGCAGGGGCAGGAGAGGGGCTGAGGAGCAAAATCGGGGCGAGGGGGTATGAGCTGGTGTTAGTCCACGGGCGAGGCGCTGCCAGCCCGTGGCAGAGGCAAAACCCCAACCCAGGGAGGGGCAGAGGGGTGACAGTGACTCTGCTGGCCACCTGTGACCTGCCCTGTTTGCAAAAATCGTGCGGGGTGGGAGGGCTGAGGGGCTTTTTTGTTTCCCCTCACAGGAGTCTGCAGAAAGTGGCGGTACTGCGCAGGTCACGGGTTTTGTCTGGTTTTGGCATCAGGCATCCTCTGTGCCAGAAACAGATGAGACAGAAACTGTGGTAGTGCTGCGGGGTCAGTGTGGTAGTGCTGGGTTTGGTATTGGGCATCCCATGTGCCAGAAACAGACAAGACCAAACTGCAGCGGGGGTCACAGGTTTCGACACCGGGCATCTGACGTGCCAGAAACAGAGGCGGGTCACAAACTCTGCCGGACAGATATTTTGGTACGACACCTGGCAACCCACGCATGCCCCTAAAAATGGGACAGCCGCCTGCGCTGCAGGGAATCCTGGGAAAGTGGGGCCTGCATTGCCCGATCCTTTCTGCAGCCAGCTGGGGAGCACTGTCAGCCTGACGGTTCTTTGTGTGGTGGAGCTTTATAGCTTGTGGTTCAGTATGAGGGGACGGCGGCTTTGCAGGGCAAATCAGTCCAGGATGTGCTAGGGAGTCTGACTTTTCCACTCTGAAAAGCCTTGGACCAGGAGCGGGGAGGGGAATGACGGACGGAGGTAGATCCATAGAAGTTATACGCAGGCGCAGTCTGGTGTTGAAGTGACATGTCGGGGCTTGTTTTCACCAGAATTGTACAGCAGGTTTGAGCTGCTCCCTGCTGGCTTTGTTGTTGTTATTTGCCTGCATATCAATTAAAAGAAAGTTGGGAAAAAAATTGGAGCCAGTTGCCCATTGATTTGCTTTTTGCCTTATCTCACAGGCTGTTGGCTTATAATCACAGAATCCTAGAAAGGTTGGCTGGAAGGGCCCTCAAGACATCAGCACGTCCAGCCCCTGTACTGTGGCAGGACAAGTAAACCTAGATCAGCCCAGACAGGTGCTTGTCCAAACGCCAGTGATGGGATTCCACAGCCTCCTTCGCCTGCCCGTTACAGAGCAGAACTATCCTTATAGATAGAAGGTTTTCCTCAGATCTACCCTAGATCTCCCTTGCCGCAGATTAAGCCTCTTATTTCTTGTCCTACCTTCAGCAGGCACGACGGATCACTGTCCTCTTTATAACAACCCTTAACATACCTGAAGACTATTCCCAGGTCCCTCTCATCTCCTAACAAAACATACCCCAGGTTTTTACTTTTCCTTGTTGGTCAGTTTTTCCAAACCTTTTACCATTTTGTTGCTCTCCTCTGGACTCTCTCCTGTTTGTCCACATCTTTCCTAAATTGTGGTACCCAGAATTGGATACAGTACTCCAGCTGAGGCCTCACCAGTGCCAAGCCAAGCAGGAAAATTACCTCTGATGTCTCATATATGACACTCCTGTTAATACATCCCAGAATGATATTAGATGTGTCACATTGTTGACTCATATTCAATGAGTGATCTACTCTAAGCCCCAATTCCTCTGCAGCAATACTACCACTTCTCCAGTCATTCCCCGTTTTATAACTTTTGATGTTTCCAGTCTAAGTGAAGTACTTTGCGCTTGTCTTCATTGAATTTCATCTCGTTGATTTCAGACCAATTCTCCAATTTGTCAAGGTCAGTTTTGAATTCTAATCCTGTCCTTTAAAGTTCTTGCAGCCCTTCCCGGCTTGGTGTCATCTGCACATCGCATAAGCACCCTCTCCACTCCATTATCCAAGTCGTTAATGAAAATATTGAATAGCGTCGGAACCAGGACTGAGCCAGGACCCCAGTAGATACACCCTTCCAATTTTCCAGCAAATCATCGATAACCACTCTTCAAGTACAGTCTTTCCACCGGTAGTGCACCCACCTTATAGTAATTTCATCTAGACCACATTTCCCTAGTTTGCCTAAGAGAATGTCATGTGGGACTGTGTTAAAAGCCTTACTAACATCAAGGTATAGTACATCTACTGCTTCTCCATCCGCTAGGCCAGTAACCCTGTCAAAGAAGGAAATTAGACGGTTTGTCAGGATTTGTTCTTGACAAACCATGCTAGCTGTTCCTTAACTCTGTCATCCTCCAGTTAACTCCAGATAACTCTGTCATCCTCCATGCTTACACAGTATTTGTTTAACAATTTGCTTCAGTATCTTTCCAGGTATCAGAGTTAGCCTGGCTGATCTATAATTCCCTGGATCTCTTTGTTCCTCTTTTTAAAAACAGGCCCTATGTTTGCCCTTCTCCGCTTGCGCAAATGTTCTAGGAAACAAACATCTGTGCTAAAAATAGCCATGTAGATATTCAGACTCGGCCTGGTGCCTGGGCTCTGAAACTCGGTGGGAGGGAAAGGGCTCAGAGCCCAGGCTTGAGCCCGAACCTGAACGTCTACACTGCTATTTTTAGCCCCGCGGCCCGAGACCCGTGAGGCTGAGCCAGTTGACCCGGGCTGAGACTCGCTGCTGTGCGTCTTGTGTTGCAGTCGCCATGCCTTTAGTCTCACTTCCCGGTGCCACTGACATGCCTGAGGTCTAGGAGGCAACCTTGCGAGCCCGGCCACACTGGCGAGTTAGAGCTGGCTGCTGTCTCTGCGTGATGGCCTGTGGGCGCGGGTTGAAATCGCTGGCACCGCATGTTACACAGCGGATGAGGGACGGGGGGAGAGCCCCTTTGCTTTGAGAGGGGCAGTTGGAAATGACAGTTGATGTGAGAGGAGCCGCACAATGAGAGGTGGGGAAAGGTGCTTGCTCCAAGGGGGGGTCCCTCCTTGTGGGCACAGCCGCACCCCATGAAGCAGCTGGAACGCGGCAGCCCCCGTGTTTGTGGCAGGGGGTCAGGCAACAAGCAGAGGGTGATGCTGGTGTCTCAGTCGCTGCCTGGGAGGGGAGCTGAGAAAGGGGATCATCCCCTCACCCCAGTGCCTGGGAAGTCAAGACAAAGGCCAGGGAAAAGTGGGTTATTTATGGCAGTGGTTCTCAACCTTTTTTTACCCAGGGACCCCTAAATGTAGACAAACCTGGAGACCCCCCAACCAGAGGGGATTCATGGGGGGCATGCAGGGTCACGTCCCCCCCATTTCTGCCTTCCATTTGGCCCTGCTCTCTGAGGCACTGATGTAGCAGGGCAGAGCAGCGGTGTCTCCTAGGCTGGCGGCCGCCTGCTCGTGGACTTGGTGGCTGTGAGGCATCCTTTCTGATGGCAAGGGGAGAGCTCTCTTCTGCAGTGAGGCTGCAATTTTTGGTTGTGCTCCCCCTCCCCCTGACCCCAGACAGGTTGGGTAGTCTGCTGAGGTGAGTCGGGGGTGGAGGTGGTGCTCCCACCCCATGTTCTACCTGGGGCTGAAGCCCTGTTTAATTGGCAGACTCCCCAAAACCTGCTTGTGCCACCCCAGGAGGCCCCAGGCCCCTGGTTGAGAACCAGTGTTTTAGAAAGCAAGCTAGGCTTGGTTTGAAACCTTCAGGTGACAAAGAATCCACCAGGTAAGTTATTGCAATAGTTAATTCCCCTCCCTGTTAAAACCTGCGCTGACATGACGAATGTCTCTGAGTGGGGCCGTCAAAACTCTCCCCTTTGCCACTGCGGCTAGACAGAACATCAGCCATCCGCAAGGGCTGCCTGGGTCCCGCACAGACTTGCACACTGCCTTTCCCTCAGCTACTGAATGGGCCAGACATTTAGACGAACACACTTGACTTGGATATCTACGTACATGCTGTGGCAATTAAAAAAAACTCTGTTAAAAGTTCACAGAATCATAGAATATTAGGGTTGGTAGGGACCTCATGAGGTCATCTAGTCCAACCCCCTGCTCCAAGCAGGACCAAGTTGCTGAAATGTTCGCGTCAGCCTGGCTGATTAATTATTGCCTTTCTGAAAACACACTGAACTGGCCCTTCCACGTATCCAATCTTTTCCTGAGCTGTATCAACAAAGGTGGTGTTGCAACCAACTCCAATAACACTTGAGCCATGCCAAAACCTGGGGCCCGACACAATCAGGTTTCAGATCAGGGGATGGGCTCTGACAGGCCTGATCAATCATCTTGTGGCCGAGGAGAAAGGACAAGCTTCCAGTGGTTAAACGGCTGGACCTGTCAGTTGTCTGCTTCACTAGTGGCCCCAAGATTGACTGTGTCTTTAAGCAAGAGCAGGTTTTATGTTGTTGCAAACTTAGAGGTGCCAGCTCTTGCCATTTTATCCCAAGTTTCATGATCTTTGTGGTTTTATTAAAGCCCCAGCTCCTGGAGTCATGTGAATAACTGAGATTCTCAGCTTACTTTTTATTTTCATGAAGTTTTGAGCCCTCCTGGTTAACAATTCTCATGTTTTGGGTTGTTGGGATCATTTTATGGTGATTTTTTATTAATGAAGGATTTACGCAGACAGTGAATACACACACAAAGCTAGCCAGTCGTCCATGCCCCATTGGCTAGAACTGGGCCAGATGACAGTCTGTGCCAAAGGATGACCTCAGTGGCACCAAGAAAGGCCATGGCACTCTGGCAGACTTGGACGCACTGTTGCACCAAAGGCTTTCCCCTGGCCACTGCAGGTCCCCGAGGCTCAGATGAAGGCAGCTCCATTTCCAGGAGTCTTGTCTACCTTGTGCGACATGTCCCTGTCCTAAGAAAAAGAGGCAGCACTTGTAGGCACTGGAAGGAAAGCCCAGTGGTTCGAGCATTAGCTTAGGACTTGTGAAACCTGCGTTTCAGGTCCCTGCTCTGCCACAGAGTTTGTGTGTGGCCTTGGGCAAATCACTTAGCTTCTGTGTCTCAGTTGCCCATTTGTATACCGGGAGGGAGTGGGTAATAGCCCTGCCCTGCCTCACAGGGGTGTGTGAGGATAAATGCATTAAAGATTGTGAGATGCTCAGACACTCTGGAGATGGAGGCTGTATAAGAACCATAGACACAGACAGAGCCAAAGAGAGGCCGTGATTAGGGCAAGAGGCGTGTTTCTTATAGACCTGAGTGGTGGTGAATTTTTGTTGAGAGCTCCAAGAGGGTTAGAACCCACTACTGTGGGGAGAGGAAACAATCCCCCCACCCCCAGACTCCAGCCCCCACGCAGACATCTAGGAACAAGGCCCCGGGGCTGGAGACATGCACCCACTTGAGTCCTATCACAGTCAGCAGAAACGGCACTTGTGTGTGCCAGGAGGAGGAGGTTTTCCCTGGAGAGCGGCTGGCTGCCTGAAGGAGGCGCTCCGCACGTGCGGGCCACCAGCCTCCTTTAGCGTGGGACGCACAGAGCTACCTGCTCAGAAGCGGAAGCGCTCGGGCCGTCTGCTCGGCGGGCGCGGAAAGGGCTGGAGCCAGCTAAGAGGAGCTACAGCTCGGGGCAGTGACTGGGAAGAGCAGCAAGGAGGGGTGGGTGTGGGGCAACATGCTGGCTTGGACTCAAGAGACCCAGGTTCAGTTCCCTGCTCTGCTGCTGCCTCCCTGCATGGCCTTGGGCAGATCACTGCATCGCAGAGAGCCCCTGTTCCCGTCTGGGCAATGGGGGATGTCAGCTCTTCTGTTCGGGTGTTGGGGGGACAGTGCTGGAAGCTCTTCACCCTCCCACATCGTGGGGTGAGGCACGTGGGTTCATGGCCCCCTGCTCCCACCCCGCAGAGAGCCCAGATACCATGTGCCACACAGAGAGCAAGGGAACGCCCTTCTACCCTACCCTATCCCATAGGCCTCCCACAACACATCCGGCTCCTCTCTAGGGCCCTTTCCTTCACCACCTCTGCTGCGCCCCACTCCAGAGCCTCTGCACTTTCCCCAGCTCTTCCGCCACGTTCCCAGGGAGATCCGTCCTTCCACCCCAGCTTGCTGCGGGCAAATGGCCGGCACATTCCCTTCTACAGAACCCAGAGCCATGGGACTAGCTGAGCCCCACTCCCAGGGCTTAAATTCTCATGGCGTTTTTCCTGGAGTGCTCCCCCTCCCCGAGGTGCTGTAACAACTCCAGGGCCACAGTGGGGAAGGGGCTTGGGGCTCTGGGCTTCAGCCATTGGGCTGGAGGGTGGGGAGCTTTGGGCGTCTGCCCTGTGGGACGGCAGGGCTCTGGGATTCAGCTGTGGGGAGCAGGGGCCTTAGGGCTTTAGCCCTGTGAAGGGGCACTGGGGCTTGGGGCTTGACAATGTTTACCAGAGCTCGACTCTGGACAGCTCCGACTGAATTTCCCACGGGCCGGCCCCCTGCACACACCCTGCCCGGGGGGAGATGCTGACGCTGTCTCCATCTCCCCTAAACAGAGGCTCGTTCAGCGTGTTCTGCCCTGGGTCGCTCACATGTGTTGCTCTCCCTTATCTGGCGAGCAGGGCGGCCCAGTCAGGGGCCTATCGGAAGCAGGAAGGAAAACGTGTCACAACAGGCAGGGTCCCAAGCTGTGAGGCTGGTTAGCTTGGAGCTGGCTCCAGGGAGCTCAGATCCAACAGTCAAAGTCCAAGTGGGGATTGCCCGTGCAGGCATTGTTTCATCGGCTCCGTGGGACTGCAGGAGAAGCCCCATCTGCAGGCAGACAAGGCCCACTGTTGTCCCGGCCCCTCAGGCGACTGCAGGATGAGGCTCTGGCTGCTGGGGGGTTTCGCTGCCATGCTCGCTGTGGTGGCAGTGGCTGGTGCTGACCCGAGGGGCTCGACGGGGAAAAATGAGGTAGGCGAGAAAGAGGTTTGTGCTGCGTGGGGCAGGGTCGAGCATGAGCAACGAGAAGGGAGAGCGTGGGAGCAGGAACCACATCCATTGATCAGCCTCAGCGTCATTGACAAGGGAAGCTGGGGGTTTGGGCGTGGGGGAGTCGTGAGATGGGGGCTGGAGTCGCAGCTCGGGTTGTCTGGCGAGCCAGCGAGGGGAAGCTCCCAGGCTGAGCCGTACTGTGAGCTTTCGCCCCCCACCAAGGAACACAGGTTTGCTGTACCAGATGGGACAATTAATCCGTCCGCTCCATGTCCTGCCTGTAGCAATGAATGGGAGATACTTGAAGCAGCAGAGGAAAGCAATCAATCCATCCGTCACTTCCCCACATGGTCCCACTGCCAGGTGTTGAGAGAGAGAGAGAGAGACACACGGAGCGTGTGTGTGTGACTGTGTGAGTGTGAATGTGGGTGAGTGTGAATGTGTGCATTTTCACTGAAGTACGAGATTTGCATTTCTATTAGAGGGTCTTAGAGAGACAAGGTGGGGGTGGTATATTTCTTCCTGGACCAGCTTCTGTCAGTGAGAGAGACAGCGTTTGAGCCGTACAGCGCTCTGGGTGCAGACCTGCGGAAGAGCTCTGTCTGTGTAGCTTGAAAGCTTGTCTCTGTCACCAACAGAAGCTGGTCCAGTAAGACATATAATCTCCCCCACCCGGTCTCTCTCAGATCCTTGGACCAACATGGCCACAACAACACTGCAGCCAACATCTTAGAATCATAAAATATTAGAGTTGGAAGGGACCCCAGGAGGTGTCTAGTCCAACCCCCTGCTCAAAGCAGGACTAACCTCAGCTAAATTATCCCAGCCAGGGCTTTGTCAAGCCGCAGTTTAAAAGCCTCTAAAGATGGAGATGCCACCACCTCCCTAGGTAACCCATCCCAGTGCTTCACCACCCTCCTAGTGACAAACTTTTCCCTAATGTCCAACCTAGACCTCCCCCACTGCAACTTGAGACCGTTGCTCCTTGTTCTGTCATCTGCCACCACTGAGAACAGCCTAGCTCCATCCTCCCTGGAACCCCCTTTCAGGTAGTTAAAGGCTGCTATCAAATCCCCCCTCATTCTTCTCTTCTGCAGACTAAACAGGCCTAGTTCCCTCAGCCTCTCCTCATAAGTTTGTGCTCCAGCCCTCTCATCATTTCTGTTGCCCTCTGCTGGACTCTCTAACTTGTCCACATCCTTTTTGTAGTGGGGGGCCCAAAACTGGATACAACACTCCAAATGTGGCCTCACCAATGCCGAATACAGGGGAATAATCACTTCCCATGACCTGCTGGCAATGCTCCTACTAATGCAGCCCAATATGCCATTAGCCTTCTCGGCAACCAGGGCACACTGCTGACTCATATCCAGCTTCTTATCCGCTGTAACCTCAGGTCCTTTTCTGCAGAACAGCTGCCTAGCTCGTTGGTCCCCAGTCTGTAGCTGTGCATGGGATTCTTCTGTCCTAAGTGCAGGACTCTGCACGTGTCCTTGTTGAACCTCATCAGATTTCTTTTGGCCCAATCCTCCAATTTGTCTAGGTCTCTCTGTATCCTATTCCTCCCTTCCAGGGTATCTACCACTCCCCCTAGTTTAGTGTCATCTGCAAGCTTGCTGAGGGTGCAAGCCACCCCATCCGCCAGATCATTAATGAAGATGTTGAACAAAACCACCCCCAGGACTGACCCCTGGGGCACTCCATTTGTGACCAGCTGCCAGCTAGACATGGAGCCATTGATCGCTACTCATTGAGCCCTATGCTCTAGCCACTTCTCTATCCATGTTATTGACCATTCATCCAATCCATACTTCTTTAACTTGCTGATAAGAATACTGTGGGAGACCATATCAGAAGCTTTGTTAAAGTCAAGATTTATCACGTCCACTGCTTTCCCCACATCCACAGAGCCAGTCACTCTTCATAGAAAGCAATCAGGTTGGTCAGGCACGACTTTCCCTTGGTGAATCCATGTTAACTGCTCCTGATCACCTGCCTCTCTTTTAAGTGCCTTAAAATGGATTCCTTGGGGACCTGCTTCATGATTTTTCCAGGGATTGAGGTGAGGCTGACTGGTTTATAGTCCACCGGATCCTCTTTCTTAGCCTTCTTGAAGGTGGGCACTATATTTGCCTTTTTCCAATCATTAGGGACCTCCCCCAACTGCCATGAGCTTTCAAAGATAATAATCAATGGCTCTGAAATCACATCAGCTAACTCCCTTAGCACCCCTGGGTGCATTGCATCTGGCCCTGAGACTTGAGCATATCCATCCTTTCTAAATTGTCCTTAACCTGTTCCCTCAGCACTGCGGGATGTTCACTTCCTCCCCATTCTGTGCCACCCAATGCAGTAGTCTGGGAGCTGACCTTGTCTGTAAAGACAGATGCAAAAAAGACATTGAGTACCTCAGCTGTCACCATATCTTTGGTCACTAGGTTGCCTCCCCCATTCTGTAAGGGGCCCACACTTTCCTTAATCTTCCTCTTGTTGCTAACATATACGTAGAAACCCTTCTTGTTCCCTTTCACGTCCCTTGCCAGCTGCAGCTCCAGTTGTGCTTCCCGGCTCTGCTGGTTGTGCCCATCACTTTACTGTTACACTGCTGAGCTCCTCGTCCGGTGTCAGCCTGGGACCTGTGATGGCGAGAAAGCTCATTGCAAAATGCTGATTTTAAAAGTAGGAATTGGGGAGGAAGGGGATGACATTGCAAGGCCTTTGACTGGAGCAGTTCAACTGTTAGTCCTCCACTTGTCCACCTGGCCCTGCCCTCGGCTCAGTGGCTCTTGGACAGTGGGTTGCAGATCCCTGGCAGTCGATGGAGGACAGGTTCAGCTGAGAGCTGTGGGTCACAGGCTGCTGGCTATTCCAGCTGAAAAGGGCGGTTCCCATGGGATAAGAGGCCAAAGGCCCAGCTCCAGTGAAGGTGGGAGAGCTGCACGGGTTGTGGCGTAGTCTCCCTTTGATGGTTAGCCCCATAGAACAGGTTGGGAGCCCTTGGGGCAGATGGGAAGCTCCTGGGGCAGGGCCCGTCTCTGAGGTGTTTTATGAGCTGTACCTGGCACAGCTGTAGGCACCACAGAATACATGACTAATGACTGTAATGCCCACACGCTGAAAGACCCACGTGGTTGCTACCCCGTCCCAGGTGGCCTGTCAGGGAGGAGGGACAAGCTGCCTCTGCCTTGGAAGCAGGTTTTAGAGCTGGTCAACACTACCAAGTTAGGGCGACCGAACTGTATGTCTCAGGGATGGGAAAAATGCCTTGCCTTCTGTGACAGATTTACGGTAACCTGAGCTCCTGGGTAGGCGCCACTAGGTTGGCAGGAGAATTCTTCCATCGACTCCCTCCCGCCTCTGGGAGTGGGGGATTGACTGCAGCGATGGAAGACTGGAGAGGGGCAGAACAGCTCTCTCAGCTGCATGGAGGTGGAGTGGGCAGGGACGCTGTTGCTGATGGGAAGGGAACAGCCTCTGGGCAAGGCCATGGGGGCAGACTGGCCAGTCCCTGGATGAGCAGGTGTGGAGTGGGGGAAGGGATGGAGCTGATAGCATCTGTGGGACAGAACACCCAGACCCAAGAGCTGGCCACCTGCTTCGCCCGCTGGCTGGCTGACAACCCCTTCCCTTCCCCACTCCCTGTTGGCCGAACTGGGGAGGACTCTGGTGAAAACATGTTTGTGTGTTTGCCCTATGCTGATCCCAGCTCCCTGTTGCTCAGGGACAGGGCTTGTGCAATGGGCAAACATTTCATCAGGGACTTGGCGAAGGGCAGACAGGGGCAGGGGTGGAGAAATGAGATTTAGTGAGCCCCTTTCCCATGCCCCAAGTGGCTTTTTACACTTGTGACATTCTCCCCCTGCAGTCCGGACTGGCGTAGCTGTGTCACCCCAATCCTTCACTCCCAGACCCTGACTTACCCCACTTTGCTGTGAGCCACCCACTCCTGGGTCAGCCCACGCCCAACCTCCTGTGTGCAATTGTCCCTCACCTAGTAAAGGAGAGCTTCTGGCCAGCCACTCTTGGGCTAGACCTCCAGCAAACACCCCGTCCCAGATACAACCCTGGGAACTGCCGTCTTGCAGGGTTTAGTGCTGCGCATTGCACCCTGCAAGCTCATTTACATTTGTCCACCAAGTAATCAAAGACATTGATACGCCCCAGCTCTGTCACGCTAAGTGAGTCTCTGCGCGCACTCAATCCACACGCCCTGCTTTAGATAAAACAAACAAAGAAGTTTATTGACCACAGCAAGCTTTTAAGTGAATCTAAGTCAGATTACTAATAAGACAAGGAGTTAATCACAATTAACTAAAAGATAACTCACATATTAACCGAAGACTAATATTCCAGTCTGTCTTCAGCTTACCACACAGGCTGGTTGCGATGCCTTTTGCAGCCAGGCCCCCTCCCTGTGGGCAGATTCTCAGTCTTTGGTGTTGCTTAGAAGATGGATTCCAGGGGAGAGCCACATGACAAAGACACCTCAGCTTTTAACAAGCTTCCCCAACACCCCTGGGGTCAGGTGATCGGCCCTGCCCGGCCAGGGGCATGATTTCTCCCACTTGGCCAAAGTGCTCACAGGTGCTTAGGCCAGTCCGTTGTTGCTGTGTGATGCCTCTGCGGGGCGTGGAAACAGCTTTGTGTCCGTCTGCATCTATTCAAACCACGTGGGACACACATTTGGGGATATGACACAGCAGTTTCATAGCTGTACATACCAGGAAACACGCCACCCTAACAATAACGTTCAGTGTGCCATGAGCATGCCAAAAACACCTCACATGGCCCACCTTGCATCAGACGACACACAGTTACACTGTCAGGTGAACATCAGTGATACACAGATCACTCTGTCAGGGTGTACATGGGGTACAGCGTGTCACAACACTCCCCATGTTTTACCCACTGCCCTCATCTGTGGCCCCCTGCAGACTGGGGCCCACATGCCAGATGGTTAGTGAATCCTTTTCCAACCTGACAGCCCCAGCTACTTCAGTCCTGTCTCCCCACCCAGCTCTGCTAGTCCCAATGCACTTCTGTCCTCAGCTGCTGTCTGTCTCCGCATGGCTAGACAGGTGGGATCAGTGTGGGAATTTGCTGTAATATTTGTATGAACTACCCGTGTGGCACTGGACTAGCTGCTTTGCATGGCCACGTCCTGGGGGGAGAGTTCCTGTTCTCCCTGGGACATGGGAAATCCGGGCGAGGGGTCTGGGCTAGGCCTGTAGGGCTGGAATCAGCTGAGCTGAATGGCAAACTGGACAGACAGTGGAAGCCTCGATGACCCACTGTGAACTGCTAGAGGCAGATACTCCCCCCCCACCCTGCAGGGAAGCAGCGCACACGGCTTTAGCTGGAGAACGGCAGGGGAGTGCGTCTTAAGGTGGCTGCTGTGGGGACAGCAGGGGCGGAGGGCCACGAGGAGAGAACTGGGCTCTGAAGAGAGTGTGGGCTCTGGCTGTGGCTCCCACCCACATGTGGCTCCCACCCACATGGCTTCTGTCTGGAATTTACCTTCCCCACACTGACCTCAGACCTCTCCCATGCTGCATGCCCACAGATAACAACAGCGACCTTGCTTGCAAAAGGCTGCCTTACCTCCCAGCAGATATGCACGAGCGGCCTCTTTCAGGGCGCTGCTCCCGCTTGGACTTGCAGTGTGGGGCCGCGGGGACAAACAGGAATTGGTGCAGCCTGAAGGCCCATTCCAGGAGGTGCTGGGACAGTGTGGCCTTGCCCTGGTGGAAAACTGTAACCCTGTGGGGGCCTGGCACACAAAGCAAGGGTACTCCTGGAGACTGTTTAAAGGTTGGGCATAGCCTGAGCCTTGCAAATCCGTTACAGCAGGTACTGGGGGGACAAGGGAGCTGTAAGGGTTTCTGAAGAAGTCATAGCAAAGCAGGCTGGCCATTGCTTCGTTGGATCAAATCCCTCGTTAGTGATTGAAGAGAGTGCATTGAATGAATTCGCTCGGGGTTTTAGTAAAGCATGTGATAGAATCGACGTCACGTGGACAGAAAATCCGCAGGGCAGGCCCGAGTCCTATGGCCATGCTAGAGGGCGTGGCCGTGGAGCCATATCCCAAATGCAGAGTGTCAAACTGCGACGAGGTGATGACACAGCACTGCTGAGAGGGTCTCAGGGATACTGAATCCAGTTCGGGGATCTCAGGACCAAAGGGAGGCGGTCAGTGAAAGGCAAGAGAAGGGCGTGAGGGGCTGCAGACAGGTTTACGAGGCACAATTAAAATGACAAAATATGTCACAGGCTCACAGGAATGTAGGACTAGCAGGGTTGCTCCCAGGCCGTCACCCTTCCCCCACGCGGAGGGAGAGGTGAGTGTCACACAGGTCACGCGTCTCTAAGTGACGTCAGAGGGGGTGAATTTCGAGTGGTGAAGAACCAGGAAGAGGAACAGTGGAATGGGCCAAGGTGGACAAAGGTAGATTCCAGCGGAGCGGCAGGAAACATCTCCTGGCAGTGAGGCTGTCAGGCTGCGCACACGTCCCCTAAGGGGGCTGGCTGCTATTTAAAAGGGGACTGGACAAAGCACTGCAGAGAATAAGGCTGCCTTGGTGCCAGGGAATGGACTAGGTCATCTCCAGTTCTAACTTCTCCTCAATTCTCTCCACGCATAGGATCGGGTACGAAGCAGCGGGGAGGACAAAAAACCTCCACCCCCTTCCAAGCCGTGTCCTGGCTGCTATTCTATTCTGAACGAGGTGAGCAGGGAACAATGGAGGCACCAAAGAGATGTGTGCTGAGAGGTTCTGTGCCAGAGACGGGTTAGCCAGAGACACTAGATGAGCCAGGGAAGTTAAATAAGGGCAAGAGAAGCCGCAGCTGCTGATTAACAATGGTGTAATAAAGCACCAGGATTTGACTGCATCCTGGTCCCGCAGAGTAGGGGAATCTGCCTGAAGCTGGGGTGCAAGATAGAAGAGTCAGCCAGCGATGGCCTATCTGCACTGCCCAGCAAGCTCTCCAGCCAGCCCTTCCCAAACTATCTCTAGGAAGGACCCAGCAGACGCAGGGCGATTGTTGGCTGGGATTGTTGTTGTATTGACACTGTTCCCACACAAAACACAAGGCCCATGGAGAAGATGGGGGCTGCACAGTTCAGCATTCAAAGGCAAGAGTTACGGTGGAAAGGCCTTGCTGTAACCCCCATTCCCACACATGTGGCTCGTCCCCCCTCTATTCCCCTGCCGGGCACTGTGAGCTCCCCGCCTTCTGCAGGGCTCTCCAGGGTGCTGCTGTTTGTCCTTCTCCCTGTCCTATGCACCTGTCCCCTCTGTCCCGGGGGCTCTCCCAGGCGGCCCGTGCTGCGTGCCAGCGCCAGGGGTTGGAAG
This sequence comes from Mesoclemmys tuberculata, assembly GCA_007922155.1. Classification (NCBI taxonomy): domain Eukaryota; kingdom Metazoa; phylum Chordata; order Testudines; family Chelidae; genus Mesoclemmys; species Mesoclemmys tuberculata. The sequence continues at coordinate 342,276 of ML675603.1, read as the reverse complement.
CCCTGTTCAGGTGCAAGGAGCAGGCCCGATAGATCATCACAACCCCAGTGCGGCTGTGTCACCAGGTGGAAGCTGCATCTGTCCCTTGACTCAGGGCCTGTCCACATGGCGAGCCAGCGCGCGGCACGTCAGGGTGTGAATTCACTACCTGCTGCACACCCAGTGGCTGCGGGGCCCTGCGGCCATGTGCGAACAGCTCTGCAGTGCGCTCTGACCCTCCCGTCCTTCCTCGCCCGGGTCAGCACGAGCACGGGGATGGGCCCGCCCTGGCCAGGCTGCAGAGAGCCCAGCTGCCTCTCCATGGGGCTGAACTGCAGGTTTCCAGCCGCGCTCGCCAGATTCATTGTCCTACATCTCTGCCCTCCACAGGCCACGACCCCCAGTCGCCTGGTCCCCCCTGCCCGGGGCAGGTCCTGACGCTGGCCTTCTGCTGCCCAGCCCTGAGCAGAGTCTCATGCCCCACTCCTCTCTCTTTCTGCAGCCGGTGAGAGCCAGGAGACAAGTGGAGCCGCCCAGACCGAGACCCACGTGGAGACCAGGTGTCTTGATTCCTCTAAGCAGGGAAGAGGTGAGGCTGGAAGCAGGGAGCGGCAGGGTACCAAAAGGGCGATGAACCCCAGGGGGAGGGGAGGGGAGGGGAGTTGCTGAGGGGAGAGGGCGGCTCAGGAGGAAGGGGACGACGGAGACAGATCAAAGCTCCATCACCCGGGAGCAAACCAGCCCGTCCTGATATTTTGAGGTGTGCGGCAGGCCTGAGAGCCCAGCGGCGTGAGCAGGGAGACAGACTCTCCGCTCCCAAGCAGGGAACGGGAACCGCGTCTCCTCCCCAGGGTTCCCTCTGCAAAGAGCCTGGTCTGGGGGGTGGCCAGAGGCCCAGGAACTCGACTGCCTGTCTCCTGTCCATTGTCATTGTGGAATGGGGGTTCTCACCCTCCTCCTGGCCCCCTCCTGCTGGGTCGGAGGGTGGCAGGGCCATAAAGGGGCCCTCCTGGTCTCTCTTGGAAGGATTTCCCTAGGGCAGGCACTGTGGAAGAGAGCCGTAATCTTGCCTTCTGAGGACCCTCTTGCAAGGCCGGACATGGGAGATGTACAGAGGCAGATCGTCCAGATGCAGCACAGCGAGACTGCAGGCAGCGCCGGGGCCACAGGGACTTAGACAGGCTGCAGGGCCCAGCCAACCCCTGACCTGCTCCGGACGGGGAGAGTGCAAGGCTGGATTAAAGCTGCCTTCGCCTCCCCACCCCAGCCAGGTGCGAGGTCTGTGCTGGCCCCCTTAGAAGCACACTACAGAATTCACACCAGCTCTTTGTGTTGGTCTGAGATGGGGACAGCAGAGCAGCCCGCAGTGGTCAGGGTGGGGGTGAACCATGGGTTTACATAGTGGCATTATGATGTCTTCTCTCTCCTTATCTGTCCCTTTCCCTAACGTTACAGTAACTTTTGTGACTGCCGCTGCTCACTGACCAGGTGCTCTGGGAGCACTCTCCACGCTGACTTCACGATCTCTTTCTCCAGTGCTGGCAGCTCATTTAGAGCCCGTCATTTTGTATGGACCGTTGGGATTCTGTATTCCCACGTGCATTGCTTTACATTTATCAACAATTAATTTAATTTGCCCTTTGGTTGTCCAGCTACCCAGCTGTGTGAGATCCCTTGGTAACTCTTCACTGTCAGCTTTGGACTTTAAACTTAAATTCTGAAAACGACTGCAGGCAGATTTGTCCTCCAGCCCTTATCAGATAGCCTCCGATCCCACCTCCTGATCTCCTGGACTGTGAGGCACCAAGAGCGGAAGGCACATGTGTGATCACGTGAAGATGAAAAACGGTTACTAACGTGTTCTGAAACGGTGGTTCCCCGGGTGTGTTGCACATGTCCGTTCTACCGCCCCGCCTTCTTTCCCCTCTGCATTGGGGTTTCCGGCAAGAAACAACTGAGGGACTTGGGCGGCAGTTCCACCCTTTATGCCTGCTCACAAGGGCAGATGATGCCCAAGCTGCTCCACCAGATGCCACTGAGGGAAAAAGTTTCCAGTGATTGTGGGCAGAGCAGGGCTGGGCCCATGGCCCAAGAGTGGGACGCAGGCCTGCAACACGCCTGGAAAAACAACACTTGCGGAATAGGTTAGCAACCGTTGTTCTTGCACATACGGTATTTCGTTTCTGCATGGCCTGTATCAGTGAGGCCTTCATGAGAATTGCAGCCAGATCGATGTGCCGGGAGACGTAACTGAATGCAATCACGTCTCGGTGTCCTCTCCCGAAACCCTTCTGTCGCTACCCAAGTGCCAAGCTGCATCAGGTGACTTCGTGAGCCTGGCGGTTAGCTTTTCTCCTTGTCACATACCTCACAGTCCTCCACTAAGATCTGAATTTGCCTGCTCAGACCAGGTGCCATATGGACTGGTCTTGCACTGCACAATGCTGGTCCCCGGGGGTCACTGGAGCGTTGAGGAAAGCATCTCTCGCTGAAGCACCAGAGGGATAACCATTAATAAGCAGGAATGTAGCGATAGAAAGGTCGTTTTGGGCCTATAACACTAGCCCCCGTGAGTGCACCCCTCCCCAGGTCAGCAGAGGCAGGCAGAAGGAACGTGTGGCCCTGGGCATCGCGTGTAGGCAGCTGCTGTTGCTATATGAGGATGCTGGGCTCGGCTGCAGAGGCCCGAGACCATTCTCCATCCTGGAAGGCAAGACTCTGCGCTGCGGGGAGCTGTAGCCCGTGCCTGGCTCTGGCTCTTAGCGACCCGCAGCGTTGAACAAAGAGAATGTCAGGGATAAACAGAGCTCCCACCTCCCGAGAGAGAACATCGCAAAGGGCCCCACTGCTCGTCACCAGCCAGCCAACGCCCCCGTGAAAGCTCATCCCTCCTTTTCCAGGGGGCGGGGGGCACTGGCTGTTCTGCCCCAGGGCCCGGAATTGCTGTTGGTGGGTCTGCCCCCTTCCGAGCACTGACTGGCCTCGCCGGCGCTCCCTGCCCTCCGGGCTGTTCTGTTCCCGTGGTGGATGACAACCCTAGCCCGCCTGTCTGGAGCTCTCCTGATCCTGTCACTGCCTTCCAGTCTGTCAGCTCCGCTCCCTCCCTTCGCACTAGAAAGCCTCACATGGTGGCCGAGGTGCACACAGAGCCTCGGGAAAGGATTCAATGAGAAACTTGGTGCTGAGGGAAACCCCCTGCACAGCTGGGCTCACATAGGGGACAGGTCTGTGTCCCCACCAGTGTACGGGGTCCCATGATGGCCCAAAAAGGGCCCTCCCATGGCCATGTGGCCCTTCCCCTCACATGGAGGGAGAGGTGAGTGTCATACAGGTCTAGCGTCTCTAAGTGACGTCAGGGGGGGTGAATTTCGAATGGTGAACGAGAAGCAGGGAGAGGAACAGTGGAATGGGCCAAGGGGGTGACCAGGAGTAAAGAGAGAAAGGTGGACAAAGGTAGATTCCAGCAGAGCAGCAGGAAACGTCTCCTGGCAGTGAGGCTGTCAGGCTGCGCACACGTCCCCTAAGGGGGCTGGCTGCTATTTAAAAGGGGACTGGACAAAGCACTGCAGAGAATAAGGCTGCCTTGGTGCCAGGGAATGGACTAGGTCATCTCCAGTTCTAACTTCTCCTCAATTCTCTCCACGCACAGGATCGGGTACGAAGCAGAGGGAAGGACAAAAAACCTCCACCCCCTTCCAAGCCGTGTCCTGGCTGCTATTCTATTCTGAACGAGGTGAGCAGGGAACAATGGAGGCACCAAGGAGATGTGTGCTGAGAGGTTCTGTGCCAGAGACGGGTTAGCCAGAGACACCAGATGAGCCAGGGAAGTTAAATAAGGGCAAGAGAAGCCGCAGCTGCAGATTAACAATTGTAATCTCACTTTGACCAGACTGTGAGCAGGCCAGACTGCATCCTGGTCCCGCAGAGCAGGGGAATCTGCCTGAAGCTGGGGTGCAAGACAGAAGAGTTAGCCAGCGATGGCCTGTCTGCGCTGCCCAGCAAGCTCTCCAGCCAGCCCTTCCCAAACCATCTCTAGGAAGGACCCAGCAGATGGTCGGTGTTTGTTGGCTGGGATTGTTATTGTACTGACACTGTTTCCGTACCAAACACAACATACATGGAGAAGATGGGGGCTGCACAGTTCATAGAATCATAGAAGATTAGAGTTGGAAGGGACCTCAGGACGTCATCTAGTCCAACCCTCTGCTCAAAGCAGGACTAACCTCAGCTACATCATCCCAGCCAGGGCTTTGTCAAGCTGCAGCTAAAAAACCTCTAAGGTTGGAGATTCCTCCAACACCCTAGGCAACCCATTCCAGTGCCTCACCACCCTCCAAGTGAAAAATGTTTCCTAATATGTAACCTAGACCTCCCTCACTGCAACGTGAGACCGTTGCTCCTTGTTCTGTCATTTGCCACCCCTGAGAACAACCTAGTTCCAGCTTCCCTGGAACCCTCTTCAGGTAGTTAAAGGCTGCTATCAAATCCCCTCATTCTTCTCTTCTGCAGACTAAACAAGCCTAGTTCCCTCAGCCTCTCCTCATAAGTCTTGTGCTCCAGCCCACTAATAATTTTTGTTGCCCTCCCTGGACTCTCTCCAATTTGTCCACATCCTTTTTGTAGTGGGGGGGCCCAAAACTGGACACAATACTCCAAATGCGGCCTCACCAATGCCGAATAGAGGGGAATAGTCACTTTCCGTGATCTGCTGGCAATGCTCCTATTAATGCAGCCCAATATGTGTTTCCCCTCCTGGCAGCAAGGGCTTGCTGCTGACTCATATCCAGTTTCTTGTTCACTGTAACCCTGATGTCCTTTTCCGCAGAACTGCTTCCTAACCAGTTGGCCCCCAGTCTGTAGCTGTTCATGGAAATCTTCTGTCCCAAGTGCAGGACTCTGCACTCTTCCTTGTTGAACCTCATCAGATTTCTTTTGGTTCAATCCTCCAATTTGTCTAGATCACTCTGTATCCTATCCCTACCTTCCAGCATATCTACCACTGCCCCCAGCTTAGTTTCATCTGGAAGCTTGCTGAGGGTGCAATCCACCCTATCCTCCAGATCATTAGTGAAGATGTTGAACAAAACTGGCCCCAGGACCGACCCCTGGGGCACTCTGCTTGTTACTGGCTGGCAACTAGACATCGAGCCATTGATCACTACCCGTTGAGCTTGATGATCTAGCCAGCTCTCTAACCATGTTATAGTCCATCCAACCCATACTTCTTTAACTTGCTGATAAGAATACTGTGGGAGACCATATCAAAAGCTTTGCTAAAGGCAAGGTATATCACATCCACCGTTTTCCCCACGTCTACAGAGCCAGTCACCTCTTCATAGAAGGCAATCAAATTGGTCAGGTATGACTTGCCCTTGGTGAATCCATGTTGACTGTTCCTGATCACCTTCCTCTCTTCCCAGTGCCTCAAAATGGATTCCTTGAGGACCTCCTCCATGATTTTTCTGGGGACTGACTTGAGGCTGACCGATCTCTAACCCCTGGATCTTTCTTCTTCTCATTTTTGAAGATGGGCACTATATTTGCCTTTTTCCAATTGGCTGGGCGTCCCCCAGTCATCCCAAGTTTCCAAAGATAATGGCCAATGGCTCTGAATTCACATCAGCTAACTCACTCAGCACTCTCGGATGCATTGTATCCATCCCCATGGACTTTTGCCTATCGAGTCTTTGAAAATAGTCCTGAATCTGTTCTTCCAGCACTGAGGGCTGCTCATCTCCTCCCCATTCTGTACTGCTCAGTCTGGGAGCTGAGCTTTGTGAAGACAGGCAAAAGGAGCATTGAGTACCTCAGCTCTCTCCACATCCTCTGTCACTAGGTTGCCTCCCCCCTTCTGTAAGGGGCCCACACTTTCCTTAATCTTCCTATTGTTGCTAACATACCTGTAGAAACCCTTCTTGTCACCTTCCACGTCCCTTGCCAGCTGCAATTTCAACTGCGCTTTGGCCTTCCTGATTTCACTCCTATGTGCTCGAGCACGATTTTTATAATCCTCCCTAATTGTCTGACCAAACTTCCAGTTCCTGTAAGCTTCCTTTTTGTGTTTAAGCTCACCGAAGATGTGTCTGTTAAGCTAACCTGGTTGTTGGCCATATTAGCTGTTCTTTCTGCACATCAGGATAGTTTGTTCCTGTTCCCTCAATAAGGTTCCTTTAAAATACAGCCAGCTCTCTTGGATTCCTTTCCCCTCATATTAGCCTTCCAGGGGATCCTGCCCATCAGCTCCCTGGGGGAGTCAAAGTCTGCTTCTCTGAAGTCCATGGTCTGTATCCTGCTGTTCTCCTTTCTTCCTTCAGTGTCCAGAGGTCAGGAAATGCCAGAGTTACGGTGGAAAGGCCTTGCTGTAACCCCCATTCCCACACATGCGGCTCGTCCCCCCTCTATTCCCCTGCCGGGCACTGTGAGCTCCCCGCCTTCTGCAGGGCTCTCCAGGGTGCCACTGTTTGTCCTTCTCCCTGTCCTACGCACCTGTCCCCTCTGTCCCGGGGGCTCTCCCAGGCGGCCCGTGCTGTGTGCCAGCGCCAGGGGTTGGAAGCCCTGTTCAGGTGCAAGGAGCAGGCACGATAGGTCATCACAACCCCAGTGCGGCTGTGTCACCAGGTGGAAGCTGCATCTGTCCCTTGACTCAGGGCCTGTCCACATGGCGAGCCATAGCGCGGCACGTCAGGGTGTGAATTCACTACCTGCTGCACACCCAGTGGCTGCGGGGTCCTGCGGCCATGTGCTAACAGCTCTGCAGTGCGCTCTGACCCTCCCGTCCTTCCTCGCCCGGGTCAGCACGAGCACAGGGATGGGCCCGCCCTGGCCAGGCTGCAGAGAGCCCAGCTGCCTCTCCATGGGGCTGAACAGCAGGTTTCCAGCTGAGCTCGCCCAGCTTCATTGTCCTACATCTCTGCCCTCCACAGGCCACGACCCCCAGTCGCCTGGTCCCCCCTGCCCGGGGCAGGTCCTGACGCTGGCCTCCTGCTGCCCAGCCCTGAGCAGAGTCTCATGCCCCACTCCTCTCTCTTTCTGCAGCCGGTGAGAGCCAGGAGACAAGTGGAGAAAAAACAGCAGCCCAGATGGAGACCAGGCTCCCTGATTCTTCTAGGATCTGGCAAGGGGGAGATGCCGGATCCTGTGAGCACCAGAGTAAGAAAGGGGCGATGAACCCCATGCTGAGGGAGAGGGGAGGGGAGTTAGTGAGGGGAAATTCTGGCTCAGAAGGAAGGACACAGGGACAGCGCCATGCTGCATAGGCATGGAGCAAACCAGTCACTGCCCTTGTGTTTCATAGAGCGTGGCAGGGAAATGGCTCTAGCTAGCGGCGTGCCCCTATGGATTCAGAGGGCGTGCAGACATGTCTCAGACACCAGGAGGCTCAGTTGCTGATCTCCAGCCAGCTCCGCCTGCACCAGGCCTTGCCAGCTCCCTGTTTCCCGGACTGCTGCGATGCTCCTGTGTGCAGTGTAACCCCCTCCCATCCTTCCCAGCCGTGACCCTGCCACTTCCTTCTGTTTTCCCTCTGCGCCACTCGCAGCATTACCATTAGCAACGCTCGCAGGGCAGGCTGAGTGCACGTAGCGCGCCAGGGAACGGACCTTTGCAGGACCCTGCGGGAAGCTGGGAACTGATGTGGAGGTCCAAGGGGAGCTCCCATAGCAGAGGGGGAGGCGTCGCCATTGCAGCTCTTGGCTCTCAGTGTCACACGGTGAGGGGACAGGCCCATTGAGGCACCAGCAGAGATTTAATGGCAAACTCTGCACTTGACCATCCCACGGCGGGGCCCAAGCTCCATGTACCGACTGAACGCCTGCCAGTGGGACAGTTCTGCGGCCTGAAATGAACGCAGCAGCGGGCCTGCTGCCTGGGGCAGAGCTCAGCACCTCACGCAGCCCTGTGCTGTCCCGTGGGCCCCACCGTTCCCCAGGGATCACTCTGCACTGCATCGCTAACGCTGGCCTTCTGCAGGTCCCCGATTCAGAAGCGCGAAACAGGACAGACATTGAGAAACCGCTACCGCGACGCAGACACAGACTGAAGCCTTCAGAGAACTCACCTTACAATATCGGCTACTTGACACTTGTTGGTTCCAGCGCCATTCAGAGACCCCAGGTACAGTAAGAGGAGCGGAGGGTGAAAGCTGTGAGCGCCATAATAACTAATGAGCAGGGCCCTGTCTGTGTTTATCACAATTTCACAGATTTCAAAAGGAAATGTCTACAGCAGAGTCCTTAAGACAAAAAATGACCTGAGCTAGTCACTGGCAAGGAGAGAATGAACTGTGCAAGTAAGGTCAGTCAAAACTGAGCAGTGTAACTTGTAACATTCAGTCCGGCCTGGAAACGACTGAAGTTAGCTGTTGTGTGCAGGGCTGTTGTAGCTGTGTAGGGCCTGGGATATCAGAGAGATATGGTAGCTGAAGTAACAGCTTCTTATGACCAATTCTGTTGCACAAGCTCTGTGTAAACGAGACAAGGTGTGAGAGCGCTGTGTAAGCTGGACCAGCAGAGGTTGGTCCAAAGAAAGATATTATTCCCTCCCCAGCCTTTCCTCTCTGAATTAAATTGTAAAATTCATTCTGTGCAGACTCAGTGAAATTCAACACTTTGCCATTTAGGCTGTCAAGCATTTTCTAACAGGCGTGTGATTTACCCAGAGCCCTGCTAGCAAGCAGTGAATCTGCAGCACTAAGCGGCAGGGCCCAAGAGAAGCTGACGTATTGGTTGTTCTTGGGAGGCTGGGTCAGCCATGCCGGCAGAGCCCATGAGCAGGGAAAGGAGGGCTCAGAGCAAGGGTGCAGGGGACAGCTCCGTGCTCCATAGCCATGGAGCCAACCAAGCTCTGTCTGGACATGTGGTGGAGTGAGAGAGGGAACTGGACTCTCGCTAGTGGCGTGCCCCTGTCGACGTCAGGACAGGTTGCAGTGGGTGTGCTCAGCCTCAGGGCATGTCTGCACTGCAAAGAAACGCCCGCAGCTGGCCCGTGCCAGCTGACTTGGTCTCACGGGCCGTTTCTCTGCTGTGTCGGCTTCTGTGCTCAGGCTGCAGCCCAAACTCTGGGACCCTCCCAGCTCGCTGGGTCCGAGAGCCCCAGTTGCAGCCTGAGCCCAGACGTGCACACAGCAGGGAAACAGCCCCACGACCTGAGCAGGCTGGCACAGGACAGCCATGGGTGTTTAGGTGCCGTGTAGACATAGCCTTCGATGCCAGGGGCTCCAGTGGTGATCAGCAACTGGCCAGTGCCCTCTCCATCATGGCTCACCATGGCTTGCAAGGTCCCTGTGCCCCTGCCTGCTGCGCGTTTTCCGTCATGCCTTACAGCCCTTCGCGTGCCCTGTAGCACCCCGAGCCTTAGCTCCCTTCTGTTCCGCTCCCTCGGCGTCACTAGCGTCGCTGGCCTTCGTACGTCTCGCGTGGCAGCGCAGGTCGCCCCGCTGCCCGCAGGAAAGGGTGCGGTGGGAAGCAGGGAGTTGAGAGCTGAGTGCGGCCAGGTTAGCTCAGGGGCGAGATGTGCCCCTCCGTGCACTACGCACGGGCAGCAGAGCAGGGGCGCGATGAGATCGAGGCCCAATCCCACTTCTCTCCTTGCACAGGGGCCTGATCCACCAGGGAGAGTCAGGCGGGCGGTTGGAGGAGCTCAGCCGCGCACACTCAGACCCAAGCGACCCAGGCTGCCCTGCTCTGGCTGCTATGGCCCTCTAGTGTCCTTCAAGGTAAGAGGCAGGGAAGGGAGAGGCAGAGACCAGCAGGGTGATTTTTGGGCTCAGCGTCACTCACACTGAGGGCTGGGCACTCCCCAGGAGCGACGGGACCCAGCCTAGAGAGCTAAGCGGGGGCCACGCAGCCTCCATTGGCCACAGGCTGCATTTTACCAGGAGGCTTCCTTTTGGCCGCCCCGCTCTCCCTGTTGAGAGCACACGTTGCATTGTGGTCCCCTCGGCCAACGAGATGGATGAAACAGTGGCTGGAGGGCTGATTCGGGGCTTGCAAGCACTGCTACACCCAGCATCTGGTGTGGAGTCTCCTGTAGGTGCAGCGGTAAGGAATGCGGCTTCTTTTGGGTCCCAGTGGCTCCAGTCCAGGTTCCAGGTGCAGGTTCCGTGGGCTGAGCTGCACAAACCTGCCTTCTTCCCTTCTAAAGCAGGGACTAAATAAACAGATAAATCCCGGGTCCCTCTGGGACAGAACTGCAGAGATGAAGAGAGCCCAGCAGGTCTTCATTTTGATAGACAGCGAGCCCAGAGGGGTAATCTGCCAGACTGTAATCTCAGTTGTACCGGTGTAAATCAGGAGTAACTCCATTAGCACGAGTGAGTGGAGGTACCCCGGGGTAAATCTAGAGTCACCAGAGGGTTAAGTGGAGTTACTCTAGAGCACCGGGTGCTCGCTGTGATGTGCTAACGAGGGGAGCAATGCTTTGCAAGACCCAGAGAGAGGCAGACCCTGCCCTAAGGAGCTGAGAGCTAGCAAATCCAATCCTAAGAGCATCTGCGACCCTGCTGTTCCTGAAATCACAGGACTAGGCTCCAGGGACAGACACTTGGGCAGGACCCGAGGAATGTGATGGCAACAAACTTTTTTCACCTCCCTTACTTTGCCTCCTCTGTTTACAAGCAGCGATGCTGGGGTGGGGAGGGTGCGACACTGAGGCGGGTGAGTGTCCATGGGCCTCGCGTTAGTGGGGCATTAGGAGGAAAGAAAAACCAATTAAATATGTGTCTCTGGCTCAGCGAAAGCGAAGGGTCAGGCGGTGGTGATACATCTACGGGAAAGGACACCTGCTAAGTAGCCCAGCAGCCACCCAGTGCACACCCTGATGGCAACCACTGCTGTGAGGGCACAGGTCAGGCATCTGAAGAAATGATGTGGAGACAGGGGTGTTCTGTGTGTGCACTTCCACTGCAAAAAGTAGTCTGCAATAGAAAGATAAATGCAAGGGTAACCCTTTCTGCCAGGTGGGGTCGGCAGCAACAAGGGCCAGGTTCAATATCTAGGAATTTCTTTTAACCATGCAGCACAGAATTGGCTGGACCTCCCCCTCCCAGTAATCTGGGAAAATGTAACCCCACCCCTGGATGCCTCTGAGAGGCCATACTTCCCTCTCGCAAGTGGTGAGTCCATGGATAGCTGAGAAAACCTTTAATGAAAGGGGAAAGGAACCCTGGAGTAGTTTGGGGAAACTCCACAACCACGAATCGAAAGCATGTGACCATGAGCAAACACCGACCCCAGAGTACGTTGGGCAGTGTCCCATGCCTCAGTTTCTCACCTTCTGACAACAAATGTTCCTCTAACACACCATTGCCCTCTCCCTCTGCTGCATCCCACTGCTTAGCAAATGAGGTTCAGTTTAAAGGGCACCCTTCAATCAGGGCAAGCTATGTACAGTTCTGCTGCCCTTTACTCGTACAGTCAGGATAACAACATTTCATTATCCCTGCATTCAGTACTTGAGTGATTTGTAACCCAACCCCAGCCAAAAGGGACCACTTGGGTAAGGCAGATCCATCATGCTGTGATCGAAGGCAGAGTGGGTGGGTCTGTGTAAACATGGGCTGCTCCTGAAGTCTTTCCTCCCAGCTCCTCACTAGATGTCAGGGGAGAGCTCACTCTGACCCTGCTTACACAAGCAGCAGGGGAAACTGAAGGTTGCAAAGACCTTTTTATTCCTTCCTTTTCCTTCTTTCAAAATCCCCTCAGACTGCTTAGTCTCTTCTCCTCCAGCAGCCCGCCTTCCTCTGGCGGCTCTGTTAGCAAAGATGGTGACCCAACAGTTTCAATTCGCTCTAGTATAAAAACTAACCTGTGGTGAGGGCCCGGTTAGGTGCCACTCCTGCATTTGGACACCTTGGAGGCCCCCCGAGTACTGCTGAGAGGGCATTTGAGTGGGGGAGGGGCACCACACATTTGTCTGATTTTTCATTTTTCCTCTTCCGAACCAACTTCGGTTTCTTCATTCCTCCTCCCCCACCTCTCTTTCCCCTCCTCTATTAGCTTCTCTCCCCACGTCCAGGTGGACCTTTAGGAAGCCTCTCCCACCTGAGCTAAGGAGATCTCCAATGGCTGTCAGCAGTAGTAGGAGCTTTATCCTCCGTGTAGGCTGTGCCCCGCCAGCGCCAGCTTTACATATCCTGCCACACTAGGAGAATAAAAACGGGCGCCTTCTGGCCAGCAGAAACACTTGAGTATTTGCAGCGGCGCGGGGCTGTCATTCTCGTCCAGCGTTGAAATTGACAAGAAAGCCGGGGCAGCTGGAGCCTGGCTCTGGGAGGGGACGGGGCTGTTGCTGTCCACTGCCAGTGCGGACACGGGTGCCTGTGGCCCGCTTCCCAGGGTGCTGGTGGCTGCTCTTGGTCTCTTGTGCCGGGACCAGGCAGGAAGCAGGCGGCTGCAGCCTGCCCCCCAGCTGGGAGCGGGACCAGCGGGAGGCTGGCGGCAGACAGCTGCGGAACAGCAGCCGCCCTTCGCGTCGTGCAGCCCTCGGCACTTGCCTGCTTGGCCTGCGGCTAAGGCCGTGCTGCAGCCAGCGGAGGCTGACGGTCACTCCCCCACACCTGCATTGCAGCATGGCCCTGATGCGCTGCTCTCTCCTGCAGGACGACGATCAACAAGTGAGAGTCAAGAGGGATGGCCAGAAACCACAACGACCCGTGAGGAAACCCACTTGGACACCTGGCTCTGGGTCCATCATAGGCTTGGTACAGTAAGAGGGGAGAGGGTGGGAGCATCTGATTAACTAACGAGGCACAAGAGGAGGGAGGAGGCGATGTGCTGGTTGCTCTTGGAGGCTGTGGGAGCCACGACAAAGCCAGAGCACAGGATCAGGGAGAGGGAACGGGAGGGAATGAAGAGAAATGCTGGCCCAGAAAGAACGGGCCAGGGGACAGCTCCATGCCCCACCACCATGGAGCAAACTGGCCACTACCCTCATCCTTCCTGGAAGCAGGGAAGCTGTAGGAGCCGGTGGGGAGGTGGGCGCAGTGCTGAGGGCCCTGCATGCTGTGAGAGCGGGGGAGTAGCCTCCCTTGTGGGGTCTGTGCTGTAGCTGGGAATGTGCCTCCCAGCCTGGGAAGGCAGAGGCGCGCTGGCTTTGCTCCAGCTGGTGCGCTAAGAATAGCAGTGTGGACGGTGTGGCAGGGTGGTGGATGGGGCTAGCCCCCACGTCCCACTCCTTGGGCCTGAGCTGCCACCCTCTCGCAATGGCCATGTCACTATTTTTAGCGCAGAAGCCTGAGCAGAGCGGGTCTGTCGCTAGCTGCAGTGTGAACTGACCCTTTGATCCCCAGTGCATCCTCCCTGGCCCTCGAGTGCCAGCGCCGGAGCAGCGCTGGGAGATCGCTCACCGACACTGCAGGGGCAGTAGGGCGCCGGCTGCTCACATGCACCCACCCACCCATCCTCATCCCGTGCTGCCCTGCAAACCCCGCTGGGCGTCGGGCGCCACCGAGCCATACAACCAAAGCTACAGCCCACCGCTGACTTGGCCTCACCCCTTTTCTCTCCTGCAGCGCCCACAGCAGAAGACTCTAGAGATCCCCCGGGATGATGGCAAAGCCAAACTCCCCTGTCCTGGCTGCCCTGGCTCTGTAACCCCCGGCCAGGTGAGAGGCAGCCGCATGACGGGGAACGGCACGAGCTAACCCAGGGCCCACGGGGAGGGCAGGACGCTGAGCCAGACCTGTGCCTCTTCCTGGCCAGCCAATGAAACCTTCTGCCATTGGGTCAGGGAATGACGGGTGTGAGGGCAGCCGGGGGAGGGTGGGATCCAGGGGGCACAGTACGTGCCGATCCCACTTTCCGCAGGTGCTCTGAAAATCCAGTCACAGCCCTCGCCGCTGGCTGGGACTCTCAGGGAGATGCCCCGCGGGAAGGGCTCTGGGGAAATGCTCTGCAGAGCTGAGATTATTTTGATCTCTCTGGCCACGTGTCACAGCCTGACCTGCTGCCGTGAGACAGCAGCTGAGTCCACGGCTGGCAAGGAGGCCTTTGGGAAAGCCACAGGCTTAATCCTGGCCCAACCAGTCAGGGCTGAAGGGAAAGTGTCTCTGCCCAGTAGCAGCTGAGGCTAAACTAATGCTTAGCTGGAGCTTTCTGGGCTCAAGGCACGTTATGGACAGTAACGACTGGATCCTCCCAGCCCCGCTCTGGGAGTCGGGTCAGTGTTATCCCCATTAGACAGATGAGAAAACTGAGGCACGTGGCGGTGAAAGGTTACGGAATGAATCCATGACGGAGCCAAAATGAGAATTCAGGAGTGTCTGGTTCCTTGGCCATTTGCTGATTGTCAGAGCACCGTGCCTCGCTCTGCTGCCTCTGCCCGGAGTGCAGCGGCTGCGTGTGCCAGGCCCAGGCTGTCTCCTCCTGGACCCCTGGCTGCCCTGTCGCACGGAGGCAAGGAGCAGCGGGTGGAGGACGCCGTAGCTCACCCCTCTCCATCCCGTGCAGGAGGAGCGCGCTGCTGAGCGGATCCTGAGCACCAGGAGCAGGAGAGACGGCCAAGGGCCCCCGCCAGCGGCGAAGCGCAAAGCCAAGCAGAGAGCGAGGCCCGGGCTCTACTGCGCTGGCTGCTATTCCGGCCTCATGCTGCGCAGCCAGCCCGCCCCCCCGAGAGAGGAGGGGGGCCGCTCGGGGGCGGATGGAGGATCAAGCGGAGATTAACCACTGCCCCCACCCCACATGGAGTCACCTCCCTTGTGTAGCCAGACCACAGCCCAGGCTGGAGTCTGGTATCCGCCCCTTTCCCCCAACACCCCCGTACCTCGAGGTCACTTAATTGGAATCTGGATCCTAACCCCCCGCCCCCTC
>ML675603.1:297333-322493 GCA_007922155.1 Mesoclemmys tuberculata | reverse complement strand
CCCCTCCGGTGTGGCACTCCAGTGATTATGGCCATAAACATTTAAAATCACAATTACTTAAAAATGATCTTAGTAAAAGAATCCAATAGATATTTCAAACACCCCTTACCCTTACAACTCGTGAAATCCTGCGTGTAGGCTGTGTCTGAAGCTACTTGGTCAGCATTAATGGTCATGCTTGGCTGTTATTGTTCAGGACAGAAAGTTCAGGACAGGTGAGGATGCAAAATGTTCTACTTGCGGCTTCCCCGCAGAGCTGCCCTCTTTACTGTCTGCCACCCTCCCCTGTGCTCAGCAGGGCTGAGGATCAGCACACACCGGAGCTCATGGCCCTTCCTGCACTTCCCCATCAGAGCAGCTGCTTTCCCCAGTTGCCACAGAGCTATATGGCCTTGAGGATACTGCTGACAGGTGGTTAAGGCAAAAATTGCTCTGAAAGTGTGAGCTATCTGCTCTGCCTACACTGCCCGTCAAGGGGTGACATGGCTGGTCCAGTGCCTGGAGGCTGCTCCTTTTTGTACTGATCCTCCGGACGGATACTCACAGGGAACATTTCTGTGTTCCACAGCGTGATGTCGCCTCAGGGACAGTCTACACTACAAAGTGAGGGCGACATGAGCTGCCTTGTGTTGGCCAATTTGTGCAGGTGTCTACACTCAGATTTGTCACTGGCCAGCGTAAGGGCCCTGTTGTCATGACACACTGAAACCACCGCCCAGCATGGTGTTGAGCTGCTCTTCAAAAAGCATCTGAAGAGCAACTCACCAAAGACTAAAAAACAGACAGTACATTTTTTTAAGGGCCTCAGAAGCAGGCAGCCTGGCAAACAAGCAGCGGGGCCACTTGGACAGTCGCGGGGCAGCAGGAGCACACAGGGAAAACAAGGCCTTTGAGGAGACGATAAATTAATTCTTTGCATCCGTCTTCACGGCTGAGGATGTGAGGGAGATTCCCGCACCTGAGCCATTCATTGTAGGTGACAAATGTGAGGAACAGGCCCAGATCAGGTGTCAGTAGAGGAGGCTTTGGAACAAGTCGATCAGTTAAACCGTAACACGTCCCCAGGACCAGAGGGTATCACCCCAGAGTTCTGAAGGAACTCCAGTGTGAAACTGCAGAACTACTAAGAGGGGTGTGTAGCCTGTCGCTTAAATCAGCCTCTGTGGCAGATGACTGGAGGGTCGCTAATGTGACACTGTGGCATATGCTACCCCTGTACCCCCATATTCTCCACTATGAAATGATTACCAGATGTTTTGCACAAAGTAGCCTTGTGCGGGATCATCTGGAAAGTTATAATCTGCAAGCAAAGACCCGCAGGTGCCTTTCCCTCTGCTGAAAGCACTTTCGACTGCCATTTTGCTTCTGTGCAGCCAGTAGTCGCGGTGGCCAGTGTCTGATGCACGAGACAGGAGAACAAAGGCTAGGCTGGGTCCCCAGCATCATTGCTGGAATTTCAAGGTTGCCAGTTGTAATGTGCCAGTCGAGAAAGCCGGTCCCTGCTCTCAGCTTTCTGAGCAGTCTTGTGTTCTGAAAGAGGCGTGCGTCCCGCGCCTTCCCTGACCAGCCAGTGCTGGTGTCCATGAAGTGTCCCCGGGGATCCACCAGCACTTCCACACCAAAGAGAAGTAGCCCTTGCTGTTGATGTGCTCTGTGGCAAGCGGGTCTGGTGCCAAAACAGGGGTGTGTGTGTGCCATCGGTCCCTCCACCGCAGGTTAGGAACCTCGCTGCTGCAGATCCTGCACGTAGCCTAGAGCCAGAGTCCTGCGGAGCAAGAGGTGATTAGTGCCCCGCACACTGGCATGGCAACAGCCCCACTGTGGATTTCCCAACTCCAAACTGATTTCCCAGCGGTAGCAATAGGGTTGGAAGCTCTGTTGGTGTCGCCCTGCCAGGAGTAACCGGGCTGGGGAGGGCACTGTGCTCTGCGCAGGCTGCTGGGGCAGGGCCGTGAGCCAAAGCTGCATGGCATGGAGGCACCCAGGGTTGCAGGTCAGGGGTGACACAACCCCTCACTGGCTGGAGTGAGCCCCCGAGTGTCACCCCACCATGGGAGGTGTTTGTGAACAGGTGGGTAAACACCTGTCAGGGCTGGTCCAGGGTTATTTGGCCCTCCCTCAGCACAGGGGCTGGACTAATGACCTCCTGAAGTCCCTTCCAGCCTGATGTTTTCTGCCAGTCATCCCTTGCCAAGGACGTGCCAGTGTAGACACCACCAGCCGGCACTGACGGCGTGACTTTCCTAGAAGGGGCGGTGGGGGGAGGCAGACAAAAACCCCAGAGCTGAGACTGGGGTAAATAGACTTTTGTAGCCGACAGTCATACAAATTCAGAGGGATAACGAGACAGTTAGACAGAGGAAGAATACACTCCCTGGCTGGGACCTACTGGCTGTGCAGAGCCAGAGAAGATCACGGGGCGGGAGGAGATTCCCTAGCTGCCCAGATGGGGTGAGAAAGCAGTGCCCTGCGACAGGCTGCAGTGTCAGAGCCAGAGCTCGGCTTGTACTCAGGAAAGTGACGTTGAAACAAAGGGATCTGGCCTGGGAAAGGAAGCAGCCCATCAGGATTTGCCCTCGTGGCTCCCTGCCCCTGTTGTGATGGCTCCTGGGGGACACACCAGCCTGTTGCGGGGTCTCTTCTGAAGCCGGTTCTTGCTGCGTGCTCTGGTGACCGGGCCCAGAAAGTCCATCTCAGGGCAGCTTTGTGGTGTCAGCCCAGGTCACAGACTCAAAGTGTTTGAGGCCAGCAGGGCCTGAGTTCCCGTACGTCACCAGCCACCCTCAGCCCCCCGCACCCGCACACCGATCCCCAGGCATGACAGCCCCCAGGGGCCTAGACTGGCCTGTGGCACAGGCGGAGAGTCAGAAGGGCTGAGGGCACCAGTGTGCGAGGCCCCTGCAGTGGCAGGGAAATGGTGAAGTGAGATTCGCCCGGGGAATCTTGGCAAGTGACTCGCATGCACCCGCTGTGGAGGAAGGAGCAAAGCCCCACCTGCGCTCACGGCCAGTCTGGCCTGCAGGAGAATTCCTTCCTGATGCCACAGATGCCTGTGAGAGGCAGGAGGGACCCATAAAAACCAGGCCCATCCCTGATCTCAGAGGGCCTGGGTAGTCTGGCGTTTAACCCAGGCATTGTAAGATCTATCCACATTAAGCGAGTTTATCATGGAACTTGAGCTTCCAAATATTCTTCCAATGTCACCTAGGATGCCTCGCTTTCGTCTTTTTACTGCGTGGGTGCGGACAGCACATTGGGGCACTAGTACCTTTAACTGTTCTCGTAGCCATTGTAAAGAATTCGGGTGGGCGAAACATACATTTTGTAATGGTACAGTAAACTGAGACCAATCATATTGAACTTTAACAGACACCATAATTACACATGTAGGAGTGTCTTGTTAGACCCCAAATGGATAATACCATCAGGAGCCTGGCTGCCACTTGGAAATTTTCCTGTGGAATTGTTGCAGCCTTTTTAACAGCCTCATCTACAGCTGCACTTGCAAGATAAAGAGGGTCACTGTTTCTGGTGTGTGCCTTGATCTTAACCACGGCCAGCTTTTAAGAGGGGTACTGAATGAAGTGAGGTGACCCCTATTAGTCCAAGATCCAAGATCGTCACGACCTACCCCAAACGTATAGTGTCTGTCTGTGTAAATGGCAACAGCCTGGCCTGTGTTAGCGCCGTCTTAGTGCCACTAATTTGGCTACTTGAGCCGAGCAGGAAGGCAGCAAGGAACCTGAGCGGAGGCAGTACCTGACAGGTCACAAACTGCCCAGCCGGAATAAGGTTGGCCGGTGACATAGTACCGGGATCCGTCCACAAACAAAACAATATCAAAAGAGGGGGGTGTTGTTCGGACACAGGCCAGTCCTGTATAATGGTACCCTCAGAGAGAGGCACTGAGGAGGTGCCCCTGTTGTTGGCATTAAGGTGGCAGGGTTAAGCAGGTTAGAATGTGCAGTTGTAATGTGGGGTCTTTGGAGTCCTGGGAGACCATGTAACCCAGATATTGAACCGCAGGTAGACCTACCTGAGCTTTCCGAGGGTTGGCCTTTAAACCTGCATCGGCTGAGGCCTGGAGCAGCATTTGAAGGGCATGTAAGTGGTCAGAGACAGTGCAGGAAGCAAGCAATAAATCATCAACATATTGCAAACAGGTAGAATTGGCAGAAGCCCAGTCTACCAAAGAGAGGGCCTTTTGCTTCTGTAAAGGTCTTGATGGGCCATTAAGTGGGCAATTGTCCTGCGGCCTCTCTGTCTGGGGTGTGTCTCATACAGCATAGTTTGAAATACAGGGATACCAAAGATACCCATAACTTCCATCACAGATACAGCACATGACCATAAACATTACCATATTACTCAGCATGTTATAACCTTTCTAACAGCACCTGACATGCCAGGCCTCGCAGGAATCACTATGATTTTGACATATTAATGTCAAATTACGCAAATGCCCCCCCATCCAGTCAGCATGACACCCCCAATGCAAGACTGGTGTAGAAGGGAGTAATCAGAGCTCCTGAATACACCTCAAGGGCCCCCGCAATCTACTCAGCGTGATACCCCCCATGCAAAATTGATGCAGGAAGGGGTGTCCCTAGACACTGCTGAATGCATCACAGGGACTTTCCCTTTTCAGTTTTATGGTAACACAGGTTTTAACATGTTGCAGGGGTTTTACAAAGTATCAGGCACAACTACAGTTTCTGGCATCAGCAACAAATTAATTACAAGTCTTAACTTTGGCCTAATATTAACAGCAAAATCATGTTTAGTGAAAACAGGCTTCTTCTTTGTAAGGTTCGCTATGGAGGTAACAATGTTGTTCAGTTTTTTTACAAACAGCTGTAAGGGTTCAGTTAGCACAATAGTGGGTTCTTGGTGCATAACCTATGCTCCTCTAACGTGACCTTGCAAGCTCTTTCTGAACTGTGACACATATTCCACCACCAGTTGTTCATATCACCCTCCCTGGAGTCACAAATCAGATCCAGGGGTCCCCTGACCTGCCTCCCATAAAGTAGCTCAAAAGGAGCAAACCCTGTAGATTCTCAGGGTACACTCCTGTATGCATACAGCAAATAAGGCAACAAGACATCCCAGTCATTCTGGCATCTATCCACATAGATCTTTAGCACAGTCTTCAATGTCTCATTAAATACTACCAAACCATTGGTCTCTGTATGGCAAAGGGCAGCTTTTAGATGACTTATTCCACACATCTCCCATTGCTGCTTAAACACAACTGACACAAGAGACAGAAGTCGTACTGACTCAATCTCTGGGTGGAGAGAAGGAAAATCAGTAGGGAGACCACCAGTTTTTGGAAAGTCTCCCCAGTCTGGAGGCTCTGGGTTGATTATTTTAAGTAGTGTAGAAGAATATGCCCATTTCGGAGCAGAGAAAGTAAAACTTCTTCCCTATCTTCTGAATCGTTCACGCAGGGTTGGGCTGGTGGGACAGGCAATGCTCAGAGGAAACGATAATAAAGGAAATATCCCCTCGAAGTCCTTGTTTGTGCTAAAGTATCATTCCTCCAATCTAGGCAGACCCATGAATGCCACATTTGTTATATTAACTCATTTAATAGTTCCATTTCAGCAACAGAGAAAAATAACATGAACTAGAACAGGGAGCTCACCTGGCGACAACTGGTATATCATATTTCATTATGAATGAAACTTTAAAAGAAAGAAAAAAAATGGCGTCCACCCTCCCAAATAGTCCAAAATACAACTATGTATAAAATGCTAATTGTATAACAACAGCATTTTTATACAGAAATCTCTAATAATCAAGGTAGGTCATCATTAGTAGAGATCAATATTTCTAATTCAGATGAACAACAAGCCTCTCTAAATGTGATGAGTTAGAATTTAGCCTACGCATCCAATTGATTAAAAGTTGACTCCAACTTATTACATCTATAGTCATTTTATTGAAAAAAGAAATACAGTTGGCTTTATGTAAATCTTTCATGGTCAGTATAAAAGTTATTCTGATCTCGTTAAGATATTTTCAGTTCTTTAAGATCCATTAATTTAAAAAGGACATCTTTGTTTTAGTGAGACAAGGTGGGTGAGGTAATGCCTTTTAGTGGACCACCTTCTGGGGGTGAAAGAGGCACACTTTTGAGCTTACATGGAGCTCTGAAACCTGAAAGAGAGCTCTGTGTAAGCTTAAAAGCTTTCTCTCAGATCCTTGGATCAACATGGCTACAACATTGCAAACATCTTTGTTTTATGCATTCCTTTTCTTTGTTTGATTTTGTAAAAACCATGGCTGTAGGTTTATTGGGTAAAATCCTGGCTTAACTGAAGTCAATGGGAGTTTTGCTCTGCCTGCAACGGAGCCTGGATTTCACCCATTAACTTTAATTTTGAAACCTGATTTGAATCATATTCTTAAGTCACGGTACACATTCATGGAAAGATATTTATGGAATCAGATCAGTAAAAAATATATCACTTATATAGAATGACACAAGCTGCGGCTTGACAAAACCCTGGCTGGGATGATGTAGCTGAGGTTAGTCCTTCTTTGAGCAGGGGGTTGGACTAGATACCTCATGAAGTCCCTTTCAACTCTAATATTCTATGATTCTATGACAAGCACGGCCAACCTGAATAGCTTTGACTCTGGCATTTACACAAATGGTTTGAGAAAAAACTAAATTAAATAAACGTGGAGAAAGAGAAAAGCTTTGTTGGGTTTCTCTTCATCATTTAAAATAAATAGAGCTATGGCCATTAATTAAAAGAGATGCACAAGGAAAATCATATAGGGGATGTGTCCAACTTTGAAACTCATCTGAGTTACACATAAGTGAAAATGTATCAAAGAGATAATTGTTCTCAGTTTAATCAAATGTCTTCTTGGCATGAAGTGATAAACTATATGTGATCTGTAGGAATAACAGACCGTGGGTTGTTCCAACTGTGCGTTGTTCCAACCGTTCAACACTATCTACTGAAGATCCTCTACAATGACATGGGAGCAGTAGTAGAGGGAGATGCAACTTCACTGCAATTTGAATTGCACTACAATAAATCACACAAGGATTCACACTCAAAACCATGATATCCATACAAATCAGGACCAATATCAGTTAACTGGGTGGGCACCTGAAAACTATCTTGATGGAATAGAAGAATAAATCAAAGCTACTTGGCTAAGCCAACAAACAGAAGCCACTAAAACAGAAGATAAAAGAAAACACATATTTTCATGAATATTCAATATAATACAAAACAGAGAATTGAATGGAATTAAATGGCAACAAAATTAATTAACTTAGAGTTAAGGTTGCCCAGTGGTCTCACATGGCCTTCCAGGAGGTTAAGTTAAGCAAAATTCAAACTTCTGAAAACCAGGAAATTCACAGCTCAGGCAAGCACCCACATAACCTTAACTCTGCCCTCCTGGAGCTGGCAATAGCCACTGGGAATTATCTGCCTGCACTCCAGCTGCACTCACTGTGTTTGGTGTAGCTGTGCTGAATGGTGGAAGAATTTGTTTGTTTCTTCTTCAAAATGTCAAAGTATTTCAAAACTTTATTAGCTCTGGCGTAAAGCAACACATTATATAGTAAAATATACTTAACACAAAACATGACAATAGTCTGAAAGCGTGCAGTAGGATTTTATTTTGTAATTTCTGCTGTTAAAATACTTTGCATTTCTTATTGCAAGAAAATGATATTTTCACGGTAGGATATAAACATTTCTGAGAAACCCAGAGAAAAGACGTGTGTAATCATTTTAGCACAATGGTATCATCTTCTTTCAGAATTAGAGTCTCTGGGAACACATGGAGACTAAAGATAGTGACATATACATGCACAAGTAGAATCATAGAATCATAGAAGATTAGGGACCTCAGGAGGTATCTTGTCCAACCCCCTGCTCAAAACAGGACTAACCTCAGCTAAATCATTCCAACCAGGGCTTTGTCAAGCTGCAGTTTAAAACCCCCTAAAGATGGAGATTCCATCACCTCCCTAGGTAACCCATTCCAGTGCTTCACCACTCTCCTAGTGAAAACCTTTTTCCTAATATTGAACCTAGACCTCCCCCACTGCAATTTGAGACGATTGCTCCTTGTTCTGTCATCTACTACCATTGAGAACAGCTTAGTTCCATCTTCCCTGGAACTCCCCTTCAGGTAGTTAAAGGCTGCTATCAAATCCCCCCCATTCTTTTCTTTTGCAGACTAAACAAACCTAGTTCTCTCAGCCTCTCCTCATAAGACTTTTGCTCCAGTCCCCTAACCATTTTTGTTGCCCTTCACTGGACTCTCTCCAACTTGTCCACATCCTGGACAAAACTGGACACAGTACTCCAAATGCGGCCTCACCAATGCCGAATAGAGGGAATAATCACTTCCCACGATCTGCTGGCAATGCTCTTACTAATGCAGCCCAATATGCCATTAGCCTTCTTGGCAACCAGGGCACACTGCTGACTCATATCCAGCTTCTTATCCACTGTAACCCCCAGATCCTTTTCTGCAGAACTACTGCTGCCTACCTCGTCGGTCCCCAGTCTGTAGCTGTGCATGGGATTCTTCCATTCTAAGTGCAGGACTCTGCACTTGTCCTTGTTGAACCTCGTCTAGTCTGTATTACTTGCAAGGTTATAATTACCCAAGCATATATAAATCCTACGAATACCTATGCACATGGTATAAGTATAGTCATACTGAGACCCCTAAAGATATTCTTAGGGTCTGATGGATTCCTCATCAACCGAACTGCAGTAGAGAGATGGTTCCCCCTGGGGATTTTCCCTTGGGTACTCCCAGTTTTGGTCACCCTGGGAACTTTTTTTTATATTGTAATTCTGACGACACCTAACACAGGACGCATGTGCATGAAGGTGTTAACTCTCTTTGTCCTTTTCTGTATTTCCACACTCCATAAATATTGGGGTGCCCTGTTTTTCATGGTTTGTTTGTAGTTCCTTCTATTTTCATTAGCGTCTATGCACAACACGTATGCTGCAGTCAGGACGTGTGCTGTAAACGATGTTACAATAAGATATCTTGTGATCTTGAACAGTACATTGCGGTTGATTTTCCGCAACATCAGCTGTTGGCAGATCTGTTCAGTAGCCTTGTGATCTTACTGGCATACAGTGTCTCTTGGGTCACTTACTCATGTCTAACATCCCTAAGCCTATGGCCTAGTGTGGCTAAAGTGAAATCTTACTGCCTCAGCCCGCAGGCCTTGTCTTTCCGCCATGCTTTACTTAGATACCTGATAAAACTGATTATTTATGCTTCTATGGTCCCACAATTAAAATCTATTTCATGTTCATTAATTATACGCAATGTAGCATTACCTCACACAGCACAACCACGAATGGATAACAAAATGAACTAACTGGCACACCTTCCACCTGGCCCTGTGAATGGCCCATGCTGCGAGCGGAGCCATGGCGTGTGAATCAGCTAGGAAGCCCACGAGGCGCAGCTGCCTGAGCTCTAGCGCGGTGGCACGTGGAGAAGGGGCAGGGAGCTGCCGGCGCTTGTGGCCGGTACAGAAAGAGGGGATGGAGACGCAGGGCGATAGCCCTGGTTTCACTTTGCCCCTTTCAAACAGTGAGTGTGACGGGGGATTCTGGCCAGGACCTGCACAGGGCTCAAAGGGCGGAGCTCCTCGTACCCATTCTGCATCTGGGCTTCCAGCCGCTGTGGTTCTAGGACGGTGCAGGGAGCGCTCTACCAATAGCATTGAGGCACTTCCTGCAGATCCCTCAGTTTCCCTTCCACCGTCCACGCGAGTCCAGGCAGAACCTCGCCACAGACCCGTTCTAAGGGATCCCATTTCTGGCAGATGTACTGGTGCACTGAGCGTGCTACGGACAAGGATCCTGCCCAGGGACAGAGAACCTCACTGACTGCACAAGGAGAAGTACTAAATCCTCACCTCGAACGCACCGCAAAGTCTCTGCACTTTGCCAGGTGGCTGCCCCTCCCCCTTCTAGCTGTCCACTTTGTTATCCATCCATTCATCCCTCCCCCACCCACAGCCCCCAGTTCCCCTCTCCCATCCCCTCCTTCCCCACTCCCCTGAGGTACTGTCTCCAGTCCCTTCATATCTCTGCCCTGTCCCCACCCCCAACTCCCCCTTCTTCTGCCCCTGTTCACTGGACCATAAAGCACCAGAACAAGCAGGCTGGGCAGTCACTGCAGGACAGTGCGATGGGTTTATCCAGCCTGCTCTCCATGGCGCTGACAGGGCCCTGCGCTACCCTGGGTCTCAGGGATGCAGGCTCAGCTGGAATCCTGCACCCCAAATCCAGAAGAAAGGGAAGATTTTCTCCCCATTGAAAGATGCCTGTGGGAAGGTGAAGATCGGGGACAGATCATCAGCATAATGAAATGCCACCAACCCCCCCTCATAGTCCAGAGAAACACGGATCCTGCTGGGTTCTCTAGTCAGGGACAGGCGGGTGATAGGGGAGGTTTGAGCCCGGTAGTCATTGCCACTGCCCCACTGCTGCACCACCCAGACCCCCTTCTCGGGGGTAAAGGCAATCTCGTCCTTCCTCTGCACTGACTCTCTAGCTACCCCCACAGCCCAATCTCCGGCTGGCCCTCCCTCCACCTTCACCTGCCAGGAATGTTTCCCCGAGGTGAACCCCTCAGAGCCCAGCACACAGAGCATACAATCAAATCTCTTAGAACGGTTAGGCAATATCTGGCTCTTGTGTTCCCGGCGCACACTTCTTTGATCTCCAGACAGGACGAGCTCAGGATGTGCAGTGTCTGGATCCAGAGTCACATTCCCTGTTGAGAGACAGAATCAGAGCATTAGACATGGGTCAGTGACAGCGAAATGATCGGCTGGGCCAGACCTGAGACTCGGAATCTTCTCCCACGTCACTCACCTGCTCAGGAACAGTACTGCGTAACGTACACGGACGCCAGTCGGCGCTGCTCTGCCTATTAGCCAGCTACATACACACAGAGCGATTCCATGGCAAGAAGACGTCATTAGCCCAGAGTTAAGATTGTCTGGTGATACCTGGAGCCCTTCAGGAAAGTCAAGTTCATCAAAACTGAATATTGTGAATGCCAGGAGACAGCGAGTTCACAGCCTTAACTCTGCCCCCCTGGAGCTGGCACTGGCTCCTGGGAACTAGCTGCATGCACAGCAGCTCTAGCCACTGAGCTGGGTGTCGCTGCACTGAAGGGTGAAGGAATACGTTGGAGCAGCTTGGAAGGGCTGTGATTGTGATAGGAGATGATCTGCGGGGCTGTGACACTCTGCAGGGTGTGCGTGTGTATGTGTGTGTGCGTGAGAGAGAGAGAGCCCCTCTCCCTGCCCCTGGGTGTGCGATGGAAGGAAAGAGGTGTGTGTGTGTGCACGGGAGATCCAGTGTGCCCCATTTCAGTGCTGCACTGGGTAGGCTGGGGTCCCTGGTGAGGCCCAGGGTCCCCTTGCCATGGGGAGCTGGGAGATGAGTGGTCGGGGAGCTTAGTGCAGGTGAAGTGGCAGCAGCATGTTCAATGGCGCCGTGGGCATCAGGGTGCAGTGACGGGAAAAGGGGCAGAAGGGGCTGTAGGATTTAGCAGCTGTGGTGTTCCTTCTGTGGCGTAGGCTGAGGTGGAGTGTGGGCAGGTGTAGGGAGCGCCTGTTCAGTACAGCACAAAGCCAGGGTGTGAGTGTGTGTTCTGGGTGTAGAGGGGTATCACTCAAGGACGGCAGAGTTAGGGTTGGGTGGCGTTTCCCTGGATGCTGTCTCCTGGTTTTCACACGTCTGAGTTCTGCTGCACGTGTCGTTCTAGAGGGGCGCGAGTTATCGCCAGGAACATCAGATCTGGGTAATGACAGCTTTAGTTTCCGAGTTTTATTTAACTGAAGGAGAAATGTTGTTGGTAGGAGAAAGCAGCCATTTAGGCAGTTGTAATTACCCCGTCTGTGCAGTTCAGACACTGCTGTAGAGACATGAGAATAATTCCGAGCTCTTACACAGCTCTTTCCATCAGGAGAGCTCGAGGAGGGAAATGTCATTATTCACCTTATACAGATGGAGAAACCGAGCTACAGTGTGGTGATGTGACTTGGCCAAAGTCATCCCACAGGCTAGTGGCAGAGCCAGGAACAGTTCTGGTCCAATGTTCATACCACCCGTCCACCCAGGTGCTACGTGATCCCTCACTGCTCTTCCCTCACCCCGTACACTTTGGGGTAGTGGAACGGGGATAATGATCACGCTTTGAAATGTCTGCAGTATGCAGTTGCTAACACGGCCAGTGAGAGAAATCTCAGACATGGTCTACAGCCAGGAGTTAGACAGCTTAATACAGGTGCTTACAGTAACTTTAAGCATGTGAGAGAAGGCTGGTGATGCTTGTAGAAAATTGTAATTTAGAGATGCTCTCTAGCATGGGACAGTGTTGTGTGAATTGAGAGATGTACCCTACATCAGATCTAAGGCGGCTGCTCCCAGCTGCACACCTGGGAATCACTTGGTCTGTGTTATTGAAGTTCTATTCCTCACTCATTCAATTGTTTGGTCTTTAATGAACCCTCAAGATCATTGCATTATGTCAGAAGTGTTGAATGAGTATGGAAACTACAAGCATCTGGAGGAAAACTCCTGCATTTACAACTGAAAACAAGACAAACACAGGATCTTGGAAAATAAAGACAAACAAAGGAGACCTTCAGCAAGTAAGTGAAAGCTCTAAGAAAGGATGTTTTGCAACCTCCTTCAACTCTGCAAATGTCAGGCAATGTTGCAGAGAACTGGATAAAGTTTAAGCAGTGATTTTTGTTGTATTTGTCTGCCATTGGGGCACAGAACAAAGATGAAAACCTAAAATCATCTATATTTTTACATGTTGCTGGGGAGGAGGCATTGGATGTTTATAATAACTGAGTTTGAGGAAGGGGAAAGCATGAATTTAAATATAATACTGACTATATTTGAGGAATATTGCATGTCAGAAAAGAATGTGACTTTTAAGAGGCATAGATTTTTTTACATGCATACAAAAACCGGATGGCACCATAGAGCAATATGTCACGGAATTAAGGAAATTCAATTAAACCTGTAACTTTGGTGGCTTGACAGAGTCTCTGATCATGGACAGACTCATTTGTGGAATTAAAGACAGTGTGTAAAGAGACAAACTGCTTCAAGAGGGGGAGTTAAATTTGAACAAAGCTCTCCCAGTATGTAGGGCTGCAAATACAGTTAAATCACAAGTATAACATTCCAGAGGGGTAGCTGTGTTAGTCTGTACACAGCAAAAACATTGAGAATCCTGTAGCACTTTAAAGACTAACAAATTTAATTTTTGCAGGCATAAGCTTTCATGGGCTGTAACCCACTTGGCATCTGACGAAGCCACTGAGACCCCATTCTGTTCCATGAAGTCCTTATGAGAAGGTAGGTACTGATTTTTTTACCTGGCATTCACAGGATTACTTAATAGTCACTGATTATTACTTTCTGTATCCAGAAATTTGCACACTGGCCGGTACTAAGAGTAAGGCAGTGATCGCTGGCATGAAAGGAATTTTTTCCAGACATAGAATTCCAGATGAAGTCTTTAATGATAATGGGCCATAATTTTCCAGCATAATTTGCCTCAGTTTGGGATTTTCATCATGAAACCTCCAGTTCAAATTACCCCCAAATGGTAAAGAACTTGATGAAAAAGACTTTTGACAGTGGGGGTGATATGTATAAAGCTTTGCTGGTCTACAGAAGTGCACTCCTGGAGAATGGCTTTTGTCTAGCTCAGCTGTTAATGGGAAGAAGGATCAGATCTAATTTACCTATTACTGATAACTTGCTGTGATCTCAGAACAATGCCACCATTTGGAAGGTGAAAGAAAATCAGAAGTGGAAGCACAAATATTGTTTTGACAGAAGGGCCAGCGATATGCAATCTCTTAACCCATGTGATAGAATGTGTCTGAGAAATCACCTCTCTAGTACTTGAGGCCAAAAGGGTACTGTTAAAGAACAGCTGCATCCACAGTCTTATATGGTCCAGGCAGACCAAGGGGTCACATTTTGACATCATCGATGGGGTCTATGATTTATCCCAGAAAGTTCCAACACCGTGAATGATTCCAGCATATCTCCTCTGAGTGATCCGGTATCATCCATACTTGGTGAAGAAACTGTCCGTGAATGAGAGAACTCTGACTCAGATGAAGGGCTGGTACTAAGAAGATCTAATCGGGTGATCAAACATCCAGAAAGGCTCTTAGAAACTTGCTAGGATATGTGAGGAAAGTGGGTGGGAAAGACTCACTTGGAAGTGATGTGCTAGTAACCTCTCCTCTCTAGATAGTTGACCTGTTGAGTTTATGGAATTGTATAATGCATGTGTTATTAGATAACTGTTATGTGTTATTAGATAGTTTTTATATGTATCTAAGGGTTCATTTCTTTTCCTTGGGAGGGAAGATGTAGAGATATGTTTGTAGAAAATTGTGATTTAGAGACTCCCTAGGGGGTTGGACTAGATGACCTTCTAAGGTCCCTTCCATCTCTAATATTTTATGATTCTATGCTAGCATGAGACAGTGTTGTGTGAATTGGGAGATGTGCCCTGATCAGATCTACCATGGCTGCTCCCATCTGCACACCTGGGAATCACTCCTGTCTGTGTTATCAAAGTTCTATTCCTCACTCATTCAATTGTGTGGTCTTTAAAGAACTCTCAAGATTGTAACAGGTGTGTCTCTCTCTCCTCCCTCCCCCACTAGTCCCCACGTCATATAGCCCCCGCACTATCATTTCTAGGTCACCCACCCATTACTTACTGTCCCATTACACCATTAGCATTTTAGAAGCCACGTGTGCACAAAATAATTGATCGAATCTGTGAACTTTAAGAGAAGCTGCTTTTTCAAGGGGCTGTATCTCAGGACCCTATTGCTTAAAGGACCCAAATGGATCATCAACCATCCCCACGCCCCACAGAGCACATACATTTTAAGGTACAATCCAGGTACACATATGGATTTTAGCGCACTTAGAAGGTTCACCCTTTAAACAGAAAAAATCTCAGTCTTAACTGCAGCAGAGCTGACACTCCACTCTAATAGTGATTAAATTAATCATCAGGAACGGCTCTGCTGTGTGCAGATTCCTGTGTCTCAGCTGAATGAGAGCACTGCAAGGTGATGGATACCGCCTGAAACAATAGCTCTGAGATGTGTGGACTGCCTCAGTGATGTCAGCAGATGCTTCCCTTTCCCCCTTCCCACAGCAGGAGAGTCTGTGATATGCATCAAGCATACCCGTTCTCAACTCCTCACCCCGGTGCCAGCTGTGTGTTCTCGGGCCACGTTCCTAGCATGCATGTTCTCAGCTTCACACCCAGAGGGGCAGGGCTTCCCCAAAACAAGGCAGGGACAGGGGCTCTGACTCCCTCTACATGGGCAAAGTCCCCAGATCCCAGCTCACATGGCAGGGAGGGGAAGAGCTCAGACATCCCCAGACCGGCAAGTCCACGCCCACAGATCCCAACACGCGTGCAAAGGGAGAAGCTCAGACTCCCCCACCCCCACCCCAAACGGAGGCTGCCCCTGAGCTTCTATGGTTCTATGATTTTATAGACTCTTATGCCAGAATCAGATTCCTAGGCCTGGGCAAAAAGACATTGGTGGAATACGTCAACCTTTAGGCCACATCTACACTAGCGAGCTTACAGCGGCATCACTTTACCAATGCAGCTATGCCACTGTAAGATCCCTGGTGTAGCTGCTCTGTGCTGATGGGAGAGCTCTCTCCCGTCAACATAATAAAACCACCTCAATGGGCGGTAGTCGCTACGTCGATGGGAGAAGCTGTCCCGCTGACATAGCGCTGTGCAGACTGCCACTTATGCCGGCAGAATTTGTGTCGCTTTTTTCACACCCCTGAGCAATATAAGTTTTGATGACATAAGTGGTAGTGTAGAAAATCTGGCTTATTTGGGGAGGGGAGGTTGTATCCTGGGAACCCCTTGGTCAAATGACCCCAAATTTGGCTCATTAACCATAGCCAGCACCCCCTGAGACACACCAAATTTCAAGGCAATCCATATAACGATGAAGATTTTAGAGCACTTGGAAGAGTGAAGCTTTATACAGGAAGCTAGCTGGAACCTTTGTTTGATGAGATTTGACAATCCCGTATAATTTGGACAAACCCAGCACACCAGAGCCCTGTTGTTGGGCTGGGCCCATTACTGGACTCAGTGGCTGGGTCCTGTACGCATTACTACACTACTTTGTTTGGGTCTGATGTTACTCCTATGTTACACATCTGGGATATCTCAGTTTTCTTCCAATGATAAATATAGTTTTACCTGAATCAACTGCCTCAGAGTCCTGTGTTTTGAGGGTTGAGGGGGAGAATGCAAATATATTTAAATGTTTACCTTTCTTTAGTGTTGAGATCAAAGTCTCCTTGCTTGGGTCACTCACAGCCCCATCCGCACACACAGCCGACACCCGGAATCTGTAGGACGTCTGAGGCCTCAGTCCCTCAATGGTACAGAACTCTCTTCTCTTTTCTGTCCTTCGTTCCAGCCATTTGTCTTTCCCCTCCTCACTCGTATCTCCTGCCTCCTCCTTATATTCCACCTTGTACTCCGTTATACTGACTCCATCTCCAGTGACACTCGGACTCTGCCAGGTGAGGGCGATGGCTGATGAATCTACAACAGCTGCACCAGGCTTCCCTGGAGGGCTGGTAGGAGGGAGAGTCTTCACAGTACCACTCATGTCACTGCTCTCGCTGAGCCCTGGTTTGCTCACTGCAGCGTATCGGAACTGGTACTCGGTGTTTGGACGTAGCCCGGTTACTGTGAATGTCTCTTGTTCGTTATTTACATTCACAGCCATCCAGTTCTCCTGCCCTGCAATTCTGTACTCTGCCCGATAGCCGGATATCGCAGCCCTTCCATAGGCTGCTGGTTTAAATGTGAGCTGCACACGGTCATGTCTGATTCCATCAATCAGGGCAGGAAGAGGCTTTGATGGAGGCTCAAAGTTGGTGCTGATCAGCTCTCCGTCTTCATACAGGTAAATGGAAGCACCAGGATTGTCCTTGTCTGGAACAGAGGCCACAATGAACCGGGTCTTCCTGTTAGATTTTTTGGCACTGACAAAATTTGAAAGAGACTTTGCAGATTTTCGAGCTTTTTTATATATTTCTTTTTCCTCAAACCACATTTTGGATTTTGGTTTCTTGCTGACAAAAGTGGCTGATGCTGAATCATGAGATAGGGTCTGAAGCCATTGTTTTAAATCTGATAAATATGGTTCCTCTTCATGTAATGAGGTGAACATAAAGGAGATGACAAAGTCATTCGTAAGATCAAGTACTATTTCCTCCAGTTTATTCTGGGAGGATACAACTTCCACTTCCTTTAGGACAGAGAGATAGGAATTGACGAAATTCATTTCTCGTTCCTTTTTATTCAGAAATTCATTGAGTTGATGGGCATTGAACGGTGATTGGTTTTTGCAGGTTAAAATGTCCACCAGGGCCCCTTCCTCTTTTCCACCTCCACGAATGGAGGGTAAGATTCCTGCGAGCTGTTTCTGGAAAGTCTGTCTGTGTTGCTTACACAGATCTTTGAATTGCTGGATTTTCCTCTTGATTTCAAGGAAGGTTGTAGCAACGGGATTCTTCAACATGTCGTTGCATCGCATGTTTAGTTCTGCAAGTTCCTCTATAGCAGTTTGAGCATCAAAGATCAGTGCTATGCTGATCTCACGCACCAGCTGAGCCGCTTTGGAATCCAGCTTGGTCAGCGGGTACAGCCAGACTCTCACTGGTACAGCCTTCTCCCCATTGTCACCCAGCAGCTTTGGGAGGGTGGAATATATTTTCATGGCCTCTTGGAAAGTAGATGGATTGTTCTCAAGAGCAAAATCACCATGAAATTTGCAGCTAAATTTTTCAGCTAGTGCTTTTTCCTTGTCATCCAATTTGACAGCTCCTTCCCCTTCAATGGAAACAACGGGTAACTTTTTGATTGCAATCTGGAGGCTTCCCTCTATCTCTCGTACATTCTCGGAAGAAGAAACTTCCCGATCAAACACAAAGAAAGCCTGAGCCCCGTACAGCACAGCTGTGACCACATGAGTGGCCGTGCCTTGGTCAAATACAGCAGGATAAGAAACATTCTCTGCTCCTAAATGGTTCATAGTTAGCTGCTCAAACCTTGTTGTGGCAGAGTAGTTGAGAGTAATTCGGGCCTGTTGCTTGGATTTTTTGGTGTCATTTAAGTATTTGGCAGATCCACCTACTTCAACCAGCCCTCCCAGGAAACTGGCCTTCAGCGACGCTGTGACATTGAGGGCATTGGCCTTGTCTTCAATGGTGTCAGACGCAATGATCTCAAATTCAGCCTTGGGTTGTGGTTGTGTGTATACATCCATGCGAAGCTTTTCCAGACCCCACAGCGTGATCCCTGGAATATTAGAGAGAAACACATGGGAATATAACTGATAGCCGCACAGGACAGAGGGTCTATTCATGATTTAATTGGGTGTCGTTTCTGAGATTGAAGAAAAATGAGTGACGGATGTCAAGTAAGCAAGCTGGTTTGATAACATACAAATATGCCAAGTCAAGACTGAACTAACGATCTTCCCTTACCCCTGGCTTCTTACTAGGTTCTGGAAGATGTGATTTGTCCTGATTTTTTAGGGTTTTATTTTTTTTTAAACTAAAGCCCTCTGCAAAATGACTGAGTTCACCCCCATTCAGGAGTACACAGTTCGAGGTAGCAAGTGCTATTGTTATGATTGAAATGTCACTTCCATTCTAAATACGGGTGCTTTTTTATTTAAGAAGATAGGAATTGCTATGCTTGATCTGATCCACAGTCCATTTTGCTCAATATTCTGTCTGAGAGTAGCCAGCACCACATGCTTTTTTTTTTTTTTGACATGTTGTCCACAATCCTTTAATCCAAAGCATTCTTAATCCATCTCTTCAGATATGTCTACAGAAAGACACATGAAAAGGCAAGGTAAAATATAAGATCCCCCAGAAGAAACAAGTTAACCACAAATGTCCCAACATCCCCAGCTTGTATAAATCATAGCTGAACACTCAGACATTTACACAGCAATACCACAGTCTAAATAGCGTGGATAGTTAACTTTAACTGAATTTAACAATCCTGGCTATAACATCAATTAAAATACAATTTACCAAAGACATGAGGGGAATGTTGATGTTAAGGAGCAAGTATTCACTAGGGATATTATACAAGAATGCAATTCAATGCTTCAGCCAATTTGAATAAAATAGTTTGAATTAAAAAATTAAGACTGTACTGACTAAAGGAAAAACTGTACAGCATTGGGTTCTACAAAGAGAGCATCGCTAATCATTTATGTATGAGAACAGGATCTGCTGTGTGGGGAGAGCAGAGTGGAGATCCTCTGCTGCTTCTTGGGGAATAACTGCATCTTCTGCTGTTGCTTCGACTACGGCTTCTGATACGACTACAGCCATGTGACCGAGATCTTCCATAGCTTGGACTTCTTGGGCCATCAACTTGAACATGGATGTAGGCAGTTTCTCCCTCATGAGATCTAAATTTAGTGATATCCAGTTTGCGCACTGCGTAGGTCACATCTTCTTTCTGTACAAACTCCACGACACCAGTTCCATCTTGGAAAACATCAGCATAACATGCATCATCCGCTTCATGCATGTGATCCTTTAAATCCTGCCAACTTCCACTATCACTCTACTCACAGTGCCGGGATGGAGGGCCATACCTGCACCTCAGGGCCCCACCACATGCTTCACAGGAAGGCACAAGAAACCCTACAATCAGCATTTATGGAATAATCTGCCTTCAGAAAGGTCTCCGTGATCTTTAATAGTTGGAAATTGGCTTAAATCTTGAACATGAAGTTTCATATCCCTTCCTAAACCTTTTTTTCGTTAACTGTTATAGTCCTGGTATTATTATCCATATAAACTTCCAGTCCCTCTAAATGTCTAATCCTGGCCTCAGGACATATGGTTGGTGAGACGAAGGCAGCTGGGCAACAAAGCGAGTTAGCTAGCTGAGTTTCTAGTGGCAGAAGGCATGGAGGTAGGTCTTTTTCCCTTTAATTTGCAGGCACTGTACAAAGAAGAACCCACAATGGGAGGAAAATGATGCATTTCCAACACCACTGCTAGCTGTTAATCTGCTTGCACCCTGTGAGGACCCTGACCAGACAAGCTTCCTAACCCTTCCAGCCTCCACCCAGGTCCTCATCTTGACTTGCTGCTGGGAATGCAGCCTGCATATTCCTGTTAAAAAAAGCCAAAGGGGGAACCAGCACGCGTGAGAGGTGTCTGTTGGTGGAATCACTCAGGAAGCAGGCAAGAGAGCTGTGGGAGGAGGTGGCTCATCTGTGCAGCATCCAGGAGAGTGACAACTTCATCAACAGGATGCACATAGAGACATCTGGGATGGAGGACACTAGCTAACTATGGATGACTACATCATCAGCCGAATGGGAAGGAGATCTTGCTACTCTGCAGAAAGGAGACTGGCTGCTGGCCACCTTAGACAGTAGACTGTGCTCCACCCCCATCCAGCTCCCTCGTCCATCAAAGTCAAGAACTGGGATGCTGCACCAGGAACAAGAGGAGAGAAGCAGACCCAATGGCTGAGGAAGAGGCACCATCTGCTCCCAAGGCTGGGAGGCTCACAGCCACTGCACCCAAGAATAGGGGACAGGGTGGTGGCTGAGGCTCCCTTCTCAGAGGGATGGAAGCATCCATCTGCTGACTGACACGATGTCCCAGGAGGTGAGCTGCCAGCCTGCATCCCACGTCCCGGGTGCTATGGAAAGATTGCCAAGGCTCGTCTGTCCCTCTAATCACTACCCCAAGCTTCTCATCTATGTGGGCACTAATAATACTGCCGCTGTGACCCTGAGCAGATCAGCCGTGGCTGCTGGGCTCTGGGAGTGAGCCTCAAGCCCATCCCCCAGGTTGTGTTCATGTCCATCCTGCTGGTTCAGGGCAAGGGCCCAGGCAGGGGACACACATCTTGGAGATGAATGCATGGCTGTGCAGATGGGGTCAACCAGGGAACTCTGGCTCCCTAAGCCATGGGATACTGTTCCAGGAAGGAATTCTACAGGGAAGGGATAAGGTTCCCCTGGCCAAGAAAGGGAAGAGTATCTTTGAGCACTGACTTGCCAGCCTAGCGAGGAGGGCTTTAAACTAGGCTCAAAGGGGGCAGGTGATAAAAGCTCACAAGTAGGTATAAAAAGGTGACCTTCACAGAGGGTTAGAAGTTGACAGGGAGAGGAGAGGGTGGGAGTGGAATGGAAAATTTACAATTGGGTTATATGACCAAGAACAGTGTGGAAATCTGCTCAGCATCTTAGATTGCTATATACAAATGCAAGGAGTATGGGGAATAAACAGGAAGAACTGGAAGATTTAGTAAATCAGCTCAATTATGACTTCATATGAAATTTGGTGGGATAAATCTCATGATTAGAATATTGGTACAGAGGCGTATAGCTTGTTCAGGAGGGACAGACAAGGAAGAAAGGGAGAAGGGGTTGCTTTATACGTCAAGAATAAATACCTTATTCTGTGGTCCTAAAGGAGGTGAGAGGCAGACCAGTTGAAAGGCTATGAATAAAGATTAAAAGGGGGAGAAGGGAAACAAGAGCAACATCTTGGTAAAAGTCTAATCTAGACCATCATATCAGGAGGAAGAGGTGGATGTGGCATTTCCAGAACAAACAACAGAACTATCCAAAACACAAGACCTGTGAGTAATGGGAGACTTTTACTTTTACAGACTATATCTGGGTAAGTTCTATGGCGAAACACAAAACGCCCAGTAAGTTCTCGGAATGTTTCAGGGACATCTTTTTATTTCAGATGGAGGAAGAAAGAAGCAGGGCAGCCATTTTCAACTCAATTCTGATTAAGAGGGAGGAACTGGTTACAAATCTGAAGACAGAGGGAGGCAATTTGAGTGAAAGTGGTCATAAAATGATAGATTCCATGATTCTTAGGAAATGAAGGAGTGAGGGGAGGAGGAGAAGAAGGACAAGGGACTTAGAAAAAAGCAAACTTTAACAAGCTCAGAACTATTAAGGTCCCATGGGAAGAAAAGCTAAGGAAAAATGAGTTCAGGAGAGCTGACAGATTCTCAGAGACAGTATTAAAGGCACAACCGCAAACTATCCCAGTGTGAAGAAAAGACAGGAAAAATAGCAAAGGTAAATATGGCTCCATCAGGTGTTCTTTAATGATCTGAAAATCAAAAAGGAATCCTACAAAAAAGTGGAAACATTGATGAATTGCTAAGGAAGA
The DNA here is from genome assembly GCA_007922155.1 of Mesoclemmys tuberculata. Classification (NCBI taxonomy): domain Eukaryota; kingdom Metazoa; phylum Chordata; order Testudines; family Chelidae; genus Mesoclemmys; species Mesoclemmys tuberculata. The sequence goes on along the minus strand of ML675603.1, from coordinate 300,156 downwards.
GCACAGCAGAATACTACAAACATAAAGGGACAATATCAGAAAAGTGAAGGCACAAAATGAACTGCACCTAGCAAGGGACATAAAAGATAGTAAGAAGAGGTTCTTTAAATAAATTAGGAGCAAAAGAAAGACAAAAGGAAGTGTAGGTCTGTTGGAGGCCCAGTACAATTTGAGTTGCCTGACCACTGTCTTACAGGCCTAGCATAGCTTCAGTTGCTTGCTTGGCTATTCTGACACCTGTCGTGTGACATCTTCCAGTTGGCAGAGATGAATAGGACTACTGAGTAACCTTGTAGATGTCTCAGTTTCTGCATACGATGGCACATATCAAGACAAAATACAGAACATGTGTGCTTGTAGCTGCGCATAGATAATGGTGATGGGAACAACGAGTTATCCTTGAACATCTGGGGGTACACGGTTTCATTGCCAAGGGGCAAATTTTTACCCTGCCCCTCCTATCGCCAGATGTTGTTTTGATGACCCCAATTATCATGGTGAGAATGGAATGTAGTTAAGGGTGAAAACCCAATGCAGGTAATTAGCATATACAATAATGAGTAGAGAGGTAATTAGGAGAAGGCTGTTTTTCGAAGAGTATAAGAATTCACTACTTAGACAAAGGGGCACACTCCATCAACACTTACTCCACGGGAGATGCTGCTGGTTGGACCAGAAGATCCGTTGTCTCCCTGGCAGGGCCCCTGAAGAAAGCCGTTCCTGTATACAGCCTTCTGAGTGACTGCTTAGCTCTCTAGGCTCAGTGAGTATGATATATTGCAGTTAATTTTAGACTTTGTATCTAACTAGTATATTTATAGAAAACCTTGCACATTAAACCTTATTGATTTGCAAATCGGGCGTACCGTGTCTCACTGGTATTCACACTGATCACAGAGTGTCCAGTATCAACAGGTCCACTATTTAGCATAGAAAAAGAGCTAAGAATAGATGACATCAAGAAGGCTTAGGTGTTTTAAGCATATTTTGCTTCAGTCTTCACTGAAAAGGTAAATTGTGGCCAGATGCTTAATACAATTAATATTAAACAGAAAGTGGGAAGGAAGACAGGCCAGAATAGGAAATGAAAAAATATATAGATAATTAGAGGTATTCCAGTCAGCAGGTCCTGACTAAATTCACCCTAGGGGACTGAAGGAACTAGCGGAATCAATCTTGGCATCATTAGCAATTATATACAAGAATTTATGGAGGACTGGTGAGGTGCTAGAGGACTAGAGAAGGGCAAACATAGTATCTGTTTTTGAAAAGGGAGAACAAAAAAAAACTTGGGGAATTATAGACCAGTCATCTGAACGTCAATACCTAGAAAGATATTGGAAAAATATTAAACAATCATTTTTAAGCACCTAGAAGATAATAGGGTAATAAGTAATAGCCAATATGGATTTGTGAATACCCAATCAAATCAAACCAACCCAATGTCTGTTCTTGACAGGCTCACTGGGCTAATGGATGGGAGGGAAGCAATAGATGTGATATATCTTAATTTTAGTAAGGCTTTTGACACAGTTCCCCATAACATGCTCATAAGCAAGCTAGGGGAATGTAGTCTAGATGCAATTATTATAAGATTGGTGCACCAAACAGTTGAAAGATCCAACTCTTAGGAGTACTTATCAATGGTTCACTGTCTAATTGGCAGGATGTATATAGAGGGGTCCTGCGGGAGTTTGTGCTAGATCCGATATTAGGCAATATTTTCATCCAGGACTTGGATAATGGGATGGAGAGTATACTTATAAATGTAGCAGGTGACATTTAGTTGTAGGGGGTTGCACGCACTTTGGAGGACAGGATTAGAAAAAAAGATCTTGATCAATTGGTTAATTGGTCTGAAATCAATAAGATGAAACTCAATAAAGACAAGTGCAAAGTAATAAACTTAAGGAAAAAAACAAACAAATCCACAGCTAAAAAATGTGGAATAATTGACTAAGCGGTAGTACCTCAGAAAAAGATCTGGGGATTGTAGTGGATCACAAATTGAATATGAGACAACAATAGGATGTAGTTTTGCAAAAGTCTATCATCATTCTGGGGCGTTTTATCAGGCATGTCATATGCAAGAAATGGGAAGTAGTAGTTCTGTTCTCGGCACTGAGGAGATCTCAGCTGGGGGATTGTGTCCATTTTGGGTGCCCCATTTTAAGAAAAATATGGACAAACTGGAGGGAGTTGAGAGGAAAGCAACAAAACTGAAAAGATTTAGAAAACCTGATCTGCAGAAGATAGGTTAGAAAAAATGGGTATGTTTAGTCTTAAGAAAAAGACTAAGAGGGGACCGAATAACAGTTTTCAAATACCTTCAGGGCTGTTAGAAAGAGAATGGTTATCAGTTGTTCCCCAGTCCACTGAAGACAGGAGAAATAGTAATTGGCTTAACCTGCAGCAAGGGACGTGCAAGTTAGCTATTAGGAAAACTTTCTAACTATAAGGATATTTAAGCACTGGAAAAGGCTTCCAAGGAAGGTTGTGGAATCCCTGTCATGGGGGTTTTTAAGAGCAGGTTAGAACCTCAGAGATGATCCTGATGTACTTATTCCTGCCTTAGTGCAGGTAACTGGACTAGATGTCCTCTCAAGTCCCTTCCAGTCCTACATTTCTATGATTCTAGGATTCAGTGAGTTCTAGTGGTGTGAATTCCTTTTGCTAATTATGTTGCTTTAAAATATATTTCCTTTTATCAAGTAGAAACTAGTTTTATTTTAATTGGGTGTCCCCCTTGTAGCTATTTACTGTCTCATAGTACAAGAGCTTCTCATAGACTCATAGGTCAGAAGGGACCAATATGATCATCTA
>ML675603.1:280956-292333 GCA_007922155.1 Mesoclemmys tuberculata | reverse complement strand
CTACACTGTCAGTGGAGACCAGGCCTATGAATTCTAAATGTTAACGGTATTGTTCCTTTTAGCAAGAATGGGAAATAATTATAATTTGATACAATTTAGAGGTATAAGCCACAAAGCAAAATACCTGTTGTATTTTGCAACTCTCATGTAAGATCCCATACACGTGAAACGAGTGCTGGCAGGCCAGCAAGCTGGCTGTCCTGATAAGGTGCCAAGCTGCAGCCCAGGAAATCATAAATACCCCAGGAAGCCATAAATTCCTACTGCCCAGTGGTTAAGAAGAGACAGACAACGGCTGTTACTTAACACAAGCCAGATCCTACCTCTAAATAAAACCATGCATCAATATTGAGGATTGCACTGACAAGCTTAAAACCAGAACCATACTCAAGCCCTTCACACCAGAGGGTTTTATTTTTTGGACACCGACAGAGTTCCCTCTTCCCCCATCCTAGTTCTATAGACCCATAGAACTCTCTCTTTTCTTGACCATGGTTTTGTATGCCAGAGGAACTCCCTCCTCCCCTCCTTGTTTCTGATAGCTTTAATTATACCTGTAGGGCCCCTCCCCCCAGTACCACCCCTTCTAATATATGGTCATATTCTGTTTTGCAGGGTCTGGGCCTGGGGTTTTGGCACAACCTCTTTTGTACTGCATGGGAGAGGCAGGGAGTGAGGTCACATCTTGGCTATGGTTAGTTTATGGCCCTATGTTTGTTTCTTTTTAACGCCTTTATTTTTTCAGCCGGTTGCTTGGCCTTGCTCTGGCGTCTGTCTTGAAGTGGAGTCAGAGCTTTTCCTTATTTGCACATTTATATATTATACCTTTACTATGCCTTGAAACATTTTAACTGCATCCCTTATCTTTTCACAGTAATAAAGAAAAACCCCTCTAATTGCAAACAGGCAAAGGAACATGCTATGTCTTTGTTCGTTGCTAACATGTTTAACTCAGAGACTTTAACTTTCAGGCAGGCCCAGAATCCCATCTTAGGCAAGTTCACAGGCCTAAATACTTATATGAACTTACATTACATACCTATATCTGAACAACACCCACCACCCATCTTACGGTAAGAGATTTACTGCAGAATCCATCACACTAGCCTCCTCTTGAGGTGTGCATTATAGAATGGGGAATGTATGAAACTTTGGCTGTATCTACATGAGAGGAGGGTGGGGGTTAGTTGGCACTGAATTGACACGCACTAGATGCTGCACACTACATAAGCTACTGTAGGAAGGCGCTCCAGACTCCCCCGGGGTTGGGAGCCGAAGGAGGGCCACAGCCAATAGAACGGCTGTATAGTCTGCCAGAAAAACCTGCCCGGCAACAGGAGGCGATTGGACCAGCCCGCTGGTCGGCCCGGCAATCCCTAAGACCGGCCCGGATAGGGCCAACGGGGATGGCCAACCAGCAGCCAAGAGGCGGGGCCTCCACAGGAAGGGGCAGTATAAAAGCTAGGTCCCTGGGTTCAGTAAGGGGCAGACAGCTGTGGGAAGCAGACCTGCCGCCCTGGGCTCCTGCCGGGGAAGGGAACGTCTACGGCCCCAGGCCAAAGCCCCGCCGGTCCCCGGGTAAACCGGTGATTCCGGGGGCTGGTGATTGGGACTGGCCGACGAGCCCCAAAGGGTGGCTGACACCCCCCGAACCTCAAGCCTGGCCGGAGGAACCCGACCGGTCCCGGTGGGTCCAACAGCCCGAGGCAGGGCCAGACCTTGAGGAGCTGCCAGAGGCAGGGCCCCCCAGTGAACCCCTCGACCTGGAAGAGCTGCCGGACGCCGACGACCTGCCCCCGTTGCCGCCCACCAACGCCAAAGGACTGGAGAGCCGGCTGTGTACCCCTCCGGTTTACCCGGAGACAGCCGTGGGAGTACAGGGAGGAAGTGGCTCAGGGACAGCCAGACCCAATGGCTGGAGTAAAGGGCCCAGGCCCAGCGGCATGTTGCGGCCGGAGCCCCGCCGCGTCAGTGGCAATCGCTGTGCCACTGATAGGGCCCTGGGCTGGGACGCAGTGGAGACGGGTGGGCCTGCGTCCCCCTCCCTCTCTCCCTAGCTGCCCCGGAGGGAGAGCCCTCCAAACCCCAGCCGGACGGCTGGAAGACGTCCAGTCTCCGCCACTGAGCCCGAGACGAGGACGTGTGACTGCTTGTTTGCCTGCCTGCCCCTGCCAAGGGACCAGGCCTCTAGACTGCTTGTTTGCCTGCCTGCCCCTGCCAAGGGACCAGGCCTCCAGACTGCTTGTTTGCTGCCTGCCCTTGCCCTAGGAGCCGGGCCGCTAGACTGCTTGTTGGCCTGCCTGCCCTTGCCCTAGGAGCCGGGCCTCTAGACCGCTTGCTCGCCTGCCCCACCAGCGGGTCGGAGGCTCTAGATCGGTCGCGTAACCTATTCCCCATTTATTTGGGGAAGGTACCAGGACCTTCCCCAGCGGCTGGGCCCCAGGAAGGGCCGCAAAGACCGGCACGACACGACCGCCGTCATACACTACACTAATAGCATGTGCATGGGACGGCTGCGCCCTCTTTAAAAAAATTGTATTCTACAATTTTAGTTAGAAATTTCCAATTTTTTAGGAAATTATGTCTATTATTAGCAATTGTTACTGATTAATATTTAGTAGTGTGAAAATACGATTGTCCTATTGTTCCTAGAACAAACCACAGCTTTAATGTTAACTAATGATACTTCTTAATCCTCGTGTATAAGCTAACATAGGACTGGAAAGGACCTTCTGGGTTGAGTTCACTCCTCTGATATCGTAGGCAGCTCTCTCATATCATCCTGCTTGTAAACTTATCAAGCTCCATCTTAAAACTAGTTCGTTTCTTCCATTACTCGTAATGGGAGGCTGTTCTACAACTGCACTCCCCCGATGGTTATCAACCTCCTTCTCATTTCCTGGATATACTTGTAGAAGATCCCCTGTAGTGGGTGGTGCCAGTGGCTCTCCCTCGGTGTCAATATCTGAGGGAGACCACACCTCCTGGCACCTATGCCCTTCAGGGAGTCCAAATTAAAGGGGCCACCTCCAGCCCTTAGTAGGGCGATCCTTGAATTTGGATTGCTCCTTAGGTGTAATCGTCTCTTGCCCTCACAGGGCGGGCAAACAGTATGGCCTGGCCTTCAGCCAGGGATGGGCTGGCAGCAGGAAACAGCCTTCAGCCTTCAGCAGGGCAAGGCAATAGTACCGGGGTTAGCTCTCCGGCAAGGCAGGCTGGCAATGGGGGAAGATAGTCTCCTGCTCTGGGGAAGGTGAGTAAACAGTCTAGTCCAGGAGAATGAGGAAAAGGTCCAAGGCCCTGGCCCTTAGGCAGAGCAGGGCAGAGGGGCAGCCATCTCTAGGCAGAAGACGGGTGATCACCCCTAGGTCAGGGTAGTGTTGGGGTTTGGGGCAAAACACTACACGTACTAATATCATTTTCCTATTCATACTAATATTGTTTTCCTAAGCCTAGACCCCCCCGCCCCGTGCTGCTAACCCCCCCCCCTTCTTGTTTCTCAGTAAGAGTTGCTTTGACCTGTTACCTAAATAAAATTGCCTAGCTTGGGTTTTTGCTATCTGTTGATAGCAGCAGCATAGGCCTGCTGCAAAATTAGAACGACCACTGATTACCCCATCCCTTCTAACGAAGCACGCCGTGTATAACTGACCCACCAGAAAAGGGAAGCATGTAATACCTCTAACGCTGAAACTGCTTAAGGAAGAAAAGGGAGGGGGAGAAAAGGGACTCCTGTTAAACTGAAGAATGGTATAAATAAAGTTGTGGCTGGCTGCTTTGGGGTGCAGGATTTGAGACAGACAGTCTCCCTGCGCCATTTCGGATCCTGAAATAGCTTATGCAAGGACTTCTCCGTCTCGGTGTCTGACTGGGCTGATTGCGCACTGGGCTCGAACCCAAACTGTTGGGGCCTCACTCGGGGTCCTCCAGGACCTCCAACAGTAGGAAAGGGGGAGGGGGAAGCAGGCCCACCATCTCCACTGTGTCCCAGCCCAGGGCCCCGTGAGCAACGGGGTGTCCCGTCACTGGGTCGGGGGGTTCCAGCCAAAACACGCTGACTCACAGCGAGTGTCAGCTCAGCCGGACCATAGTCAGCTTCCCTGGGCTTCTTCTAACCAACCTCTCCCTAGGGTACCTGCTCTCCTGAGCCGTGCCCCAGCTCCTCGTCACTAGACGGCAGGTCCGGGAACTGTTCGGGGTCCTCTGCAGAGGGCAGCTCCTCTAGGACCCAGGGTCCATGTCCCTTCTGGCTCACCTGGGATTGGCAGCTCAGGCAACTCCTCCAGGTCCTGAGGGCCCCAGGCCGTGGGTAGCTCCGGCAGCCTCTCCTCTGTGTAGTGGTCAGGGGTGGCCGTGGGCTCAGGCGTCCTTCTCTCTAGGCCACTGGGCTCTGCCTGAGCGGGCAGGCCTGGCTTTTATACGCCTAGCCCCGCCTACCTGCTTCAAGTGTTGCCTTCCCAGGTTCCAACCCCCAGGGGCGTTTGGCTCTCCCTCCGTGTCAGTCTCCCAGCTCCAATACTCATGGGCGTTTGGTCTTGTGCCAACGTTGTCATTTAGTTCAAACAGCTCTGTTACAATATAGGTAGTCAGGCCTGCCTGTGAAGGTCTCTGATTTTTAAGTATATTTTTATCACTTGGCTAGTTGCAGGGGTATAAAAACAAAGAATCAAAATTACAGGCTGCCAGTTTATGGGCCTTTTTTCATCGTGACAGTCTGAGGCCTTGTACTTTGGCTAAGCAAAAACAGAAGCTGCAGGGCAGCCCTAAAGTGGGAAGCCTGTGGTCACATCCGCACGTTCCAAGCACATTGCATTCAAACAAGGCAATGCCCGGCTGTTAAGAAAGCGATTCAGTGTAAAGCCTCCAGATAAAGAAAAGATCTTAGAATGTTAAAAACCCTTTGTTTGGTAGCTTTCTGTCTGGTTTTTAAATAACGCTGCTTCCTCCCCTCCCTTCTTCCCCCAAACAAACAGGAAACTGGTTTTCATGCCATTTGTTTATGCCGCGCACTCGCCATTGCTGCGGAGACATTGAGCCAGCTCAACTCTGCACTATTATTGTGAGCATCACAAATACATCGCGGCTTATCCTGGAGTATTTTCAAAGGTGAGGGAGACCCCCAAGCACTGGAAGCAGCAATATCGCCGAGGCTGCCCTGCTACAATCCATCCAGCGGAACAATTCCCAATTGCTGCAGGCTGTAATGCATCCTCTGCAGTCCGTGGAGAGCCGGTTCTGGTCCTGGGAAACAAGCACAGACTGGTGGGACTGCATCACTATGCAGCTGTGGGATGATGACCAGTGGCTGCAGAACTTTCTTATGCGAAAGGCCACTTTCCTTGGACTTTGCACGTAGCTGGCCCCGTCCCTGAAGCACGTGAATACTCGCTTGAGACACGCTCTGACGGTAGAGAAGCGAGTGGCCATCGTTCTGTGGAAGCTGGCAACTCCTGACTGTTACTGCTCAGTTGGGAATCAGTTCAGAGTCGATAAATCTACAGTGGGAGCTGCCATGATTCAAGTGTTCAGGGCCATCAATAGACTTCTGCTCCGAAGGGTAGTGACTTTGGGAAACATGCAGGACATCGTGGATGGGTTCGCTGCGATGGGGTTCCCAAACTACGGAGGGGGGCCTTTGATGGCACACACATCCCTATCTTAGAGCCCGCCCACCTAGCAACTGAGCACATAAACCTCAAGGGGTACTTTTCCATGGTCCTGCAGGCCCTTGTGGATCACAGGGGTCCTTTTACTGACATCTCTGTGGGGTGGTCTGGGAAGGTGCGTGATGCACGCATATTTAGGAACTTGGGGCTGTTCTCTAACATGCAGGTGGGCACTTTCTTCCCAGACCAAAGAATTCACATCGGGGATGTGGAAATGCCAATAGTGATCCTGGGGGAGCCTGCTTGTCCCTTGCTCCCTTGGCTAATGAAGCCGTACACTGAGCACCTTGACAGTGACAAGGAGCATTTTAACAACAGGCTAAGCACTTGAAGAATGGTTGTTGAATGTGCATTTGGGTGTTTAAAGGCCAGATGGAGGAGTCCCCCCTTACTAGGCTGGAGGTGAGTGAAGAGAACATCCCATAAGTTATATCTGTGTGCTGTGTTCTTCATAATATGTGTGAAATGAAAGGGGAAAGGTTCCTCCAGGGCTGGGCTGTGGAGGCAGAAAGACTGGCTGCCAATTTTGAGCAGCCAGAGGGCAGCAATACTCTCAGAGCCAACCGTGGAACGCTTTGCCTTCAGGAAGCATTGAAAACCAGGTCCTGCAATGAATCGCAGTAATGTTTTCTGTACGTTTTGTGCCTTTGCTCACCATCCCCTTTACCATCATATCAGAACCTCCAAAGCCCTCCTCAAACAACCTATGAATTAATAACGAGACGTATTGAAATGATGCAAACTTTTATTTATGAGCATTCACGTCGGTGGGGTGGGGCGTGAGTGCTCAGTCTCAGTGTCAAGGGATCGTGTGGTTGCTGGCAGGTCAGCTGTCAGCGTGGCCGCTGCTGCTTTCTGCTTGCCTGTGCCAGGGGGGAGCGCACCATGCACTGCAGCCTGCCCGCGCTCCTCTGCGACCGCTTGCGGGGGGAGGGCAGCAAAGCCATAGGCAGAGGAGCATTCTGGAGGGGCTGCAGTGGGACTTTGTCTGGCCACTGTTCCTCCTGAAGCTCCACAAGCCGCCTGCGCATGTCTGCCTGATCCTGCATGATTTGCAGCATCTCCTGCTGGGTACTGCGATCACTCTTCTGTGTGGCTCTTCGATTCTCCCTGTCCATGTCCATGTTCTGGGACATGCTCCACTGCCACGCTCGGAGCTCTGTCTCAGCGGCCGTGGAGGCGTTTATGTGTGGAGAATATAAAGCAGTATCCCCATCCCCCCCACACACTAAGGACTGCCTGAATCCTGCTCATGTCCATTTACATGCCTGGGTTATCGATATCGCTCCCCATATGCTGCACCTTTACCTGGGTCTCTCTGTATCCCCCACTACACGCCATCCCACCCATAACAGGACCCCTCTGTATCCTACACTCCTGGCTCTCTCCATCCAAACCAGAGATTACTGAGGAGGCTGAAGAGTTGTTAGGGAGCAGGTAACCTTTGGTCACATACTAAGCTGGAGCACAGATCCAAGGATGGGCCTGATTCCAAAGTAAGTTGCTTAACTTTGGACAAGATGAATAGTAAATAGTTTCATGAATGTATCAATTATTGTAGCTCAATGAGTCAGACGTCTGACTCATACCCAGCTTCTTATCTACTGTAATCGTCAGGTCCTTTTCTGCAGAACTGCTGCCTCGCACATCTGTCCCCAGTCTGTAGTTTTCCATGAGTTCTTCCGTTCTAAGTGCAGGACTCTGCACTTCTCCTTGTTGAACGTCATCAGATTTCTTTTGGCCCAATCCTCCAATTTGTCTAGGTCTCTCTGTATCCTATTCCTCCCTTCCAGGGTACCTACCACTCCCGCTAGCTTAGTGTCATCTGCAAAGTTGCTGAGGGTGCAATCTACCCCATCCTCCAGATCATTAATGAAGATGTTGAACAAAACTGACCCCGGAACCGACGCCTGGGGCACTCCACTTGTGACCGGCTGCCAGCTAGACATAGAGCCATTGATCCCTACCCGATGATCTAGCCAGCTTTCCATCCATTTTATAGTCCATTCATCCAACCCATACTTCTTTATCTTGCTGATAAGAATAGTGTAGGACACCATGTCAAAAGCTTTGCTAAGGTCAAGGTATATCACGTCCATCGCTTTCCCCACATCCACAGAGCAAGTCACCTCTTCATAGAAAGCAATCAGGTTGGTCAGGCATGACTTACCCTGGGTGAATCCATGGTGACTGTTCCTGACCACCTTCCTCTCTTCCAAGTGCCTTAAAATGGATTCCTTCAGAACCTGCTCCATGATTTTTCCAGGGATTGGTGAGGCTGACCGGTCTGTAGTTCCCTGGATCCTCTTTCTTCCCTTTCTTGAAGATGGGCACTATATTTGCTTTTTTCCAGTCATCAGGGACCTCCCCCAATTGCCACAAGCTTACAAAGATAATAGCCAGGGACTCTGAAATCACATTTATCTGAGTTTAGTCCTGCTTTGAGCAGGGGGGTTGGACTAGATGACCTCCTGAGGTCCCTTACAACTCTATTGTTCTATTATGCTATGTAGGTGTCTTAAATTGTAATTCCCTTGCTTTTCACGTTTTGTGTAAGTGAGATCTAGGTGTGAAAAACATGACTGTGTCCCCATCCCCCCACAAGCCAAGGACTATATGAATCCTGCCCATGTCCATTTACATGCCTAGGTTGTGTACATCCCTCCCTATTTCCTACTCCTTACCATGGTTTCTCTGTATCCCCCAAGCCACATGTCTTCCCACTCATAGCAGGACCCCTCTTTATCTTCCACCCATGTCTCTCCACCCAAACCAGAGATTACAGGCACTGCTTAATTTGTAATGAAAGAGGTTCAGGGGTCAAGCAATTTTTTACATTCATAACTGATGCAGCAAGCCCCAAAGTGCCAGGGCTATGAACTGCCATGCCTAAATTAAGCACTGATTCACTGGACAACAAATTTTTTCAAAAGTGTTGCTTCTTCAGAAATGTTTTTTGATTATGATAGACCGCTTGAAGCTGAACACATATATAATTTCAGACTACTTGTATCACATAGAAATTTGGAGAAACAAGAAATTGACTTTTATTGAATGTAATGAGTTTAATCGCATAACGGTGCTGACGCTTTGCAATAGTTCAACTGAGCTAAAAATGTTTTGTTGATGATTTTCATTTGTACTCAGTGTCTGAGGCTTCTCATTTAAGTGTCCAACAATAATCGGCCGGCATTAATGGCTTCCAGTTGCCCGGATACCGTTTTTCCATGAGTGCAATGTCCTGGTGAAACCTTTCACCATGCTCATCACTGACTGCACCAAGTGACATGTTGCACTTCATGGTTTTGTATGCTTGAAGCATGTTGTCAACAGCTGCATGTAGTTTGGTGCTCTTTAGTTGCCAAGAAAATTTTCAGCAACATCCTTGAATGACTTCCATGCGATTTTCTCCGGCCCTACTAGAAGTTCTTCGAACTGCCTGTCATTGATGACCTGTTTGATTTGTGGACCAACAAAAATGCCTACCTTAATCTTGGCATCAGTTATTATGGGAAACATCTGTCTCAAATATCGAAATCCTTCACCTTCCTTGTTCATTGCTTTCACAAAATTTTTCATCAGTCTGAGTTTTATTTGAAGAGGAGGCAAAAATATCTTTGTTGGGTCGACAAGTGGTTTATGTGGCACACTTTTCTGCCCTTGAACCAACTGCTTACGGAGTGGCCAGTCCTTTTTAATGTAATGAGACTCTTTAGCACGGCTGTCCCATTTGCAAATGAAACAACAGTACTTGGTGTATCCGAGCTGCATTCCTAGTAGCAGCGCAACTACATTCAGATCACCACAGATATTCCAGTTGTAGCTGCTGTACTGTATGTGTTTCAACAAAACTTCCATATTTCTGTAGGTTTCCTTCATGTTTCCTGCATAGCTGATTGGTATTGAAGGGTGGACATTGCCATTGTGTAACAACACAGCTTTCAGGCTTAACAATGATGAATCAATAAAAAGACGCCATTGTTGTGGGTCTTGCTGGCAACCCAAAGCAGTGAACAGCTCATCAATGTCAGTGCAGAAACACAGATTATTAACCTGACCAAAGGATTGTGTCAAATTTTCTTGGTGGCTGTGAAAGACAGAAATTTTCATGCCTGGTGACAGCAGACCCCATCCTTGCAGTCTTGAACCCAGTAATTCTGCTTTTGCCTTTGACAAACCCAAGTCCCTGACCAGGTCATTTACCTCAGATTGACTTATCAGATGAGGCTCACTTGACATAAATAGTTCAAAATCTGGATCAGTGTCATTTTCATTCCTGGCTCGTGCATCATGGCATCTTCGTCTGCCTCCTCTAGGCTCCATGTCTCTGGTGGCTTCGGTACTGGAAGATTGTCATCATGCAGCACAGGTCTCATGGCTGAAGGGAGACTGGGATATTCAATGGATTTCTTGTTTTTAGCAGAGAACAGTCTGTCACATGATCCTTCTGCTCTCACCAAATCATCGGGACAGCGAATGGCATTGACTTCCAAGTACCTCTGAGCCAAGCTCTAAGATCGACAGCGCATGTTGTGCAACAAATGCGAGGCGCCCAGGCTTTGTCCTGATCACCAATTTTACAGCCAAAGTAGAGCTCATACGCTTTCTTAATACGTGCAATCATGCTCCGTCTTTGAGGTTTACGTGTATATTCGCCACAAATGTAACAGAACGTATCGCGGCTGTTGCAACATTGGCGAGACATTTTGCTATCACGAATCCTCCTGAAAATACAATTGATTTATTATTGTGAGTACACACAATATGCTATGCGCATAGAGCATGCGCATCAACATGAATGCAAACTGATATAAACGCAATGCACAGAACGATATGTGTGAAATGCTTTTATAGCCTTTCTAAAACCTGTCCTGCCAGCATCCACCCTGCCTAAGCCTTAGCATTCCACTGCATATTGTGTGGCCTTCACTAGGTGCAGTGTCACTGCATGCCCAGGCATGCTTGGACACAAGATAGAAAACTTTTCAGCTTACATTGCGGGCAACATTTTAATGGACTTAAATTATGAATTGAAATAACAAATATAGGCGATTTAAAAAAAAATGGTACATCATATGGAAATTTCATGGTAATTTTCATAATCAGCAGCCCAAAATCCATAAGATACACCCAAAAGTATTCAGGAAGCAAAATCTTTGCTGTCCAGTGTTATAGGGTAGCTGAAGAGCTGTTAGGGAACAGGTCACCTTTGGTCACATAGCAAGTTAGAGCACAGGCCCAAGGATGGAGACCCATTCCACAATACGTTACTTACCTTTGGACTAGATGAATAGTAAATGATTTCGTGAGCATAGCTATATAATTTTAGATGAATAAGTCACAGGTTTGAACTCTAAATAACCAACTTACTGGAAGGGAGTGGAGAGACATTGCCCTCCTGGCAGCTGCAGACAGCAGACAACGTACAGAATTACTGTCCTTGAAAGACATTTTTGTAGCTTTTATCTTTATTTTTATTTTCAGGTTTGCCTCTAGTTTTTATCACTGTGAGTCTCACAGGTGTTGTTCACATCTCTCCCCTTTAGAAAAGCTGCACAAATGTTTAATGATTCTCTTGATTTCTATGTCGCAGACGTATTCCCAGAAGAGCTGATTGATTTCCCAGGAACACTGTTGGTGAGATTGTGAGTGCTGGAGATGGGACTGTGCCGTACGACTGGAGAATTGCTAACGTAGTTCCTATTTTTAAG
>ML675603.1:250932-265956 GCA_007922155.1 Mesoclemmys tuberculata | reverse complement strand
AAGAATGTGAAGATGAAAAGAATGTGAAGGAATCTCATTTGTTTTTTTATTGCCCCATGATTTACACATCAACCAAATTTCTGATACGCATTGAGCACTTTTCTTTATTTGTAAATTATGACAGTTGGATTTCAGGATGTTCCCAAACAATTATGCTTAGATAGTTATGAGCGAGGTCTTAACATGTCATAAGTGTTCAATCACAAAGTGTTTGTGCAGGGTACTCTAACTTGAGTAATGTAAGTAGTTAATTCACATTGTGGAGCCGGGGGTGTCAGGAACAAATAAACAATTGGTTTGTCTGGAACATCTTATTTTTAACACTTAATTTCATTACGGTTAACATAAGAGTTTAACTTTTGAGCTCCAGCCAACCTTTAGTACTTTGGTTCAGGCTGATTTTATAGTGTTGAGGCCTACACCATGTCATGCGCTGAGACAGCTAAAAGAAAATCTAGGGCCTTGTGATTTTGGGAAGTAACTTGAGACAGTGGGGAAACTTCTTCCTGCAAGGTTTGGATAGCGTCCATAGTAGCATTTTCCATTGCTTCTATGGTGGCAGAAATATTGACTACTGCCTTTTCTAACTTGATTATTAGTGTTGCCCTGGGCAATGGAGTAGCTTAGTTACAACCAGTGCAATGGTTGGAAATCTCATTTTCTAACAAATTCTGTAATTAGCTTTGGGACTTATAATTTAAAATATACTGGCAAACGGGTAGAGACCGATAAGGGCACCATTGCCCTGGGTATCATTTTGGTGATAACAAAGGGTAGCTTTAACTCACAGGGCTGTTTTCCACCTATGAATATGGATGGGGGCTTGCCCTACTGCGGACAGGTTTTTGGGTTGCAGTATAAGGCGGGTGCTGTTGTCCTTTGAGGCTCATTTGTCTAGTGATGTGGGTATAGCCACTAAAGGAATACCTTGCTTTGGGTGGGCTGGTCCGTAAGTGCAGATCCAGCAATTACTGTGATTATTTTGGTCAGCAATAGATTGGGAGTTTTACAAGGAGGTTAAAGTCCCAGTCAGCAAGAACAAGGGAAAGGGCTAGGAATAAGATAACAGCTAAAGTTTTCATTTTACCGTAAGTTCGGGAAGAATGCCTCTAGGCCAAAGCAGTCCAGTTAATGTCAAGAGGGTCACCAGAGTTTCTTACAGTTTTCATGGTCTCAGATTGTGCTGATGTTTTGGAGTTTCGTCAGTGTTGTTTGAGAACCGTAGGTTGGAGGAGGGGCTTTCTCTGTGATCTTTCAAGATCTTGGAGTTCGCTGAGCTGTGGCCTACCAACGAGGACTGGACTTCTGTTGCTGTTGAGTCCAAAGACGGTGGGGTCATTTTGCAGAGTGATGCGTGAACCCAGTTAGGATATCCTTGGCATCATACAGCAGTATTAGTGGTTCGTAACACTAAATAAGGTCCTTTCCACCGAGGCTGCAAGGCATTCTGTCGTTGGTGGATCTTTACACAGATCCAATCTCCAGGTTGGAGTGAATTACACGGTTCCGTTGCCGGTGCTGGAAGGGCTTCTTGAACCTGTGTGTAGATAGACTTGATACACTTCATTAACATTTTACAATAGTCCAGTATCACATCATCAGTTAAATGTACATCAAATTCCAGCAGGTTTGGCGGTGGGCTATGTGGCAATCTCATAGCTCTGGCCATAAAGATCTCATGTGGAGACATTTCATGTTTTCGGTTGACAGTATTTCTAAAATACATGAGAGCTATGGGTAAGGCATCTGGCCACTTCAAGCTGGTTTCTGTGCATATTTTGGCTAATCTAGTTTTCAAGTCTGAATTCTTTCTTTCTACAGCTCCGCTGGACTGCGGGTGGTATGTACAGTGCAGGTGTTGTTGGATTCCTAATGCTTTGCCCACATTTTGGATGACCTGTCCTGTGAAGTGGGTGCCTCTATCGCTATCCAGAATGAGGGGTAACCCAAACCTAGGTATAAATTCTCTCAATAGTTTCTTGGCGACAGTTATGGTATCTGCTCGTCTACAAGGATATTCTTCTACCCATCCTGAAAACATATCAATAATGACTAACACATATTCAAAGTTACAACATTTAGCATTTGGATAAAATCCATCTGCAAGTTCACAAAGGGACCGCATGGAATGGGGTGTGCTGAAAGTTTGGTCTTTTCCTTCTGGCCTATGTTATGGGCTAGACAGACACGGCAGGTGCTGCAGTACTGTTGTGCTATAGAAGAAAAATTTTGGGCAAACCAATAGCGCTCTACAGCTACTATAAAAAAATTGGGGTAAACCAATTGCACTGTACAGCTGCTATCATCCCCCCTTTGCTTGTGTAAGCCACAGAGAGAGTCACACGGGCAAGGTAAGGCAGAAGAGCTTTGGGTGCTACCAGATGGCCATCCGGGGAGCGCCACAAATTATCCGGGTGTAATTGGCAGCCATGTTGCTGCCAGTCATCTTTTTCCTGCTCTGAGGTCTGATCTTGCATTTTGGCTAGAGCAGTGAGGCTGTTTAGGGCTGATTGAGCTGTGGAAAGAAAAATATTAACAAAGTCTGGTGCGGGGGGGCTGGAAAGGGCCACTTCCCTAGAAATAGGGTACTGCGGAATGCAAGGGAGAGGCTTTGTAGCATTTAAAGTGACCCTTATGGGTTTAGCGCTTAACATGTAGCCTGCTTTGTTCGAATGGGCTGGAGGAAGTGTCAGGTTTGGTGTCTCTTTGGTCAGAATCTTGTAATAATGTTAATATTGTCTCTCCTGTGGGTTCCAGTATATCAAGATAAATACCATCCGGGGTACCGTAGATAATACAGCCTAATTTAAGGGTTTTACAAATTATCAGGCACATGGTACATTTTTACAATTCTTGCACTAACAAATTAACTACAAGACTTAACAATGGCACACCTATTAGCAAAATTATGTTTAACTAAAACAGGCCTTTTCTTTTGTAAGGCTTAATATGGAGGTAACAATGTTATCCAGTTATACAAACATAAGGGTTTAGTTAGCACAATAGTGGACATGCTTCACCACTGGTTGCTCTGTTACCTCTACATTACCCTCCTGCTTGGCCCCCTTCAAAGAAACATTTTTTCGTTGAGCCCTAACAAACTCATTCTGCATGTGGCTTCAATTTAGAGCTGTTCCAGACACGCCCAATTTAAATTCAGCTGGCCACACTCAAGAGGAATTCTCCTTGTTAACAGCTATGGGTGGATCTTCCCCCCCAAGGCCGGTAATTTGCATCTACTATCATTACACACATTAGCTAGCTTACTAGTGTTCAAATTTTAACTGTTAACCATTTTAAGTCTGGACTTGGTGTTGAAGAGATATTAACCATTTTTTTTCTAGCATTTTATAAACAGGGTTTTGCATTGCCAGTGTTTGACTCCCCATAGCATTAGATGTACTTGAGTCCTTTAAGAGACTACCAGATATATTTAAAGTGTTTAGAGGTGAGAGGTTGCCTATCACCCCCTGCATTTTTAAGAGATTAACATCTCTCCTGCTGTGTTGCTCTAGCTGCCCAGTCCTTCCTTTGAAGCTGAGACACTGTTTATTTCCTTACAGAGCTAACAGCCTGGAGACAGTTAAGTTTTAACTTCATTGTCTCCCCCTTTACTGACCAAGCCCAGCCACACAGGACTGTTTCAGCTTTCTAATAATTTTTACTCCATTTAAAACCTTTTCCAAGACATTCAAACTGGATTTTTTTAAAACAAAGTCAGTGAATTTATTCACATTTGAAAAACGTTGACAATTAGAAAGTGAACCAAGTTTTTTCAACATGTAAACTGTTGCTTGCTACATACAGGCAGAGACTTATTCTGAGCCAATTTAATTAATTTACTTTTACACCTTTCAGTTGCAGAAAACTGCTTGCAAGAGCTATCAGGAGGTTTTATTCTTTTAGGAACTGTTTTAGACAACAATCCACTTTCCACAGAAATGTTCTTTCCCTTCTCAGCTAGACACTGCTTCAAAGAAACATTTTTCTGAGCCCTGACAGACTTTTTCTGGTTTCAGTTAAATTTAGTGCCAACTTTGAATTAGCTGACAAATCCTTAATCAGAATAAGATGAGAGGCACATTCTGTTTGCTTTTTAGACAGAAGTTTGGAGACACTTGTTTCCTCAGCAGAAAACTGCTATTCTTAACACTTAAACAGTTTGAAAAAAATTTTTTCCTATGTCCCAGCCCACATGGCTGTTCCCAGACAAAACCTTTGAAGACTGGGGTAGCTTCCTGCAGGGGCAAGCCATTACCCCCAACACACCATACACAATAATGTTAGTAACAAGACAAACAACATAAAACACAAAACACAATCTTTGACCTCAGCCCACGGTATGAACCCCCAGACTCTCCCTGCTTGCTTTCCAGAAAGAGACAGATAAACAGACAGTTTTAAAGCTTACCTCAACCCTTAACAAAGTTCGGATCCTGCTTGGCTGTTTTCGAATAGGAAGCCTACAGGCAGCCCTCCTCCGACCCCAAATAGAGATTTAAAAGGTCTCTTACCTTTTGAGTGGCACCTGGGGGTGGTGGGGAGTGGTCCGTGGTCTTTCCTGGCCGATACCAACGCTTGGAGATCCGAGTAATGGCACCAAATTGTCATGGAAAGAATCACGCAAAATTCAATTTAGGTTGGATCGAGCAAAACTTTAATCTGTAAGAGGCCCACAGAAGGCTATAGCGATAGGAAAGCCCAGGCAGCACGTCTCTGTGCTGAACACTGGCACTTCCACTGGTTTCAAGTTACAGAGGGTTTATATTAGTTTATCAAAGTTTGCATATTACATAGATTCGTATAGTGGATTTTCCAGTACTTAACAAGTCATTTACTACATATTGGGCACTTATACCTCACGCTGGGATTCTCCTGGTGTCAGTAAGTCCCGGTGATTCTCCTGGTGCCAGAAAGTCCTGAGACACATACAGTCTTTGGTAACCTGCAGGAATTCCTGACAGGGTATGGCTGGGAGTGGCTGCAAAAGCAGTTACTGTCTTATAACATAACTCAACAAGTTTGCATTACTAGTATGGTTCCAGTCTAAGGTCTCCTGCCTGTATTTTTTTTATTCCACAGGTTGCATTATACATCAAGAATATATACCATTGTTCAGCGTCCTGAAGGAGGTGAGAGGCAGACCAATTGAAAGGCTATGAATAAAGATTAATAGGGGGAGAAGGGAAACAGGGGTGACATCTTGGTAAAGTTCCAGAGGGGTAGCCATGTTAATCTGTATACAATAAAAACAATGAGAGTCCTGTAGCACTTTAAAGACTAACACATTTTATTTCTGCAGGCATGAGCTTTGGGTTACAACCCACGAAAGCTCATGCCTGCAGAACTAAAATTTGTTAGTCTTTAAAGTGCTAAAGGACTCTCATTGTTCTTATCTTGGTAAAGGTCTGATCTAGACCACCATATCCAGAGGAAGAGGAGGATGTGGCATTTCCAGAACAAATAACAGAACTATCCAAAACACAAGACCTGTGACTAATGGGGGACTTTTACTTTTCCAGACTATGGCTGGGAAAGTTCTATGGTGAAACACAAAATGTCCAATAAGTTCTTGGAATGTTTCAGGGACATCTTTTAATTTCAGAGGGTGGAGGAAGAAAGAAGCAGAGCAGCCATTTTCAGCTCAATTCTGATTAACAGGGAGGAGCTGGTCACAAATCGGAAGATAGAGGGCAGCAAGTTGAGTGAAAGTGGTCATGAAATGATAGATTTCATGATTCTTAGGAAATCTAAAGAAAAAATGAGTTCAGGAGAGCTGGCAGATTCTCAAAAAGACAATATTAAAGGCACAACTGCCAACTATTCAAATGTGAAGAAAAGATAGGAAAAATAGCAAAAGGTAAATATGGCTCCATCAGGTGTTCTTTAATGACCCGAACATCAAAAAGGAATCCTGCAAAAAGTGGAAACATGGATGAATTGCTAAGGAAGAGCACAGCAAAATAGTACAAACATAAAGGGACAATATCAGAAAGGTTAAGGCACAAAATGAGCTGCACCTAGCAAGGGACATAAAAGATAGTAAGAAGAGGTTCTCTAAATACATTAGGAGCAAAAGAAAGACAAAAGGAAGTGTAGGTCTGTTGGAGGCCCAGTAAAATATGAGTTGCTTGACCACTGTCTTACAGGCCTAGCATAGCTTCAGTTGCTTGCTTGGCTAGTCTGACCCCTGTCGTGTGACATCTTCCAGTTGGCAGAGATGAATAGGACTACTGAGTAACCTTGTAGATGTCTCAGTTTCTGCATACCATGGCACATATCAAGACAAAATACACAACATGTATGCTTGTAGCTGCACATAGATAATGGTGATGGGAACAACAAGTTATTCTTGAACATCTGGGGGTACACGGTTTCATTGCAAAGGGGCATATTTTTACCCCACCCCTCCATCACCAGATGTTGTTTTGATGACCCCAATTATCACGGTGAGAATGGAATGTAGTTAAGGGTGAAAACCCAATGTAGGTAATTAGCATATACAATAATGAGTAGAGAGGTAATTAGGAGAAAGCTATTTTTCGAAGAGTATAAGAATTCACTACTTAGACAAAGGGGCACACTCCATCAACACCTACTCCACGGAAGGTGCTGCCAGTTGACTCCCTGGCAGGGCCCCTGAAGAAAGCCATTCCTGTGTACAGCCTTCTGAGTGACTGCTTAGCTCTCTAGGCTCAGTGAGTATGATATATTGCAGTTAGACTTTGTATCTAACTAGTATATTTATAGAAAACTTTGCACATTAAACCTTATTGATCTGCAGATCGGGCATACCGTGTCTCACTGGTATTCACACTGATCACAGAGTGTCCAGTATCAACAGGTCCACTATTTAGCATAGAAAAAGAGCTAAGAATAGAAGATATCAAGAAGGCTTAGGTGTTTTAAGCATATTTTGCTTCAGTCTTCACTGAAAAGGTAAATTGTGACCAGATGCTTAAGACAATTAATATTAACAAAAAGTGGGAAGGAAGACAGGCCAGAATAGGCAATGAACAAGTTAAAAATATATAGATAATTAGAGGTATTGCAGTCAGCAGGTCCTGACTAAATTCACCCTAGAGTACTGATGGAATTAGCTGAAGCAATCTCAGCATCATTAGCAATTATCTACAAGAATTCATGGAGGACTGGTGAGGTGCTAGAGGACTAGAATAGGGCAAACATAGTATCTATTTTTGAAAAGGGAGAACAAAAAAGAACTTGGGAAATTATAGACCAGTCATCTGAACTTCAATACCTAGAAAGATATTGGAAAAATATTAAACAATCATTTTAAGCACCTAGAAGATAATAGGGTAATAAGTAATAGCCAATATGGATTTGTGAATACCCAATCAAACCAACCCAACCCAATGTCTGTCCTTGACAGGTTCACTAGGCTAATGGATGGGGGGAAGCAGTAGGTGTGATATATCTTAATTTTAGTAAGGCTTTTGACACAGTTCCACATAACATGCTCATAAGCAAGCTAGGGGAATGTAGTCTAGATGCAGTTATTATAAGATTGGTGCACCAAACAGTTGAACGATCCAACTCTTAGGAGTACTTATCAATGGTTCACTGTCAAACTTGCAGGATGTATATAGAGGGGTCCTGCAGGAAAATATGACAAATGAGGGAGTTGAGAGGAAAGCAACAAAACTGATAAAAGATTTAGAAAACCTGACCTATAGAAGATAGGTTAGGAAAAATGGGTATGTATAGTCTTAAGAAAAAGAAGACTGGCTGAGTCCACCTTGATGGCGGCAAATTCGTCGCCGTCAGATTGATTACTCTGGATCAACTGAGTGGTCTGTGTAGACCTGCTCAGTTGATCCAGAAATCAACGCAGGAAAACCACCCCGGTAAGTGGCGTAGCGCTGCATCAAAGGGAACGCTGTTTCCTTCAATGCAGCGCAGTGTGGATGGCGTGAGAAGCAGACGCCGCGAAGTCGATGGGAGATATGTAAATGATTTACATCACTTGCGTATCTCCCATCGACTGCTGCTGAATCCCAAAGGTAAATGTAGACCGGGCGTGAGAGGGGACCTAATAACAGTTTTCCAATAAATTAAGGGCTGTTAGAAAGAAAATGGTTATCAGTTGTTCCTCAGTCGACTGAAGACAGGAGAAATAGCAATTGATTTAATCTGCAGCAAGAGACGTGTAAGTTAGATATTAGGAAAACTTTCTAACTATAAGGATATTTAAGCACTGGAAAAGGCTTCCAAGGAAGGTTGTGGAATCCCTGTCATTGGGGGGTTTTAAGAGCAGGTTAGAGGTTAGAATCTCAGAGATGGTCCTGAGGTACTTATTCCTGCTTTAGTGCAGGTAACTGGACTAGATGTCCTCTCAAGTCCCTTCCAGTCCTACATTTCTGTGATTCTAGGATTCAGTGATGTCTAGTGGTGTGAGTTCCTTGTGCTAATTATGTTGCTTTAAAATATATTTCCTTTTATCAAGTTTAAATTAGTTTTATTTTAATTTCATTGGGTGTCCCCCTTGTTCTTGTACCATGAGAGAGACAATAAGTACTTCTTGTTTACCTTCTCTATCCCATTCACTATTCTTTATCCTTGTCTCATCTCCCCCCCTTATTCTTCACTCTACATGAAATATTCTGTCTTGTCAATCTCTCTTTCTGTGAAATTCTTCCCAGGTCTCCAGCCAGCCATTCTCATCAGTGCTCTCCAAACCTCCTCTATTTCTGTGATATCCTCTTGTGACAGGATGACCAGCTCTGAACACAGCATTCCAGGGGAAGGTGTCCCACTGAGCTATATAATGCCATTAGAATATTTTTGGTGGTATTTTCCATCCCATTCCTCATGCAACCCAGCACCTTATTTACCTTTTGGATGGCCGCTGCACAGGGAGTAGATGTTTCCACTGAGGTGTCCACAGCGATGTCCAGACCTTTTCCTGGGTGGTCACAGTTAATGTAGGACACAGTGATGTGTGTGAGTAGCTGAAGTTATTTCTTCTAATGGGTCCCATCATGCCCCGAACATCTGTGTGTAGAGAAGGCCCTTCCCACTTGTACCTCATCCCTCCATGTGGAAATGGAGGGGATGCACCACCTCTGTGGCACTGTCCCTTCTTTCCTAGATCAGGTGTGGTGTATGTGTTGCTACAGGGATGCTGCAGTGGCAGGAGAGCGGATGGAAAGTTTCTTGTTTGTCCTAGTGCAGCCAGTACTGTGAGGATGGTCAGCAGTACCCGGTGCACACCTCCTAGTATTGGTTGCTGGGGGGACATAAGGAAATAGAGGAGACTATGCAGAGCTGTTGCAGGTAGGGATCTTACGCCCTGCCACCAGCCCTTACAATAGCCCAGCGTGGCCCGTGCGCAAGCCTGATGTGTCCTGGAGAATGACTGTGGATTATCGGAACCTGGGTAAGCATACACCGCCACTGAGTGTGGCTGTCCACAACGTTGCCACTACTGTGGAGCAGATGGCCCAAGAGGCAGGGCAGTGGCATGCTGTAATAAACTTGCCCAATGCGTTCTTTTTCATTTCCCTGGCCCCGGAGAGCCAGGATCAGTTTGCCTTCACCTGGAAGGATCATCAGTACAGTTTTACGGTCTTCCCAATGGGATACATGCATAGCCCCACGTTGTGTCATGGACTGGTTTCCCGGGACCTGGAGGGGTACCTCCCACCAAGGGAGTCAGGTGTTTCCATTATATAGATGATATCTTGTTCACAGGGGAGGACTCAGAGGGGATCTGACAGGCCCTTGACCAGACGGTGCACCATCTAAAGGTGAGAGGGTGGGAGATTAATCCTGAAAAGGTACAAGGCCTGGCCCGAGGATTAATGTTTCTGGGCATGATCTGGTGAAGGCCCCAATGATTAATCCCTGAGAAAGTCCTCCAAACAGTAGTGGATGTGAAGGCGCCAACATCAAAGCAAGAGGCGCAGGCCTTTACAGGCCTGTTAACCTTCTGGCACCAGGTGGCACCCTCACCTTGGTCTGTTTTGCAACCCATTTACCGTGTCATGAAAAAGAAAGCTGTGCCTGAGTAGGGACCAGTGCAGCAAACCACCTTCAAGGTGGCCAAAGAGGCACTCCTCCAGTATGAGGCGTTAGGACTCCTGGTGGAGGGTTGGCCATTTGAGCTACACATGCTGGCGCCAGCCTCCTGGAGTCTCTGGCAGTGCCAAGCCGGGCACCGAATGCCCATAGGATTTTGGTCCAAGAAATTGGGGGGCACAGCAGATTGTTACACTCTGCTAGAGCAACAGATAGCTGCTGCATACCAGGCCCTCCTAGAAACTGAGAGACTGACCAAAGCGGCCCCAGTGACTGTGCGTACGCAGCTACCAATAGCTGGATGGGTGAACGACCAAGGCTTGGGAGCGTGTCCGGGGGTGGCACAGAACCAAACGCTATTCAGGTGGAAAATTTATCTTCAGGAGCGTGTAACTCTCAAGGGAGAGGCCCCGTCAGACACTCAGCAGTGCCTGATGGGTAGAGTCCAGTTTGAATCTGACACTGAGCAAGCTGCAATCCCTGGCCCTGTACTGGAGAGAACTCCCTTTGGAGAAGCTCACAGCTCAAACTCCTCTCGGAGGCGGAGCAGGCTAAGGCCTGGTTTACTGACGGGTCCACCTCCTATGAGAAGGGGGAGCACTGCTGGCGCACTGTGGCATACTGACCAGGAGAGGCTGCCATAATCTATGTGGAAGGAGCCGGAGGATCCAGCCAGTATGTGTTGCTGAAAGCAGTTGAACTGGTCGTACTGGACAAAGAGGATGGCCCCACACGCATCTTTACAGACAGTTGGGCCGTGTATAAAGGCCTGACCTGGTGAAGCCTGCTATGGTGGGCACATAAGTGGACAATTCAGCGACGCCCCGTCTGGGGTGGAGGAGAGCTCTGGGAAGGACTGTGGCAAGCAGCACAAAAGAAGTACATGTTTATCAGGCATGTGGACGTGCTCCAAACAGGGACCCGGCCAGCACATCAAGCTAATCAAGAAGCTGATCGGTTAGCCTCAGTGAGGATGCTTGAGCCAGTCACAGAGGTGCTGGCCCGATGGGCACATGAACACGGAGGTCACCGAGGCATGGATGCCACCATGCAGTGGGCCTGTCAGCGAGGCACCCCCATAAGTCGGGATGTGATTCAAATGGTGCTTGACAACTGCCTGGTGTGCACAACAGTGCAAACACAACCTTGGACAAAGCACCCCACTGGGTCTTTGACACGAGGGATTTGTCCGGGCCAAGTGTGGCAAGTGGATTTTATCAGTCCCTTACCGGTTGAAAATCGTGAGCAGCACGTGCTGACCATAGTTGACACCTTTTCCGGGGTGCTGCAAGCATACCCGG
The DNA here is from genome assembly GCA_007922155.1 of Mesoclemmys tuberculata. Lineage (NCBI taxonomy): Eukaryota > Metazoa > Chordata > Testudines > Chelidae > Mesoclemmys > Mesoclemmys tuberculata. The sequence goes on along the minus strand of ML675603.1, from coordinate 254,614 downwards.
CAGCCAGGGCCGCCCAACAAACCACCGTAGATGGACTAAGCCAGTTGATTAAGAGGTATGGCACCCCAGAGGAGATACAGAGTGACCAGGGCTCCCACATTACAGGGCAAACAGTACAACAGTGGGCAGAAGACCTGGGGATCCAATGGGTACAGCACATACCATACCACCCCCAAGCAGCGGGCCTGATTGAACGATATAATGGTCTACTGAAGGAGCAAATAAAGAAACTGACTCCAGCCCACTCCTTGAAGAGGTGGGCAAAAGTCATTGACCATGCTGTGTTTATATTGAACAATTGACCTGTGCAGGGCACCACGCCTTATAAAAGACATGTCAACCCACCAGCATTGCCGAAAGTGCGTGCACTGCGAGTGTGGCATATGTCCACTATGGCAACTTTGCCCATCCGAGCTACAGAGGGTAGTGTGGGAGTGGATTTGAGAAGCCCATTGCCAGAGATGTTGTTGACGCCAGGCTCACAACACCTAATCCCCACAGAGTTAGGTATGGAATTCCCCCATGGGTGCTGTGTGCGAATAGCACCCCCCTTGAGTTTGGCACTACAGAGTATTGTAGTGTTGGGAGGGGTAATTGACCCTGATTATAGGGGGGAAGTAAAGTTAATCCTATATAATCTTGGTCCCGAAACAGTTACTGTACGTCTGGGGGACCAGATAGCTCAGCTGATATGTGAACGAGCCCTTTCCCTGAGGTACTGGTAAGTGAACAGCCGGGGCCCCCTACCAAGAGGGGACATGGAGGCTTTGGGAGTATGGGGCAAAAGGGGTGGGTCCATACCCTGGGTGAAGCCCCAAGAGAAGGGGAGATACTTGCTGAGGGCCCAGGGGATACATTCGCAAGTTTGTTGGAAAATGATAACCAGCCTGTTTATGTCCCCACCACCAGATTATCCTCACGAGTGTGATCTGGGGACAAACTTTTACGAGGCAACAATGGTCCGCCTGCTGAGCCCCATCTACACTCAGTGCAGTCTGACAGCCTCCCACCACGAAACGTTATCTGTGTGTCAGCTGGGCTCAATATCAGGAAGACCATTGAGGCGCGCTGATGGCAAATGCCACGATGAACTGTAATTGGACAACCAGACAGATGCAGGGACTTGTTTGCGTGGTGGGTCGCGGGAACTTATCGTGGCCACTCGCCCTGGCGATTGATATAATCGTTGCTACGTGTATAGGGGCAGCCCCCCTTGGAGGGAGAACCCCACCCAGGCTGAGCGGGAGGCAAGCCAGTTATGGATGTTGAGTGTGCGGCAGCAGGCCCCACTGGTATACTTTCCCCGAATGAGACGCTGGTAGTGTGTGCTCCTTATTTACTTGGCCATCCCAGCAGTCCGGGCCGGCCAGGAACATTTGCTTATTTTTGGTATTATCCCCTAAGCAAAATTGATATCCCTTTTTGGGGCCATGATACCTCCTGAGGGAACCCCTACCTTAAGCAGACCGGTGCCTCACCGGAGGGTACCATGGTGCGGCAATTATTGGCTTGCCAGCCTATGGTACATGCAGCCTGAATCAGGACGTCACCTTCCCCATCGATATGTTCCGGGTCAATGTTTCAAGTGATGTCCCGCAGTGCTGGCGGTATACCCACTTTATGTGGCCTATACCCCCGCTGCGCCTCCAACGGGATTTAGGTGCAGTAATAGCTGCAGGGTAGGTGTAGGTGTGGGGGCCCTCAATCAGTGGGATATTGAAGCACTGTGGAATAGACTTAGCAATGCTGGGGTAGAGATGGGGGACAGTTTGAAAACCCTAGCCCACTGTGGGCCCCTAATAGGAGCTGTAGGCGCCTGCACGGCTGAGTCCCTTCAAGCCATTTGGGCTTGGAGTAATCGGAGCCATTGGCAAACATTTCAAAGTCTGGTGAGTATTTCCGCCACTGTCAATGCCACAACCTGCATGCTGTGGCAGACCATAGCCACCCAACAATACCTGGCCTTTTATTTGCAGTGGCAACGACAATGGGCCCCTATTGGCAAGAGCAGCTACAAATGCCCCCCTCATGGTGGGTGGAACTGGCGCACGTTTGGTGCCAGTGCCATATATGCCAGGCCCATCTGTGGGTGGCGATTCCATGGCGGAATGATACTTGGTGCCCATTTTTTCTTCTCCCCATTCAAATGGGGGTGAGCTTTTGGCTCCCCTATGTAGATGTTGGCTCAATCCTGTTTTCATGAAATACGTGAAAGAACAGAGCCACAAACACCCCCTTCCCTCCTCCTACCAAGAGGCACTTGAGCCTGATAGATTCTAACTTTAATCAAAAGCTAAAACCTCAACTGACTCCTATTGTTCTACCCTTTGAAATGTTCACTTGAGCCTTTTTAAAATATCCATTTACTGCACAATAATTTAAGTCTGTCTTTACTTGCTATCATTCTATTTGTTTTAAGGCTGTTTGTAAAATCACGCCACTGACCATTTTATCTGTTCATTTTACCCACTTTCAATATGTTTGTAAAAACCCTATTTTAAGTATAAGAAGCCACACTGTGAAATGTAATATACCGACCTAACTGTGAAAGACGCTGGTAAAAATGAAATAATGTTTTGCTTTAAAAATAATATGTGAATTCTTCAGCTAGGAGTTGGCACTGAGTGATTGGAGTGTGAATGGCTGAGCAATTGAGGTGGGTGCAGACAGGGAGAGTGACTGAACAATTGGTCTCAGTAAGGGATGTCCAAACAGACAAAGAAAACACCAGTCTCACCTAAAACATTTGAGGGAGGAAGAAAGGAGCGAAGATAATAACTTTTACCAGTCGACTGGCTGAAGGGGAGCCCACCCTGCTAACTTTGGAGTCAGCCCACTTCAAAGAACAAAATCTGATCAGGCTTGCAACAATGTGGGTGATTAAGGATCACACCAAATGCAGACGCAGCATGACAGAGCAAAAACCCATAGACTTACATGGGGTCTTTTCCCTATAAAACGGGACAGAAAGATGAAGGGTGGAGGTTTGGGTCCACATCACCAACCATCCAGGAGTACTGATGCGCATCGGCAGAACCTTGCTCCTCACCCTCATGCTACAGTCACCTGGCCAGTGACTACCACGAGCACCAAGAGGCTGGTAACTATAACATCTGAGAGACCCCTATGTATGTTTGTCTGTCCCCCTGTCTGTGTGTGCCTTTCAGTGTGTGTGTGTGTGTGTGAATAAAAGTACCAATTAAAGCATGTGTCAACGAAGTCTATTTTATTAACAAGAATCTCTGTAATTGTAGTATTGATTCAATATTGATACTATTTTCTTGGTATTTGCATTATTGATACTATTTAACAAATTTCTGTATTTACAATAAATGTGGCCTGTTGCTTTATCCCCTGAAAAAGATCCTGTGATATTTGTTATTTGAATAACATTAATTGGTGGAGAATGCAAAGGGGGAAATGGGAAGCATAGCATGGTTATTGTGAATATTGGGGGTGCACACTCTGTCTATTCCAACAGTGCAGGACCCTGTGTGCGTGCCTGTTGAAGAGCCTCAGATAGGGCTTGGTAGCTATCTATTCCAACAGTGCAGGACCCTGTGTATGTGCCTGTTGAAGAACCTCAGATAGGGCTTGGTAGCTATCTATTCCAACAGTGCAGGAGTCCGTGTACGTGCCTGTTGAAGAGCCTCGGACAGCGCTTGGTAGCTATCTATTCCAA
>ML675603.1:151092-210754 GCA_007922155.1 Mesoclemmys tuberculata | reverse complement strand
ACAAATCTGGCCCGAAGAATATGATGGACCTGGGTCTCACAGCCAAGCTACCGCATCCATACTGCACTGTGCAGACTTCTGACTCAGGTCTGCAGCTGGAGCTGTGTCCACACTGCAAAATGTCAGGGCTTGGACCCAAGTCACAGGAGACTCCGTCTCTGACCCACCAGCCTAGCAGGATTAACTGCGTTAATGAATTCTGCATTGCACACCAAGCCTGGGCCCTGACTCCCATTTGAGCCCAAGCCACCCTTCCGGCCACACACAAATCAATGTGACTTGGTCAGCAAGCATTTAGAACACGGGTCCTCCGACTGTGCGAGGTGGTGAGTCCCGAGTCCCGCTTTGACTTGGCTCCAGACCCCGTCTTTGTGCAGTGTGGCTGCAGCCCTGAGTCAAAACGTCTGTGCAGTGATGCTGTGTGGACTGTAAGATCCAGGTCCAGCAACTGCAAACCCAGGTTTACAGTGCAGCACAAATGCTCAGGCCTGGGCTTGCAAATACTAGGGCACAAGCCCACAGGTCCGGGCTCAGTGTGTAGTGTAGACATTCCCCAAGTGACTGTCCCAGAGTCACACAGGGAGTCTGTGGAAGAGCGAAAGCTTGAATCCAGATCCCTTGAGTCCCAGGCCAATGCCTTAAAGGCAAGACCATCGCTCCTGTCTAGGGCGAGTGCCCCTTTGAATATTTAACTAGTCTGCAATTAGTGGTGTCACGCTGCCTGACAAGGGAGGCAGCAAAGAGTGCCAGTGTAAGGTCAGACTGCCACAAGTCTGGAGCGTGTACCCCAGACTGTGCTATGGTTAATCCTGAGATTTCACCACGCCAGTGAAAAATGTGTGCTCCCGTAACACTATACTAGTTATTAGGAAGCCACAGACAGTCCGCTTCAGGCATGTGAGCCCCTCAGGTCACCACCAGACAAACCAGACTTTTGTGGTAATGATTATTACACCCAGAAATCACATAATTCTTCCAGTTGCTGGGAGTCAGCCACACACCCCAGGTCAAAGTACATTTATTTTGGGTGTTTATTGCCTGCACAAGATCCATTATTTATGGTTTTTGTTCCTGGAGGCCACTGAAGTATACGCACGGACGTGTACAGTGCCTGTCCGGGGGAGGCACCACCAGCTATAAATAGTCATTGCAGTAAGGGAACATTGCAGCTGGAACTTCCAGGCTCTCCCCTCTCCTTAATGATGTAAAAAGCCCAGGCAACAGGTGAGAGTTGCCTGCTGACAAGTAACCCGGGAAGGAAAGGGAGGTTACACATAACACAAAAGAAAATTTATAATTTGCTACCAATGTATCCCGCTGTCACAATAACAGCAAGTGCCACCCAGATGTGGCATGAAAGTGAAGTGTCAGTCCCAGTATATTGTGCAGCTCTGTGGTCCTCCCTGTCCTCACCGAGAGCTTGTCTACATTAGAGCTTACTTTGGTATGAGCTATGGCCCTCTGAGGTGTGAATAATCCCCACCCCTGAGCGGCATACGTGGCTCCGCCCTAAGTGCCAGTGTGGACGGTGGTGTGTTGGCGGGAGAGCGTCTCCCATTGACACAGCTACCACCTCTCGCACAAGTGGAGTTATTACGCAGATGGGAGAGCTCTCTCCCATAGAGCATCTTCTCCACACGTGTTACAGCAGCACAGCAATGGTGCAGCTGTGTCGAGGTAGCGTTTCTAGTGTAGACTAGCCCTGAGGTGCTTTGTTCAGCAGTGACATCATTAGCAACGATGACATTCAAATTACTGACATTGGGCATCTGAATTAACCCCGCTTCGAGATGAACGGGGCACTTCACAACTTTCTGGGCTATTTTTCAGGCTGTCTGCAGACTCAGGCAAAGATCATTGCAGTGGTTACACTTGAGTCACATTTTATTCTTCACAACCATGAGCGCTAGAGACTTAATCTTAAATGAAAGGTGAGATTCTGGGGAACAATGTGGCATCCAAAAAGAAAAAAATCTGGTCACCAGCCCAATAAGGCCTGGCCCAGTTCAAGCTGTACACATGCTTAAACTGTGGAAAGATTGCCTAGCTTCTGTGTTAGTCACTATGAGTTTGGAATTTTGCAGGCCTCATGCTGCTGGAGACTGCGGCTCTTAGAAAGGATGTGGAAATAAAGAAACAATACAAGACTGAATTTCAGGTTATTGCATCTGACACCACTGACGATAAGGCCTCTGCACTCCATGCTGGTGAATCGCTGAAGGCCAGTTTCCTGTGTGGTTTAGTTGAAATGAATGGATCTGCTGAATATTTAAATGACACCAGGAAATCCAGACATCAGGCCCGAGTTACTCTCCAATACAAAATGACAACCAGGTCTGAGCAGCTGACAATGAGCCATGTAGGACAGCAGGCCTCTTATCCTGCTGTATTCGACCAAGGCAAAGCAACCCATGTGGTCACGGCTGTGCTGTACGGGGCACAGGCTTTCTTTGTGTTTGATCAGGAAGTTTCTACTTCTGAGAGTGTAGAAATGATACAGGGAAAGATGAAACTTATGATAGAAAAAATACCAAAGATTTCAGAAGAAGGTGGAGAGTGCAAAATGGATACTGAAGCAATAGAAAATGCTGAAAATGTCAGTTGTACTTTTTATAGTGATTTTTGTCTTGAGAACAATCCAATTACTTATCAAGATGCCATAAAAGTTTATTCCACTCTCCCAAAGCTGCTGGGGGATAATGGGGAGAAGGCCGTACCAGTGACAGTCTGGCTGTATCCACTAATCAAGCAAGATTCCAGAGGCACTCAGCTGATCTGTGAGATCAGTGGAAAGCTGATTTATAATGTTCAAGCTGTCATGGAGCACTTCACAGAATTAGGCATGCGGTGCAATGACATGCTGAAGGACAGAACCGTCACAACTTTCCCTGAAATCAAGAGGAAAATCCAGCAATGCAAAGATCTCTGTAATCGGTACAGACAGACTTTCCAGCAACAGCTATCCGAAATCCTACCCTCTGTCCGTGGAGGAGGAGCAGAGGAAGGGGCCCTGGTGGACATTTTAAGCAGCCAAAAACAATCACCGTTCACTATTCAGCGACTCAATGAATTTCTTGATAAAAAGATGCAAGAGAAGAATTTTGTGAAATCATACCTCACTCTTCTAAATGACGTGGATATTACTTCTTCCACTAATGAACTAAAACAGCTATTCATTAACTCCAGGCTTAAGTATGTTGTCTCCTTTACATTTACTTCATTACATGAAGAGGAGTCATTTTTATCAGTTTTAACTGTCTGGCTTCAGAACCAAAATGTAGGGAAAACTCATGATGCAGCATCAGTCAGTTCTGCATGTGAAAAATCAAAATCCACTCAGTGGTTTGAGGATGAAGAGAGACACCAAAGAGCACGAGAGTCTGTAAATGTCTTCTCAGACTTTGCCCGTGTCAATAAATCTAATGGAAAGACCCGGTTCATTGTGACTTCAGTTCCTGATCAGGACAATCCAGGAGTTTCCATTTACCTGTATGAAGATGGAGAGCTGATCAGTACCAACTTTCAGCCTCCATTAAAGCCTCTTCCTCCTTTGATCCATGGAATCAAACATAACCATGTGCAGCTCACGTTTAAGCCAGCAGCCTATGGAAGGGCTGCGATATCTGGCTACCGGGTAGAGTACAGAATTGTAGGGCAGAAGCAGTGGACAGCTGTGAATGTAAATAAAAAACAAGAGACATTCACAGTAACCGGGCTACGTCCAGACACCGAGTACCAGTTCCGATACGCTGCACTGAGCAAACCAGGGCTCAGCGCGAGCAGTGACGTGAGTGATCCTGTGAGGATGCTGTCTCCTACCAGCCGTCCAGGGAAGCCTGTCATGGATGCTGTAAAATCATCTAGCATCACCCTCTCCTGGCAGAGTCCCAGTGTCATTAGAGATGGAGTCAGTATAAAGGAGTACAAGGTGGAATATAAGAAGGAGGCTGGAAATGAAAGATATGAGCAGAAAGACAAATGGGTGGAACGAAGGACAGGAGGGATAACTGGATCTTATCACATTGATGGACTGAGGCCTGAGACACGGTACAGATTCCGAGTGTCGGCTGTGTGTGTGGACGGGACAGTGAGTGACCCAAGCGAGGAGAGCTGGATCTCAACACTACAGAAAGGTAAACATTTAAATAAATCTGCTTATTCTTCCCTCAGCTACAGCCCTCTAGTCCCTGGAGCTCTCGGATCAGAATCCTTGTCAAGGGAATTAATCTACAATATTCTGGGTGTACAATGCAGGGTCAGCTTCCATTCAAATAATGAATAAAATTAGAAATAAATCCTAGTGTCCAGTTAAACACCCCAGCTGGTTCCTGTGCATGGACTGGATGGTTGAAGTGACCAATGCCCCAGGCCCAGGGCACGGAGAGGATCCCCTGGACTGTATAATAGGAGTTCTGACGTGGAGTGGTGCTGGACACAGAGACACTGACAGGTTTGGTTAGGGAAGGGATGATGCTGTTATGTTCCCAGTTCCTGTTACCTGCCCAACCGGGCAGAGTTAAGGTTGTGTGGAAAATGTCACCCTAACTTTGCATTTCCTGGTTTTCCATGTGTGGCTTTGAGAATTAAAGTCATGCTCTGGAAAGCCTGAGGAGCACAGGGCAGGGATGAGCATCTACATCTGTAACTCCACGTCAACACAGTGTTTGCATGTGGATTGCCACTGCTTCTGCTGAACCTGCTGGTCAGAGGGCTGCAAGCTCCAGTGTGATCAATTTGGTTTGTCTGAGGAGTAAATCCCCTTCAGCTTTATTTTGACGGTAAAGTGACTGTCCATGTGCAGTATCACGGGTGTTTTCAGGGTATCTGCTCCTTCAGTAGCTATGCACCACATTTTCAAAACATAAGAACGGCGGTATTGGGTCAGACCAATGGTCCGTCTAGCCCAGCATCCTGTCTCCTGACAGTGTCCAGTGCCAGGTGCTTGAGAGGAAATGAACAGAACAGGCAATCACTGAGTGATCCATCCCATTGTCCAATTCCAGATTCTGGCAAACAGAGGTTAGGGCCACTCAGAGCATGGGGGTGCATCCCAGCCTATTCTGGCTAGTAGCCATTGATGGACCTATCCTCTTTGAACTTCTCTAATTGTCCTTTGAACCCATTTATAGTTTTGGCCTTCACAAAATCCCTTGGCAACAAATTCTACAGGTTGACTGTAATTGTGTGAAGAAGTACTTCCTTTTGGGTCTTTTAAACCTGCTGCCTATTAATTTCATTGGTGACCCCCAGTTCTTGTGTTATGTGAAGAGGTAAATAGCATTTCCTTATTCACCTTCTCCACACCAGTCATGATTTTACAGTCCTCTGTCATATCCCCTGTGGCAGAGGGCCAGCTTCTCCCTAGTGGGTCTCACACTTTCACCTCTCGTAGTGGGCCAGGGCATCGCCAGTTACCCCATCTCCCCAGGGAGGGGGTAGGGACCCAGGCCTGCCTGCTCCTCCGGGTCCCAGCCCAGGGGCCCTCTGAGTATCAGCTATGTGCTGCTGGCACTGTACTTGCAGCTGCAGACTTTTCCCCTGGGCTATTTCCCCCCCCTCTGACCTTCTGGCTTCTTGAGCCCAGAACCTTCCCCAGGACTCCACCTCTCTCCCACACACCGCTGTACTCTGTTCTGTTCTGCTCCACTTCGCAACGCCACACCACCGTACTCCTTCAGCTCATCTTCACCACACAGCTACTCCTTCAACTCCCACCCTGCCCCTCAGGAGCAGAGGGTTTTTATCAGGCACCTGGGTGGGGCCTTAATTGGTGTCAGCTGATCCTAATTACCCTTTGGCTAGTCTACAGGGAGTAAAGCCCAGATGATTGTAGAGTTTATATAGGGCCCTTCCAGACCTTCCCTACTGTTACTGCTGCTGGGGTGCTCTGCTTGCTGCCACTGCTGGGGTGCTCCTGGTTCTTGGGGGCCCTGCTGGCTGCTCCCCCAGCTGGGAGGGGGTGAGTGAGTGGCCGGCCCCTCCACCGCCACTGCCACCACCCCTGCTGCTTCTGGGACCAGCTGCAGTGAGCACCCCTTCCCTGCTGCTGCCGCCCCTCTTGACCCCCACATTTGGGGGCACCCCTGCCCTTCCTTTTTTCTTCCCCTGTTGCTGCCCCGCTAGCCCGTTCACCCCCCTCCCCTGTTGTTGCCCCCCCTGTGGTTTGTTCCCCCTTTTTTGTTTTGTTTGTTTGTTTGTCTGTGTGTTTGGCCCAACCCGGCTCCTGCCTTGGTTTGTGCCCTGCTCCGCCCAGCCCTAGCAGCTTGCTGCTGGGCCCCCAGCCCTGCTGTGGCCCTGAACCCCCACCCCTCCTTTCCCCTGCCCACTGCCACTTCCTCCTGATCTGGCCCCCATGCTCTGGCCCCAGTGGTATCAATGTCCCTCCTTAACTGATCTCCCCTATTTTTGTTGACCCCCCCCCACACACTGCACTTCCCCCATGTTGCTTTAACCCCACCCCACCCTCTGTGCAGCCGGAGGAGCCAGTGTCTCATCTCGGGCTGGTGAGTGCACCGCCCCTACCCAGCTTGGCCCCCCTGTACCCCTTTGTGCTGGTGCCCTCCTCTCCTGCTGTCAGCCTAGCGGGGAGGAGTGGCCGCTCCCCTCGCCTTCTTCCCCTTCCCACCCTGCCCCCCATCTCTCTCCACTCCCCCTCCCCTTCCTCTCCCTCTCTCTCTTCAACCCCTCCCCCCAACCAAACCCATCCCTACCCCCTCCCAAGATGGCTGGTGTGCCTGGGGCCGGGACCCCCTCCCTAGATGCTCCTGCCCCTCCCTCTCACCTTGAGGCCCTCTCCCTGCCTGTAACAGCTGGTCCTGCCGCCTCCCTTGAGCTGCCGGGTGTCTGTCCCTTGAGCTGCCGGCGGTGGACAACTTAGGGAGGGACACCAGGGACTCTGCCGCCGCCACGGCTCCTGCCCCCCCTGATCCGGGGGGTGCACCCTCGGCCGGGAGGAAAAACCAGGGAGGTAACAAAATGGGAAAAGGCCCCGCCCAGAAGGCAGCACCTCCCGCGGCTGGGGCCCTTCTTCCTCCCCCTCTATCCTCTCCCGCTGTCCCTTCCACCAGCTCTGGGGGCGGCGGTGCCCCCAGGGCGTACACCCAGGTGGCCGCGGGCCCCCCGCCTGCCGCTGCCAAGTCACCTGCCCTGACTGCCGCCTCCAGCACCATCCCAGGTGGCCGGGGCCCCTTCCCCACCCTCACCAGGAGGCATGGGGTCCGGTGCCTCCTGGTGCCTGCCTCGCCCCACGTGGAAACCTACATGCGGACGATGGCGCGGGTGGTGGGGTCCACGGCCGTGGTGGCGGCCTCCCGAATGTATGGCAAAGTAGTCTTCTTTCTGGTGTCGGAGGCCGCCGCCCAGGAGGTGATGGAGATGGGCCTGGCGGTGGGGGGCGTCCACATCCCAGTGAAGCCCCTGGAGGACCTGGGCGTATGGGTGGTCTTCTCCTCCATTCTGCCCTTCCTCCCCAATGCCGCCCTTCTGCTTCTCCTTGCCTCCCTGGGGAAGCCCCACTCCACCATCAGCCCGCTTCCCCTCGGCTGCAAGGACCCCGCCCTTCGCCACGTCTTCTCGTTCCGCTGGTAGGTGTACTGCAGCTGCAGCTGCTGCCGGTGGTGGCGCATGGCGAGGAGGCGCTCGAGGGGTCGTTCCTGGTGCCCCATCAAGGGGCCCAGTACCGGGTCCATTATACCTCGGGGGAGGCCTGGTGCTACCTCTGCCGGGCGGTGAGGCACGTTCGGAGGGACTGCCCCCTGGCCCGGCACGGAGGGAAGCCCGGGACCCCTGAGACCCAGGAGGGCGCCAGCCAGACCAGAGGCGGTGCCCCCACCAATCCATCTGGTCCCTGTGGCTGCCCCCCCTCCATCAGCAGTAGTCACCTGTGCTTGGGCCCCATGGGCACCCCCCCAGATTGCCTTGGTGAGCTGACGGGCCCCACTGATGCCCGGAGCAGTCCAGCAGGGCCTGTGGAGGGGAGGGAGCCAAGGCTGCCTCTGTCAGGCATCGGAGGGGGCATGCCCCGGGGGGAGGCCTCTCCCTCCCCTGCTGCCCCACCCCCTCCTTCCGAAGCCCCAACCCCTGTGCTCTTGCCCCCTGACCTTGCCCCCGCTGCCCGGCCCTCCACCTCAGGAGGCTGGGTGCTTGTTCAGGGTAGGCAAGGCAAGCGAAAGGCCGGAGCCCAGCATCCCCCCACCTGCAGCCGAGGGGGGCATGAGCCCCTGCAAAGCCAGGAGGGGGGCTGCTGAGGCCAGGCCTATGGCCGCACCCCCTGCCAGAGCCCAGCGGGGTGCACCGCCGAGGAAGCCGTGGCGGCAGACGTGGGCTGTAGAATCGCCCTCCTGGAGTCCCTCCTGGAGGAGTCCCCGTCCGGGACCCCCCCTGCCCCTATGCCATCTGAGCCCCCCGCCGGTGCCGGGGTCACTGTTTCCTTGGATACCACTGGGGAGGATCTCGTGGTGGTGGCGGGGGATTTCTCCTCCCTTATGGAGGAGATAGATGCCCTGGGTTTGACCCCGGCTGCCAGGGGAATGATGACCACGCCTCCCCGTGTGGAGGGCCTAGAGCAGGGCAACATCGAGCCGCCTCTCACCCTCCCATCCCAGGCTGCCACCCCTGCTCCCACCCAGGGGCCACTCTCAGCCCTTCTGCCCACCATATCGGAGGTGGCGCATCCGTCATAGCCGCTGCAGCCCTTGAGGCACCGGCCGATGCTGAACGGCTGAGCCCCAGGCCACCGGGCGCCCCGTCCTTTACTGTGGGCTGGCTGGTCCCCCTCCCCCCTGAGGATGGCAGCCTGGTCACCCCCTTACGAGGGCCTGGAGCCGTGGGCACTGCAACCCCAGAGCCCGCCCCCATGGCGGACGCCTTCCCCATGCTTGCCTCTCTAGCTCCCAGCCCCAACTGAGAAGCACTGCTCCCTGCCAACCCAGCTGTTATGGCTGTGGGACCCGCCCCCAAATCTAACCCTGATCCCTCTTCCACTCCCTGCCCTGATCCTTCCCCTTCCACAGTTCCTGTCCCTCTCCCTGCTCCCAACCTTTCTCTGGCCCTCCCCCTGCCCCATACCATCTCCTCTTCCCCCCACTGTTTGTATCTCTGACACCCCTGGTGTTGTCTCTTTCCCCCTGAAGAGCTCCCAGGAGGCGGCCTTTGTGTTCAGAACTCCCAGCCCATTTGGGACTGTTGTCTTCTCTTCACCGCCATCCCTAGCCCCTGTCCAAATGGGCCATAGGGCCGCTGTGGGGGCCGAACTGGAGGACGACCCCCCTGAGGCACTGCGTGAGGAGCTGTGCGTTTTCCTCCGAGACATGCGTGGTGCCCGGAACCGGGTACAGCTTGCTCTGCAGCACTGGGGGGACTTCCACCGTGTCCTCCGGGCGTGAGGGCCACTATGAAAGAGGGGAAAGGGACCGGGCGGCAGGACACTGCGGACTTCCAGTGGACCCGCGGCTTCCATGACGCCCTGATGGCCTACGGCACCGGCCACAGAGTGCTGCGGAGCCCAATGAGGACCACTGGTGCTCCTGCCCATAAGGATCCCCCCAGCCCTCCTTGCAATGCCTGTCACCATCGACACCTTGAATACGAGGGGCTGCAGGATGGGTCTCCACAGGAACCAGGTACTCTCCCTTCTTCAGGAGGGGGGTACTCTGTGGTGTTCCTGCAGGAGACCCACACAGACCAAGCCACCGAGGCCAGCTGGCGGTTGGAGTGGGATGACGGGGTGCACCTTAGTCATCTCTCCGCCCATGCTGGCAGAGTGGCCACCCTGTTCTCCCCTGACCTGCAGGTGCGGTTCTTTCAGCAGGTGGCCACCTTCCTTGGCACACTGGATGCCCACAAGTGCCTGGTCCTGGGCTGGGATTTTAACACCACCCTTGAGGAACGTGACCGCATGGGGACCAAGCAGTGACAGGCTGCTGCAGACGTCTTCCGGGACATTATCGACCATCACTCCCTGGTGGATGTCTGGCGTGACCACCACCCAGAGGATGTCGTCACCTTCACCTATGTCCGGGTGGTGGAAGATCAGTTGCGCCACTCCCAGTTGGACCGTATTTACGTCTCTCGCCACCACCTTGCACGGGCCCACTCTTCCAGCGTCCAGCTGGCCCCATTCTCGGATCACCACATGGTGACCATGATGGCCTCTCTCACAGTGGAGCGGTCGGGACCAGCCTACTGGCACTTCAATAACAGCCTGCTGGAGGATGTGGGCTTCGGAGTGTCCTTCTGGGAGTTCTGGCTGGCCTGGCGGGGGCAGAGGAGCACCTTTTCCCTCGGCACGGCATTGGTGGGATGTGGGGAAGGTGCGTGCCTGGCTATTCTGCCATGACTACACTTGGGGGGCCAGCTGGTGGTGGGATGTAGGGATAGAGCAGCTGGAGCGGGAGGTTTTAGAGCTGGAGAGGCGTCTGGCCGCCAGCCCCGAGGATCCGTCCCTCTGCTGAGCGTGCCAGGAGAAGCGGAAGGAGCTCCGGGCCCTCGAAGACCTTCGGGCTTGGGGAACCTTTGTTCAATCCCGCATCCGTCTCCTTTGGTAGATGCCCACCAATAAATCCCTGGGCATGGACAGGCTGACCGTGGAGCTCTACCGCGTATTTTGGGACGTCCTTGGCCCGGATCTCACCACCGTCTGGGCCGAGTCCGAGGACAGCGGAGTGCTCCCCATTTCGTGCAGGCGGGCCGTGCTTGCCTTGCTGCCAAAAAAGGGGGACCTCCATGACCTTTGGAACTGGCATCCCCTCTCGCTCCTCAGCACGGACTACAAAATTGTGGCCAAAGCCATCTCGCTGCGGCTGGGGTCCGTGCTGCAGGACATGGTCCATCCCGACCAGACCTACACCATCCTGGGCCATACCATCTTTAACAATCTGTATCTGGTCCGGGATCTACTGGAACTTGGGTGTAGGGACGGTCTGTCGTTCGCCCTCCTGTTCCTGGACCAGGAGAAGGCGTTCGACCGGACGGACCACGGGTATCTCCTGGGCACCCTGCAGACGTTCGGCTTCGGACCCCATTTCGTGGGCTTTCCTGATTTCATTCCTGCATGTTCGAGCAGTATTTTTATAATCCTCCCTAGTCATCTGACCAAACTTCCACTTCCTGTAAGCGTCTTTTTTGTGTTTTAGATGACCAATGACTTATGTGTTAAGCCAAGCTGGGTGCCTACCTCACTTGCTATTATTTCTGCACATCAGGATGGTTTGTTCCTGTGCCCTCAATAAGGTTTCTTTAAAATACAACCAGCTCTCTTGGATTCCTTTCCCCCTCATATTAGCCTCCCAGGGGATCCTGCCCATCAGCTGCCTGAGGCAGTCAAAGTCTGCTTTTCTGAAGTCCATGGTCCGTATCCTTCTGTTCTCCTTTCTTCCTTTTGTCAGGATCCTGAACTCGACCATCTCATGGTCACTGCTGCCTAGGTTGCCACCCACTTCTACTTCCCCTACCAAATCTTCTCTGTCTGTGAGCAGCAGGTCAAGTGCAGCATGGACCCTAGCTGGTTGCTCCAGCACTTGCACCAGGACGTTATCCGCGACACAGTCCAAAAACTGCCTGGATGGTTTGTGCTCTGCTGTATTGCTCTTCCAGCAGATGTCAGGGTGATTGAAGTCCCCCATGAGAATCAGGTTCTGTGAACTGGAAACTTTCCCTAGTTCACTGAAGAAAGCCTCATCTACCTCGTCCTCCTGGTCTGGTCTATAACAGACACCCACCACAACATCACCCTTATTGTTCTTGCTTCTAAGCTTAACCCAGAGACTCTCAACTGGCGTATCTCCAGTTTCATACTGGAGCTCAGAGCAATCATAGTGCTCTCTTACATACAGTGCAACTCCTACACCCTTTCGCCCCTGCCTGTCTTTCCTGAACAGTTTATACTCATCCATGACAGTGCTCCAGTCATGTGAGTTACCAACCAAGTCTCAGTTATTCCAGTCATGTCATAGTTTCTTGACTGTGCCAGGACTTCCAATTGCTCCTGTTTGTTTCCCAGGCTTCTTGCGTTTGTGTGCAGGCACTTGAGATAACTAGCCGATTGCCCTACTTTCTCTGTATGAATCAGGAGGTCTCCCCTGTTGCACCCTTCTCCTCCTGCATCCTCATGGTGTCCCACTTCCACACTTACCTTTGGGCTTAGGTATCCATCCCTCATCAAACCTAATTTAAAGCTCTCCTCACTAGGTTAGCCAACCTGTCTGCGAAGATAGCCAGCTTGTTAACTGTTGAAACAGACTTTAACAGTCTGTTAACTTTTTTTAACTGCAACTACACACAGAGCAGATGTTTTCAGAGAACTATCAACAATGCCTCCAAGATCTCTTCCTGGAGTGGTAACAGATAAGTTAGAGCCTATCGTTTTGCATTTATGGTTGGGATTGTGTTTTCCAATGTGCATTACTTGGGTAAATAACATCTGGTCCTGGTGAAAAAAACTCTTTCAGCAGCAGTCCTGGGGGGGAAGAGAGGAGATGAAGAGGAGGCCCAGGTGGTGGTTGTGGTGGAGAGTGACAGGGGTAGAATTGCCCATGTGGATGGCGAATGAGGGAGAGGGAGGGGAGAAGAGCAGGAGGAAAAATCCTTCCACAGTGAAATATTAAATATACTGAAGCCATTATTGAGGAAAATAGTCCACGATCCAGGAAAGCATTTTCCTTCTGAAGCTAGTCCTCCCCCCTCTCTCTGGCTCTGCTTCAAAAGGGCAATAGAGCTCCTTGGAGCCACTCCCTCTCCAGAGACAGACGGTTTTGTGCTGTGTGGCATGATCTCACTGAAAGGGTGGGCAGAGAGGAAAGCTGGCTCCACTGCACCTTCTCCTGCCAGGGCTCTACAGCAGCACCAGGAATTGATCTAACCCCATATGCCATGGTGACATGCCCTTTACTTACAGTCAGGGTAATGCTTTTCATTACCCCTGCACTCAGTACGGACGTGAATGAGATCCCACAGCCAGCCACAACTGATCCTTTTGGCAAAGCAGCTCCATCTGCTGAGCACCTGGGCAGTGTAGGTGTATCTACTAGAGAGAAAAGGAGACTGAGTTCACATCTCTTACTGGACCAACTTCTGCTGGTGAGAGAGACGAGCTTTTGAGCCACACACAGCTCTTCAGGCCTGGGAAAGGTACTCAGGGTGTCACAGCTGACCCAGTAAATAAAATAGCCTGGTCCAATAAAAGACATGACCTCACCCTCTTGTCTTGCTACTATCCTGGGACCAACATGGCTACAAAAACACTGCATACACAGGTGTGTGTGACAGGGGCGAGCTCATTCAGACCCTGCCTTCGTTCTCCCCCCAGCCAAGACTTTGTCATCCCAGCAAATCACACTTCCTATTATACCAGGTCCACTAATTGTCCCCATGGTGTCTTAGGAAGCCTATTATGGCTGCCACAAGCCTGTGAGCTACGTGTATCAGTTCTTCACTAGCTACGCCAGACACGTCATAGATTAATCTGTTTACTAGCCTTGTAACCCTGTCGTGCCTATTGAGAATGGTCATTGCAGGGCAATGGGGACTTCTCCTTGCACTAGAGTGAGTGATGGTTCCATTGAGGGTCCCTCAGACACCAACATAGGCCCCTGCACCTCTCGTTCTAGTACTGGAAAGTCTGGGACACCAGGGATGCCTCTTCCCTGTATATCCCCAATGTCCTTCAAGGAGCTCTGGGAACGCTGGCGAGGCTGACTCAACACTCCAGGCTGGTGTCATTGGTGGCAGGAGTGTGCCAGCAACAGACCAAAATGTTTCCAACGTATGGCTGAGGGCTGAAGAAGTCGAGCTCTCACTGGGGTGGACAGATTGAGGCCAAGATTTGGTCTCCATGCTAGGCTACACCATGGTAGCCTCCTCCTTTTCATACTTGCTTTCAGACCTGCTGAATATGGGTGAGTTAGCCTGCTGGGACTCACTGCACATGCTGGGGGGTGGCTTTGGGCCAACTTTCTGCCACCCAGGTCTCATGGCATGCCCCATTCCATATGGGGCACTCACTAATTTCCCCACAGGTAGTAAGAGGTTTGTATGTACTGTGTTTATTTGCCCTGGCCTTTTTCAGGTTTAATCTTGTAAATTGGGAGATCGCCCAGTTTTTCCACCACCAGGTAAGGTATTGCCTTCCATCTGTTGTCTGTCTTCTGTTTGCCAGCAACATCCAAATTTCACGACAGAACTCTGTCCTCTGGCTGGAGCTCCTGCAAACACACTCTAGCATTATACCAAGGTTTGTCACTGTCTGCGTTCTCCCATGCTGCATCTGCAGCTAACCGGTAAACATCCTAAAACTAACTGATAAGCACTCTAAGATAGTTCTCGAGTGACAGTGGTGACCTGCTGGTCACATATGAGATGTGCTTGCACATACTGTATAAAGTGGCCGGTCACTACTAAAATGTTCCCAGCATTCCACTCCTAAAGAGAAGAAATCACTGCACTCCCGCTCCAAAGGTTTGCCAGTGTTGATATTCTCCAGGTACACAGCCCTAGCGGGCAGAATTCTCCTCTGAACACACTGAGTGCGTGTCTTGTGTTTCCTGCAAATGCCCTCAGCCGTTCAGGGCAAACAAAACCTACTATGAATAAATTCCAGTGTTCAGTCTGTTCCTAAATGTCCAAAGTCATCATGCTGGGCCCTCATGGCCAGGGCTTTGTTTCTTTTTGGTAACATTAGTTGTGTCAATTGATTTTTGCAAAGGATCTGCTGTGATTTGGTGCAGCTCTCTTTGAATCAGTTTTAGTTTGCTCCATTTTCTCAGTAGTAGTTTACCCTGAGGGATAGAGGGAATATTTCTAGCTGGATTTTGGCCCTCCTTTTTAGCAAGCAGTGTTTCACAAACATTGTTATTTTGCATTTGGGCTTCTTGCCAGTCTAAAGCATTGAGGCTTCGCAATTAAGACTGGTCCAATACAACAGTGTACTGTGGCTAATGGCACAATTTTGGGGGCAGGCCCAGAGTTTCCACGACACATCCATGAAGTTTCTCATGCACCTCTGACTCTTGATGATTTGGCACAAATGGCTGTCACTCCATCTATAGGAATCACAGCAATTTCTGATGTTGTGGACGCTAGGGCAATGCATCTGCATCTACATTGCTTCTCTCTGATCGATACTGAGTGCTGAACTCGTAGATAGACAAGGTGGCCACTCATCTCTGCCCTGTATGAGCCAGATGGTACTTGTTAACATGTAACTCAGCTGATTGTTGTCTCTCCACACTTGAAACTGAGCAACCAACAAGTAGTCTTGAAACTTCTCAGTGACAGCCCATTTCAAGGCCAAGAACTCCGACTTGTGAACAGGGTAGCAAGTCTTGCTATCAGACAGTCCTTGGCTGGCAAAGGCCATAGGTTTACGTTTACCTTCAACTCCCTGGTGTAGGACTTCTCCCAAACCCTCCAAACTGGCATCTTCATGGAGGATAAAAGGCTTTCTTGGGTCAGCAAAGACTAGGACTGGAGCATGAGTTAGGCAATGAATGATTTATTGAAAAGCCTTTTCATATCTCTCATCCCATCTGGTTCCAAAGGTTTCTGAGGGGCCACAATGTCTCTACTCAGGAGGCTCTGGGGACCTCTCCTTAGCCTTGGTCCTAGATTTGTTCTTGCTGGACGGGTATCTCCTGGTGAGATTGTTCAGAGGCTTTATGATGGTAGCATAATTCTTCACTAATTTGTGATAGTAGCCACTGAATCCTAGAAAGATCTTGAGCTCTCTGTAATTCTGTGGGTGTGGTCAGATAGTGAGCACTTCTATCTGATCTGGATCAATACTCACACACTCTTGGGACACAATGTGACCCACATATTTGACTTATGTTCTGTAGAACAGTCATTTGTCAGTTGAAAGCTTCAGTCCACAGTCTTCCAACTGGTCTTGCACTCAATGAAGACTTTCTTCATGTTCCTTCAAAGTTCTTCCAAACACAGTCAGCTCATCTAAATAAACTAAGCCCTGTAGCAAGTTCTTGTCTGCCACAACTTTAACCATAAGACGTTGAAACATAGCAGGTGCTCCAGAAATTATTTGGGGCAAGTGTTCAAACTTATTGAAACCTAACGGACAGAGGAAGATGGTCTTCTCCTTATCTTCTGCTCCCAGAGTGATCTGGTATTATCTGTTTTGGAGATCTGAAACTGAGAACGACCAGCTTCCCAGCAAACTGTCCAAGGTATCTTGTATACAAGGTAAGATGTGCTGGTCAAGTATAGCGTACCAGTCAGCTTAACTTCTGTACCCAGAAAGATAATGGAGCAAATAATTAAGCAATCAATTTGCAAACATCTAGAAGATAATAAGGTAACAAGTAACAGTCAGCATGGATTTGTCAAGAGCAAATCAAGTCAAACCAACCTAATAGGTTTCTTTGACAGGGTAACAAGCATTGTGGATAGGAGGGAGGCAATAGATGTGATCTAGCTGGACTTTAGTAAGGCTTTTGATACTGTCCTGCACGACCTTCTCTTAAACAAACTAGGGAGATAAAACCTAGATGGAGCTACTATAAGGTGCGTGCAAAACTGGTTGGAAAACCATTGCCAGAGAGTAGTTATCAATGGTTCACAGTCATGCTGGAAGGGCATAACAAGTGGGGTTCTGCAGGGATCAGTTCTGGGTCCAGTTCTGTTTGATATTTTCATCAATGATTTAAATAATGGCATAGAGAGGACACTTATTAAGTTTGCAGACGATACCAGTCTGGGAGGGGTTGCAAGTGCTTTGGAGGCTAGGATTATAGTTCAGAATGATCTGGACAAACTGGAGAATTGGCCCAAGGTAAATAGGATGAAATTCAATAAGGACAAATGCAAAGTACTCCGCTTAGGAAGGAATGTTCAGTTGCACACATACAAAATAGGAAATGACTGCCTAGGAAGGAGTACTGTGGAAAGCAATCTGGGGTCATAGTAGACCACAGGCTAAATATGAGTCAACAGTGTAATGCTTGCTGTTGCAAAAAAAGTGAACATGATTTTGGGATGTATTAGCCAGGGTGTTGTAAGCAAGATATGAGCAGTAATTCTTCCACTCTACTCCGCACTGATTAGGCCTCAGCTGGAGTATTGTGTCCAGTTCTGGATGCCACATTTCAGGAAAGATGTGAACAAACTGGAAAAAGTCCAGAGAAAAACAACAAAAATGATTAAAGGTCTAGAAAACATGACCTATGAGGCAAGACTGAAAGAACTGGGTTTGTTTAGCCTGGAGAAGAGAAGACTGAGAGGGGACATGATAGTTTTCAAGTACGTAAAAGGTTGTTACAAGGAGGAGGGAGAAAAATTGTTCTTGTTAACCTCTGAGGACAAGACAAGAAGCAATGGGCTTAAACTGCAGCAAGGGTGGTTTAGGTTGGACATTAGGAAAAACTCCCTATCCATTAGGTTGATTAATCACTGGAATAAATGGCCTAAGGAGGTTGTGGAATATCCATCACTGGAGATTTTTAAGAGCAGGTTAGATAAACACTTGTCAGGGATGGCCTAGATATTACTTAGCCTTGCCATGAGACTAGGGGACTGGACTAGATGACTTTGTGAGGTCCCTTCCACTCCCCAGGTTGGCCTCTTTGCTCAGCAGCAAGGGTGGATGCAATTGTGTTAAAACAAGAGAAGGAGTTGCTAGGGTCATCTGGCTGGATGCTGTGGGATTATGCTCCACTCAGCAACTCTCAGCCAGACCAACTTTCCCTGGGCTGCTCAGCCATTCAGTCTCCGGGGTGTTGCTCAGCTGGAGAATGGCCTCACTTGCTGGAACATTCAGGAGGCACCATTTCCCTTCACGTCACTCCCCACCTCGCTGGTTGCCGTGCACACCCCTAGGCGGGGAAGAGCCGAGGAGATGCTGTGGCTGTTGCTGGCAGAGGTCTCCTCTGTGGGACTCCGCTGCTCCTCTGCAGCTGGCCCAATGGCTACCCACGGAGGGCCCAAGGGCAGTCTGCCATGGTGAAGGGGGATTTGGCTCTAAAGCCAGGCAATGCAGCCCTATTGCATTTATTCCCTCTGGTGTGTTAATCAGCAACCGAGAGTGGCAAGCGATGCTAGGGTGGACATGGTGCATTTTCTCCATCCACTTCTATTCTCTGTAGCTCTCCTGCAGTGTTTCCTTCCTGCCCTCCCATCTTTTCCTTCATTGTTTTCCCTCCTCACTCCTGTTTTTCCCCCCTGCCCCCCATGGTTCACTCTTTTCACCCTTCATCTGTCTGTTCTAATTTTTTCCCCTTTACCTTTTTCCTCTTTTTTATTCCCTTCTTTCTCTCCCTAGTCTTCTTCCTTTCTCTTTTTACCTTCTCACCCCAAACATAAAAACAAAGGGGATAATTTTAAGAGGTGCTGAGCACCCAAAACTTCAGCTGAAGCTGGGGGAGCTGGGAGTGCTCCACGTCTCCGAAAGTCGGGTCCAAATTAAACTCCTTCAGCATCTTCTGCCAGACAGGGAGCCCATTCTCCAGCCTGTCCCAGCTCTTTCTGCTGCTCCCACATTGCTGCTCCTCTCTGCATGTGGCACAGGCTGGACAGGGAGCTAATGAGGCCTGGGGGCAGCACCACACCATGAAGAGAGATTCCAAAACTGATCAGTAAGAATCCAGATCAGCGTCCCTCCCAGACACAATAGCTGATCACTGAGATGGCCCACTGCAGCCCAGAGCCTGCTGTGTGCTTTAGAACTCACTCAGATCTGAACCGAGGCCCCCAAAGGTGACAGGCTGCCAATGCTAACCACTCGCTTTGCTACTCCGCTCCAAAATGGAAAATGTTTCCATGCCAATTAACTGAGGCCTTACAGCAGTTAGAATCACAGAAAAGGAAATCCTCAAACACACCCACTGTTACTTTATTATCTGTACAATGACGTTGTCAAACTTACTTCTTCCAGGTGCAAGAGCTGCCAGTGCACTGTGAAATCCAAACTAAGGATTGTTCTTGTGGGCAAAACTGGAGTTGGGAAAAGTTCAACAGGAAACAGCAACCTTGGCAAGGAAAGTTTTGTGTCTAAAATCACAGCACAATCCGTAACAACGAAATGTAGTAAGGCAAAAGGAGTTTGGAATGGCAGAGACATTGTAGTCATTGATACTCCTGATCTTTTTGAAACAGAAGTTCCTTCAAAAAAAGCTATGAATGAAATAGGCCGTTGTGTCGTAGTCTCCTCTCCAGGACCCCATGCTATCGTTCTGGTGATGCAGCTGGGTCATTTCATTAAAGAAGACCAAAGAACAAATGAACAAATACAAGACATTTTTGGGAAAGAAGCTGTGAAGTACATGATCTTCTTGTTCACCAGAAAAGATGACTTAGGTGATATGACCATACACGGTTATTTAAAAATGTTAAAAGCCAAAGATCTTCAGACATTGATGAAAAAGTTCGGGAATTGATGCTGCACTTTCAACAACAAAGCGGAAGGACAGGAGCAGGCAGACCAGATTTCAGAGCTGATTGAAATGATTGATAAAATGGTGCAACAGAATGGAGGCTCACATTACACTAATGACATGTATGAATATGCTCAGAAGAAACTTGAACAAAAAGTCAAGATGCTCAGACAATCCTATAAGGAAGAGATGGAAAGAAAAATAAGAGCTGTGAAATCTTTGCATGACGAAGAAGGTAAAAATCTAGATGAGAAATTCAAGAAAGAAGGCTCACCTGATGAAAACACTTTGAAACAACTGAAAGAGGCCATGAAACAAAAACTGGAAAAAGATATAGAGGAAATAAATAAGAACTACCAGAAAGTGCTCAGTGAACTCTGGGAACCAGCTGATGATGATGGTACTATAATAGAAGCTATTTTTAAAAAATTCAAAGGCTGGCTTAAATAATAATTGACTACTATAATTTCACCTTCTCTGGCCACTTTGCCAGTTTTGCAGTAGTCATGAATGGAGTTGCAATGCTTTGTAACACTTTAACCTCCCCATTTTTGCTGCATGGAAGTTTACCTTTATATCAGCTTCTTAGCCAGCCTTATACTTTCATCCCTACAGCTGATGTATACAAAGAATGAGTAAATGAAGCTATTTGCATTTTTTCTTTATTACCATTGAATATTGATTCCATTAAAGATTCTGCCTACAGCTATTAGATTGCTTCTGAACTAAAAGTTGGAATAAAGCTTGGGTTGATGTATTAGATTCTTTGTGATTAAGGTTGTTGTCAATATGGCTGTAAATGTAGACCTTACTTTTGTTCATTGACCATTTACAGAAATCAGAAGCTGTTCATAAAAATAACCATTCGTAAGTATTCACTGAACAGTTTGGATGAACAGTTCTCAGCTCATTGGTTGTTAGCAAGCAGTTCATTCTGACTAGCCAGTATCCGGTATTTGTAACTTCCGAATGACCACCTAAGTCACATAGTATTGTTTCTGCTTCTGGATTAAAATTCTGTAAGCAAGAGAATAGCAAATGATGCATGATATGGATTTTCAAACCATTAATGTGAAAATGCATGAAACCTTCAAGGTTTCTAAATATTTTTCACATTCAACTCAACATTCCTATTCAGTAAAGTATTTGTGACTAAATGTTTTGTTCAGCCAGTTCTAACTGCTGGGTAACTCCCACAGTCCTACCCATGGATGTAGCCTACCTATAATTCTCCTGTTTAACTTCTGATTTGCTGTGAAATGTCATGTGATAATTTCCATGAATTATGAACGATGATATGAAAATAAATTCAATTATTTTTATTTAACTATGGCAGCACTTGAGGTTTTAGAACTTGATGACTGTGTAGTTTTATGCTGAATTTTAGGACACATATTAACCCAGATATTGTTTATATAGCTGATTAGTTCATTTTATCATACATTTTTCATTGTTCTATGTGATGCTAGGGTCAATTTATGTGCTATATCATATACAATCAAAGTATGCTAAATAGATTTAAATTGTAGGATTGTAGAAGTGTAGGATTAATAAATATTTAGGAGTGATGAATATGTATTAGGTATTTAAGTAAAGCAAGGCTGAAACGCAAGGCTTAGCGGCTGAGACCTGTAAGATTTTAGCTTAGCCATACTAGGCCATAGGTTTAAGAATGCTTGACATGAGTGGGTGACTTAGGAATAACCCCATGCACCCAAGGTCACAAGATTACTGTAAAGATCATCAATAGGTGATTGCAATAGGCCGCAATGTATTGTCTGAGACCATGAGACACCTGATTGTAACATCTTTGAATGTCTGTCTTGACTGCAGGGTACATGTCATGTGTAGATATGCTAATGACAATAATAGGAACTACAAGCAACCTACGAAAGATGAGACACCCTGAAATTCATGGGGTGTGAAAGTACAGATAAGGGATATCTTATTTAGGCATATGCCCAAAGTGTTAGATGTACTTAGAATTACAATATACAAAAGATTCCTGGTCGGGTGAAAGTGGGACTATCCACAGGAAAACCTTCTGCAGGAACTGACCCTGTACTAGTAATCGATTAGCGAGAGGTCCATCGGACCCGGAAATATGTGAGAGTGACTAGACTAATAATCATGATGTTGGTTTTGTAGGGTTTCTACATGCCTGCGTAATTGTAACTTTACTTATTGCTTTAATAAAACTTGTCACACAGAGAAGACTTGGTATTTGTGATTGAGTCTCTAGTCTCACTCTTCAAATCTCACTTTTGAGGATTTCAATAACTCAGTCATGGGTTCGGGGTTGTTATAAATGTGTATGGGTAGGGTTTTGTGGCCTGCCTTGTGCAGGAGGTCAGACTAGATGATCATATTGGTCCCTTCTGACCTATGAGTCTATGAGTCATTATCCTTGGACTTTGCATGGTACTAGATCCTCCAAATGTTGGAAAAGCATGACAGGAAATTTCACTCTGTTCAGCTAGAAACTGTAGCAACCAGAGCCAAACCCATAGTGGTGTAATGCAACATCATTACATTCACTTTCAATAAAATAAAAGGCTACATTTACAACGGAGCAGTTATGGCCTCCTTAGAGTTAAAATTAATATTTTCTTTCCTTTATAAACGAGTGAAGGGATTCTCCCTTCTTCTACAGTCCCTGGATGGTCTGTGAGAGCACACAGGGCCATAACATTCTCTTCAGGAGGCTCAAGGAGAATTCGTCTTTGAGTGTTTGTCCAGACGGACCCACTGTAGGGGTGTGTGACTCGTGGACAAGCCCAGAACCTTTTGACTAGCCATGTCCATTGGGTTGTGCGTACACCCTTCCCTCTTACCACCTGGGGCAATGAGACTGAGCTGTCATGGTGTCCCCTGCTTCCCTGTAGCTTCCCAGAATGGATTTGGAGTGTTAACAGGCTAGACACTTTAAAAGAACAAAATAAAACCAACAAAATCCCAAATTCCTAGCCACTTATAAAATAGAGAGGAAAATATTTTATTGTAACTCATTGAAATACAGGTGCAAAATGTAAACACACTTTTTAAAGACAAACAAATTCAGTCCCAGTTAGAGAAAGCAGAATGCAGACCTGATCTTGCATGTTCAATTCTAATATCTGTTACTGGAAAACAATTACTTTTCTAATATTTGAGAAGAACAAAGTGAAAGAGAGTTAGTTTCTCTCACTTTAAAGGCCATGTATCTTTTACAGTCTTTCACAAGCTTTGGCAACCACTGTATCAGTAACTTAAAAAAAAAAAGACTCTATCAGGATGTAAAAATTACCATTGTAAGGAAGGTTTTAGTGGAACTCCCCCTTGCTCAGACAGTGCTCCCTTCTACTCAGTCAGCTGAAAGGAGGGGGGCATTTTGTTTGCATGAGCTTTGTATTTGCATGAGTACAATTAAGTATTTAGCATAATTCACTGTATATGGATAAGCACACCTAGGTGCTGAGCATAATGGGAAATGGTTAGCATGGCTGTTTTTGGGCTACAAACTACTTCGTGTTAACTGCTGGGGTAATGAAATGTTGTCCTTCAATTGTATGAACAGATGTCAGCAAAACTGTGCTTAGCCTGTTATGATAAAATACTTTACCCTAAACTAAATAGAGTGCCACGAGGGTGGTGGACAGATGTTTCAGCATTGTAAGGGGAGGGGGGAGAGATATAAGGAATCTCCTATGGGGATTGCACCAGCTCTGGGAAAAGGCTGCTCCCAGACATGAAGTGATGATCTCCTCCCAGTGTTAAAAGGTAGAATTACCGACTCCTCTTGGAGTCTTTTGTTTCTTGAAAGCAGGGACATGGCTTCAGTGTCAGCAGGTTTACCCGTGAGCTGAAAGTCACTAAGAGCTGAATCACGAGAGGACCCCAGAAACCTTGCCTGACAACTGACAAAGCTGAGTCAGCGATGGTCAGCAGTAGTCTGGGATGGTCGGTGTCAGTGGGCGCCTGGCGCACTCGGCACCAGCTAAGTGCAGTTAGCAGGAGTCCAGTGCAGTCGGCACCAGCGGTCACCGGGAGCCCAGTGTGGCTGGCACCAGTGATTGGTGGGAACCAGGTGTGGTCGGCGCCAGCGATCAGCAGGAGCCCGGCACGTCCAGTGCCAGCCAGGTGCGATTAGCGGGAGTCTGATGCATTTGGCACTAGTGGTCAGCGGGAGCTGGGCACGGTCGGTGCCAGCCTGGTGAGGCCAGCGGTCGGTGGGAGCCAGGTGCGGTCGGCGGTTGGGACTCGGCAAGACCCGGAGGCGACAGGAGACAGCAACGGAGGAGGCCTGGTCAAGCCTGTGGCCAGGGTGAGTTGCAGAGGGGCAGGCTGAGCCCCAACTGGACATTGACACTATGATGGTCAGTGCAGGGGAAGGCGCGAAGGGGGAGGCGAAGGACACGCCCCGTACTCTGGGGTGGGTTTGGCTCAGTGAGTTCATGAATCCTGTTTGCACTGGTTCCCAAACCAGGGCTGTGTTATCTCTCTTCTGTTATTAAAAGGTTTACTTTTCTACACTCAGTGGTTTGATATACTGATCTTTGTTGAGCCCAGTGATCTAGCCAGCTTTCTATCCATTTTATAGTCCATTCATCTAACCCACACTTCTTTAACTTGCTGAAGAGAATACTGTGGGAGACCATATCCAAAGCTTTGCTAATGGGGCATACAACTCAGAACTGGTTACAAAAAAATAAAAGTAATATGTAATTAATGCTTAGCTTGACAAGCTAAGTGAATTCAAAGCAAAGGTCTCTCTAGCCACATGCTTCGTCAGTATTACTGTCTGAATTCCTTTCAGTCTGGATTACTACCCCACTCCAATACCGTTCCCTTTGTTCTTTATGTGTTGGGACTGCCGTGGGTAAACAGAAAGGGAGGAATAATTTGGGGCCTTTGGTCTCTCTCCTTATAACACTTTCTCTTCTTTGAGAATCATCTATACCTGAGAGTTCAGGAGACAGAAAGTCTGTGTGGCCGGAATCCCAAGCTGTGTTTTGTCAAAATGTAGCTTTTTCACCCACACCCTCTTTCCTGCCGAAGAATGGTCCCTTAACTAGGTGATGGTCCATCTGATGACACCAGGCTGAGGTGTTGGTTACCCATTTCCTCTGGGGAACTGGTTTGTCACTGCCCTCAAGACTTGGAACATGTCTTAGTAAAATCATACATTAGAATCTTATATCTTTCCATGCAATGTTTCCACACATATTTTACTAGTACAATAATGCTCAGCAAGTATGCGTTTTCAAACAATACGTCCCAAGGTATATTTTATACAAAATTTATCATAGCCCTTTGAAAGGGTGCACATAGGGATACAGGCTGTCACAATTGGTCCAAGACTGAAGCAGCAGATAAAGACTGGATTTATTGGCATAGCCGTGGGGCCAAGCCTGGAGAAGTGGGGGATTCAGCAAGTTGGGGCTGATTGGAAAGGAGGACTGGAACAGGGTGAACTGGGGGTCTGGAGTAGGGATGTAAAATACCATTTAACTAAACAAACATTTAAATGATAAAAAATCATATAGTTTAACCATTTAAATGACATACTTTACAGCCATAGCCCCAGTAAGCTGTGTGCTTCCCCCGTGAGTGGCACTGGCATGGAGCAAGGTACCAGGATCCTCTCTGCTGAGTGCGCTCTGCGGCGGCTGCACTGCCCAGGAGAGTGCGGGAGGGTCTGGGTGTCCCCAGGGTGTGTGACTGCAGATGCTGCTCCTCTGCCATGGGGCTTTCCCCTGAGGGGAGTCGGCTGCATTGGGGAGTGGAGGGGCTGTTCATCTAGCACAGCAAGACACATACCGGGGGATGGGGGGTTTCTGTCTCTGCCGTGCCCAGGCCACTCTCCAGCGCCTAGGGTGGGCTTTGTCTGGTGAGGTGGGCACTGAAGGGCAGGAGGGGATGGGGCCTTGACCACACTGGCTGGTGCCTCCGCCCTGGCTTCTGGTCTTTGCCCTGGGCGCACGTGGCCCACCGCCCCCCAGCCTGCAGGAAGGGCAATAAAGAACCTCATGCCCCACCCACCCCCGAGCCCATCTGCCCCCAGCCATGCTCCTTGCCCTGCCCCAGAATGGGAGCCACTCCCCGTCCCTGCTCGACCGCCTCGGATCCTTCCCCCAGGTGCACTCAGCTGCTGCCTCCTGGCTCACTCACTCTGCTGCCTGCTCAGCTGGTGCCAAAGCCCTGAGCCGCCCGCGTTCTCTCCGAATCCCTACACGCGTGTGAGTCCCGGCCCCCCATCGCCCTACCCTGCAACGCCGTGGCGCCTCTCACCCTCCACCTGCATGGCCCTCGTGCAGTGCGCGGTTACACGGCTAACACAGTTTGTACACGGGAAGACCAATAGTCACCGGCTAACCGTTTGCCATTTTACATCCCGAGTCTTGAGGTGGGTCTGGGGGGGGAGGGCGGGATGTTGGCACCCAGGAAGGAAGCAGGAGGGGTGCTGAGGGCTCAGACTGAGGACCATGAGCAGATCTTGGAGAGACGTTTGCAGTCAGTTGGCCCTGTGCCCATTCGGGGTGGAAGATCCCCAGGAGCAGGCCCAGGGCTGTCTCAGAGATTGTCAGCAGCGTGGGGCTGCGAGGAGCTGCCTGGTCCCGGTGCCACTCTCAGCCCCAGGGCAGGCTAAGCCTGTGCTGCTCCAGGGATGGGGCTGCTGCGGCTTGGGGAGGTCGCTGCCATCGCTCACGGGAAGGGTCAGGTGTGGCCTTCGCGCCTCTAGGTAGCCAGTGTGAGGGGCAGCTGGAGGAGGAGATGGGCCCAGCGAGGGAGCTCCCCTCCTCAGGGTGTGGAGCAAATGGACCAGAGCTGCAGCTGTTAACCTGAGAGCAGGGGGGGAAGAGAGATCGAAAGGGAGGGAGAACAGTGGCAGGGAACATGGACATGGAATGAAGGAGGCAAAGGAAGGCGAGGGAGCGAGTGGCTTGGGGAGTCGCTGCCATTGCTCACGGGAAGGGGTCAGGTGTGGGGAGGGCAGGGATACAGTGGGGGGGAAGGGGGAGGTGTTGGTTTGAGAGTTGAGCTCCAGCGCTCATTCCACACACACAATAAAAGGGAGGGCGCTGGCTGCTGGTTCTACTCTTGGATGCAGCGGATCCTGCGGGGGATCCCTGTGGACACCAGCTCTGTGTTGGGGGTGGGGCACGTTCTGTGTGTGTGTGAGATCTCCTGCCCTCCCGCGTCAGCTCTGAGAGGCTGATGGAGAGACCCTGCTCACAGGGCTCTGGGTTGGAGCACTGGGGCCGGTGCTCTGCTCAGAAGGGAGAGGGGTGAGTCCTGCTGGCCCGGATCCACCTGCCTGAAAGCTGGCCGCAGTGATCCAGAAGGATGGAGGCCAGGCCTGCACAAAGAGGAGCAATGGCAGGACCCCCCGCCCAGCAGTCAGCTCTGTGTATTTGGCCCCTGCCATCACCACCTGGGCCTGGGCGGGGCGACAGCAGCAGGGCCGTGGCACCAGGTGAAGACCCATGCGAGGGAATGACCAGGACTCTGGATTGCTGTAACCTGGCCCTGGTTGGTGTTCCAGGGATGGTTGTAGAATGCAGATCCACTGAGCACAGGGATTTGGGAGGCAACAGATAATTAGGGTTAAACTGAACAACTCAGGGTGACTGTGAGGTGAGATGATGATGGGTGGTGCATTTAGAAGCACTTGGAAAAGAGGAAGGTGACCAGGAACAGTCAACATCAATTCACCAAGGGCAAGTCATGCCTGACCAACCTGATTGCTTTCTATGAAGAGCTGACTGGTGACTGGTGTGGGGAAAGCGGTGGACATGATATACCTTGACTTTAGCAAAGCTTTTGATACAGTCTCCCACAGTATTCTCATCAGCAAGTTAAAGAAGTATGGGTTGGATGAATGGACTACAAAATGGATAGAGAACTGGCTAGAGCATAGGGCTCAACGAGTAGTGATCAGTGGCTCCATGTCTAGCTGGCAGCTGGTCACAAGTGGAGTGCCCCAAATGGTCAATCCTGGGGCCAGTTTCATTCAACATCTTCATTAATGATCTGGAGGATGGGGTAGACTGCACCCTCAGCAAGTTTGCAGATGACATTAAGCTAGGGTGAGTGGTAGATACCCTGGAAGGGAGGGATAGGCTACAGAAGGACCTAAACAAATTGGAGGATTGGGACCAAAGAAATCTGATGAGGTTCAACATGGACAAGTGCAGAGTCCTGCACTTAGGACGGAAGAATCCCATGCACAGCTACAGACTGGGGACCGACGGGCGAGGCAGCAGTTCTGCGGAAAAGGACCTGGGGGTTACAGTGGATAAGAAGCTGGATATGAGTCAGCATTGTGCCCTGGTTGCCAAGAAGGCTAACAGCATATTGGGCTGCATTAGTAGGAGCATTGCCAACAGATCAAGGGAAGTGATTATTCTCCTCTATTCAGCATTGGTGAGGCCGCATTTGGAGTTTTGTGTCCAGTTTTGGGCCCCCCACTACAAAAACGATGTGGAGAAGTTGGAGAGAGTCCAGCGGAGGGCAACAAAAATGATTAGGGGGCTGGAGCACAAGACTTATGAGGAGAGGCTGAGGGAACTAGGCTTGTTTAGTCTTCAAAAGAGAAGAATGAGGGCGGGATTTGATAGCAGCCTTTAACTACCTGAAAGGAGGTTCCAGGGAGGATGGAGCTGGGCTGTTCTCAGTGGTGGCAGATGACAGAACAAGGAGCAATGGTCTCAAGTTGCAGTGGGGGGGTCTAGGTTGGATATTAGGAAAACACTTTTCAGTAGGAGGGTTGTAAAGCACTGGAATGGGTTACCTAGGGAGGTGGTGGTATCTCCATTTTTAGAGGTTTTTAAGGCCTGGCTTGACAAAACCCTGGCTGGGATGATTTAATTGGGGTTAGTCCTGCTTTGAGCATGGGGCTGGATTAGATACCTCCTGAGGTCCCTTCCAACTCTAATCTTCTATGATTCTATGATTCTATGCTCCTGGACATGCACAGAGATAGGCACAGCTCCCCACACTCACAATATTTACCTTAGATGCAGGATTCAGCATCAGTCATTGCAGGATGATTTTAGAAACCTGTAGACAGGCAACAGTTTAATAGACCTGAGTCTCTATTAACAAAGAGCTAAATCCTTGGACTTTGGGAATAATTTTTAATGTGAATCTTTTAGTAAGTCATGACTTTTGTATAAATTCAGACTAGTCTTTTATACATTACCAAACAGGCTTTGCTTTAACCTTCTGTTGCTACAGTGGTAACTAATGAAATGAGGCTTGCTTGTTCCTGTGCTGTGCAATGATCGGAAACACCCGTGAGGATATTTCTGAGGGATAGAAAAGCAGCTGGCTGGTGCCACCATGTGGCGTTTGCTGTTCACTTCTAAAGAGGGACTGTTCTTAAGTCTAAAGTAATTTAAACGTTTGGGGCCAGATTCTGATCTGATTTGTTGGTGTCAATCCAGTAAGAACTTCACTGAAATCAGCAGAGATCATCTGAATTTGCTTCAGTCTGACTGAGGTCACAAGCCCTTACTCTTTGAAAGCTCCTATATGGGTTTGAGCACGTTTTTTTTATGGCAATATAGTGAACATTCAAATTGGAAATAAAGTGCACATTTTTCAGTGACCGTGATTAGCCACTGGAAGGTGCTTCCCAAGGGGATGTGGTGAATTCTCCGTCACTTTACGTCTTTAAGTTGAGATTGGATGTTTGTTTTCTAAGACTTTTTTCTCAACCTTGTTGCCTTCTTAAACTGTGTGAGGGAGATTTCAGGGACTGGTGCTGGTCCATAACCAGTCATTGAGAAACACTGTTCAAAGATATGCTTGAGTTTAACCACAAAATACTAAGCTGAATGTGTCACTTATATACAAGGGAAGAACATTGCTTCTAATCCAGGAATCACTGGGTGAAATTCTCCAGCCTGAGTGTGCAGGACAGATGGGATTGGCATAATGGTCCCTTCTGGTCCTAAAAATCTCTGAACCACCACTGAATTTGACCCCCGTGTTCTGGGATATTGACTCTGGTTTGTTTTGCATTTTTGTCTTTGTTTATTAATGTCAATGTCTTTAACATCCACTGTCCGCAAGCTAACCTGAGAATGCCTTTATTATATCCAGCAGGTGAGGTCCTGTGAATGGAAAGGAAAAGCATCAACATGGAACAATCTCAGGAAGCTGGGAAGTGAATGGCTTGCAGAGCTGTGATAGGGGGAGATGCTGCAGAAGCCGGTACAGTGTAATACAGGCCCTGGCTGTCTCCTTGGGGACCGCTGGCTGCCCTGTCGGACAGAGGCAAGGAGCATCGGGTGGAGGATGCCGTAGCTCACCCCTCTCTATCTCGTGCAGGAGGAGCGCACTGCTGAGTGGATCCTGAGCACCAGGAGCAGGAGAGACGGCCAAGGGCCCCCCCCGGCGGCGAAGCGCAAAGCCTGCTCTCCATGGCGCTGACAGGGCCCTGCGCTACCCTGAGTCTCAGGGATGCAGCCTTAGCTGGCATGCTGTACCCCAAATCCAGAAGAAAGGGAAGATTTTCTCCCCATTGAAAGAGGCTTGTGGGAAGGTGAAGATCGGGGACAGATCATCGGCATAAAGAAATGCCACCAACCCCCTCTCATAGTCCAGAGAGACCTGGATCCTGCTGGGTTCTCTACTCGGGGACAGGGAAGTGATAGGGGAGGTGTGAGCCCGGTAGTCACTGTCACTGCCCCACTGCTGCACCACCCAGACCCCCTCCTCGGGGGTTAAGTCAACCTTGCCCTTCCTCTGCACTGACCCTCTAGCTACCCCCACAGCCCAGTCTCCGGCCGGCCCTCGCTTCATCTGCAACTGCCAGGAATGTTTCCCCGAGGTGAACCCCTCAGAGCCCAGCACACAGAGCATATAATCCAATCTCTTAGAACGGTTAGGCAATATCTGGCTCTTGTGTTCCCAGCGCACACTTCTTCGATCTGCAGACAGGACGAGCACAGGATGTGCAGTGTCTGAATCCAGAGTCACGTTCTCTGGGGAGCGACAGAATCAGAGCATTAGACATGGGTCAGTGACAGCGAAATGATCAGCTGGGCCAGACCTGAGACTCGGAATCTTCTCCCACGTCACTCACCTGCTCGGGAACAATACTGCGTAACGTACACGGACGCCAGTCGGGGCTGCTCTGCCTATTAACCAGCTACGTGCACACAGAGCAATTCCACGGCAAAAAGACGTCAGTAACCCAGAGGTAAGATTGTCTGGTGATACCTGGAGCCCTTCAGGAAAGTCAAATTCTTGTGAATGCCAGGAGACAGCGAGTTCACAGCCTTAACTCTGCCCCCTGGAGTTGGCACTAGCCCCTGGGAACTAGCTGCAGGCACAGCAGCTGCAGCCACTGGGCTAGGTGTCGCTGTACTGATGGGTGAATGACCAGCTTGGAAGAGCTGTGATTGTGATAGGAGATGATCTGCGGGGCTGTGACACTCTGCAGGGTGTGTGTGTGTGTGTGTGTGTGTGTGTGTGAGAGAGAGAGAGAGAGAGAGAGAGAGAGAGAGAGAGAGAGAGAGACCCTCTCCCTGGCCCCTGGGTGTGCGATGGAAGGAAAGAGGTGTGTGTGTGTGCACGGGAGATCCAGTGAGCCCCATTTCAGTGCTGCACTGGGTAGGCTGGGGTCCCTGGTGAGGCCCAGGGTCCCCTTGCCATGGGGAGCTGGGAGATGAGTGGTCGGGGAGCTTAGTGCAGGTGAGGTGACAGCAGCATGTTCAATGGGCATCAGGGTGCAGTGACGGGAAAAGGGGCAGAAGGGGCTGTAGGATTTAGCAGCTGTGGTGTTCCTTCTGTGGCGTAGGCTGAGGTGGAGTGTGGGCAGGTGTAGGGAGCGCCTGTTCAGTACAGCACAAAGGCAGGGTGTGAGTGTGTGTTCTGGGTGTAGAGGGGTATCACTCAAGGACGGCAGAGTTAGGGTTGGGTGGCGTTTCCCTGGATGCTGTTTCCAGGTTTTCACACACCTGAGTTGTGCTGCACTTGTCGTTCTAGAGGGGCGCGAGTTATCGCCAGAAACCTCAGATCTGGGCAGTGACAACTTTTATTTCCGAGTTTTTTTTAACAGAAGGAGAAATGTTGTTGGTAGGAGAGAGCAGCCATTGAGGCACTTGTAATTACCCCGTCTGTGCAGTTCAGACCCTGCTGCGGAGATGTGAGAATAATAATTCCTAGCTCTGACACAGCCCTTTTCATCAGAAGAGCTAAGGAAGGAAATGTCATTATTCCTCTTATACAGATGGAGAAACTGAAGCACAGAGTGGTGATGTGACTTGGCCAAAGTCATCCCACAGGCTAGTGGCAGAGCCAGGAACAGTTCTGGTCAAACATTCACACCACCCGTCCACCCAGGTGCTATGTGAGTCCTCATTGCTCTTCCTCCGCCCTGTACATTTTAGGGTAGTGGAACGGGGATAATGATCATGCTTTGACATGTCTGCAGTGTGCAGTTGCTAACACGGCCAGTGAGAGAAATCTCAGACATGTCTATGGCCAGGAACTTGACAGCTTAATACAGGTGCTTGTAGTAACTTTAAGCATGTCATAGAATCACAGAATATTAGAGTTAGAAGGGACCTCAGGAGGTGTCTAGTCCAACCCTCTGCCCAAAGCAGGGCTAACCTCAGCTAAAACATCCCGGCAAGGGTTTTGTCAAGCTGCAGCTTAAAAATCTCTAAAGATGAAGATTCCACCACCTCCCTAGGTAACCCATTCCAGTGCTTCACCACCCTCCTA
Source organism: Mesoclemmys tuberculata (assembly GCA_007922155.1). Taxonomy (NCBI): domain Eukaryota; kingdom Metazoa; phylum Chordata; order Testudines; family Chelidae; genus Mesoclemmys; species Mesoclemmys tuberculata. The sequence continues at coordinate 178,658 of ML675603.1, read as the reverse complement.
ATGAAAATCTTTTTCCTAAAGTCCAACCTAGACCTCCCCCACTGCAACTTGAGACCATTGCTCCTTGTTCTGTCATCTGCCACCACTGAAAACAGCCTAGCTCCATCCTCCCTGGAACCCACTTTCAGGTAGTTAAAGGCTGCTATCAAATCCCCCCTCATTCTTCTCTTCTGCAGACTAAACAGGCCTAGTTCCCTCAGCCTCTCCTCATAAGTCTTGTGCTCCAGCCCCCTCATCATTTTTGTTGCCCTCCGCTTGAATCTCTCCAACTTCTCCACATCCTTTTTGTAGTGGGGGGCCCAAAACTCGACACAATTCTCCAAATGCAGCCTCACCAATACCAAATAGAGGGGAATAATTACTTCCCCCGGTTTGAGAGCAGCTACAGCCTCTCTGCAGTGCTTCACCCCATCCCAGGGGAGCCAAGGCAGAGGGAGGAGAGCAGGGAGCTGGCCAGAAGCTGGCCTCACAGGGAGCTGGGCTGGGCCTTTGGCTCACATGGACCTTGACTACATAGGAGGGTTTCAGCTGCCAGCTCCAGGGCCCCGGGCTGGCATGATCTGGCCCCTGGCCTGCCCTGGCCTGGTTGGATCACACACGGCCATCTGATGGGGTCTAGTAAAGAGATACAGACAACATGGGCCCCATTCTCCTCTCACTGTCGCTGGCTTCGCCCACAGTAACACCACTGGCTTCAGTGCAGCCGCTCCTGATTCTCACTGGCTTGCATGAGAGCAGCATTGCACCAAGCGTCACTTCTCACGGCGGAGCACGGGGCGAGAACTGACAGTTTGAAGGGCCTGGGGGATTAGAGAGACCCACAGCCCTCCCTCCCCCACATAGCACACTGGCCATTCACCCCCAGCAACGTAAAGAAGCAGATTTTCAGACGTAGGCACCCATAATTGTGCACCCAGCCTGTCGCTGCTGTTATTGCCATGGGTCCATACAGCACCCACAGCCGAGCTAGACACTTTGCAGCAGAACTAGGAAGTCCTGGTCCCTGCCCTGTGGAGCTTCCAGTCACAGGCCTGGGTCCTGCAGGCTGATCTGTGCAGGGGAACCCTCGTGTCCATGCAGCCCCATCAAGGTCAGTGGGTCTCCACAGAGTGCAGGGTCCCTTCTTCGTGGACCAGTTTGCAAGGCCTGGTCTAACACTGGATTAGAGTGAGGAGGAGTGAGAGTAGCCAGAGGGGATGGGGCCAGCAGCTCCCCCTCAGGGCTCTAAACTTAGAGTGCAAGATAAAGCCAATGTAACTTATAGATATTTTTAATCTGTAACTATTTCTAAATCAGCTCTCAGGAAATGTCAAAGTTAAGGATAAAGTCACAACCTTAACTCTGCCTCTTGTGCATCATGATACTGTTCTGATTATGTGACCTCAGGATGGCCTCGATGTCAGAAACATGGCTGCATGCACACAGCCTCCTTCCCCAGCAGGGGCAGGTCTGTGTCTGAAGTGCAGTGTAGTGCTGTCCAGTGTAGACTCCGCCCCTGTCTGCCTGTGTAGAGGCTCTTGCATAAGGGTTTGGGGAATGAACTCCCTGAGTGGCGCTAGCATTCCTTTCTTTGCCAGCCTTAGATCCCTGTCCTGGTGACTGCAAGGGGCTGCTCTGTTGATGGCACATGTTGTCTTCTGACGATCGTGGTATGTTCAAGCTGCCCATCACAGCAGTGGCCGGGTCCCACAATCTGAGTTATGTCTCAGCACAGCCTAAGATGCTGGGATATGTCCCCTGGGCTCCACTTCACTCCACAGACTCATCCCGTTGTGGTGTGTTTGGTAGCTGAAGAGTTACGCTAACCCGAGCCCTGAGCTGACAGAGAACGCTCTGAGGGGAGTGAAACCTATATAACCCGCCCAGTGTGGTGCCCTATTCCCCTCTAGCGGTGGATGGGACCCAGAGGTTGCTGAACCCACCCCAGCGTTAGATAACAGAGCTGTTAGCTTAAGCAGTAGTGGCTCATGTGTTGAGGTCCTGGGGTCAGTCCCTTTAAGGGTGTGGGGTGACATCTATAGGCTCATGATCATGGAGACAAATCTCTTGTCCTTTGAGTGCCGTGAGTTATCATCTCCCCTGAGAACCTCTGAATGCCAGCTGACAAGGGGTGCAGAGGGGCTACAGGAACCTCCTGGTTCTGGCTCACCAAAGCATGCCATGTGAGGTCTCAAATGAAAGGCTGTGTCGCACCGGTCATCAGAGTCAGTGTGAAATGGATGAACAGATGCTACGTAGGGAGTTACGTGTCTAGGGACTGAAAACATCTTCTCACAGTCTGTGTCAAGGTATTTGATGCTGGCAAAGGTGACAAACAGGTTTTCTGCCAGACAGATGTTCATTCATTGGTCTGCTTAGATGTAAATTGAGAATTGTCTTGTTCACAGTGGATCCCATTTCACTAGCCTGACCTCAATGCAAATGAAGGATTGTAAAAACCTCAGAAAGCAACTGACAGAAAGAGAAACACGGTGGGGAAGGGGAGGGGGAGAGCAGGGGGAAAGAGTACCTTGCCTTGAGGTGCACTTCAAAGGTTTCCTGAAGAATATGTGGGGGGATAAAAGGGAGGCCCAGGCACCTTTCACTGAGGCAATAAAGAACAGCACTTTTGCTTGGCTGAGGAGAACCTTGAGTGAGAGAAGCTTCTTCAGCCAGGAGGCCTGTTAACTTTAGGCTCTAGAAAGCATGTTCTGATTTTGTTCTATATGTAACTCTTTGTTTCCAGTTTTCTTACGTGCTATCACTTGAATCTCTGCTCTTTGATAATAAAGGTTCTCCTGTTTTCACTATAAACATATCTCAGTGCTGCATATTCAGAAGAGGTGCGTTCTAACATATAAATGCTACACTGTTGTGTTCTGGGAGCAGCAGGCCGGGTAATTCTGAGTGTCTAGTGGAGCAGGGGCTGGGCACTACAGGGAAAACCCTACGAACTTAAAATTAAATAGTAAAAGGTTCCATAGCCATATAAATAAGAAGAAAACAAGGAAAGAAGAAGTGGGAGCACTGAGGATGGATTGGAGATTAAAGATTATCTAGACCAACACCTAAACAAATACTTTGCCTCAGTTTTTAATGAGGCTAATGAAGAGGTTAGGGGTGTGGCAGGGCGGCTAATGGAATTGAAGATATGGACATAAAAATTACCACATTTGAGGTGGAAGCCAAACTCAAACAGTTTAATGGGACTAAATCGGGGGGGTCCAGATAATCTCCATCCAAGGATATTAAGGGAACTGAGACATGAAATTGCAAGACCAATAGCAAGGATTTTTAATGAATCTATAAACTCGGGGGTCATACCATATGACTGGAGAATTGCTAACATAGTTCCTAGATTTTAAGGCCTGTTAGTTTGACATCAATTGTATTCAAGTTCTTGGAACAAATTTTGAAAGAGAAATTAGTTAAGGACATTGAGGTGGATGGTAATTGGGATAAAATACAACATGGTTTTACAAAAGGTAGATCTTGCCAGACCAACCTGAATTCCTTCTTTGAGAAGATAACTGATATTGTTAGACAAAGGATTCTTTCTCCAAGAATCAGGCAGCATAGACAATACTGAAGAGGTTTATTCACAATACCGGGAAGTCTGATAAATCAGCTTCAACATCACGGTGTCCCAGTGGTCAATTATACACACTTTGTTATCGATTATATAGTATGTTTTAAATTCTTTATCTATTCACTTACAAATACAGACGTTGTCCCATCTGGAGAGAACAACAGTGATAACGGTCGTTACATACGTGCAGAGACACTTTAATCACTCTACTTACATCAAGGATCCTAGGACTACACTCGGGGCGGGGGTAGGGTGGAGGAAGAAGGAGGAGAGTCCTTACAGATAGGTGGCAGGTGAGATAGAAATTCTAAAAGCAAATGTGCTATTCTTATTGGAATTAGAATCTCTAAGAGGACATCTGGCTTTCTGAGCCATCGGATGTTTACACTAGCCATTGTCCTTGCGGATCAGGTATGCTTGTTAACCATTTACATGAGTTTCAACCTACAACTTGTTAGCTGAAAACAACCTCAAGCCTCACAGAGGAAATGCAGTAGATCTAATCTATCTGGATTTCAGGAAGGGATTAATATGAGAATTAAAAGGTAGAATTGTTTAAAGGGGCAACTACAACAGGTCAGACTGAAAGAAGAACTATTTGGTGGAGGGAGGTTGCCAGTGGAATTCCTTAGGGATTGTTTTGGGACCCATCTTATTTAACAATTTAATTACTGACCTTGGCACAGAAATCAGAGTGTATTAATAAAATTTGCTGATGACACAAAGTTAGGAGGTATTGCTAATACAGAGGAGGACCAGAATATCAGCATTTGGATCTGGATGACCTTGTAAACTGGAATAATAGAGAGGATGAAATTTGATAGTGCAAAGTGCAGGGTCATGCATTTAAAGACTGACAACCAGAATTTTTCTGTAAGATGGGGCCTTATCAGTTGGAAGTGACAGAGGAGGAGAAAGACCTGGATGTATTGGTTGATGACAGGATGACTCTGAGCTGTCAATGTGATGCAGCCGTGGAAAAGGCAAATGCAGTCCTAGGATGCAGCAGGCGAAGCATTTCCAGGAGAAAGAGGGAAGTGTAACGGTCCCCTGTTGTGGGCGGGGCCAGTGGCCCTCCCTTGCCGTTAAGCTCCAAGGGAAGCCACTTCTCCTGGCTACACCCAAAGAGGAGTTCTAGCAAAAACAGGGGGGACGGGCTCCAGCCTGCAGTGGGGCGAGCCAGCAGTTCCAGGCCCCAGACCATAGGCCGGGCGGGACAAGCAAATGGTGAGGAGTCTCTGGCCCTCCGTAGGGCGAGTAAGATGTTCTGAGCCCTAGCCCTTAGGCTGGGCAGACCAAGCAAATGGGCACAGGCTCCAGTCCTCAGTAGGGTGAGTCAGCAGTTCAAGGCCCTGGCCCTTAGGCAAGGCAGGCCAAGTAAACGAGGCAGTCTCTGGCTCTCAATAGGGCGAGCACCCAGTTCCAGGCCCCGGCCCTTCGGCAGGGCAAACCATGCAAACAGGGAATAATCTCTAGCCCTCCACAGGTCGAGTCAGCAGTTCAAAGCCCGGCCCTCAGGCAGGGCAGGGCAGGCAGCAGGGAAGCAGCCTCTAGCTCTCAATGGGCGATCACCCCTAGGTCGGAGTAGGCAGGGGGGAGGGGGACACAGGCCCTCCCGTCTCCGCTGCATCCCAGCCCAGGGCCCTGGCAGTGAGGGGCGGCCCATCGCTGGGTCAGCGGAGCTCCGGCCGAAATGCGCTGACTTGGTGCGAGCATAATCCCAGCCACACTGCAGTCGGCTGCCCCGGGCCACTTCCCCCACCCTTTCCCTAGAGAACCTGGTCCCTTGCGTCGCTCCCCGTCTCTTCGGGATACTCTGCCCTAGGGAAGTTCCAGACGCCCTCAGCCTCATCGCTCGACGGCAGGCCCGGGAACTCTTGGGAATCATCTGCGGAGAGCAGCTCCCCTAGGTCACAGGGTCCTGGGGTCTCTTCTGGCTTGCAGGGGGCTAGCATCTCGGGTAGCTCCTCCAGGTCGCAATGCCCAGGGGTTTCCTCCAGCTCGCCAGGCTCAGGTAGCCTGCTTCCTGCCAGGTCACAGCTCCCAGCTCGCAGGCAGGCAGAAGCCACCTGTGTCCTGCTGGGTCCCAGCTTCCAAATGGGAGCCTGTTGGCAGCCTCCTGCATCTCGGGAGCTGGGCTTGCAGCTGGGTGGCAGCCACCTGCGCCCGGCTCCAACCCGAGGGACAGCCTGCAGTGCCCGGGCTTGAAGACTGGCAGCAGCTGTCTGCACACATCCCTAGGTCCCAGCTGGCTCGGAAGACTCCTCTGCCCACCTCAGAGTGGGTGGCAGTCGCCCACCTCCCGGGATGGCAGCCAGGCGGCAGCCGCCTGCAACTTGCCCAGGTGGCAGCCCCCCACCCTGGCTCAAATCCCAGTGCCCAGAAAACTTGTCAATGTCACTGCTGTAACTGAAATTGACAACTATGGCAGCCCCAGATCTTACCAGTTACCCCCTTTTCCTGTTGCTCTCACCCCTTCCTCCTCTCAAATCTATGGCAAAAAATTTGGCATGGCACTTTATGTTTCCCAGCATTGGCCAACATCACCTCTAGTCTATGTACATACTTGAGTTGTGCACCGCTGGGGTAAAGGTGGTAACCCGACCCACACTAGATCTGACATCTGTCATATCACAGCCTCATATGCTCAGACCTTCTTCCAACATATGTCTCCCATTAGTCTGTAAATATAAAATTCCATGGAAAATTGAGTGTTGGGGTACTTATTAAAATTTTCAGAAGTTAGGGGGTACTTCCTATTTAAATGGTTGAGAAACACTGATCTGGAGGATGGGGTAGATTGCACCCTCAGCAAGTTTGCAGATGACACTAAGTTAGGTGGAGTGGTAGATACCCTGGAAGGGAGGGATAGGATACAGAGTGACCTACACAAATTAGAGGATTGGGCCAAAAGAAATCTCATGAGGTTCAACAAGGACAAGTGCAGAGTCCTGCACTTAGGATGGAAGAATCCTATGCACAGCTACAGACTGGGGACCGACGAGCTAGGCAGCAGTTCTGCAGAAAAGGACCTGGGGGTACAGTGGATAGGAAGATAGATATGTGTCAGCAGTGTGCCCTGGTTGCCAAGAAGGCTAATAGCATATTGGGCTGCATTAGTAAGAGCATTGCCAGCAGATCGCGGGAAGTGATTATTCCCCTCTATTCGGCATTGATGAGGCTGCATTTGGAGTATTGTTTCCACTCTTGGCCCCCCCCCAATACAAAAAGGATGTTGACAAGTTGGAGAGAGTCCAGCGGAGGGCAACAAAAATGATGAGGGGGCTGGAGCACATCACTTATGAGGAGAGTTTGAGAGAACTAGGCTTGTTTAGTCTGCAAAAGAAAAGAATGAGGGAGGATTTAATAGCAGCCTTTAACTACCTGAAAGGGGGTTCCAGGGAGGATGGAGCTAGGCTATTCTCAATGTAGTAGACGACAGAAGAAGGAGCAACGATCTCAAGTTGCAGTGGGGGAGTCTAGGTTTGTTATCAGGAAAAAGTTTTTCACTAGCAGGGTGGTGAGGCACAGGAATGGGTTCCCTAGGGAGGTGGTGGAATCGCCATCTTTGGAGGTTTTTAAGCTACAGCTTGACAAAGCCGTGACTGGGATGATTTTGCTGAGGTTAGTCCTGCTTTGAGCAGGGGGTTGGACTAGATACCTCCTGAGGTCCCTTCCAACTCTAATATTCTGTGATTTAAATTTATTTATTTATTTAGAGTGGCAGTGCTGGTGCATATCAATTTCTTTGATAAATTGACAGACATTCGTGAGCTTGCAGAGTCCAGTGGGTTGTATCTGGTACCGGGGGGTGTTTGCTGCTGGTCATTTTGCTATTGCCCATGCACAGCCTCCTGTAAGCAAGTGGCCCTTAATCTAGTGAGTGAGTGCCTTTGGCCAACCACTGATGGGATTATGCAATAGAATGACCCCCAGCAAACACACCCAGTCCCAGACGCGACCCTAGGAACTTCTGTCTTAAAGAGTTCAGTGCTGCAAGTTCATTGGTTAGTTTGTCAGTTTATCAAAGAAATTGATACGCACCAGCTCTGTCACTTTAAATGACATCTCTAACACTCACTAAACCACAAGCACTGCTTTAGATAAAACAAACAAATAAATTTATTAAGTACAGAAAGATTTTAAGTGATTATAAAACCGAGGAAGATAGGTCAGATTTAATCAAAAATAAACAGAAAGCAATTGCATTTTAAACTAAGGTTAACATTTTCAACAACCTTACAGTCTTAGATGGTTCTCCTACACACTGGTTGGTTGGCTTCCAACCAGGCTCTTTCCTGTGGTCAGTGCTTCAGTTGCTTGATGTTATCCGGAGCTGGATTGCAAGAGAGAGACACAGCCAAAACGTCTCCCCTTTTCAAATGTCCCTGTGCCCCCCTCTGGGGCCTCACTTCTCCCCTTCAGGATCAAGTGACCAACAGTATTCCTGCAGGGCCTTCTCCAGTTCCTAGGTCAATGAGCATCACCTTGTCACATGCTTGGGCTAGTCCATTGATCCTGGAAGAGCTGCGTTGTTTTATGCATGCATTGGTGAGGCATGAACTATGTCTCTGTTTTTAGTGTTTGCCTGGATCTGCTTCAAGCCATGTGAGACACGTATTTGGGATTATTACATAGCAAAGCTTTATAACCATGCATACGCCATTTCAGGAAACATGTTACTAAAACAATAATGCTCAGCATGTCATGAGCATTCCAGAAACATAACAAACATAACATACTTTGCATTAAACAATACACAGTTACACTAAAAGAATAAGCGTGACTGATACACAATCACACCATAAGAGCGTACATTGAGTGCAGTGTGTCAGACCACGGTGTCCTCAGCATCACAGTTTGCTCACAATGAGCTTTCCTAAGCTGGAGGGCATGACCCCTGCACTGACTGATAATTAAGGTTAAGATTTTATCATAGCTATTTTTAGTAAAAATCCGGGACAGGCCATGGGCAATAAATAAAAAGTCACGGAACTGTGACCTATCCCTGACTTTTACTAAAAATAACCATGACGAAATGGGGCTACTGTGGGGATGAGAGCCCAAACCCTGTTGCGGGAGAGGAGTAGAGGGGGACGGGGTCCAGCACCCTAGAGGCTCAGAGCCCCGGGCCCCCCACTGCCTGGGATCTGCGGGACCAGCTGAGCTCTGGGCTCCTCCTGCTGACTGCGGTGGCAGGGAGCTGTGGCATCTGGGAGCTCAGGGGTCTCCTATCACCTGTGGGGGGTCTTAGAGCCCTGGGGTTCCTCCCACCAGCTGGGGCTATTTGGAGCTGCCAGTGCAGAGAGTGTCCTACACCTGGGTGTAGGCAGTGCAAGCTAGTGGTCAGTGCAGAATGAGAGGGCAGAACCAGACATGTGGTCAGGAAGCAAACCGGTGGTCAGAGCCAGGAGTCAGAACAGAAGCAAAGGGCAGAGCTGGAGTCGTGGTCAGAAGACCAGCCGATGGCAAGAGCCAAGAGCTAGGAACCGAGAGTTCAGAGATGAGCTTGGCAGGAAGCAGCTGTGGCGCAGCTGCAGGCGTGGATTGCATTGAGCAGCCACTGTGTTGCTCTTGCTACAGGGCGTAAATGGCAAGCTGTTGGCTCTTCTGACCAGTCGGGGGCACAGGCAGTTAGTGAGGGTTTGCTGGGCCCAGCCAAGCTCATTGGGTTGATGGCAACCGAGCTCCCACACAGCTGTTCCTGACAGAGCGCACCTCCACCACCAGGGGTGCTATATTCTTATCTTACTGCTACACTGTTGTTGTTGTTTTGATATCGTGTTGTTATATTTGATCCCTGGGGCGTTTTATGGGCTATTTAGTGCTACCCGGGCGTGCTGGGTTGTTACTTGTTCCAGCGTTCCAATAAATCCTTTCATTTCTATAAGCTAGTATTACCTTGGCCCCGATTTTTACAGGGGTCGGTGTGCCCAGCGTGGCAATGTCTGAACTGATTTAGGAGCTTGAATGTCATTTTCAAAAGGGATTTAGGAACTTAGGTGCCTGAAATCCATTGATGCACATTAGACACCTAAGTGCTTAAAGCCCATTTGAATACGACATTGTCTCCTAAATGACTCAATCGATCCGGAAATCGACGGTGTTAATCCACCCCCAGAAAAAGATTAATGCTGCGTTGACAAGAGGGCATTTCCATCGGCACAGCATAGTGGGGACACTGTGCTACGTAAAAGTTAGGAAGTCAATGGGAGATACGCACGTCACTCTGCGTAGCTTGTGTGTCTCTCGTCGACTGCTGCCGAATTTCGCTGGCAGTGTAGACCAGGCCCGAGACAGATTTGACGTGGAGGTGGCAGTGTTCACAGTAATTGTGACTTTGGAAAAGGTCTGCGACCCCTGCAGTGGCAGCTCCTTTTCCCTCCGGGCATGAGGACCTGGTCCCCATGGTCGTAGCACCACTCAGGTTTGGCACATCTGCCCCTGTGTGGATGCAGACGGAAGGGTGGACGCACCCGGCCTGACTGGCATTGTGACTACGTGGGCCAGACTGCAATGCTAGGCGTAGGAAGCAAGGCCCAGCTGTGTGGGATAGGAGCCTCCACTGCAGGGTGAGTGTGGGGTAGGCTTGTTCTCCAGCCCCCTTGCTGCGCCCTGGGGCATACCATCCTCACCACGACAGGGTGGGCTCACTCTCCAAACCCCCACCACAGGCCCTCCCACTCCTCCCTTTCCATCACATAGCCCTTGTTTCCCACATCTCTGCCATGTCAATTATTAATATTTTCCATGAAAAACTCACAGCCTTAACTGTGATCTGTGTTACACAGGAGGGCAGACGACTTCCCTGAATTAATTCCTGCTTGAACTGGAGCCTATATTGTAGAAAAACATTCAATATTGGTTTGAAAATCATCAGTGATGCAGAATGCACCACAACCCTTGATAAGATGTTCCAGTGATTAATTACCTTCACTGTTAAAGGTCTCAAATGTAATTTGTAAATATGGAATCATCATCAGGTGGGTGGGCTTCTAGGGGGGTCCTGCAGTGACTGGTTCTTGGACCTATGCTTTTACTTTCTTTTTGTTTAGCTAAACAGATCGAGCACCTTGACTCTTTTACTCTGAGGTGTTTTCTAATGTTTTAACCATTCTCCTGGGTCTTCTCTGAACCCTCTCCAATTTGTCAACATCTTTCTTGAATTGTGGATACCAGACTTGGACACAGCATTCCAGTAATGTTCACATCAATGCCAAATATAGATGTAATATAGCCTCCCTAGTCCAAGGCTGGGTCTATCCTGTTGGCGGCAAATTTGCCGGTGTCAGATTGATGTCTGGATTAACTGAGCAGTCTGTGTAGACCTGCTCAGTTGATCCAGAAATTGACGGAGGAAAACCACCCCTGTAAGTGGTGCAGCACAGTGTGGATGGCATGCAAAACAGACGTAGCGAAGTCGATGGGAGATACGCAAGTTTTTTACGTTACTTGCATAACTCCTGTAGACTGCCGCTGAATCTGGAAGGGAAATGTAGACCAGCCTGAACTCAAGATTCCTGTTTTCCTCCAGAGATTGCATTTGCCCTTATGGACTCAGCATCGCACTGGAAACTTATGTTCATCTGATTAGCTACTAAGATCCTCAAGTCTTTTTCAGAGTCTTTGCTCCCCAGGATAGAATCCCCCATTCTATAAGAATGACCCATATTCTTTGCTCCTAAATGTATAACTTTATATTTGGCCATATTAAAATGCATATTGTTTTGCTTGTTCCTAGTTTATCAAACAATTCAAACTGCTCCGACACACTGACCTATCCTCTTCATTATTTACTACTCCCCCAATCTGTGTCATCTGCAAACTTTATCTATGATGATTTTATGTTTTCTTCCAGATCATTAATAAGAATGTTAAATAGTGAAGGGCCAAGAACCAATCACAGTGTACAACTTTAGTAACTGCTGTTTAACTTTCTCCTTAATTACTGTTTGAAAGGAAGGTATTTAGTCGTCATCATATGATATGGCTACATCATGCGGCTTTTTCTCCAAATACAGAATCATAGAATCATAGAATATTAGAGTTGGAAGGGACCTCAGGAGGTATCTAGTCCAACCTCCTGCTCAAAGCAGGACTAACCTCAGCTAAATAATCCCAGCGAGGGTTTTGTCAAGCTGCAGCTTAAAAACCTCTAAAGATGGAGATGCCACCACCACCCTAGGTAACCCATTCCAATGCTTCACAACTCTCCTAGTGAAAAACTTTTTCCTGATATCAAACCTAGACTCCCCCACTGCAACTTGAGACTGTTGCTCCTTGTTCTGTCGTCTGCCACCACTGAAAACAGCCTAGCTCCATCCTCCCTGGAACCCCCTTTCAGGTAGTTAAAGGCTGCTATCAAATCCCCCCTCATTCTTCTCTTCTACAGACTAAACAAGCCTAGTTCGTTCAGCCTCTCCTCATAAGTCTTATGCTCCAGCCCTCTAATAATTTTTGTTCCCCTCTAGTGAACTCTCTCCAACTTGTCCACGTCCTTTTTGTAGTGGCAGGCCCAAAACTGGACACAATACCCCAAATGTGGCCTTACGAATGCCGAATAGAGGGGAATAATCACTTCCTGCGATCGGCTGGCAATGCTCTTACTAATGCAGCCCAATATGCTATTAGTCTTCTTGGCAACCAGGGCACACTGCTGACTCATATCCAGCTTCTTATCCACTGTAACCCCCAAGTCCTTTTCTGCAGAACTGCTGCCTACCTCATCGGTCCCCAGTCTGTAGCTGTGCATGGAATTCTTCTGTACTAAGTGCAGGACTCTGCACTTGTCCTTGTTGAACCTCATTTACTGAATGTTTCTGCCTTTTCTGCATTATTATTTAGTTGTACAATATCAATCTAGTAATGGATCAATATAATCATTTGGATTCTTTTTGTCCTATATACTTTCATACTACTTCTTATTATCCGTAATTCTGCTAGCCATAGGATTGCTCCTTGAGTCCTTTTGCTTCCCTTATCAGTTTTGTACAATCCCTAGCTTTTGTTTTATATTCATTAATATCAACTTCTGCTTTCTTCCATTAATTGTATATGGTATTTTATAGATGCTTTCATATCTCCTCTAAGCCAGATTGACTTTTTGTTGGCCGGGTATACACAGATTCAAATTTTCTGATTTTTCAGACTCTACAGAGTACACATACTCATTTGCACTTTTGAAAATAGAGCAAAACAAAGAAGTTACAAAACATAAGGTAATGTTAATTTCACTGAAAACTCAGATCAGACTCATTTCATCGCACCCCTGGCAGCAAATCAGATATGACACTGACTACGAACTGAAAGTGAAGCTGATTGGTTTTGTTTAATTGTTTAATCAAAGCAAAATGAGAAACATAAACAAAGACATGCAATGTAAATTAAATTTGGTCTTAAATTCTTTCCCCTGTAGTAGTCAAAGGGAACATTAGTAACATTAGAAAGAGAAATATCATAAATTGGTGAAAATTGTTTTGATGGGCATCAATGTTATAAATTTTGGTACAAAGGAAACTAAACATTCCAAAAATGATTATTTAATTTCAAGGTACAATAAGTAAGAAAATCACTATCTGACATGATTTTTATCATCTAGAGTATACGACACCATCTTTCAAAAAAGGGCTTGTCCTTCTTATACATATCTTTAGTATAGCATGGATTTATAAAGTTTGCTTGCACTAGACTATCAATTATTTTAATCAACTCAGAAACCTGATCTTCCTTTTGCCTTTCTTCTGGTTTATTGCTAAATGAAATACATCGGTTCCCGTAATTTTGAACAAGAGACGTAAGTTCTGTACCACTCTCCTTTAAGAATTCCTCCAGAGTTCCAGTTAAGTCCTCTTTTCGGGTGAATAAGAAGATCATGTAGTTCTTAACTACAGCACTGAAAGTATCTTGTATAATCTCAACTGTTTTCTTTTCCTCAGGAGTGAAACGATCTAGCTGCATAACAAAAATAATTGCATGAATCCCTTGATAAAGGAGGCTGACAGAATTGCCAATTTCTTGGGCGGTAACTTTATTGTCAATGTCAATGTCAAAAAGGCCAGGAGTATCAACAACGATGATTTTTCTCCCTCTAAATGTTGTTTCTTGCATTTCACATTTCTTGGTTACTGAACATGCTGATAATTTGGAAATAAATGTTTCACTGCCAAGAATAGTGTTTCCTGTTGCACTTTTTCCATGTCCAGTTTTGCCAACAAGGACAATTCTCAGTGGAGATTCTGTTAGGAAAAGGTTAAAGAGAATACGATATTGTGATAAATCTGCTAAGCAGGGAACCATCATTTCCATCAATTCCCTCCCCACAAATCTAGGACTTTCCAGGATGGGCACGCAGGCACATCATATTCCTCTGGCCAGGTAGGGGAAGGGGGCAGAAATTCTATGGAAGAACCCTGGCCTAAGAAGTAACCAGGCACTTGAGGAAATAGTGCTGGCATGGCAAGCCAAGAGCAGCAGGGAAGCTGAGGGAAACACCAGGGAACTGTGTACAGAGCAGGCTACAGCAGAAGCCAGGGAACTGCATGTGGAACAGATTGTGACTGTCAGACAATGCATCCAGCTGCAGGTCTGGGTGGGACTTATGTGGAAGCAGCAGAAACTGGGAGGAAACCAGTGCAGGGGGGCTCCAATGAGATGCACCATTAAGTGATCCTGGCTTGGAAACATGCAAGTTCCTATTTGCTTGGGAGACTGCCCTGAAGAGGGCACGTGAGGCACTAGGCCTGAAGAGCCTGGATTCTCTTTAGAGGTGCCCCCTAATAGTGTATCTAAGATATTCGCAACATTTCCCTTTCTTGCCAGCCCTGATAAAATAACCCTTCACTTAGCCATGGGTCTGAGTGGTTTTGGGACCCAACAGCACTAGCTCCTACAGGGCCCAGCAGTTGAGACGCCCTCAGTGCCATGTTACTGGTACCTCAGACGTTTGATGTACCACGGCATGGAGCCGCTGTAATAATTACACTGTATTGTCAGCAGTCTGTTTGCACAGTGGGATAATCCATTCATGAACAGTTTGGTTCAGTTTGGCCTGTTTTTATTTGTTCTTCACAAACCTTCCTTACAGGACAGTGGCTTACACAAACTTCTGAGAGAGCAGGAAGGCGTCTGGAAGTGTAAGCACTGTGGTAGAATTGTTAGTTCTCATGAGGCCACCAGCAGCCTGTGATGGGGAGGCTGCTGCCTTCTCCACCTCTGCAGGAGCCATGGCCGTGTCCAGGGCAGAGGGAGGGGCATGTGCCCCAGATAGAGTGGAGACAGGAAGCATCCCACCACTCAAAGTCCCTTTGATTTGGACTGGGGATGGGACTGGTTGCTGTCCTCCTTTATGCACAACCTCCAAGACTGCTCCTCCAGGCATGGACTGTCTGTAGTAAAAGAGAGGAAGACCACTAGGAGGGGATGGAGGTCCTGAAGGAGAACAGGAGTGTCCAAGATGAGGGGCATAGAGGGCCTGCAGAAGTGGAAGTAGCTGACAAGGAGGTTGCCTGCTTCAACTGAAAGCAGGATCTTAAATCTGTCTTCACCCAGTCAGCATCCTGCTCTTCCTCTGTCATCGTCCCCATCACCACGCCACCTCTGAGCCCCCTCGGCTCCCCAGTAGCACCAACCTCCTCCAAGTTTGAGCAGGTGAAGAGAAAGTGTAAGAATGTGTAGGGGAAGTTCAGATTTTGTTATTATATAAATAGGCATATAAATAAATACATTAAAGCATTTTGGTTTGTTCTAATGGAATATTTTTAGGGCAGTTAAACAATTAAAAAACAATAATAATATCAACAACAATATAATATCATTTATTTAAATATATCATTTATTTAAATATTTTTGGATGTTTTCCACATTTTAAAGTATATTTATTTCAGTTACAACACAATAAAAGTGTACAGTGCTCACTTTACATTATTATTTCTATTACAAATATGGGCACTGTAAAAAGATAAACAAAAAAAAATGTCTTTTTCAATTCACCTCATACAAGGACTGTAGTGCAATCTCTTGATCATGAACATACAACTTACAAATGTAGAATTATGTAATTAAAAATCATATAAAGTGAGCACTGCACTCTGTATTCTGTGCTGTAATTGAAATAAATATATTTTAAAATGTAGAAAAATATCCAAAATATTTATAATATATGTAAATTGGTATTCTATTATTGTTTAACAGTGTGATTAAAACTGTGATTAATCATGATTAATTTTTTTAATTGAGTTAATTTCTTTTGAGTTAATCGCTTGAGTTAACTGCAATTAATTGGCAGCCCAAGGTTTTTTTCCTGCACAAAGATATTCCAAATCACTTGGAAGGAAAATGGATTGTAGAGTGAAGGAAACTTTTAAAAATGTGCTAAGTAGATATGTATTCTTAGCTGATGTAAATCAGAATAGCTCCACTGGTTTAAATGGAACTGTACAAATGTACACTAGCAGATAATCTGGTCTTTAGAATTTATAGCAGGGCCTGAAGGTGGTCAGCTATTACCGTTGTATTTGCGTTTGAGATGCATGTGGTCTTTTTCACTAAACATTCTGCATTGCATGGTAAGTCAAAATTCTGGCATTTTCTAACTTTTGTGTTCTTGAATGACAACCTTAATGGTCCTTTAATATAGTTTTTTCTTATGCAATTGTCTAGATTTTTAAAAAGAAAAATTAAAAATTAAAAAATCTCTACCATGTGCAACAGAAATGACAAACTGCATGGCTGAGCAGCAGGATTTGAATATAGGAACTTCAGGATTTGCTGCACCGGCCTCTCCCACTTCACTTAAGGACAACTGCATCAGCTAGTAGCAATAGGTTGTTATTCTCTATTGACCAGTTCCTATGGGGTGGGGGGATATGTATGCAATTGTATGGTAGCCTTATTTTCATACAGTAGAACCAAGCACATACATATGGAAGATAAAGCTGATAAATTTAAAGAAAATTATTTTCCCTGAAAATGTTTGAAAAGAAAGAAACATTTCTACAGACTTTTAAAATTTTTAATTGAAAACAATCTTTTGGCTTTTGGTTGATGAAAGCAAAAAAATTCAGTTCTTGACAACAGAAAACTGAAAAGATTTTTGCATTTTTGACAAAAACATGATAAATTGCAATAAAAATGGAAATTTGTGTCAAAATATCTGTTTAGTCAAAGAGTCATTTTTTTTAAGATGAAAACTCTTTCACCAGCTCAAACCACAAACTCCTTCCGCGGCAATGTGACTAAGCCGTTGAGACTTAGGTTTGCCAAATTAAGACACCTGGGTTCTATTCCCAGCTCTGTCAGAGGTGGCCTTCTGCAGCCAGTCTCTTACTCCTGTAAAATGACAGGGACATTGGATCCTTGGATCCTTGTTTTGGATTATAAGGCCTAAGAAGGACACAAGCCTAGTTACACTTGTCAGTAGAAGAGGTGGGATGTAAACTCATGGTTTCCTGGCTCTAAGGCCAGGGTGTCTTCCTCTGGGCCAAATGCTATTTTTGATGGAACAAGACAATAAAGGTGACCATCTGTTTATTGTCTCCTTTTCTGAGATTTAGGTCTGTGTGGTTGCTTCAGAATGATGCAAACAGTGAAAATATGGAGCATGCCCAGCGCAGATGGAATGTGCAGAAGATTAAGGAGCAAGTCTGTAACAAGTTCTACTGTACATGTACATAATGATAATTTTCTATAGTGCATAACTGTCATGGGGAGTACAAAAGCACCCCTTTATTCCTAGGACTAGCCCCTGCCAAATTTCAATTTCTTGCTGCAAACTTCTGAAGCACTAGACTCTAAAAAGAAAAGATCAGAGAAATTGTTTAACATTAACAAAGTTCTTATTTTCCCTAATCTAATTTTCAGAAATGGCTGACCATTTTTTCTGAAAATTAAAAAAAAAACCAAACTGAGGCAGAAATTAAGCATGCAAATTTCAGCCAGAAAGATTAAAATGTCGCAGTGCTAGAAGGGACTGGAAATAAATGGTTAAAATGGGAATTGTTAAGCAACCTTAATAATAGGGAGCTCTACCATATTCCCCTCTAATAATTACACCCAGTCGTCTATTTCCTTTGCTGTCACAGAAGAAGTGAGTCTTTGGGAGGGATATGAATGAGGAAGACATTGAGGCCTGGCGGACCAGTTCAGGAAGAGCATTCCATGTATAGGCAACAGCTTGGGAAAAATCCTGGAGACAAAGGTGGGAACAATCAGACAAATGGCATGTAAAAGATGGAATCAGTGGTGGAGCTTGATTTACAGAGATGACAGAGTCCGAGGAGGGTTCATCATAGCATGAATTTAATTTCCACTGTATCTTTAGGCATAGAAAATATTCTGATCCGTGTCATCTGTCTCTCCCTGATGTAAAGCTGGTGACCAGCTCACTCTGCCAAAGCTCAGCATGAGGCAAATTCTTGTGAGAGGGTTGCAGTCTGTGTGGCCCACGGCAGAAACAAACTTACTCAGCGAATGCCCAGTTGCCTGGCAGGTCAGTCTAGGCTTGTGTTGTAATAATATGGTGCACACAATTGTTACAGCCTTGACATCAAGAATATAATCCAGTAGTTACAAAATCTGTATAAGCAGGACAGACAGAGCTTAAACAAAACTGGTAAAAACTGTACCTGTGTTCTGTTGAGGGGGAGCTGCAGACATTTTAACAGGCAAGGGTGTGTCACATTCAGTGTTCAATCTCCCAGCTTTCTGAATAAAAACATGAGGAATACATTTTGTAAACTGTCACGTAACCATTCTGGTTCTTAAATTGTGTTAAAAAACTTAATAAAGTGTTCATGCACAGCTCAAGTAAGCTGTGTGCAGATAGCAACCCGGACTATTTGTTGATGTAGCTGAAGTAGTCATGAAGGTTTTCCATTATATGGTGAGGAGATTTGTGTGCAGTGTGTTTTGCTATTGGTAGCAGCAGGAGGAAATTGTTTGTGGCAATGTGGAGTCTGTTACTGGCCATGGAAATGTGCCGGGGGACTATATTAATATTTCATTACCTTCATATTTTGTATGTTTAAAGTCAATTTATAAACTTATTAACAATTCCTATTTGTTTAAGGCTCATTTACATTTTTTGTTTGTTTGGAATATCTAAATCCCCATTCCTTCATTTGACCACATGTAGCTGAGCACAGCCCGGCCATTGATTTCAGGGGGGCTTGGTCTGGGTGTAAGAGGCCACCTGTATAGAGCTAGTTGCAGAACCAAGGGTCAAGTTTGCATAAAACCAATGTATCCTAAATTTAAAAATAAAAGTTTGAGCAATTTCCCTCTTAACCTCATAATACACTGATGACACAAACTATAATAATCAGTGCTTATGTTACATTTGAAATTTAAAATTAAACATGTACATGCAATATTAAATTGCTTAAATTACACAAAATATTTTTTAAAAATAAGAACCCATTAAATTGTATTAAAATATCTTAAAATATTATTTATTATAAAACCTTTTAAAAATAATTCTATGTAGGCTTTACAAATATATTTAGTAAAATCAACAGAATCCTCCCCACTGCAAAAATGAAGCTTCTTGTTGGCTTTTCAAGCAATGCAACCTTAGTCATAGGGTTGGCTTTTTAAAAATGATATACCAGTTTGAGAAAAAAATGTGGCCATTGGGATGGACCTGCTAAGCAGCAGGCTATGATTCCTGTCAAGCTCCACTGCACTGCACATACCCCTCCTTCCGGCCAGGTAAGAGAAGGGGGCTGAAACTCCTTGGAACAACCCTGCATCAAGCCATGATGGGTCACCTTTGGGCAGCAGCAGCATGTGAGCCAGGCGCTGCAGAGAACCTGGATTCCGAAAGAACCCCCAGGAAGTGCATTCAGAGCTGCATGTGGAACAGTCTGTGAATGCAGCACATTACAGCTGGTGGCAGCTCTTTGTGGGGCATATGGGAAGCAGCAGCTGCTAGGCAGAGCCAGTGCAGAGGGGCCCAATGAGAGACACTAACTGAGCCTGGCCTGGAAACCTGTACGCTCCTGTGTGCTTTGAATACAGAGTGGACTGAAGAAGGCGCCCCAAGCCGTTGGTGATGGGAAGGAGAGGCTAAATGGCTGTGCTCCTCATACCTTTTAAATGAGGTTGTCCCCCTACTTTTGAAAACTGAACTCGATAGGAGGGCAACAAGGGGTTGGGTGGTGCAGCTGCAGAGCCTCTTCCCTGCTAGCATGACAGCGGGGTTTTGAGTGGCATTGTGATTCTGTGTGCCAGGTCCCTCTGCTGGGGTGAGAAGATTGGAGGGAGTGGCGTTGCAACCTGGGGTTGATGTCTGAACCTGGCCGCCGGTTACCATCCTACACATACTTTCGCAGTCCCAACGGTGCCCAGGCCCCAGGCTTGAAGAGCTCTGACTCAACTGGACCGCCCCTCAGGAGCACACAAGAACTGCTATTGCTGACTGAGAGCCCCAGTGCCTAGGGAATTTGCACCCTTTGTTTTTCCTGCCAGCCTTAGTCCAACACCTCTGTATTTAGCCATGTGTCTGAGTGGCTATTGGTACTCTCCGGCATATGCCCAGCAGCAGAGTGTCTTCAGAGCTTGCCTCCGATTCATGGCGCAGCTGGAATGTTACTTCACCTGGGAGTCCTGGTGTACTCCAGCACTGAGCAGTCCCAGTAATTACTCCGTGAACTAAAACCCTGATACAGAACTTCACTGAACAGACCCCTTGAAATCTATCGGCCTAGGTCCTTGTGTGAAGGTACTCACAACATGATAAAGTGCTTCAAGGATTCTGCCATCTGTAGGTATAGTATCCTGCTATAGGGTCCGGGATCTCTCCCCAGATATTAAAGACACCAAATTCATTGACACTCTTGAAATTATCATGAGATTATTACAATTTTAAAAATAAATGCAACTCAAGTTTTCAATAATCACTCACAGTGAGTTTTCCATCTCTCCTTTGGAAACTGGATTTTTTATACACAGATACTACACAAATAGAAAGCAAGTGGCCTGTTACAAGTGTTTTCTTCCTGTAACTCAGTCATGCTAAATGACAATCCTCAGTTATTGTGTTATTTTTTCCAGTATTGTAGCAAAGTTTAAGATACATAAATGCCTTTATACTGCCTTCTCAGCTGGGAGAACAAATGTGTTTTCTTCCTGCAGCCTCTTCAGGTATGTCCAACTGCCATGTCACCCTCCCAAGCTACCAATATTTTAAAGCACTAATGTATGTTTTCTCTGTTGCGTAAAGTGTCTGTTTGGTCTCATTGCTGGCAAAGACAATTATTTCACTTTCATCATGTGTATGTACAGGGAGGGGGCTGCTTGGAACTGATCAGTGACTTACGTCTGTCAGAAGAAAAGACTGAGTTCCTATATTTGATCTCCCATAGTCTCATAGTTCTCTGCCCCCCAGTTCATCTGCTTGCTATACGGTCACTCCCTGTCCTCCAATTTTCATCTTCTCCCCACAGTGTGCCCTCCCTTTTCTGACAGCTCCAGGGGCTGCCATCTTTCCCACACCTGCCAACACCATTAAAGCAAAACCCAATAGGTTTACAAGTATGCTGAATTTTGTAAAATTTGACTAATTGTCAATGAACTGGGGAAAGGGGAGTAAAAACGAGACAAGTGCACTGAGAAGGCAGAAGAGAGGAAATGAAGGAGGGGGAGCTGCAAGCTGAGATTGAAGGGAAATGAAAAAGGAGCTGACTGAGAGGCGAGGAGGGAGAATTGATCAGTTGTGGGATGGGGAAGGCCAGAACTCAGTTGATTCAGGGGACAGTGATCTCATCAACTGAGGCAGTTTTCCTCCATGCAGCCTGTGGGGGAAGGACACCCTGACCCTTCCCGCATCTCTCTCCACCTAACCTCTCTTCATGTCCTTCATTTTCTCTCTCCCACCCTGTGGCTCTATCTAACCGACTCTTCCCCCCAAGCCTGTGCCTGGCAGCTCCAGTGGGGGCCACCTTTCCTCCCCCCAGGCCTGGACATGGGAGGGTGGGAGCCAGCAGGCTGGGCCGTCCCATTCCCCCATTGGAGGGAGGAGAGGCAGAAAGAGCCCAACTCCCTCAGCTGTTCTGCTCCCTTCTCACCAGCTGTGAATAGTGGATGGGCTCACTGGTGTGGGGGGGGTCTGACTCTACAGGGGTCCTTCTGCAGTCCCGTGCTGAGCTCACAGGGCTTCTCGCTTTGTCCCTAGGCAGGGCAGTTCCTGGGTTCAGTGTCTCTGTCTTTGTGGGTCTATAAGCCTGTCGCTGCCTTGCAGTGTTGCTCAAGGAGACTGCCCAAAACAGCACTGATTCCCCTCTGACGGCTCAAGCCGTTCTCCCTTCTCCTTCCCCAGCTGCTCTCCCTGGTTTATATTAAGCTTTGTTTCCTCTATGAGGTTCAGCTGTGAGTGCCTGACTCCATGACTGGCATGTGTGGCAGCTGCGTGTGGGCGTGAGGGGTCTACTTGCTTGCAGGTAGGAAAGACTCTCCTACCTCTCCTGCCTAAGTTCTGAATGGGGCTTATAGACCCTGTTACAGGGGGACAGACACATCCGTCTCTGGATGGGGGGCAAGAGGGAGCAGAGCTGCCCTGAGCTGCTGCTCTGCCCTCCCTTGATGGCATGGGGTAAACCTGCCCCCCCATCTGAAACTTCTTGTTGGTTCTTGGGGGGGGGAGGGACCCTGCCTGCCTGCCTGCCTGCCTGCCACAGGCAACAGCAGTGAGGAGGGATAAATGGGGAAGGCAGCCAATCAGAGGGGATCTCCCCGTGGGCTAGAGGGGTCTCTGGTAGGCCCTAGAAGGGTCTGAAAGTGCTAAAGGCAAATCTTCTGAAAGTAATCACCCCCTGTCCCCCACCGCCATTACAACCCCCAAGTCTGTGCAACAGGACAGCTCTGTGAGGGCAGCAGGACGGTCCAGGAATACCTGCACAGATCTGCCATGACTGCAGGACTTGGTTATGTCATCCTCGGTACCTGCATATCTCTTGTTACCCACAAGCTACCCGATCTAGCAACATTCAAAGCTTGGTGTGCCTAACAGACAGCAACATCATCCCTGACGTATTTGTCCTCACAACACCTATTAACCATATGTCACACCCGGGCAACTGAGGCACAGAGGCTGGGCGTAAGTATTTTCAGAAGCTCCTAAGTCACCAAGTGGTAGAAGCAGCTGCAGAAGGAGCCAAAGCAGAGATTGTTTTACAGGGGGAGGCACTCTGGCATCATTCCCATGAGGCGCAATGGGATGCAGTGGTCATCTTTGTTAAGGGAAACTTGAATTCCAGCTACCCAGACCGTAGGGAAAGGATGGCCATCTTAACCCAGGTAGACTTTTTAAAATTATTTCTTTTTCATTAAAGATGTGGCCTTTTTAAAAATAATCCTGACACCATTTCACAGGTTTCAAAATCTTTAATTCCCTTCTCCCCAAAATGGTGTTGGGAATTGTGATTTAAAAATGCACATACTGGGGGAGAAACCCCAATCATCTACCAATGTGGGTAGAAAAAACATCCCTCCCCCTTCAGTTTTCTTCTGTCAATTCACAACTTCTGCTTGGTCAGATTAGTCCTATAATGTTACCGGGTATTTTTCTTTCCCCTGGGTGGATTAGTGAACTGTCATATACTGGGGGCATGTGACCGGGGCTGCTCAACCGACATTGTCATTCAGAGCAATTGGGTAGCACTGCAGGGCGGTCAGCAGTAGATGCTGTCCATACCCTTCACCTTCTGTCTGAGCTGCACTGAGAATTTAACTGCCCACTTCATGTGGCCTGTATCAACATCAAAGTGCCTTTTGATCAGGTCAGCCTTTGGCTCATACTGAAAAATGCAGAGCCAGAGATTAACAATGGAGCAGTGAGGACTGCGGTAGCACATACCCTGTTGCGCCAGTTGTCAGGGCAAGTGGGAGGGTGGCACCTGACCACAGACGTGCATTAATGATGAAACCAAGGATGACATGTTTGGCATTGAACACAGTCAGGATCACCAGCAATGCATTCAACTGAGAGCACACAACACTGTGCTTGTGTTGAGTTGGGAAATACATATATCACAGATACCTGGCATTAGTGAGACCATTACTTGCATACTGTGTCCAGTTCTGGTGTCCACTCTTTATAAAAGATGATGAAAATTTAGAGAAGGTCAGAGAAAAGCCACAAAAATGATTCAATGAGTGGAAAATGTGCCTTACAGTGAGAGATTTACGGACCTCAAACTATTTAGCTTATCAAAGAGACATTAAGAGGTGACTTGCTCACAATCTGTAAATAGCTACATGTTGAGATGATATTTGATACTAGAGGACTCTTTAATGTAACAGACCAGGGACAAAAGCATTAGACAATCCAGTGGCTGGAAATTGAAAGAAAACAAATTTTAGTTGGGTGTAAGGCTCACACTTCTAACACAGAGGGTAATTAACCGTTGAAATAAGTGACCTTGGATGTGGTGGATTCTCCATCACTAGAAGTTGTCAAATCAAGCTTGAATGTCTTTCTAAAATATATGTTCTAGTTCAACCAGAAGTGGTCTCAGGAATTACTGGGTGACATTCTGTAGTCTGTGTCATGCAGGAGATCAGACTAAACTATCAGAGTGGTCCCTTCTGCCCTTAAAATCTATAGTTCTATGAGCATTTCCTCCAACTTTATCTTCCCCCATCTACCAACAGTGGGATCAAGGACCCTGCCCCTTCGTCACCAGAGTCCTGTCACCCCAGAATTCCATATCCACAGCCTAGAGCAGCACGGCTCCACTTCCTTGGCCATGCTAAATTGATCCTCAAATGGGCACAGTGGCAGCCACCACCATTTATGACCTGAATAAGACCCTCCAAGAGCCATCCTAGAAAACCCACCCAAACGTTAGGCGATCACTCTCCCCACAATTACAACATGAACCCTGCAGCTCAGGGCAGCTCTGCTCCTACCTCCTCCAACTCCCTCCCATTCCTGGGCTGGCAAGGGGGAGAGGGGACACCGCTGCAGCCCTCCTCTCAGCTCAGGCCTTGGAGAGGGGGTGAAGACTCCCAGGAGCTTCAGGGGGAGCAGAGGTGTGGTGGGGAGCAGAGAACTGATAGGGGCTGGAGGACAAAGAACAGACGTTGGGAGCAGAACTGATGGGGAACTCAGGGGCTGAACAGAGGCAGGGACACCACTGATATGGGAGGTGGGGGATGAGCAGATGAGCACTTTTTTCAGATCACGTTGAGGACTGACCACATGCATTGCTCTGAGACTGTTCACCTCCACTCCACCTCACCCCACTCATCTACGAGCTCCACCCTCCACCATGCTGCTCCATGCCCTTCGTAACCTTGGAGGGACCATGGGGAGAAGAGAAAGTGGGGTTACAGTGGACAAGAAACTGGATATGAGTCAGCAGTTGCCAAGAAGGCTAATGGCATATTGGGCTGCATTAGTAGGAGCATTGCCAGGAGATTGCGGGAAGTGATTATTCCCCTCTATTCAGCATTGGTGAGGTCATCTCTGGAGTATTATGGCCAGTTTTAGGCTCTCTACTACAGGAAGGATGTGGAGAAATTGGAAAGAGTCCATTGGAGGGCAACAAAAATGCTTAGGGGGCTGGGGCACATGACTTATGAGGAGAGGCTGAAAGAACTAGGCTTGTTTAGTCTGCAGAAGAGAAGAATGAGGGGGGATTTGATAGCAGCCTTTAACTACCTGAAAGAGGGTTCCAGGGAGGATGGAGCTAGGCTGTTCTCAATGATGGCAGGTGACAGAACAATTCACAATAGTTACAAGTTGCAGTGGGGGAGGTCGAAATTGGATATTAGGAAAACCATTTTCATTAGGAAGATGGTGAAGCACTGGAATGGGTTACCTAGGGAGGTGGTGGAATCTCCATCCTGAGAGGTTTTTAAGGTGCAGCTTGACAAAGCCCTGGCTGGAATGATTTAGTTGGGGTTTATCCTGCGTTGAGGAAGAGGTTGGGTTAGATGACCTCCTGAGGTTCCTTCCAACCCATCTCTTCTATGAAACACATGCCAGATGTTAATTACATTGCTTAATGCACTAATGGAAAGCTACTATGGTGATACGAGTGATATGAAAACCTGAATAGAATAGAATTCAGGGGGCCTGATAAAAATATATAAAATTAAACACAAAGGATATTGTGGTATAGCAAAGACAGAGGGCAGTAGGAAAGTTCTAGAAGAGCGCTATATAAGTGCTAGAATGATCCGGGCTTTATACCCTATAGACTAGCCAGAGTCCATATAAGGTAATTAGTGTCAGCTGACACCAATTAAGGCCCCACCCAGGTGCTTATAAAAACCCTCTACCCCTGAGAGACAATGTGGAGTAGAAGGAGTAGGTGTGTGGTGAGCAGAGGAGTGTGTGAAGAAAAACAGAGTACAGTGGTGTGTGGAATTGAGGAGGAGAACAGAATGGAGTACAGCAGTGTGTGGGAGAGAGGTGGAGCCCTGAAGCAGGTACTGGGCTCAAGAAGCCAGAAAGACAGAGGGGGGAGAGTGGCCCAGGGGAAAAGCCTGCATCTGCAAGTAAGGTGCCAGCAGCACATAGCTGCTACTCAGAGGGCCCCTGGGCTGGGACCCGGAGGAGCAGGCGTGCCTGGGTCCCTACCCCGCTCCCTGGGAATACGGGGTTACCAGCGACACCCTGGCCCACTGCGAGAGGCAAAAGTGCGAGACCCACCAGGGAGAAGCCGGCCGTTTGCCACAATATGTTAAAACATTATTAAGGTTGCAAAATCAATCCGTCAAAATTTAGGAAATACCCAGTTTTGTTGGTTTGAGAAGCCTTTTTTGGTCCCCTTGTGTATCTGTTTTATGACACAATCTTTTGCTACAAGAGAACACAGTACCTTTCCCCATAGGAATAGTGGGGGGAGTCTGAATGGAGAGGATTGCATGGAGGGTGATGTAGGAGGAGTTCAGGCAAGAGTTGGATGAAAAGGAGGGGGTCACAGCTACACAGCAAGGGATGTTTGGATGCTTCAGCTCTGTACATACCCAAAGCTCCTCATATCCTTCCCCCCTGTCTGTAGGTATTACAAAAATATCCCTACTGACTTCATGGTACACTCCCTGCGCTGTTTCTACTTCCTCTCCCTAGCTCCTCAACCTGTGGTTCCCAAGAAGATGCCTGCCTCTCTGTGGGGAGGATGCTCGGAGGAGGACCAGGCTGTGCAGGACAGGCAGAAGCATGTAGCCTATAGGACTATCCTGCTTGCTTCCTCATATATACTGTTCCTTATACATTTCAGTATTGGTTTTATTATAATGGAGTCATACAGTGATGTAAAAGTATTATAGATGTAACACACGATAACTTACAGGACACATCCTGTACAAAAAGCTAAGGCCGTTAGCACACATATGTTTGGGACTTTTGACCCAGATAAGTAATGATAAGATGCATATATGCTTATAACCTTATAAGCCTAAATAAATCAGGAGGCATCGAGACAGGGGAGCTGTCTCAGTTTATGCCCCAAGTAAACTTCACACGTACACCACAAAACCCACAGAAAGGGCCAGAAATAACAAAGGTGAGATGAGTGAACCATCTGGAAAGAATATGGATGAGTCAATAATATGCACTAACCTGTGAGCCTATGGAATAAGTGTTCCTAATAATTTGTGGGTGAAGAAGCCCAGTTTGGACTTAGAAGGAGGACTCATATTGTTCAGGGTATAAAAAGGGCAAACCATGTTAACTGGGTACTTTTTCTTCTTTTTGGGCTTCTTTTGTGGATGGAGAGTCCACCACGTCCCTAGGTAACCCATCCCAGTGCTTCACCACCCTCCTAGGGAAAAAGATTCTCCCAACATCCAGCCTGGACCTCCCGCACCGCAACCCGCTCTGCCACCCGCCTCCACCGAGAACAGCCTCGCTACATCCCCTCCAGAGCCCCCTCTAGGTAGCTGAAGGCTGCCACCAAATCCCCCTTCACTCTTCTCCTCTGCAGACCCTACAAGCCCAGTTCCCTCAGCCTCCCACACAAGTCACGTGCCCCAGACCCCCAATCATTTCTGG
>ML675603.1:126064-141092 GCA_007922155.1 Mesoclemmys tuberculata | reverse complement strand
ATGTGGCAGTATGAAGACAGGAGGGAACAGTGGAGGAGGAGAGGTGTGAGAGGCATGAGGAACTGGAAAACAGCTGTCTGACAATAGGTGGCAAGGGAGTGCTGGATTTCTACCCACATTTTAAAGTGGACTGGGAAAGCGGTGAAGTTCAGGGAGATGGGCAGAGTCGTCCAGACAGCTGGTGTCAGCAACAAAGAGTCAGCTCCTGACAGACGAGAAAAAGGAGCAGAGGGATGAGGGTGGGGAAGAATTGACAGAGGGGAGGAATCAAGTAGTGGCCTGATGTGAGATTGCAGATACAGATGGTGAGCAACTCACAGTAGATTATGGAGTCCATGGCTATGACAGAGCTCTCGGAAGGGTGGGGGGGAAGAGAGTGTGCATATGATACAGTGGCCAGTGCATTGGGATAGCTACTGGGATACAAATAAAATAAGAGCAACAGTAATAATAGTGGTGATGAAGGGCCCTGGGAGACAAGGAGAACAGTTGTGTAATACTGTGGAGGTGGAGGTGGAGTCCAGGAAGGACTGTCAGGGTGGGGGTGATAGGATCAGATTGACATTTCTGGATGAGAAGGTAGCTGCACCATTCTAAACAGGCTTTGGTTTGGATTCAGGGCACTTTGGGATGCTAGTGAAGACACCACTGCAATAAAACAGGCATGAAGTAAATGTATGAAGGAGCAAATGCTTCACTTGGGGAAGCTGTGGTAGTGGCAGGCGTGAGCTGTGTTATGATAAGAGATCAGAACTGAGAAAGGAAATTGGTGAACTAATGACCCAGATTAAAGATGTCTCCTGTCGGTAGGAGGATGGCTGTCACGATATGGTGAAAAAACTCAAGCAAAGTATGTAATTAATGTCCACGGGAGTATGGCTATTTAGCATGTCAACAAGATGATCTAGTAAATGTAACACAAATGGAGACATAAATAGGTCAGATATCTAGCCCACTGGACTCCAGTTCTGGAAAACTCAGTTAGTTTTTCAGCCAGATCCCTGTGCTCAAGAAAGGTGGGGAATTCAACCTTCTTCTTCCAGTGCTTGCTCATGTCAATTCCATGTTAGGTGTGTGCGCACCAATGTGTGCGGCTCCTGAAGATTTTTGCCTTAGTGGTACCCATAGAGTTGGCCCTCGTGCCCTCTGGAGCCCCATGCTCATGCACGAGCATATGAGACACCGCTGGCCCTGTGCCCCCTTAGCTCCTTCTTTGCACCCATGGTGGTTACTGGGACACCTTTCTCCCTTGCGATCACAAGTGTTTAGTGGTTGTCTTATAGCTGTTGTATAGTTCTTGCAAAAGAAACAGCGCGCAGAGTGAGATCATTCCCCTGAGCCAAAGAAGGATAAGAAAGCAGGTCTGGGCAAAGTACCTGTGTCGGGACAATTGCCTGCATCAGAGCAACAAGTGTCAGCTTTTCCTCCCAGGGCTTCAAGCCTGTTGGAAGAAATACCCCTGACTTCTGGGAGCAGAAGGGGACCTCTCCATTGGATGTCCTGGTACTGTCACGGAACTATGACATGATTGGAATAACTGAGACTTTCTGGAATAACTCACATGACTGGAGCACTGTCATGGATGGGTATAAGCTGTTCAGGAAGGACAGGCAGGGGCGAAAGGGTGGAGGAGTTGCACTGTATGTAAGAGAGCACTATGATTGCTCTGAGCTCCAGTGTGAAACTGGAGATACACCAGTTGAGAGTCCCTGGGTTAAGCTTAGAAGCAAGAACAATAAGGGTGATGTTGCGGTGGGTGTCTGTTATAGACCAGACCAGGAGGACGAGGTAGATGAGGCTTTCTTCAGTCAACTAGGGAAAGTTTCCAGTTCACAGGACCTGATTCTCGTGGGGGACTTCAATCACCCTGACATCTGCTGGA
This sequence comes from Mesoclemmys tuberculata, assembly GCA_007922155.1. Classification (NCBI taxonomy): domain Eukaryota; kingdom Metazoa; phylum Chordata; order Testudines; family Chelidae; genus Mesoclemmys; species Mesoclemmys tuberculata. The sequence continues at coordinate 139,210 of ML675603.1, read as the reverse complement.
AGAGCAACATAGCAGGGAACAAACAATCCAGGAAGTTTTTGGACTGTGTCGTGGACAACTTCCTAGTGCAAGTGCTGGAGCAACCAACTAGGGGCCGTGCTGCTCTTGACCTGCTGCTCACAAACAGGGAAGATTTGGTAGGGGAAGTAGAAGTGGGTGACAACCTAGGCAGCAGTGACCATGAGATGGTCGAGTTCAGGATCCTGGCAAAAGGAAGAAAGGAGAACAGCAGGATATGGACCATGGACTTCAGAAAATCAGACTTTGACTCCCTCAGGGAGCTGATGGGCAGGATCCCCTGGGAGGCTAATATGAGGGGAAAGGAATCCAAGAGGGCTGGCTGTATTTTAAAGAAACTTTATTGAGGGCACAGGAACAAACCATCCCGATGTGCAGAAAGAATGGCAAGTGTGGTAGGCGACCAGCTTGGCTTAACAAAGAAGTCATTGGTGAGCTTAAACACAAAAAAGAAGCTTACAAGAAGTGGAAGTTTGGTCAGATGACTAGGGAGGATTATAAAAATACTGCTCGAACATGCAGGAATGAAATCAGGAAGGCCAAAGCGCAATTGGAGTTGCAGCTAGCAAGGGACGTGAAGGGGAACAAGAACGGTTTCTACAGGTATGTTAGCAAGAAGAGGAAGATTAGGGAAAGTGTGAGCCCCTTACAGAATGGGGGAGGCAACTAGTGACAGAGGATGTGGAGAAAGCTGAGGTATTCAATGCCTTTTTTGCCTCTCTCTTCACAGACAAGGCCAGCTCCCAGACTACTGCACTGGGCGACACAGAATGGGGAGGAGGTGAACAAAGCAAATATAGTGCCCATCTTCAAGAAAGGGAAGAAAGAGGATCCAGGGAACTATAGGCCAGTCAGCCTCACCTCAATCCCTGGAAAAATCATGGAGCAGGTCCTCAAGGAATCCATTTTAAGGCACTTAAAAGAGAGGAAGGTGATCAGGAGCTGTCAACATGGATTCACCAAGGGCAAGTCGTGCCTGACCAACCTGATTGCTTTCTATGAAGAGGTGACTGGTTCTGTGGATGAGGGGAAAGCGGAGGACATGATATATCTTGACTTTAGCAAAGCTTTTGATACGGTCTCCCACAGTATTCTTATCAGCAAGTTAAAAAAGTCTGGGTTGGATGAATGGTCTATAAAATGGATAGAGAACTGGCTAGAGCAAAGGGCTCAATGAGTAGTGATCAATGGCTCCATGTCTAGCTGGCAGCCGGTCACAAGTGGAGTGCCCCAGGGGTCAGTCCTGGGGCCAGTTTTGTTCAACATCTTCATTAATGATCTGGAGGATGGGGTAGATTGCACCCTCAGCAAGTTTGCAGATGACACTAAGCTAGGGGGAGTGGTAAATACCCTGGAAGGGAGGGATAGGATACAGAAGGACCTAAACAAGTTGGAGGATTTAAAAACTTGCTGGCCCCAGGGGACCAATTTAAGAACATATCATACCAGTGATGTACTGTTAGCTGTTGGACATGATATGCTGAGTGAACCACCCCTTGGCTAACAGTTGTCATTCTAACTGTTGCTATCCTGGCCGAAGCCTTGGCTCAGGCAAACAGGTGCTGCACTCGCTGCCCTTCTAGTTATAATTCGTGGGCTTGGGGCAGAAATACATGCTCTTCCTGAAGCCATTGGTGTGGTAAGGTAACTTTTAACTTCTGAACCTGGGTCTCATAGACTCATAGACTCATAGACTCATAGGTCAGAAGGGACCAATATGATCATCTAGTCTGACCTCCCGCACAAGGCAGGCCACAAAACCCTACCCATACACATTTATAACAACCCCGAACCCATGACTGAGTTATTGAAATCCTCAAAAATGAGATCTGAAGACCTCAAGCTGCAGGGAATCCACCAGCAAGCGACCCATGCCCCATGCTGCAGAGGAAGGCGAAAAACCTCCATGGCCCCTGCCAATCCGCCCCGGAGGAAAATTCCTTCCCGACCCCAAATATGGCTCATAAGCAGTGAGCATATAGCTCCGCCCAGTATCAAGATCCATCAAGGAGATGACTCCGTCTCTGCAGTCTACCCCTGGCTCTACATACACTGGCCCAGATGACCACCGCACCATGCTGGCTGTAACCACACAGGCTGAGGACAGACTGCGTTGATAAACATCGGTGCCATTTATGACATACTGTTGCCATATACATTCTTCAGGCACAGGGTAAAGATACAGAGTCAGTTCTTGCCCAGATAGGGGGCACACCCACCCTTGCTGCCAAAGGGTTCACTGGGCCACATTTACCGTAAAGTCTTGAGAATCTATCATGCGGGAATCTATTTGGGGAAGCCAAAACCTTGCCCCCATCTGGATGGGAAGTATAAAGATTGGGCACCAAATATCCTTCTGCCATGGAATTGCCATGCACAGGCGGGTCTGGCACAGGTGGTGCTGGCACCAAAAGTGGTTAGGCTCCACCCACCACAAAGGAGACATTTGTAACTGCTCTTGCCAGTGGTTGGCCCATTTCTGGTGGCACTGCAAATAGAAGGCCAAATATTGCTGGGTGGCTATAGTCTGCCACAGCATACACATGGTGGCATTAACAGCATCAGAAATGCTTACCAGGCTCTGAAAGGTTTGCCAGTGACTTTTATTATTCCAGGCCCAAGCGGCCGGAGGGACTTTGCTGTGTGGGTACTAACAGCTCCTATCAAGGGCCCCCAGTGAGCCAGTGTGATCAAACTATTCCCCATCTCTGTTCCGGCATAACTAAGCTCATTCCACAATGCTTCAATATCCCATTGGCTAAGGGCCCCTGCCGCCACACCTATCCCTCCGGCTATTATGACGCCCAGATCCCATTGGAGGCGCAATGGGGGTATGGGCCACATAAAGTGGGTATATTGCCAGCACCCCGGAACATAACTGGAAATATTAACTTGGGACATATCAAAGGTTAAGGTAACGTCCCGAATTCGGGCTGCTTGTATCATAGGCTGCCAAGCTGACAATTGCCGCACCACAGCGCCCTCAGGTGATCTCAGTTGACCCCTATTAACACTCCCTCGGGCAGCAGTACGGCCCCCAGGAGGGGCTGCGGCCCTGCTTAGCGGATAATACCATCTAAAAACAAAAGCCTTTGATCGGCCCGGGTTACCGGGACGTCCTAACACCTTAGGGGAATACACCACTAATGTTTCATTTGGGAACAATAATCCAGTGGTGCCCGCCACCAGGCAACTTAAAAGCCATAGTTGAGCAGCCTCCATCTCAGCCTGGGGGGGTCTCCCCTCCTCCAAAGGGGCTGCCCCGGGGCATCTCAAAATGTTTAACTTCATGACCGGGGCAAGTGTCCAAGACATATTCCCATTCCCCACCACCCAAAAATGCCCCTGTGTCCGTCTGGTGGTGCAATTACAGTTCAAGGTAACATTTGCTGCCAATGCGCCCCAACTCCAGTGGCCCCCTTCACTGGTGGTCCAGTTGACACACGAGTAACTTTTCGTTGTAGTACTCAGATGGGAGGCCGTCCGGCTGCAATAGGCGTAGATAGGGTACGGACCTGGCGGGCAGGCAGACCATTGTTGCCACTTAAAGGCTCCTCCCCAAATCACGCTCATGAGGATAATCTGGTAGCAGGAACATAAACAGGCTGATTAGCATGTCGTAACAAAACTGCAAAGGTATCCCCTGGGCCCTCCGTGAGTATCTCCCCTTCCCTCCGGGCTTTCCTGGGGGTATGGACCCATACCTTTTGCCCTGTGCTCCCAAAGCCACCACATCCTCCCCTGGTAGGGGGCCCTGGATAGTCATCCACCAATACCACAGGGGTCAGGGCTCGCTCACATATCAGCTGGGCTATTCGGTCCCCCTGGCTAATAGTAACTATCACGGGGCCGAGGTTGTGTAGGAGTACTTTTACTTCCCCCCGGTAGTCAGGGTCAACTACCCCACCCAGCACCACAATGCCCTGTAGTGCCAAACTTGAATAGGGTGCTATGCGCCCATAGCACCCATGAGGAAATTCCATACCCAACCCCGTGGGGATTAGGTGTCTCGAGCCCGGTGTTAGCAAAACCTCAGGTACCGGGCTCCTCAGGTCCAACCCCACACTGCCCTCTGTGGCTTGAATGGGCAGGGTTGCCAAAGGGGACACATGCCACACACGCAGTGCATGCACTTTGGGTACCGCAGGTGGGTTCACATGTCTCTAATAAGGTGTGTTGCCCTGCACAGGCCGATTTTTCAGTATTACCACGGCTTGGTCCACAACCTTTATCCACCCCTTCAAGGAATAAGTTGGTGTCAATTTCTTTATTTGTTCCTTCAATAGGCTGTTGTATCGCTCAATCAGGCCTGTGGCCTGTGGGTGGTACGGTTTGTGCTGCACCCACCAAATTCCCAGATCTTCGGCCCACTGTTGCACCGTTTGTCCCATAAAGTGGGAACCCTGGTCACTTTGCACCTCCTTGGGAGTCTCACAGATCTTGAACAACTGAGTCTATGGTGGTTTGCTGGGCGGCCTTTGCCGCTGGGTATGCCTGCAGGACTCCAGAAAAGGTGCCTGCCATGGTCAAGGCATACTGTTTACTGTTTTCCACAGGGAGTGGTCCGATGAAGTCCACTTGCCACACTTGGCCCAGACGGGTCCCTCACTTCAGAGACCCTGTGGGGTACTTTCTCCAGGGTTGTGTTTGCACCGTTGTGCACACTGGGCAGTTCTCCAGTGCTGTCTGAATCACATTCTGGGTTGCTGGGAAGCCCGGCTGATGGGCCCACTGCGCGGTGGCCTCCATCCCTCTGTGGCCCCCTTGCTCATTGGCCCAGTGGGCCAGCGCCTCTGCAACTGGCTCGAGCATCCTTACTGCTGCCAGCTGATCAGCTTCTTGGTTAGCCAGGTGGGCTAACCTGCCCCCCTTTTGGTGGGCGTCAACATGTCCGATAAAAATCTGTTTCTTTTGTGCTGCTTGCCACAGGCCTTCCCACAGCTCTCCCCCACCCCAGACAGGCCGTCCCTGGATTGTCCATTGGTATGCCCACCACAGTGGGCTCCATTGGGTCAGACCTTTATAGACGGCCCAACTGTCTGTGTAAATGTGCGTGGGGCCCTCCTCCTCATTCAGTACGGCTAATTCAACTGCCTTTAACTCCGCATACTGACTGGACCCTCCGGTGCTTTCTACATCCTCTCTGGGTTGGTATGCAACAGCACGCCAGTGGCACTCCCCCTTCTCATAAGCGACAGACCCATCTGTGAACCAGGCTTTAGCCTGCTCTGCTTCTGAGAACAGTTTGAGCGGGTGGCCTCTCCAAAGGGGATTTCTCTAGCACAGGGCCAGGAACTGCAGTTTGCTCAGTATCAGCTTCAAACTGAACGCCTCCCATCAGATGCTGCTAAGTGTTGAATGGTGCTTCCCCCGTCAGGTGGGCCCTATCCTGCAGATAAATTCTCCACTTGAGCTCTTTGCCACCCCTGTCCATGCTCCCAGGCCTCCAGGTAGAGGCAAACTGATCTTGGCTCCCCAGGACCAAAGGAATGGAAAAGGATGCACGCCGGGCTATTGTAAGGGCTGGTGGCAGGGCATAAAATCCGTACCCGCAACAGCTCTGCAATACTCTCCTCTATTTCTTTATGTCCCCCTGGCAGCCAGTACTGGGGGGGTGTGCACTGGGAAGGGGGGGGAGGTATTACCAATGGGGTCCATGTGGCATGTCCCCTTCAGGACTGCTTTCATGGGCCTGTTGCCCATGGGCCGCCCAAAACTGTACCTCCCCCAATCTGTATCTACCTCCCTCCCCAACAGAAGGTCTATTCCCACAATGTTTTCTGGAATCATGGACACCAGAACAATGGCCGAAAAGGGGGACCCCCCACCTATGGCAAGCCGCAAACGAACTGGCTTCGCCCCTATCTGGGCACCCTTGTATCCATCCACTGTAATCAGTGTCCCCGGGAACTGGCTGGGGTTCCCAGGGACCAGAGTCATCTCAGCTCCTGTGTCCACGAGGGCTATCACCTGCTGGGGACTTCTCCCTTTTGTCCAGTAAATAGGCGTCGGTCCCCTGTGGTGTACGCTTGTACCTGAAAGGGGGTTCCAGGGAGGATGGAACTAGGCTGTTTTCAGTGGTGGCAGACGACAGAACAAGGAGCAACAGTCGCAAGTTGCAGTGGGGAAGGTCTAGGTTGGACATTAGGAAAAAGTTTTTCACTAGGAGAGTGGTGAAGCACTGGAATGGGTTACCTAGGGAGGTGGTGGCATCTCCATCTTTAGAGGTTTTTAAGCTGAGGCTTGACAAAACCTTCAACGGTATTATTTAGCTGAGGTTAGTCCTGTTTTGAGCAGGGGGTTGGACTAGATACCTCCTGAGGTCCCTTCCAACTCTAATATTCTATGATTCTATGATTTCATTTCTGCATGTTCGAGCAGTATTTTTATAATCCTCCCTAGTCATCTGATCAAGCTTCCACTTCTTGTAAGCTTCTTTTTTGTGTTTAAGCTCACCAATGACTTCTTTGTTGAGCCAAGATTGTCGCCTACCATCCTTGTTATTCTTTCTGCACATCGGGATGGTTTGTTCCTGTGCTCTCAGTAAGGTTTTTTTTAAAATACAGCCAGCCCTCTTGGATTCCTTTCCCCCTCATATTATCCTCCCAGGGGATCCTGCTCATCAGCTCCCTGAGGGAGTCAAAGTCTGCTTTTCTGATCCCTCACTAAAAGAGCGGCAGGACACCAATATATGCTAGTTATTATGGACTATGCCACATGGTTTCCCCAAGTGATTCCCTTGTGATCCACGACCACACAGACCATAGCAGCTGAGTTGATGAAGGTCTTTGCTCAGGTAGGGCTTCCGAAAGAGATCTTGACTGATGAGGGCACATATTTCACCTACTGGCTGCTAAAGGAGATCTGTAACATCCTGGGAGTCTGGAAACTACAGACCTTGGTGTACCACCCCTAGACAGATGGGTTGCTGGAGAGGTTTAATGGACCTTGAAGGGGATGCTCAGAAGATTCCCACCTGACCAAGTCTACCAGTGGGACCAACTGACACTGCCTATACTCATGGCCATCCAGGAGGTGCCAAAAGCCTCAACGCAGTTCTCCCCATTTGAGCTGTTGTACGGGCGACAACCCCAGGGCTTGCTTGACCTAATGAGAGAAACCGGGGAACACACCTGTCTACTAGCCAAGGGCTCCTGCAGTATGTGACACAGCTTTATGACACCCTGACATGGACCAGGGACCTTTCTAGAAAGAACCTGCAGGCTGCACAAGGGACCCAGGAGTAGACGTACAATTGGGGGCCTGGGTCTGCACCTTTACCATAGAGGACTGGGTTCTGGTCCTGCTTCCCTCCGAGGGGTCCAAATTGTTGGCTCAGTGGCAGGGACCCTATGAGATCTCCCGACAGGTGGGGCCGGTCCTTTGTGAGGTACATCAACCCGACCTGCAAAAGAAAAAGCAAATATATTACGTGAACCTCTTAAAGCTCTGGCATGAACGAGAAGGGCTGATGATCACCCCGGACCCTCTTGACCCGGAACTTGGGCCAGAAGAACCCATCTTGAGGGACACCCTCAAGGCAGACCAGCAAGCCCAAGTCCAATGCCTCCTGCAAGCGTTTCCCAGGACTTTCATGGCAGTGCCAGGACGAGGTGCCAGGATGCAGCACGTCATCCAGACAGCCCCCGGGAAATAATGCGCTGGACAACTCGACTGCTCCCATGCCAAAGGCAGGAAACAGTCAAAGAGGAGGTCCATGTAATGCTCAAACTGGGAGTTATTGAGAAGTCACAAAGCAAATGGTGCAGTACCAACATGCTAGTCCCAAAGGCCAATGGGACCAGGCGTTTCTGCATTGATTTTAAGAGGGTCAACGCGATCTCTACCTTTGACACTTACCCCATCCCATGGGTGGATGAGCTCCTCGAGCAGTTAGGGGAGGCCCAATATATTACAACTCTGGATTTAACGAAGGGGTATTTGCAGATCCTGCTGCACCGAGTTCAAAGGAAAAGATGGCATTTGCCACCCCCGGTGGGCTAAACCAGTTCACCCAAATGCCCTTTAGCCTCCACAGGGCCCCCGTGACCTTCTAGTGACTCATGGACCGCCTGCTGCAGGATCACACCAGTTACATGGTGGCCTATCATGATGTCGTGATTTATAGTCAGCACTGGGAGGACCACCTGCCTTGAGTAGTGGCCATCTTGTGGATCTTCTGAGATGCTGGATTGACGGCGAACCCCAGGAAGTGCAAGATTGGGTTCCAGGAGACTACCCATCTGGAGTATGTCTTGGGGTGAGGGATGGTACAACCTCTGGTGGGAAAGGTCCAGGCCATTCAGGAGCAGCTGGCACCAACTACAAAACAGCAGGTGAGGCAGTTCCTAGGACTAGTCCATTATTACCACCGATTTATTCCCCACTTTTCCTCAATTGTGGTCTCTTTGACGGGCAGTGGAGGCCTTGCAATATTATCTTCTGGGAACCACCTTCACGGTGGTAACAGACCATGCACCCCTCAAATGGTTATGAAACTCAAACCCCTCAAACTATGAAAGACACGAATGTCTGCCTCATGAGATGGTATCTTGCCCTCCAACCCTCCACAGCTCATGGAAAAACACAGAGAGACGAACATGGACACCTTCATCACTCCTGTGAGGCCTTCAGAATTTGTTTTGGCTCCTAAGGCCTTGGCCCCCCTGCATAGAAAGTTCTATATCAGCGACAGTTCTGAGGACAGCCCTTTGGCTCAGCCTTTGTTTGACACGCTGGAATCCGAAACCCGAGCTATTGTGAGCAAACCCGACAAGCCTTATGGCCTTATGTTGCCCATCCCCACGGAGCCATCGGCAGGCCAGGCTGAAGGAAAACATGAGGCGCAGGTAAAGGAACGAGCATGGGTAGGAAGCATAATGGGTTAGTAACCGATCCGGGTCGTGTAGATCTGAAAACAAAAACAAAATCCAAGAAGTAGAGACTTACAGCTATTTCTTTTCTGAAAATCTCTTGACAGGTGACTACAAGCAATGTTGCATCAGACAGCATAGATGAATGGGTCCCAGCTTGTTTCTGCTCAATGCTGATACAAATTGATTAAGAGGATGACCCCGAGGATGACTCCTATATGGAGTTTAAGAGGAGTTTTGGCATGGAACAAATTGAGCCAGTGCCACGTGATGAGTGTAAAAAAGTCATGTGGGCTATTGTACATGTTGCTGTTTATGCTGTCCTTAACCACTATCTTAGAGAAAAGCTTTTTGAAGATTGTGAGGGTTGTGTCATAGACGCTCCAAGCCAATGGGACCATGACTGCGTGACTTGGACTTCAGAGGATATAAACTACAAGCTTAGGGACCTGCGTGCTGAACTATGTTTTGAAAGCTTGTTGAACTCAGTTATTGCCATAAGTTATGTTATGCAATGTCTCTGCTTAACTCAAGAACATTTAGCATAAGGGGTGACCTTGGTAAAGGTTGTGCAATTCGATCAAGACCCTGTAAGTATTTTAAAGAAAATGACCAAACTAAAGAATGCCTGTTTAGAGTGTTATATGGATCATCTGATCCACATACAAAGGCCCGGTCCACACTTACCTTTGTGATTCGGTGGCAGTCAAAGGGAGATATGCAAGTGACGTATATGTTTGACTTGCAGAAAGAGCTCGCGTATTACTGTCAGCAGGATGTCAAAATTTTGAGACAGGCCTCATAGACTCATAGACTCATAGACTCATAGGTCAGAAGGGACCAATATGATCATCTAGTCTGACCTCCCGCACAAGGCAGGCCACAAAACCCTACCCATACACATTTATAACAACCCCGAACTGCCTGTATGCAGTACTGAGAAGAGATCATGAAAATGATGGCCAAGTCAGATATGGTAAAGAGAGGCTCTGGTACATTTGTGGAGGTGAAATTGTGTATAGATCCTTTCCAGTACATAACTCTGGCATCTGTCTACATGGCCATGTACAGATTTATGTTTTTAGAGTCTAACACGGTAGCCCTTCTCCCTCCCAATAGCTATCACCGGCAGAAAAAGAAATATTCAACCCTGTCGATTCGGTGGCTGCTGTATACCACTCACAAAGAACATATAGAGATACATCATGCGTTAAGGGGTGGGGAGTTACAGGTAGGCCCCTGCTTTCTAGATGGTCACACCGTCGTTGATGGGGTAAGCATGGACTTAGAGTTTAATGGGTGTTTTTTTCACAGCAGCATCACCTGCTACCATGAAAAATCCTTGAATCCTATGATGGGGACGACTTTTGGGTTTCTTTATTACAAAACGCAGTTCAAGACTGACGATCTGAAAAGTCTAGGATATGTAGTCAGGACTCTTTGGGGACATGAAAAGGAGGTGATGATGGAAATGGATAGGGAGCTTGCAGATTTCTTAAACAAAGTGAAGTTGCCTCAGCTTCTGGTCCCGAAGGATGCTCTTTTTGGGGGTAGGACTAATGCCATCCATCTGTATTACAAACCTAAGCCCGGTGAAGAAAACCACTATTACGATTTTACCAGCCTGTCTCCTTTTGTAAACAAAATCAAAGAATAGCCTATCAGGCATCCCAATATCAATTATTTTGGAATCATGAAAGTTAAAGTGTACCCCCCACGAGGCTCTTTTTCCCATTGTTGCCTGTCAGAGTGGGTGGCAAACTCATGTTCCCGCTATGTCGAACACGTGTGGAAACCGAGCAGTGGGAGATATGCACCCACGCTGACGAGGAACAGCCCTCCTGGGGACTCAGTGCATTGTGGAACTGAACATGGCCATAGCAAAGGGTTAGGCGGTGGCAAAAATCTACAAAATCTGGCATTTTGAAGAAAAATCTGATAAACTCTTTTCAGAGTACATAAAATTACACCTGCATCAGAAACTAGAGGCTTCGGGGTATTTCAGCTGGTGCACAGACAAAGAAAAACAAAATAAGTATGTTAATGATTTTTATCAGAAAGAAGACGTGCGTTTACGTCTGCACAAAACCATCATGAATTCCCCACTAAGCATCAAATCGCTAAACTGTTTTTAAATTCTCTGTGGGGTAAATTCAGCCAAAGAACAAACCTGCCCAAGACCAGCATCATAAGTGACCCCGATGAACTCTTTCAGTACCTGTTTTCCCCCAATTATGAGGCTTCATCCTACGGGTTTATTGATGATGAAATAGCGTGTGTGTCTTGGAAGCACGCGAAAGGCCGCTACATGGTCTCTGGCAATATCAATCTCTTCATTGCCTGTTTCACCACCGCTTATGCCCGTTTGGAACTGTACAATCTGTTAGACAAGTTGCAAGAGCGGTGCCTTTACCACAACACGGACTCAGTGATATTTGTGCAAAGGGAGAGTGACTGGAATCCCCCTCTGGGGGATTATTTAGGGGATCTCACAAGCAAAATCCCACCAGATCAGCATGTCACCGAGTTTGTGTCAGCTGGTCCAAAAACATACGGGTACAAGCTGTCGGGAGGAAAGGCCTGTATGAAAGTCAAAGGATTTAACCTGAACGTAGCAAACTGTGAAAAGATCAACTTTGACAGTTTGAAAGATCTGGTCCCGCACTATAGCGCCGACCTGGGGGAAAGCACCTCCAAAAACATAAAGGTTCAGCAACCCTCTATTGTGGGGAACAAAAAATAGTGGCAGATAGAGACAAAGACCCTTAAGAAAACAGCGAAAGTTGTTTACAACAAGAGGGTCCTCAGAGAATGGTTTAAAACACTGCCCTATGGCTTTTGAAAAATGGACATGCGGTGGAAACACCCCTTTTCTGTAATTCTTGCAGGGCATAGCAACTGCGGGAAAAGATACTTTATAAAAAATGTGTTGGATATCGCCAAGCGAATGTTGTCTGTCACACCTGAGAACATTGTGTGGTGTTACAGTTGGCAGCTTCTGTACAAAAAATTGCTTGGTAAATATCCCTTTATTAATTTTGTAGAGGGGATGCCTGATGCTTTTGACGATGACCATTTGTTTCCTATCGATAAAGTAAATATGGTTATTGCAGACGATCTGATGAACTCTGCTTGTGAAAGTGATAAAATTGAGAGAGCCTTTATCAAGTATGTGCATCACAGCGTTATGTATATAATTCAGAACCTATTTTGTCAGGAAAAAAGAGTCTCACAATTAACCTAAATGCCAAGTACATGGTGCTGTTCAAAAATCCCAGGGATAAATTACAAATCGCCTTGCTTACCTGGCGATTCTTTATAGAAGCTTTTGAGTGTGCTACCAAAAAACCTTACAACTACCTGGTGTTGGATTTAAACGCTTCCACACCAGAGGCTTATAGACTAAGAACTGGTCATTTCCTTCCAGACTGGCTGATTGTTTACACTTTAAAAAAACAACATCGAGGTATAAAAAGAGGTGACTTGTCAGTTGGTCCTTTTTAACAGTTGGGCCGGTCAAAAACATGTCTAGCCATGTGAAAAGAAAACTGGTCCTTTTAAAATTACTTAGCAAATCATCCCCGCAGCAAAGGAAGGCTATACTCTGTTCAGCTTCTTATTATTTAGTAACGGCCATCTCAGAAATAGCGTTGAATGTGGCAGTTATTAGTGCCTGTGTTGCTACACCAGCAAGTTTACGAAGCCAGGCATGATCATGGGGGGCATTTTGGAGTCAGGAGCACTCTTGAGGTGATGAGAAGAAACTGCTACTGGCCCAGGATGAGTAGCGATGTGCAATCATGGATCCATCAGTGCAAACGGTGTGCGCAGGATGTGTTTTCCCCCCACCCAAGCCCCTTTGACCTGTACTAATGTGACTGCCCCAGTGGAGGTCTTATCCATGGACTACGCATGACCAGAGAGATCTTCAGAGGGATTTGAGAACATATTGGTTCTCACGGACATGTTTACCTGATTCGCTGTCACAGCTCCAACTAAAAGCCAAATGGCATGGACAAGGACTGAAGCCTTCTTAAAACTCTGGTTTGTGTACTGTGGTTGTCCAGCACAGTTCCATTCACCAGGGAAGGAATTTTGAATCCAAGGTGATATCTGAATTGTGCAAACTGTATGGTATAGCCAAAAGCCGAACAACACCCTATCACCCACAGGGAAACGCTCATTGCGAAAGGTTTAACCATACGATGCATGAAACATAGAAACATAGAAACATAGACTCATAGGTCAGAAGGGA
>ML675603.1:90305-125664 GCA_007922155.1 Mesoclemmys tuberculata | reverse complement strand
GGAAATACCACGCCTGATGCATCCTAAAACCGCATTTGCTTTTTTAAGAACACTCCCACCTGAAAAGAAACGAGCCTAGCAGGAACATCTCCTTGAGATGGTGTTGGCTTATAACAGCCACGTTCATTCATCAGCAGGTTATGCTTCTTTTTATCTCATGTTCGGGAGAGATCCCAGGTTGCCGTTAGATAGTCTGGGCAGAGATGACCCTGATGAGGTTGAAGTGACTAATTTGGTTGACTGGGTCAAAGGTCACCATGACAGACCAAAGACTGCCTGTGAAGTTGCTCTTGGTACAACTAAAGACACAGCCCAAAGTAGGAAAAGTAATTATGATCTCAAGTTGCACTGGGGGAGGTCTAGGTTGGACATTAGGAAAAAGTTTTTCACTAGGAGGGTGGTGGCGCACTGGAATGGGTTACCTAGGGAGGTGGTGGATTCTCCAACTTTAGAGGTTTTTAAGGTGCATCTTGACAAAACCCTCGCTGAGATTATTTAGCTGAGGTTAGTCCTGCTTTGAGCAGCGGGTTGAAGTAGATGATCTCCTGAGGTCCCTTCCAACTCTAATATTCTATGATTCTAAGTCCAGTGGGGCTCTCATCAGGCCTGGCAACCGTGTACTGGTTCGTAACCATAGACATCGGGGGCACAATAAAATACAGGGCAAGTGGGAATCGAATCCCTACATTGCAGTTGCTCACAACAACCTTGAGTTGCCAGTTTACACTATCCAGCCCGAAACAAGGAGGTCCTGAGAGAGTAGTACATAGGGATCAGCTAAAACATTGCACCCTTAGTCTGATCAGGGACCATAGGAGATGTAGGCTGGCATGCCCCGAGGATACTGAAAACAATGGGAGGATGGTGCTAGTTCCACAAACCAAACACCGGGGGGAACAGACTGGGGCAACGCCAAACCACAACGAAAATGGCCAGACCTCTCAAACTGACCAAGTGTTACCCGAGGACAGGAGTGTAGGAAATATGAATGATGAACCACCAGTCTTAAGAAGATCCCAGGAACTAATACGGGTGTATCACCCTTTAAACTTAGAGATGATTATGTTATGAACTCTATGTAGTGTTGATGAATATTATCATGTATAACATAGAGAAGTGGACATAGGGTGCTAAATATGTTAAATGTTCTTTTTGTTAATCTTTAATGGAGTGTTTTATTTATAGCATGTATATGTGTATAGCATGATGCTGGTAAAATAACCTCTCTCCTCCTACTGAGATTCCCCTGTTTATGCATCCAAAGAGCCCTTTTGGGCAAAGTATCAGGATGGGAGCTCATGTTCAGCTGACTATCCACCACGACTCCCAAATCTTTTTCAGAGTCACTGCTTCTCCGGATAGAATCTCCCATCCTGTAATCCTACAGTCTTTGTTCCTAGATGTACACATTTACATTTAGCTGTAATAAAACACATGTTGTTTGCTTCTGCTCAGCTTACTAAGAGACCTAGATTACTTTGTATCAGTGACCTGTCCTCTTCATTATTTACCACTCCCCAATTTTTGTGTCATCTGCAAACTTTATCAGTGATGATTTTATCTTTTCTTCAGGGTTATTAATAAAATATTAACTAGCATAGGGCCAAGTATGGATCCCTGTGGCACCTACTAGAAACACACCCATTCGGTGATGATTCCCTGTTTATAGTTACATTTTGAGATCTATCAGTTAGACAGCGTTTAATCCATTTAAGGTGTGCCATGTTCATTTTATATCTTTCTAGTTTTTTAATCAGAATGTCATGTAGTATCAAGTCAAATACCTTACAGATGTCTAAGTATATTACATCAGCATCATTACCTTTATCAACCATATTTTTAATCTTATCAAAAAAAAGATATCAAGTTAGTTTGGCAGGATTTATTTTCCATAAACCCATGTTGATTGGCATTAATTGTATTTCTCTCCTTTAATTGTTTATTAATCGATTCCCATATCAGCCACTCTATTATTTTGGATCAATATCAGACAGACATACCTATAATTACTCAGATAATCCTGTTCATTCTTTTTAAATATTGACACAACATTAGCTTTTTTCCAGTCTTATTGGTCTTCCCTAGTGTTCCAGAACTTTTGAAAATCAACATTAACGGTCCAGTAAGCTCCACTGCCAGTTCTTTTAAAACTTTTGGATGCAAGTTATCTTGACCTGCTGATTTAAACATGGCTGACTTTAGTAGCGTCTGTTAAACATCGTCCGGCGATACTAGGGGAATGGAAGAAGTCTTATCATATCAGTGATAGAGTCTTATTATTATATAATGAACCAATACCATTTTTCAGATTCTTTTTGTTCCTAATACAATTTATAAACTCCTTATTCTCCTTAACTCTGCTGGCCATAGATTTCTCCATGTATCCCTTTGTTTCCTTTATCAATTATCTATAATTACTATCTTCTGATTTATATTCATTACTATCAATTTCCCCTGTTTTCCATTTATATATATATACATTTTTATAGCTGCTGTCAGTTACCCTCAAAAGCAACAGCTTCCATCCTGGGGGGTGGGAACCTCTTGGGGGGTGCCAAAGATTACAGGGAGTCCATGAGGCTTCAGTAATATTGAGGTCATTTAGCCCCCTGAGCTCGACGCTGGGCACTGCAGCCTCCAGCTCCGCACAAGATGGAGCAGAGGAGTAGACACCTCCCCCCGAGCTCCATGCTGGCTAGGCACAGCCCCCCCAGTCTCTGTGCTGGCCAGAGCAGAGGAGCAGCCGCCCTGGGGAAGCAGCAGCCCCTCGCTCCACTGCAGCCGGAGTGGAGGAGCAGCTCCCCCAGCCCTGCACCGGCACAGTGCCCGGGCGGAGAGGAGCAGCCCCATGCCGGTGTGGGCCTGGAGCAGCCCAAGCCAACCCGCCAGAGCCCGCCTCCATTGCCCTCACTACCCTGGAGTGCGGTGGCGGCTGCGCCAGGGAAGGGTTAGCTCCTTACTCAGGTCAGAGAAATGTATTGTGATTATTATGTAATTGAGTGTTATTATTGTTATCACCGTATGTGTCTATAGGGGTTCTATGTGTTCATGGCCCATGGGGAACAGAGCGGGGAGTGGGGGGAGGGCGCATGTTTTACCGAGTGTTAACTAGTGGGACTTTCACTCAGAAAGGTGGGGAATCACTGCTCTAACCCAGGTCAGTTATTTAATCAATACAGCCTTCTTCCTCCATTCTGGGGTTGTGGCAGTTTTGGGATCTGATAAAGTGTCCTTCAACAATTTCCACTTATCTTTCACATCTTTTCTGATTAAATACTTCTCCCAGGTGAGCTGACTTTGGTTGTTTTCAGCCTTGTGAAAGTATCATTGGGTTAGACTAGCGGTTTTCAACCGCTGTGCCGCGGTACATTTGTGTGCCACGAAAGGTCCGCAGGTGTGCCGCATCAGTGAGCCACAAATAAATGACAGGAAGTGCTGCACAGCTGCACAGCCAGAACCCCGCCTCCATGACATCACCAGGGGCGGACTGCCTCCATTTCTCCTCCCGAGTCCCAGCAACCTGTGACGCCATGGGACTTCCGGTTTCACGATCGCGCAAGTTAGCTCGGAGGCGGGTTTGGTGGCATGGTGATGTCCTCCCTGTGCTGTGCAGCTTGTGCTGGTCGGCGTGGTGAGCATGGAGAGTATTCAGTCAGGGCTTATTAGACATGGATAGATTTTTGATTAAACAACGTACGTTGGAGGATGACAATGAATGAGGTGTGGCTGGCACTAGTTCAGGTAGTAACGCATATAGTACCGTAAGTGTTAGTTCTAAAACCATCGTGCGCCAGTATAATGAAGACTATTTGTCCTTCGGATTCATTTCATCTGGAGAAGAAGTGCCGTGTCC
The DNA here is from genome assembly GCA_007922155.1 of Mesoclemmys tuberculata. Lineage (NCBI taxonomy): Eukaryota > Metazoa > Chordata > Testudines > Chelidae > Mesoclemmys > Mesoclemmys tuberculata. The sequence continues at coordinate 121,811 of ML675603.1, read as the reverse complement.
TAAGTGTGTTGTTTGCGGTGAGAAATTGGCAAACCAAGCTATGGTCCCAAGTAAGCTGAAAAGACACCTTCACACAAAGCACTCACATTTATGCAAGAAACCAATTGATTATTTTAAAAGGGTTATAGCTGATCAAACACGTCAGGCTAAACAATTTACCAAAATCACAACTATTTCTGACAAAGCTCAAGAAGAAAGCTATGCCATTGCTGAAATCGTGGCAAAAAAGAAGAAATCACATACAATTGCTGAGTCAGTAATTTTACCAGCATGCTGTAAAATTGTAAATATTATGTTTGGCGAAACATATGAAAAAGAGATCTTGAAAATCCCTATGTCAGATAACGCTCTTAGTCGGCGTATACATGACATGTCTCAAGATGTTGAGTCACAAGTGATAGCTAAAATTAAAGAAGCCGATTTCTTTGCCATTCAGTTGGACGAGTCAACTGACATCACTGGAAAAGCTCAACCCCTAGCATTCAGCAGGTTTGTTTGTAATGGAGACATCATTGAGCAATTGTTGTTTTGCAAATCACTCCCAAAAACAACAAGAGGCCAAGACATTTTTGATGTTGTCGACAGCTATTTCAGTTCTCACGATTTGTCATGGAAATCATGCATCAGCAACTGCACGGACGGTGCTCCCTCCATGTTGGGAAGCCTAAGAGGACTCGTCGCACTGGCCAAACAAAAGAACCCTGGCATTGTTTGTACACAATGTTTCCTGCACAGAGAGGCCCTCATTTCAAACTCAGTAGTACCTGAACTCCAAAAAGTACTGACTGAGACGATCAAAATGGTTAACTACATCAAGAGTAGGCCATTAAAATCAAGGTTGTTTTCAGCACTGTGTTCTGCCATGGAAGCTGCTCACACACAACTTTTACTGCACGCGGAAGTGAGATGGCTATCTCGAGGGCGGGTGCTTTCAAGGTTGTATGAACTGAGGGAAGAGCTTCTAATTTTTTTTACATCAGAACAGTGTGAGTTGGCTGACCTCCTTAGTGATGAGACCTGGTGTAATAAAGTTGCATTCCTAGCTGACATTTTCCAAGCCTTGAACACTCATAACCTGAGTATGCAGGGAAAGAATGAAAATATTCTTACTTGTACTGACAAAGTTATCGCCTTTAAGGAAAAACTAACACTGTGGGGAGCCAGAATAAAAAATGAGAACAAAGTTGAAATGTTTGAACTGACAAAAAGTTGCAGACTGGACAAAAATCTTGTCGATTGAATTCTACAAAGTTTGTCACTGCTGAGTAAAAACATTGAAAAGTATTTCCCGTCACTTGTTGTATCTTCCTTGGACTGGGTGAGAGATCCGTTTGTGTTAAGTGCGTGCGAGTTAGCAGAATTAACTGTTGCAGAAGAAGATGAGCTGACAGAAATCAGAAATGATAGAGGACTGAAACTGAAACACTCATCAACAGATATGGCCTCATTCTGGTTGTCTCTCCGAGAGGAATACCCCATCATCACAAAGTTGGTGATTAAAGCACTTCTTCCTTTCTCAACATCTTATCTGTGTGAGGCTGGTTTCTCTGCTATGAACACGATGAAGAGCAAGAACAGGTCACGGCTTCAAACACTGGAGGAGGACTTGAGGGTGTGCTTGTCAACCATACGCCCTCGGACAAGGGACATCATGAAACATCACCACGCACAGATTTCCCACTGATTTATTTTTTTTTAAAATAACACAATGATTAAAATTTTAGTTATTGAACATTAAACACAATCTTAATACTCGTTTTTTAAAACAAGTCCTTAAAAAATTGATGGTGTGCCTTGACAATTTTAGCACCTTGTCAGTGTGCCATGAGATGAAAAAGGTTGAAAACCACTGGGTTAGAAGTTATTCTGTTTGCATATTATAAATGTGATCAAGTCATGATTACTTGTACCTAAGCAGCCATTAAGTTTTAGTTCTGTGATCAGTTCCTCTCTCTCTGTCAAGATGAGAGCTAATACAGCACTCCCCCATGTTGGCTACACTTTTTGAGTTAGGAAATTGTCATCTATGATATTTAAAAATTCCAAAGTTGTTTCAATGCAGGCAGCAGAGACATCCAGCATCTCCTACTCAAACTGAAATCCCCCATGATCATAGTTTCTTTTCCCCACACATTATAGAAAGGTGATTAAAGAGCTGGTCATCCTGTTTTCTCCTGTAATTTGGTGGTCTGTAACAGATACCAACACCCCATCTTGTGCTTTATCTGTGAGGACACTGATCCATAAGTATTGAAGATTATTTTCTTCATAGTTACTAGAGATTCAGAAACAGGTAATGTCATTTTGACATGGACTACCACTCCTTCTCCTCTCATGCCCACTTAGTTTTTCCTAACAAAATATAACCATTGATTTTAACATTCCAGTAATGGGAGTCATCCCACCAGGTTTCAGTAATACCAACTAGATCAAACGTATGCTCAGAAATGAACAAATCCAATTCCTGTTGTTTGTTACCCATGCTCCTAGCATTGGTGTATCAGCAATTCAGGAATGTCTTCTCCTTGTGTCCTGTGGTTCCGTGATTAATATTGTTCTCAACAGCTCACTTTTGTTCTTTCTTCTTTTTACCATCCCATTTTGTTATTTTTCCAACATCCTCCTGACTACTGTAGCCAATCTGTCCCCAAGAATATTGGTCCCCTTTCTGTGGGACACTCTGATGGGGGCCCTCTCAGTCTCTTCTGCTGAAGCTCTTCCACTGTGGATAAATCTAGATAACAAGGTTCAGGTTTGTCACTCTGTCTGTGTGTTGTGCTGAAGCCTAGAATGTCTGTACAGTCAGTGTGAAGCAATGGAGGGAGCTAGAGCCATGGCTGAAGGCTCTTTTAGTTCAGAACATCACCACGTTCAACCATTCCTGGGTTTCGCAGTGTGTTACTGCCCGATATTTAAGTTCTCAGTGAGTTTCAGCTCACACATTTTCCCTTATTTAAAATAGTTACCATCTCCTCTTACTGTCAGCCTGCAGGTGGGGAGGTGGTGGAGAAGGGGAGCCCTCTCCAAGCAGCCAGGGAAGAAAGTGCTGCCACCCCGTGTGAGCTGATCAAGAGTCATGGGATTCTGACACATGCAGGAGGAGCAGTCACAATGCACAAGAAGCTCCTCTGATTCTGTGGTTTTCAGGGCAGGCATGTGGGCAGAGCTGTGTGCGAGAGTCTCGGGGCGGAGGACACAGCAGTACCCTGCCACTGAGCCCTACCTGCATGTATGGCCTTATGGCAAAGAGAAAGTCCTCGAGCAGCGGGAGCCAGGAGCATGGGGAATTGGCAAAGTGGTGCTGCTAGGACTCGGGAAGAGGAGAAGCCGCCGGGCCGCAGGGGATGAGGGAGCAGGAATCAGGGAAGTGGTGCTGCTTGATTCCAGGTAGAGAGGCCCCAGAGCAATAGGAAGCAAAGACATGTTTCTGCTAGGTCAACACAGTACTAGGGAAGAGATGGCAGTTCTCCTGTCTTAAGAGTGAGAAGCAGGGAAGTGAGTCTCCATCTGAGCAGCCAGGAAGAGGCATGCATTTCTGCATGCATTAAAATTTGACTTTTCAACAATCTTTCTGCCAAAGCAGCAGCGTTGAGACAACTCCTAGAGGACAAAAATGAATGGTGTGGGGTGCTGCACAGGAGGAATCATGGGAAGCTTTAAAACAACACCTGATGCAAGAACCAGTATTGAAATTCTATGCACGAGAAAGGCCTATTGAAATTTCAGTGGATTCATCAGTCTGGTGTTGGGTGCAGTGATTTTACAGAAGCATGAGGATTACTGGCAACCAGTGGCATATGTATCCAAATCACTGACTGAAGCAGAAACTAGAAATGCACAGATTGAGAAGGAGCTTTTAGGAATCTTGTTTGCCTGTGAGAGATTCAGTCAGTACATTTATGGACAGACAGTGGAGGTTGAAATGGACCACAAGCCCTATTGCATTACTGAGCAAACCGCTCAATGACTGTATGTTAAGGATTTAAAGAATGGGATAAAGTGGCAGAAGTATAATTTTCTGGTGACCTACACGCCTGGTAAATTTATGTTCACAGCAGATGTACTTTCCAGAGCAGTGGTGCCGGTAGCACCGGAGAAGACACTGGAGACAAAGGTGCAAGCCTAGATCGACATGACTGTGAGGTCGAGTCCCATAACTAACAGGAGACTGCAACAAATAACCGAGGAGATAGAGAAAGATGAATCACTGGGAATCCTTAAAGAAGTGATAATTAAAGGGTGGCCTGAAGAAGTAAGCAGTTGCTGTCTAAGTATAAGAGACTATTGGAACTGCAGACATGAACTGACCATGACAGATGGGGTGATTTTCAAGGGTGGTAAGGTCGTAATTCCACTGAGCCTCTGAAAAGATATGCCATGGAAGATCCATAAGGATCATTTAGGAACTGAGAAGTGCAGAGAACGAGCGCGAGAGGTGTTATATTGGCCGTGGATCAATCACAACATCACTAATGTGGTAAGAAACTGCTTTTCATGCTTGAAATACAAGCCATGGCAACAGGCAGAGCCAGTGAGACCCCATCCTGTTCCACGAAGTCCTTATGCACTGATTTTTTTGCCTGGCATTCACAGGATTACTTAATAGTCACTGATTATTACTCTCTGTATACAGAAATTTGCACACTGCACGGTACTAAGAGTAAGTCAGTGATCGCTGGCATGCAAGGAATTTTTTCCACACATGGAATTCCAGATGAGGTCTTTAATGATAACAGGCCACAATTTTCCAGCACAGACTTTAGGCAATTTGCCTCAGATTGGGATTTTCCTAACAAAACCTCCAGTCCAAATTACCCCCAATGGAGCAGACTGGTGGAAAGGTCTATACAGACAGTAAAGAACCTGATGAAAAAGACTTTAGACGGGGGGGTGATCTGTATAAAGCATTGCTAGTCTACCGAAGTACACCCCTGGAGAATGGCTTTTCTCCAGCTCAGCTGGGAAGAAGGATCAGATCTAATTTACCTATTACCGATAATTTGCTGTGCTCTCAGAACAATGCCAGCATTCGGAAGGTGAAAGAAAATCAGAAGTGGAAGCAGAAATATTGTTTTAACAGAAGGGCCCGTGATCTCCCATTTCTTAACCCAAGTAATAGATCGTGCCTGAGGAATCACACCTCTGATACTTGGGGCCAAAGAGGTACCATTAAAGAAAAGCTGCATCCACTATCTGGGTCCAGACAGACCAAGGGGCACATTTCAATGTAATCGACAGGATCTACACGTTATCGCAGAGAGTTCCAACACCATAAAAGTTAAGGTAGATTCCATTATATCTCCTCTGACTGATCTGGTATTATCAACACATGGTGAAGAAACTGTAAGTCAGGAGTGTCAAACATCTGTCCTGCGGGCCGGATACAGTCCACCAATCTTTTCGGTCCAGACCCAGCGGCAGTGCGCGCTGCAGCGAGATCTCGCAGCATTGCACACTGCTACCAGATATTACGATGCCGCAAGATCTTGCAGCATTGCGCGCTGCTTCCAGAGAGAACGACGTGATGAGATCTTGCAGAGTCACGTGCTGCCACGAGATCTGTGCACTCTGGCGGCAGTGCATGCAGTGCTTTGTGCATGAGACACAGCGCTTCAAAAGTGCCTAGTATTTCGATTTATGGTATGTATGACCCAATTGAAGTACATTTAGTTCAAATCTGGCCCACCATAGCAAATTAGTTTGACACCCCTGCTGTAAGGGAACGAGAGAACTCAGACTCGGATGAAAGGCCGGTACTGAGAAGATCTAATCGGGTGATCAAACATCCAGAAAGACTCATAGAGATTTGCTAGCATATGTGAGGAAAGTGGGTGGTAAAGACTCACTTGGGAGTGATGTGCTAGTAACCTCTCCTCTCTAGCTGGTTGACATGTTGAGTTTATGGAATTGTATAATGCATGTGTTATTAGATGGCTGTTATGTGTTATTAGATGTTAGTGCATGCATCATTAGATAGTTTTTTATTTGTATCTAAGGGTTTTCCAAATAATCAACCATTGTATACACAAATTCCCCATGACTTAATTTATCAACTTTTCTAAGGTTCCTGAATCTGAGGCATTAAATGTCTAGTGTAATGTAAAGCCATCATAACAGAGACATTTCAAAGAGTCATATTTCACTGTGTCCCTTACATCCATATTGTTGAACACCTGTGATGCTTTACCCATGAGTTTCAAGAGAAGGATAGTCATTTTTTTCATTCTCAGGAATGTTCTGAATGCTACAAATTCTTTCAAAGGTGGTCAGATACTCCTCAATACAGTCACTTCCCTTGTAACTAAAGCACAATTTGTCCCTTCTGGGTGTCTTTGGGAAAGGATTGATTGCAGCTTGAGGGTTCTGCATTTACCTCGACAGCACTTTGAGTTGGTGTTCCTTCTTCCCATGCTTGCTGTCTTCTATTTCCAGGCATTTCTGGTGTTCTTCCACTTGCTATTGCATTTTCACCTCCCTCTCTTTGGCTATCTGGTCGGCTTCCCATTTCTAGTGCTCATGCTCCTTGTCTGCTTTCTCTAACTCCAGTCTGGCCAGCTCTAATATTGTCACTGTTATACTGAGACCTACCTGGACCTTGCTCATTTTTATACTTTATTTTATTCCATTTTTACCAACTGAAATAAACAAACAGAAAATAACAAAACTGTAACCTTTTTTCTCTGTTTCCAACCTTCACATTTGTGAATCTTGTAGAATCTAATTTACCAGAGCTTGGAGTGTGACCCTCAGCCAACCAGCAAACTGTGGCCCGGTCTACACTTACCTTTGCGATTCGGCGGCAGTCAATGGGAGATACGCAAGTGACGTAAATCACTTGCGTATCTCCCGTCGACTTTGCAGCGTCTCCTCCGTGCACTGTCCACACTGCGCTGTGCTGACGGGAACAGCATTCCCTTTGACGCAGTGCTACGCTACTTACCAGGGTGGTTTTCCTGCGTCGCTTGCTGGATCAACTGAGCAGGTCTACACAGACCACTCAGTCAATCCAGAGCGGTCGATCTGACGGCGGCGAATTTGCCGACGTCAGTGTAGACCCAGCCTGTGTGTAAATCCTGCCAAAATGACGTCACTGTGACGCTTCCTCAGGGTGCCCAGAACTAAGAGTCCAAATGTTACCTCTTGTTGTGGTGGAGTGGGGCACAAGAGGCCCAATCCCCCCACTGCAAGAGTGTGTCCCAATCGAGAGATAAGAGACCAGACCACTATTTTTTGGTTAGCCACTATTTATGTAACTTTTATTGAAGTACATAGGGTTATAAAAAAGGAAAAACGAATTAAATGAAAAAATTCCTATTATTACAATTAAAAAAAGCTTCAATTCTGATCAAATCCTACATACACCAACCCCTCATACACAAGCCACATTCCCAAAACTTTACTTCCTTAAAACATTCCAAAAACCCTTCAAGTGCAAACACCAGCACCACCACAATCACAATCCCTCTTCCCGTGCCCAACCCAGAGGAAAAACCTCAGTGCCAGTCTCAGTAGGGTAAAGCTCATACCAGACAGAGGAAGAGCACAATCTGTGGGCAAAAAGGATTGTTCCATCTTAACACACATTATTATATATGCGCAGCCCAGGACAGCATGAGCACCTTGCTTCTCCTCCATTGGTCCACAGACACATGGGACATGGCCCAGTGAGGCTAGCCATGGGCTGTTTCGGCTAGGTGTTACAAGGGTCAGCTGGGGTGCCTGGTGGGGAATACAAGTGGATTTCAGCTTGTTTTTAATCTGTGGGGTAGTAAGCTTGGAGCAGTGATAATACATACACACACAGTCCCCAAAAACATTCCCCAATTTAAATCCCAAATGTAACCAGGTTATATTTACCACATGTGGAGGCTATCTCCGGAGTGACAGACAACAGATCTGCAACTTGTTTTCTTGAGATAAAAGATTAAGTGTGAGATAACAGCCTGGTGTTCCATCAGCTCGACCAATTTACAGTTCATCCTGACTGTAAGCAGCCATGATCAGAGCCCACCGGTCTGGTGTCAACCAACTGCACGCACTTGACCAGCTCGGTTATTTATCAGCTCGACCAACTTACAGTTCCTCCTGACTGCAGGCAGCCATAATCAGAGCTCACCGCAACCAGTTACAACGGTTGAACACCCCATGCCACCCCCTTCGGATATGCTAAGGTGTGCGGCCTTGCAATCCAGGGTAACCAGGTGAACAAAAAGAATCAGAAAAAGAACAATCCAAAAGCAGAAAAAAGACCTGCAAAAAGAGAAAAAAGAAAAAGAAAACTGCAGGCTCCCTTGGTGATCAGGCAAGGGGGTTTAACACTCTTCCTTGTGAAGAGTAGGGAGGTGCCCAGGACTGGCCAGGTCCCTGGGTGAAATGACAGGCTACTAACCTATCATCTCTCCAATGTGTCCAAACCAGAACCCTGGCTTTATGGCTGAGACCCCAGAAAATTAGCATATTGCCCGTTGGCATGGAAACTCACTGACCTTGATCAGTAAAGGTTTCTCACGAGCTCTGCAGCTGGTAGCTATAATTTATCTTATCACCTTCTCCAGGGTTGTTTCAAACTAGTTTGGGACACTGGTGGTGAGTTTCTTAGAAAACTGTTATTGTTTGCAGTTTTTGACTCTGGAAGAGAACACCGCCTATTTATTTATTGATTGATTTATTTGAGGCTTAACAGGCTGCATTCCATCCCAGGCTGGAGTTTGGCCATAGCAAAAAGCAAGTGGAAAAATCCACTTCTGACACCTCTCTGCTTTAGCCTTTACTTTGCCTTGCAGGCAATACTTGGTGCACCCCAGTTCCCAACCCCCCTGCAAGAGCGTTCCCCTGTACTGCCCATCCTCTGTCACTGGACACTCCCAGAAATTTCCAAGTTCGCTGTCTCCAAAGAGACACTGTACACATCAGCTTCTTTGATTCAATCAAAGATTCACACTTGGCTTAATATTACAACACTGAGCTGGACTTATGGCAAACAAGACATTTATTAACAAAGATAGCGTTTTCAGTGATACTGAGTAAGGATAATGGAAACAATTGGTTACAAATAAACTGAAAAAATAAGTTCTACTCTTGTAGAAGCAGATTAACTTCAGTAAATTAATCTCCTCTAAAGCAGTTTCTCTCCTAAAGTCACCACCCGGCATCACTGGCTAACATGGGAAAGATCCAACTTTCATGAATGCAAAAAGAACTGTACTTTTTGCTTCCTCAGTGAAGGATAACCAAGGGGTTTCTCTTCTTACTTCCTACAATCCAGTAAACATTTAAAGTGTATTCTTTTTCCAGTGTAAACCCAAGAAAGTTTTTTCCCCTGATGTTTTTCTCTGGTGATCTGACACTTTGCTGCTTTCTTCAGCCTGTGGCTAATCTAATCTTCCTGTCTGCCTCAGATGCAAAACATACCTCCCATTGTATTTGGCTTCACAATACTGGTTTACATCAGAAACCTAGCAGACAGTTAAATCAACATTCCTTTTCCTGGGAAAGGCATGTTTATCAACGCCTGTGTTTTCAACATATTTTAGTACATGCATACAGCTTCATTACTTCCCATACTTACATCATGCAATGCTCATGATGACCACTATGATGCAAGTGTTCACTTGATATCTGACATGACCTTCTTTACAGGTAAATGCGCTGCCAGCAGTGTGGTAGACAGGACAAGTAGGAGTTGCTGTTACAGGACAGTGATCCCTTTGCCAGTTAGGATTGAGGGACTCTGAGGTTCACAGCCTGGGTTTCTTGAATAAATTTAATTTAATAATCAGAAATTTGTAAGAAAGCTAAAACTCTTTTGGTCATAACCTATTTCACTGTGTTCCATATCATGTTAGCATTAATAAACTTAATATTAGCACTGTAACTTTTAGAAGTGTGAAAAAGCAAGGCTGATTCTATAAGTTAAATTTTCCTTGTAGACATAGGGCCAGACTTTTAAAGGTTTTTAGGAGCTGCAATGCCTAACTGCTTTAAGAGCGCGAGTCTCATTTTGAGAAGGGATTTAAGCACTTGGGAGCCTAAATCCCATTGACAGATATCTTAGACAAAAAACAATTCTGCATATTATCATATTTCATAGTCACATCTTTGGTGAGTTTTAAAGTTTGCTTTTCTAAATATCAAAAAAGGCTACACCAGTGGGGCCAGACTAATTCTTGGTGTAACTCCAGTAAGATCAATAAAGTTTCACCAACTTACACCTGGTCTGAATTTGGCACTGTAAGAGTCTGAGATTTTATCTGAGTAAAATTACTGCCATGTTTGGTGTTGCAGTTGGAGCTACTATAAGTTTATGTGAGAGCTGAATAGATCTCACAGCTCTTGCCAAAGGCCAAATTCTTCTCTTAGTTACCTGGCTGTAAATGCAGAGAATTCCACTGAAGCTAACCAAGACACGCCATTACACATCCAGGCTGATGTTACATGACCGATCTGACTGCGACTAAGTTAATTGAGTTAAACCATTCTAAATCCAGTGTACCTGAGTGTAGAAATGGGCTCAGCATATTTAAATTATTCTCATGTATTTTGTTAATAAAGATAAATGCTAATAGCGTTATTTATATTATATGGATAAGCTGCACTAATGTAAGGGTGAGGGCCCCTCAGAAGCTGAGATGCAGGTTTGGGAAGCAATAGGGTTAGGTTGCAATGAAACTTTATTAATGGCTGTTAGTGACGGAGGAAAATCAGAAGAAGTACAACAAGTAAAACAACTGCGGCAATCCCAAAGATCAAAATAACTTTCCTATACTTTGTAAAAGCAGATTGCAAAGCTTTCTGCCTGTCTGTTTTGTTCATTTCAATGTAATCTCTCACTTTGTGTTCAGTTAAATTAGGTTCAGAATACATCCCACTGAGATAATATCTGCCCCCATTCTCCTGAACCATTCTCTGGATCATATCAATCAGCTCAGACACCTGGTCATCCTGTTCTGCTCCAGCTGTTTTGTTATTGAAAGCGCAATATCTGTTCCTACACTGCTGAATGAGCCTCTTAAGAGCTTTATTATCTGAGTATCTCACATAGTCATGCAGTGAGCCAACCGCTAAATCTTCTTTCCGGGTGAACATGACAATCGTGTGCCTCAGGGCTTCAACTCCAAAAATCTCCTGCACTCGTTTCACTGCTTCCTGGTCTTCTTCAGTGTAACGGCCCAGCTGGGTCACCAGCAGCAGAGCATGGGGGCCTGGGGAGGAGAGTGTGATACAGCGAACGATCTCTCTACATGTTCCTGTATCATAAACCTTGTGGTCAAAAATGGCAGGTGTGTCAATAACCACGAGCTCCCTCCCCTTCCAGCTCCTTTGCCCTTTTTCACAAGTCACAGTGACTGACTTTGCCCCGAGTTTGGACTCAAACATTCCTTCACCAAGGATGGAGTTTCCTGTTGCACTTTTCCCAGCTCCAGTTTTGCCAACGAGGATGATTCTGAGTTCCGATCTCCTGCTGTCATCTGTGGCTGCTGGCAACAGGTTTGACAGTCAGAACATCATTGCACAGATAAAAGTAAATGAGTAGGACATATCTAATTATACAATTTTTAATTAACCTGCATTAAAATTGTGGACCCTGGTGCTGAGACCCAGACTAAATAATATCTATCCAGCCCCATATCTCAGCTTGTCTCTGTCCTCTTGGACGTCTTGGCATTTTAAACTGAACACGACCAAAACTGAACTCCTAATCTTCTCCCCCATACCTTCTCATAGACTCATAGGTCAGAAGGGACCAATATGATCATCTAGTCTGACCTCCTGCACAAGGCAGGCCACAAAACCCTACCCATACACATTTATAACAACCCCGAACCCATGACTGAGTTATTGAAATCCTCAAAAGTGAGATTTGAAGACCTCAAGCTGCAGGGAATCCATCAGCAAGCGACCCATGCCCCACGCTGCAGAGGAAGGCGAAAAACCTCCGGGGCCTCTGCCAAGCCGCCCCGGAGGAAAATTCCTTCCCGACTTTTTTGTTTAAAGCTCTCCTAATGAGGTCGGCAAGCCTCCATCCTAGAAGTCTATTTCCCTCCTTGCTTAGATGAAGTCCATCCCGAGCGAACAGTTGTCTGTCCGTAAACGCTTCCCAATAACCGTACATCCCGAAGCCCTCCTTATAACACCACTGCCTGAGCCATCTGTTAACCATCATAATCTTGTCGCTCCTTTGCTGCCCTGCTCTAGGAACCGGCAAAATTCCACTAAAGATCACCTGAGCCTCGATTTCCTTGAGCGTCTTCCCCAGTCTGACATAGTCCTCCTTGATACAGTCCAGGGAGTGAGTAGCCGTATCATTCGTTCCCACATGAAGGACAATCAACGGATTCTTTCCCGCTCCCGCTAGGATCCTTTTCAGCCTCAGGTCCACATCCTGTACCTTAGCCCCCGGCAGACAGCACACCCTTCTGTTCTCCCGATCAGCTCTAGTTACGGGCCTGTCTATTCTTCTCAGTAAAGAGTCTCCTATCACGTAGACTTGCCTTTTCCTGGCGACAGTATGACTCTCCAGTCCATCCCCGGCATCAGCCGGCTGCAAGTCCTCTCGGTTCATCTTTGCCCTCACAATCCTCCTAGGGCTCATACTGGTTGTCGCCTCCATTGACTCCTCCCCTCCTCCTGCAGGACTAGCCGCTCGCCTCTTTTTCCTTGCCCTCTCTCCTTCAGTGAGCACCAGCTGTACTCCATCTTCATTTTCCAATGCACAAAACCTGTTTCTGAGTTCTATTTCTCCTTCGCTGGCTTCTCCACTTCCTTCCTTTTCTGTCACTCTTCTCAACACCCCCATTCTCGCTGTCACTCAGGCCTGACTCTTCTCTCCAGCATAAGAAATAGTTACAGGGTCATGTCACTACCATTTCCCCAATATTTGCATCCATGCTAGAGCCACAAAATACTTCTGGGTGACTAAAGATATAGTCAGGATATATCTCAATGGCTTTTTTTGCTTTACAGGAAAATTTGAGCTGAGCAAAATATAGAAATGTGGCAGAATAGGGCATTTTGTGTAATTGTCTTACCATAAAAGGTTACATTGCCTCCTCTCTGCTTCCTCCCATCCATCTTGCTCTGAAATATTTGTAATAAAATGTGTTATTTACAAACATATGCTGTGTAAGGAGCTCAGAATATAGAAAAATATTCATTTAGCTAATCTCAGTAATACAAATGATAAATAGTAATAACAATACTGATGGCTATAAAGTTTGAGTATGGTCAGAAAAGTGAGTTTGTGAACATGACACCGTGATACTTCATGTGTAACCTCCATCAGTGTCTTCATCACATCCGCTTAGCTGTAAGCACGTGGGTAGTCCTACTGAAGTCAAGAGTTACTTAGGTGCCTTGTAGGAAACAAGTGTCAGTTCGTAATCTAAGTAGCTGTGCCTCAGTCAGAGCCAACGCTGGGGGAAGATAGCAGAACTAGAGCTGGGTAACATTTTTCTGATGAAAATATTTCACTCAAAAATGCAGAATCAAGTCGACCAAAACTTTTTGCCAATTCAGGTTGAATTTGCCAACAGGTTTTGACTGGGCAAAAAATTCAGAAAAAGTTGAAATGTTTTGTTTTGACATTTTCCTAAATGTAATGTTTTGATATTGTTCAAAATGCCCACTCATTTGCAAATTTACCTTGACTTTAAACAAAGTTTTAAAAAGCCCCACAAATTAAAAGACAATGTTTTGTGTTGGGTCAAAAAAACACTTTAACCCACACAGTTCTAACATGCCCAATTTGCTAAAAATATTGAAAATTTTTGTTTTTGTTCAAATGTGATTTTTTTTCCAATTTATAAATTATGCCACTGAACCAGAGCCATGGTTATGTGCACAGCTCTAGTCATAAGCTCAGTTAAAACCTCATTTAAATGTCTTTGTACAATGCTGAGCGAGTTGCAGAAATGGGTCAGATTAAAAGCTGAAAGTTCACTCTTGTCCTGATTCTCCTACCTAGTGAAACTCAGACACTGCTGCCCATGGAAAGTCTTCCCAATATCTCAGCCGAAACCTTTGTGAAGGCCACTGGACAGCAGCAGAACAAATTCCACTGGCAAAACACAACGTGTTCAGTTGTGCCAACTGTAGACAACCCTGCATAAGGGCAGAGCAGAGTAACACCCACCCAGGAGGAGCACGGGGGGAAATTGTGCTTTAGGAGGCCTGGTCTCCCCTGGGGTGCCTGGAGTGGAGGGAGTGTGGCAAGGGTGTGGTGTGCATTCTTCACTCTCCATTCGGATGGAGCTGATCCTCTTCCTAGATCCCCTGGCCCTGCTCCATGGACTAATGCAGAGTGGGAAGGGCAAGACCATGGCCCCACCTCCTCACCCCTTTAGGGGCAACGTATTCAACAAGAAGAGGAGGGGGCAAGTGGCCCCTGAGAGTAGGGACTTGTCTTATGCTCTGACTTTGTGCGAAGTACATGAGGAAGAGGCTTCTTGTGTGTAACCCTCCTGCTCACTCCTGCAAGAGCCACTCACAACTTAGCCAGTCTGAAAGGCATGACCATCAACACTGAAGAGATTCTTTGTATTTCTGGACATTTCTGAGGCCAGTGAAGCAGCCAATATTTCTCACATCCCACTTCAGTGTGGGGGAAAACAATTAACCCATTGGCTAATGAAATGTTGCCTAGATACATGCTCCAAATTTACAAATGAAAATACAGCAAGTCTCTCAAGCAGCATCCTTATTTGGGCACTGTGCTAATGCTGGATGTAGGTCATTGTTTAAGACACTTTCTTCTAAGCAAAGCTAGCTTAATTGTGCAGATTTTAGCAAGTGAGAGGACTGGAGAAAGTGTGTGGTCTTTAATGTCCATTTGCCTCAAATGCTGCTTTCTAGAGAAATAGTTGCAGAGAAAATTACTGCAACCATTATAACTATAACATTATAGAACGTATTTATTTGGTTTACTTCTGGGGGAATTCTGTGCCACTGCGCAATGCAGAATTTGCACACAGTTAATGTTCTGCGCTGAATTTCATTTTTTCCCTACAGAACTGGAGCTGGAGAGCTGGTGGCCACCACTAGGGACCACTGGACCCTGCAGAGCCCTGCTTTCCAACTTGCAAATAAAGGACACAGCTGGGGGGAGAGGGAGGCAAAGCTGCAGGGTTCCCAGCAGCTGTGATTCCTGGCATGCCCTTAAGAAAGGAGACAGTGTGCAGGAAACTCAGTACAAACCCAGTATAATCAGCATCAGACTGTTTCTGCCTCTGGATCCCTGGGCTCCAGGAGGCAGGGTGGTGATTGTCTGGGCTTGCATCTTGCCTCTGGGGGGGCAGAAGTGCAAGTGTCTGGGGCAAGGAGTCCCACACAGTACCCCAAATACCCCCTCCCAATACACAGACCTCTCCAGAACCCCCAAATACTCCCTCCCTCTGGCAATGTCCTCTATTTGGGAACCTCTATATCATAACCCTACGGGAGCAGGATAAAAAAAATAATAATAGACTAAAAGACCAGAAGGACAGAGTTTTCCCCCAAGATCATAGAATCACAGAAGATTAGGGTTGGAAGGTAGCTAAAGTAATACTAATTTTGAAAAAGAGCTCCAGAGGCAATTCTGGCAATTACAAGCTGGTAAGCCTAAATTCAGTACCAGGCAAACTGGTTGAAACTGTGGTAAAGAACAGATGAATATCATGAATATGATATAGGATCATAGAATCTTAGACTATTAGAGTTGGAAGGGACCTCAGGAGGTGTCTAGTCCAACCCCCTGCTCAAAGCAGGACTAAACTCAGCTAAATCATCCCAGCCAGGGCTTTGTCAAGCCGCAGCTTAAAAGCCCCTAAAGATGGAGATTCCACCACCTCCCTAGGTAACCCATTCCAATGCTTCACCACTCTCCTAGTGAAAAGCTTTTTTCCTACTGTCCAACTTAGACTTCCCTCACTGCAACTTGAGACCATTGCTCCTTGTTCTGTCATCTGCCACCACTGAGAACAGCCTAGCTCCATCCTCCCTGGAACCCCCTTTCAGGTAGTTAAAGGCTGCTATCAAATCCCCCCTCATTCTTCTCTTTTGCAGACTAAACAAGCCTAGTTCCTTCAGCCTCTCCTCATAAGTTTTGTGCTCCAGTCCCCTAATCATTTTGTTGCCCTCCGCTGGACTCTTTCCAATTTGTCCACATCCTTTTCATAGTGGGTGGTCAAAAACTGGACACAAAACTCCAAATGCGGCCTCCCCAATGCCGAATAGAGGGGAATAATCACTTCCCTCAGTCTGCTGGCAATGTTCCTACTAACGCAGTCCAATATGCTATTAGCCTTCTAGGCAACCAGGGCACACTGCTGACTCATACCCAGCTTCTTATCCACCGTAACCCTCAGGTCCTCTTCTGCAGAACTGCTGCCTAGCCCATCAGTCCCCAGTCTGTAGCTTTGCATAGGATTCTTCATGGCCTGTTGTAACGGCTATCTGCACAGAGCTAGGACAGAATACACACGGGAGA
Organism: Mesoclemmys tuberculata; assembly: GCA_007922155.1. NCBI lineage: Eukaryota > Metazoa > Chordata > Testudines > Chelidae > Mesoclemmys > Mesoclemmys tuberculata. The sequence continues at coordinate 105,346 of ML675603.1, read as the reverse complement.
ACACACACACTGCCGACACCTGAGAACAGCGTCATGTTCATATGTCTTGTTCTTATCCTTAAAGCCTTTTAAAACTGGGCCCCTTCCTGTTCATCCTGCTCTGATACCCTGCTGCTTTATTGTTGATTTCTGCCTTGGCCATATGTGTCCTTTTCTCCTAGAATCAACATTTTGGTTTTCTTTCACCCCCTGTATTGCACTGAGCACCCTGCACTGTAGTAAGCAAAGCAGTGTCCCTATTCCTGCAAACTTGTGGGCATCTCAGAATAATTAAGACTGGAGAAAACATTTGCAGGAATAGGGACCGTGATAATGGCTAGGGGAAAATCCAGTGGGGATTGTTGGTATTTCTTTATCTTTTACATGAATTAGAAACATCAAGTGATGCCCAGCTATGGCCTATCTAACCACATGGTCTTATTGCTGTCAACTTTGTTCTCTTTCCCCAGTTGCCACATATTGTTTGTTATGCTCACTTGTTCCATCTTGCCTTGAAGCTCTTTGCGTAGGGATTGTCCTTATATGTTTTGTTTTGTGTTTTCCTCTCCCATCAGCAGGAACATTTAAAGTGACAGGTCAACCAATAAGGATTAGTTGCTCCTGTGGTCACTCGTTCCTCTTAACACTACCTAGTGGACTGTGAAGTGACCCTCTCAGCTCCATGTTCTCCCCTCAGCCCCAGAGAGCTCTCACCCAAACAAGACACGCTCTTTGCTGAAGTCAAAGTTTTGATTCTTAAACAAATAAAAGATAAAGGGAAAAATTCTTCTTGCTCTTATTCCCAGTCTCTTACTAAAGTTCCACCCTTTGTTAGCTGAGTCCATATAAGGACCATCATGAAATCCTTCTGGACTACAGCACAGCACAACTTTGCCAGCCCCTCAGGCATTGGAGAGCTGGAAAACCAGCACTTTCAAAATAACTTGAACTCAATTATCTGCCACTCTCTCAAATCCTGACTATTGCCAACACCACTATATGCTAAGATAAATAAAAAAACTAGGAACCTGAAGTCAATTGCTTGATCAGCAAAACCCTAAAACACAGAGAACGAAAAGATTGCCTGAACTCCTGCTGCTGAATGCATGTCAGCCATCAACAAAACAAGCACCATTCATGGTCTAATTTTGGATGAAGCACTTGCCTTGCTTACATCACTGAGACATAGTTCAATGCCATCTCCAGCCATAATATAGCACAACTAGTCTGGCACTTGATATGTCACAAACCAAGACAAACCCCAGAATGCACTAACAAAAAAAAAAAAAAAGAGACAACAGAGAACAGTCCTGTTCCCCTCCTGCCTGAGATGCAAAAGATGTTCTACTCCAAAAACAAAAACTGAGTGAATCCATATTATTATCCACAGTATTCTTATCACAGTATTCTTATCTGGAGGATAAGGTGGATTACACCCTCAGCAAGTTTGCAGATGACACTAAGATGCAGGGCGTGGTAGACACGCTGGAGATAGCAGGGATAGGATACAGAATGACCAAGACAAATTGGAGGATTGGCCCAAGAGAAATCTGATGCGGTTCAACAAGGACAAGTGCAGTGTCCTGCACTTAGGGCAGAAGACTCACATGCACAGCTACAGACTGGGGATGGACTGGATAGGAAATACTTCAGCAAAAAAGGACCTGGGGGTTACAGTGGACAAGAAGGTAGACATGAGTCAGCAGTGTGCCCTTATTGCCAAGAACTCTAATGGCATATTGGACTCCATTATTAGGAGCATTGCCAGCAGATCGAGGGAAGTGGTTATTACCCTCTACTTGGCATTGGTGAGGCCACATTTGGAGTGTTGTGTCCTGTTTTGGGCCCCCCACTACAGGAAGGATGTGGACAAATTGGAGAGAGTCCAGTGGAGGGCAATAAAAATTATTAGAGCACTGGAGCACATGGCTTGTGAGAGGCTGAGGGAACTAGGCTTATTTAGTCTACAGAAGAGAACAATGAAGAGGGATTTGATAGCAGCCTTTAAATATCTGAAAGCCTTTAAATACCAGGAAGGATGGAGCTAGGCTGTTCTCAGTGGTAGTAGATCAGAGAACTAGGAGAAATTGTCTCAAGTTGCAGTGGGGTAGGCCTAGGTTGGATATTAGGAAAATCTTTTTCACTAGGAGGGTGGTGAATCCCTGGAATGGGTTACCTAGGGAAGTCGTGGAATCTCCTTCCTTTGAGGTTTTTAAGGAGAAGCTTGACAAAGCCTTGGCTGGGATGATTTAGTTGGGGTTGGTCCTGCTTTGAGCAGAAGGTGGGACTAGATGACCTCCTGAGGTCCCTTCCAACCCTAATATTCTATGATTCATAGGATCTGTGAGGAAAGGGAGAAATGACCTATAGCTGTGAAAATGGCTGACTTTTCTGCTTTGGTATAAACAAAATAGGAAGAAAAGAAAAAAAAACATATTTCAGGTGAAATCTAAACTAGCAGTTTATTTTTTCAGGAAACCAAGAAAATTGAAAAAAAACCCTTAATTTAGTTGGAGGAAATGTTTCATTTCAGTTCCGTTTTTTTAATACTATGAGGTAAATTTAAAACAAAAGGCATTTCTGAAATGAAAAATCAAAAGATTTTGCTTGGAAAGACTTTCTTCCTGCCAGACCAAAACAATTCATTCAAATCACTCTGCAGGTCCCTGATACAATCCCCTATGTCAGCCAAGAGGTCGTCAAAACTTCATCTCACCAGCTCTGCAAGTGGCTGCATGCAACTCGAGCAGTTTCACCAGTGCTCCCTGAGATACATTTGTAACATTTGGTGGCATGACAGAATCTCCAATACAGAGGTCCTTGAATGGTGCCAAAACTCAAGTATGGAAGACATGGTGCAGAGACCCCAGTTTTGGTCGGCTGGACATGCCAGGAGGATGGAGGACACCAGTATCCCTAAAGCTGTGCTTCACAGTCAATTGAAAAATAGACAAAGATCACAGGGAAAGCCACATGTGAGATAAAAGGAGATCCTGAAAAAAAATCTGAAAGCCTGTAACATCAATATCAACATCTGGGAGGATTTGGCTCTGGATAGGGCCAGCAACAGGCTGTACTGTCATTTAGCCATCAAAAACTTTGAAATCAAACAAGCAAATGTAAGGGAGAAAAAGAGAGAAAGGCCATCTCAGTAAATCCGTCAACTGCAGGTTTTATCTGCATTTGTCTCCACATCTACTGATACAACTCATTCGTCGTCATCAATGGGAGAATCCAGTCATCTTCTAAGTGTCTGAAAATTGATTGCTTGTTGATTTGCTCCATTATCTTTCTGCATACTGAAGTTAAAGTGATTGGTCTGTAATTCCCCAGCTTGTCCTTATCCTCCTTTTTATAGATTGCACTGTATTTGCCTTTTTTCAGTCCTCTGGAATCTCTCCCATCTTCCATGAGTCTTCAAAGATAATCCTCTCAGTCAGCTCCTTGAGTATTCTAGGACCTATTTCATCAGGCCCTTGTAACTTGAAGGTATCTAACTTGCCTAAGTAATTTTTAACTTGTTCTTTCCTTGTTTTAGCCTCATCTCCTACCTGTCATTCACTGTGTTGATGTCTGATTGCTACTAACCTTTTTGGTGAAAACTGACACAAAGAAGTTATTTAGCACTTTTGTCATTTCCATGTGTTCTGTTATTGACTTTTGCCCCCTCTCTGACTAATGGGCAGACCCTGTCCTCGGTATTCCTTTTGCTTCTAATGTATTTGTAGAATGTTTTCTTGTTACCCTTTATATCTCTAGCTAGGTAATCTTGTTTTGTGCCTTGGCCTTTCTAATTTTGTCCCAGCATACTTGTGGATCAGCACTTGGAGTCAAACTCAGACTGGATCCTATTTTCAGCCTGGCGTAAATATTGAAGATGTCACCAACGAATCACTCTCCTATTCTGCTCACCACCTGATTCAGGTGAAGATCAGTGCCTTTTCTCCTTCTTGATGGGAATGAACAACCAAAGCTGGTTGCCACCAAAGACTCCTGAACTCTCTAGGTTTTCAACTCTATCGAGGAGAATAAAACATATAGCTAAAGGCAAACGTGTTGTTGAATTACTACAACAGTACAATGACGTGTTGTCCACCACCTTTGACTCCTTGGCCTCAAGCTACCTATTCCTTTCACATCAACCAAGGAGATCACCATGGTTCACAGTGATGACTTGAAGAATAGCTCTGGGTAAACCCAAATGCTTGCCTCTTTCATGAACAAAAGTTGGTCCAATAAAAGATATTATCCACCTTGTCTCTCTAATGTCCTGGGATCAGCATGGTTACAACAACTGTGCATACAAATGGTGACAAAAACATTGTGAATCTACCTACCAACAGCACATACAATTGTTAAAAGACTATGGGTATGTCTTCACTACCACAGTGGCAGACATCAGTGCAGCGGCCTGCTCAGTCAATTGTAAAGTGTTCTCCAGTTGACTAACTTAATCCATCCTCCCCAAGAGAGTAATGCAGCATCGATAGGAAGACCCCTCCCATAGACGTAGCACCATGAAGACGGCATGCTATGTGAACATAAATACATTGATGGGAGATAGGCAAGCTACATTGCATAGCTGGAGTATCTCCTGTCGACCACCACCGCCACCGTAGACCAGCCCTTTGTCACGGCAGTAAAGAAGGGAGAACAAGCTTTCTACTCTTCTGCAAGCATGGCAGCAGAATCACAGCAGAGCTATTCTACGTGGAAAACCTGCTAATTAACTTAGACCAGGGGTTCTCATAACACATTTTTGTTTGTCTCAGACTGCAACTGCCAACTCTTCCTGGTGACCGCTCTGACGAATTTTCCTAAAATATTTAATTAACTTAAGAAAAAACAAATAAATATACACATATGCACTTCCAAGTCATTGTAATTTATTTATGTAGAGTTTTTTTGCAAACTCAGTAATAAAAAAATATACAGCTGTATTTTGGGGTCGGGGGAGAGACTGAAGTCTGGAGCTGGCTGCCACTGGGGGGGGGTGAGAGGATGTGGAATCCCACCCCCAGAGCCCTACGGCTAAAGCCTGGGAGTGGGGAGCCTCTGAAGTCTTCCCTTGGTCACTGTAGGGATGGGCTGCTCCTTTGCCCCCTCCCTCATCTCTGCCATTGAGGCTGTCATGTCCACAGGAGAAGCCCCTGGAGGCCACATATGTCCACAGTGGCTGCATTTGACAAACGCTGACCTAGACTGCATACCCTGCACGTGAGGCACAAGCATCAACCACTGCGTCAGTGAACTTTGCTGGTAAAAACAGTCAAATGTGTACAGAACTAAATGGGAAAGAAAGCTCCATTCTTTACCAGATTATATCATCCACCCTGCCACCCTTGACTGAATTCAGCCCCATCACACATGCTGAAGATGAAGCATCCCTGAAAAATATTAAAACCACAACCTGTGAAATGGATACATGCCCCTCCTGGCTGATGAAAGCCAGCGAACAACTATTATGTCCACTACCAGTGGAAATAGTCAATGCCTCCTTCAGAAAACACATCTGCCAAACTCCTTGAAAAGCACAATACTTCACCCAATCCTCAAGAATCCATCACTGGATCCTAATGCCCTCTCCAACTATTGTCCTGTCTCCAACCTTCCTTTCCTGGCCAACATAAAGGAGAAAGTAGTAACCACAAAGTGCCAACAACACGTGACATAAGACAACATCCTTGATGTCTCATAATTAGGGTTCAGACGAGGGCACTGCATGGAGACGGCTCTAGTGGCACTAAAAGATGACCTCCTTGTGGCCATGGACTCAGGTAAGATTTCCATGTCCACACTGCTGGACTTTTCTTCAGCTTTTGACACAATGGACCACAAGCCACTGCTAAGCCACCTACATGTCGTAGCAGGAGTAGATGGCCTGGCATTACAGCAGTTCTATTATTAAATTCGAGCAGAACTCAGAAGCTGACAGTAACTGCTCCTCTTCTTTGAAGGCCCTCACCTGTGAGACCACATAGATCCACACTATCCCCACTTCTCTTCATTGTCTACAGGAGATCACTGGGAGACAGTGGGACACCAGGGGCTTAGCAGCCAACAGCATGCCAATGGCTCTGAGCTACATCTCTCACTGTGAACTGATGCAACCACAGCAACAACTAAGATGTCAGAACGCCTACAAGAAATCTACTCTTGGATGAAGAGCAGTTATCTCAAGCTGAACCCATGCAAGACTGAAGCAATGCTGGGTCAGAAATGGGAAATGCTTTGAAGAACAAGCTGAGACACTGTCCCATACTTCCACTAAAGGTGTGGAGACCCCATCTGTCAAGGTTACGAATCCTGGGGCTCCTCTTAGCCTCCTTGCTAAACCTGAATGATCAGGAAGCACCAGCATCTAAAAATGCCTTTTTTCTCATTCAGATTCCTAGGAAGTGTCATTCCCTCCTCCTGGACAAGGACCTGGCCACAGTTATATATGCATGTGTAACCTCCAGTTTGGATTACTGTACCTCACAGTTTCTGAAGCTTAATGTGAAGATAATGCACAGACTTCCACATTCTCCATGGTCTAAGCCACGATGAACACATCAAGCCCATGTTCAAATCCGTCCATTGGATCCCAGTCATTTTCCAGTTTAAGACCTTGGTCCAGTTCTTCAGATCAAGCCCCAGTTATGCCAAAGACTGAATTTTGAATTTTGACAACTGCACTTGCCTGGGACAATGCAGACCACAAAGCCCAGAAAAAGTATGTGAAAGCTGGGACAAAATTCTCAGTTGAAGGCACCTGCCTATGCATCAATATCCCAGAGGAGATTAAATTAATCCTGTCTGATCATATATAGGAAACACTGCAAAACCTTCCTTTTCAAAAGGCCTTTCCATCCTAAGAATGACACTCAAGACGTTCATCTAAAAACAAAAACAAAATCCCTGAAACATATCAACCTAAAATAAAACAACAACCAAAAAAACTATTTAAGAAAAAGAAAACATTCACTCATCAAGAAGTTCTGGACACCGTAAAGAAGTCTTGACTCAAGACCTTGAATCCAACCCATCCCCTTTCCTAGCTTCTGAAAGACAGTCATGAATAACTGGCGCCTCTCTTCATTGAAATAGCCAAAGCATCATTCAGAGATGGAATCTTCCCTTCCTCTTTGAAACATGCAATAGCTCCACCTGTACAGAAGAAACCCATCCTGGACACATCAGCATTAGCCAGCTACCACCTAGCATCACACCTGCATTCCTGAGCAAGCTCCTAGAGAAGCTAGCCAAAGGCCAACTACAGGTTCATTCAATTCATGCCAATATACTAGACCTGACAATCTGGATTCAGGGTCAAGACATGAAACTAAAGCAGCTTTAGTGGCACTGATGGATGATCTCCTGCTGTCGATGGATAGAGGACAGACATCCATTCTCATCCTTTGGACATCTCTGCAGTGTTTGACACCGTTGACAATGAGATAATGCTGTCTCGCCTGTGAGCGGTGACTGGTTCCAAGGGAACGCATAAATGGATCGAATCCTTCCTTGAAAGACATGTGCAAAGAGTGGTATTGGGAGACTGCATCTCTGCCACTAGACCACACACTTGTGGAGTCCCATGAGGATCAATTCTACCCATCCTATTCATCATCATCTGCATGCAGAGCATGAGCTGTTACTGCTTCAGCTAGAGAGCCAAGACTGTAGCTGGCAGCTGTAAAAATCTCAACCTCTGTGTCAGGCACAGAGGGAGCCTGTAACATATGCTCACCAGTGGGTTACCATGACATGGACTCAAGTGCCAGCAACATGTAGACGACACTGCTCTATCCATCCTTTGCCACATGTGACCAAACCAGTACCACCAAGATAGCCCAGTGCTTGGATGAGATCAGTTTACGGATGAAGAACAACTGGTTAAAGCTGAAACTGAACAAGAAAAAGGTGGAAAGCTATTTGCGCAGTTTGCAGACATGGTACAGTCTCCGTAGTTAAAGGCATACATCCACAATTGGTCAGTTCAATCTGTAGATCAAGACTACTCTTGGATTTCTCCATGGTGCTAAGCTGTTACATAACAGTACCTGTAAATAACACTTTCTGTGCTCTCCAGCTGGCTAGGGGACTCCCTTCCATCTGGCAGAGGATGAGCTTGGTTATAGGTGCTTTAGTCACCACTCCAGTTGTGCTACAGCAGTGTGATATACCAGAGCATGAAGGAAACTCCAACTAGCACAAAACTCTGCAGTGTGTCTTCTCAGCAACACAGACAACTGTGAGCACATCAGACCTGTTCTCTGCTTTCTGTGCTGGTTTCCCATAGACTATTGTGTCCATTTTTGGGTTTCTGTCCTTATGTTCAAGGCTCTCCATGATTTAAGCCCCAGATAGCTACAAGATCATCTACAGCTCCAGCAAGAAGATGGTGGTTGACAATGCCACTGATATGATACAATGGACCAGTCCGCTCCAAGGGTAAAGTCATGTGTGCAAGAGACGGAAGTTTCTTGGCAATGAGTCCAAGACTGTGGGATGAACCCCTGCAGGAACTATGGACCATCACAAAACTCAGCATTTTTCAATCGAAGGGCAAGTCACATACTGTCTACCTGCCTTCTCTCATATATAAAAATAGTAGCGTGTGAATGTACAAACAAATTTTAATTAAAACTAAAAAACAACAACAAACCCTACAAAAACAAAACACTGCCCTGCACACACAATTCACCTCACAAGGAAAAGGTGAAAGAAGATCAAACCACATGTGGCAGAAGATAGCCACTTTGTTTAATGCATGCCTGGAAGGCATAGAGATACGACCGTGATGAGGATGAGATAAGAACCTATGCACAAAACAGAACAGAATTCAGATCTTTGATGTGTGCACTGAGAGTGACAGATTGTTCTGTGGAATTGAAATTGACTGAGAGAGGGTATTAGGCCTTTTTTTCTACATTAGAAAACTCCACTGGTATAACATGTATCACTGTAGTGAACTGATGTATCTTATTGTGACTGTGTGGAATCACACTATTAGAGTTTCACAATTTTCAAACTCTTTCCAAATTTATATCAGCATATGCAAAGCTCCATAGAACTAGAACTGTTTTTTTAAAAAAATCTGAAAACTTGACAATATTTTAATGAAATTTCCTGGTTGTTTTACCAGCTGATAAAAAAACTGAAATTTTGAAAACAAATCAGTATAAAGTTTCTTTGAAAAGTCCTGTTCCTCCCTACCACCTTTATTCATCCAGCTCTAGAAGAACACTGTCACCTGATTAAATTTATGGGCAGCAGTTTTAATTAGAGGATATGCTTTTACACACAATGCATAACTAACCGGTGGAACTCATTTCCATGAGAAGTTGTGCTGCCTAGAAGTATAACTGGGTTCAAAAAAGAACATTTATGGAGAATGGATCTACCAATGGCTATTAGCCAAAAAGGCCATGCCTGAGGTGAGCCAAAACTGTAGGCCCCAGCACTATGATGTAGGCCTGAACGAAAGCAGGCCCGGACTATGGATACATATTTGAAGCTTAAGGGTTAATCCTCACACTGAGAAAGAATAAAACTGGGCATCATAGATAGGGATGTTCCGGACACATTGATTGTTTCTTCATGCCACCCCAAGCTGCACTATGATAAGTGACTGCTTGAACATATGAGTGGGAACATCCTGCCTAAACATTTTGTGATTTAACATTTATGACACATTGGGGCTCTGTTTGTGAAGATCTACCTATGAATGTTTGGGAACATTCTGAAATCTACTTGTGATAATTTACAAGTGAAGTAACGTGCCCAATGCATATCAGGAATGTGGTTGTTGTGTAAATCATGGGACAACGAGAGTGCAAATAAGATTTCTTTTCTTTTCTTTTTGTAAAATTGGTATTAATAGAATTGGTGTAGGTATAAGGATTTTATTATGTTAGTAAGTAAGTATAAGATAATGTACCAATGTAATGGGATAAGAATGTAATGATTTTTAGTAAGTATGAATGAGGAGTGAATGCATTCTGAGTCTGCTGAGATAAGACGGGTAGGAAGTAATTGCTGAGGTAATGGTTCTCAGCCTCCAAGGGTAGGAGGGAGAGAAGATGCTTTTGTTTAAAGATCTTTTACAATCCAGATGGTTGAAGATCAAGATAACCCTGGAAAACAGGGGAGTTAACACCCAAGGACAGGAATAGGACAAAGTGTGAAACAGGAATGAAATAATAGTGGGAAAGCTGTCACACTTGAGATATCAAACATAATTGATGATTACCTCCGACAAGGAGACTATCATGACTAGACATGACAAAATCCATAGACCTGAATGGGGATGGATAAGTATAAGAATGTGGTGAAGAAACCTGGACTTTGGGGTTGCTCTGCAAACCCCAAGGAGCATCGTGTCGCAACCGACAGAGCCTGGCTCTATCCTCGGGTCTGAGTCACCTGGCCAGTGACTCAGCTTGAGCAACACAGAGGCTGGTAATTACATCCCTCCTGCAGAACTGTGTGTGTGTGTGTGTGTGTGAAAGTGTGTTTTAGGCAATTGAATTTTCAAATATTTTCTGTATTCATAATAAAAGCGCATACTGCCTTGTCCCCTGAATAAGATCCTGCTGTTTATTTCATAAGTGTAAGAAAACCCCTGGCTGCCAGGAGTCAGGAGTGGAAGATAGTGCCCTGTTCTGTACACTCCTCCTGAAGTTCTGATATGGGCCATGGTCACAGACAGGATCCTGGGCAAGATGGGCCATGATCTGACTTAGTTAGGAAGCAGTACATGTTTTTGCAATTGTTAAAGCAGAGATTCAAGACAGCAAAGGAAGACACAGAGTCAAAGATAGATTCTGTGCAGGCACCTGATTTTTCCATCCTAAGTTCCAACCTATACTTCTCTATGATCTACTTTTTGATCACATGTTCCCAGGGGAAAACTGTTTTGGGGCCTATTATAATCTATAATAATATATCAGCAATGAGCACAGAATGGTGGGACCTGATAGTTCTGGAGATCTGGGATGACCAGCAGTGGCTGCAGTTCTTGTGGACGTGGAAGGCCTCTTTCCTGGCCAAACGCACCAAATAGTGAGTCTCTAAAGGTCCCGTTCTCATGAGCTTACAAGTCTGGTTCCCCTATCAAACTGGTTCTGATACATAGTAACCGAACCTTACAACCTCTGTGGATTTGTCTATCGCTTTTACATACCCACACAGTTTTTCCAACTGATTGATAGGATGACATTTCTCCCCTAAGGCCGGATCTTAAACAAATTCTTCCTGAAAAATCAGCAGAACTGGTTAATATACATGAAAGCCAAGACTAAATCCCAACTGGTATGTGTGTCCCATTGTTGCTGTGCAGACTGAAGGGTGGGTTATTTCTTAATTATTATTTTATTTATACGGTGCCATGAATATGCATGACACATTACAGATGAAGAGAAGACAATAAGGGAGATTTTCCAAGGCATAAATTGCAGTGCATGTTCATGAGAGCTAGGTTTCTAACTGACATTTGTGCCTTTGAAAATCTTCCTCCATGTCCCTATAATGAGATCTTAGAAGCTAAGACCTTCTCCTGCGATTAGAGCTGCAAGCAAGGATACCGGGCCTGGGTGGAGGTCCATTGACTGTAACTGTGGCTTTACTAGAGTACCGTGGTCTGTGTGAGGGGATCCAATTTCAGGAGCAAGGTCTAAGGCCTGAATCCATAAAGGAGTTAAGTGTTGCAACATCTAACTTTTATGCATCTTGAAAAAACTTGAAATTCACAAACCCTGGGTAAGGTGCCTAGGTTCCCTACACAATGCATCGGGGGAGACAGGTACCTGAGAATGGGATCTACAAAAGCCAGCATTTGCAAGGAGCAAACTGGAAACGCTGATGAGAGGGGTGTGGTCCTAAGCCCTGCTCCCTCAAGGAGTTTAGTGCCTAAAGCCTAAGCTGTAAGGAGGCAACTTCTCTACTTGCAGCCCACGGCCAGGAACCCCTCTGCTGCAGTCAGGCAGCTTAGGCACCAGCCTAACTCCATACAAAATGGCCAGTGATTGCAGGACAACACTTATAACCTTCATAACCTTATAACCGTCAGCCCAGTGGTTTGGGGACTCTCCCAGGAGATAGAAGACACCAGTTCAATTTCCCCCCCTTTGCCTAATGAGAAGCGATTTGAACAGAGAGTTTTCTCATGCCTCAGGTGAGTGGCCTGGACTACAAACTTGTTCTGGTCCAATGCATATTTAATAAAAAGAGGAATGGCTTTGACAAGAGAGATTGAGAGAGAATCACATCAGAATAGTTCATAGTCCTACTAGAATGGGCTGCACAGGCAAGACAGACGTTGCCCTGCCAATCTTCACTTGGCTTGAGGATAACACTATGGCTTTGTTGTGGGAACCAGGGGCTGTGGCCTCGTTTTTATGCAGTGAGTGGAGGAGGGACAGACCACTCAGGATTTCATCCTACATTAAAAGTCATTATTAATATATTTTCATTTTTTTACTGCTGCTTGCTTTTGTTTTGTCTCACACTAAGCCTGAACCTATAGTGTAGGCGGGCTGAGTTTGCTAGGATGCCTATAGTAAATTGATAGCTAAAAGTAGCTAGGCAGGTAGCCTACAGAGACGGAATACAATACCATCTTTAAAAAGTTGATCCTAAACCTGCAAGTCCACATAAACATGGATTCCTACACTGTTACCCTTCTCTCCCCTCCCTGGTCTGATCTGAGGTAATGAAATAAAAGGGAAAGATTGAGCTGAGGAGGCCATAAAACAAGTTGAAGTTGTCGGGCAGATGCCTTTTTGTCTTTGTCTCCTCTTCCTTCAGTTAACGTCTCAAAGCCATAACTTTGGTCAAAGCAGGTAGAGGATAGAGAGTGAGAAATCATTAAAGGTATCAAGAGATATGTACCGGCTGCTTACTCCAAGTCTCACTTTGGCCCAAGATGGTTAAAGGGGAAAAGGTAGGTAGAAAAACAGAACCTTGATAGAGGGAGGAGCTGCCACCAGCCAGAGAGTGTATTTTGTAAATTGGTCGTGTTACTAACTAGAACACAAAGGAAGCTTAGATGCTTACATAATTATGTAGATCGGGGGGATGGTCTGTTCCACAGTGCTAACGCACTGAAGTCAAGGAGAACGTGGAAGGAGAAAGAGCAATCAGCAGAAAGAAGGCTGTTCTTTGCATCTCAGAGAATATTAGACTGTGCTCTATGTAACTAACCCTCATGGAAACTTTACTGTTGTTTAGTTTCTTCTTCTTTAGTTTTCCTTAATCTGAAAAGAAATAATTGATACTAACAGAACATGGCTGCTTTTGTGTGGAGAAAGCAGTAATCCCCACTCTAAACATAATTGCCACCCTCCCATTGAAAAGGAAAGTCGATGCCCCGAGAGACTTTCAGCTCCAAAGATCAGTTCCAAACTCAAGATTCCACTCCCACCTCCCCCGTCCCCTTCTATCTTTTCCTCCAAAGCCCTTATATCCTTATGTGGATGTTCTGAAACATCTAGGTTTTGGGGGAAAAAAAACAAAACAAAAAGGAATAATACACAAAAGGGAAAAGAATTAGTAATCAATCACCATATGAACGGGAAGCATTCTTAGTAAAATAATTCATTTCTGTTGCACTCCAAACTTAATAAATGTATCTTATTCAAATGATTTCCTGCTTGTTCTCATGATTTTTCTGGGTCAATTAAAGCTGATTTTCAATAGCTCTTGGAGCACTGAGGAAGTTCCAGAATGATAAAAAGAAGCTAATGCTGTGGAAATATTTTAAAAGGGTAAATAGGATGACCTGGGAAATTATGGTCCTGTCAGTCTGACATTGCTCCAGGGCAAGATAATGGAGCAGCAGTTATGGGAGTTGATTAATAAAGAATTAAAGGGGGTAATATAATTATTGCCAATCAACATGTGTTAATGGAAAATAAAGCCTCTTAAACTAACTTGGTATTTTTTGATGAGATTACACAATTGTTTGTTGTAATATTCTTACACTTCTGTAAGGTATTTGACTTGACACTGCACAACATTTTGATTAAGAAACTGGAGTGACCCAACTTTAACACAACAGACATTAAATGGATCAAAACCTGGCTAAGCAACAGGACCCAAAATGTAATTTTAAATAGGGAATCATCCCTGTTTTCAGTAGAGTCTGGCAGGGTTCGGTTCCTCCCCCGAGGCCATTTAACATATTTATTAATGACCTGGAAGAAAACAATATCACTGATCAAGTTTACAGATGACACAAAGAAGGGGGAGTGGTAAATGAGGAAGAGGACAGGTCACTGATACAGAGTGATCTGGTCACTTGGTAAGATGGGCAGAAGCAAACACTATGCATTTTAATCAGTGCTTAATTCACAAAGAAAGAGGTGGCAGAGCTCAAGCAAAGTGCATCGCATGGCAGACACCATTTTGTAGAGTGCTCTGCTCCACCCTCGCTGGTGTGACCTCACGCACGATGCACAGAAGACACCATAACAGAAGACCTGCCAGAGTTTTGCCCCAGCCAGCCCCGGCACAAATTAAGCTCTGATTTTAATACAGGTAAACGTAAACGTGTACACCTTGGAACAAAGAATGCAGGCCATACTTACAGGATGGGGGGTGCTATCATAGGAAGCAGTGGCTGAAAAGGATTTGGGCGTCATGGTAGATAATCAGCTGAACATGATCCCCCAGGGAAATTGTGGCCAAAGGGGCTAATTAATCTTGGGATGCATGAAGAGGGGAATCACAAATAGAAGTAGAGAGGTTGTTTTACCTCTGTTTTTGGCACTGGTGCCACTGCTGTTGGGATACCGTGTCCAGTCCTGGTGTCCCCATTGCAAGAAGGATGCTGAAAGACTGGAGAGGGGTCAGAGAGGAGCCATGGATTGAGTAAAGGATTAGAAAGCATGCCTCAGAATGAGAGACTCAAGAAGGTCAGTCTGCTTATTCTAAGCAAGAGAAAGTGAAGGGGTGACTTGATCACAGTCTATGAGTGCCTATGTGGGGAACAAGAATTCGATAATGGGCTCTTTGACCTAGCAGACAAAGTTATAACAAGCTAATGGCTGGAAGCTGAAGCAAGACAAATTCAGACT
>ML675603.1:37300-67198 GCA_007922155.1 Mesoclemmys tuberculata | reverse complement strand
TTTTGTCAATGACCTGAGAGAAAATAGAAAATCATTCATGATAAAATTTTCAGATGACACAAAGAATGGGGGTATGATAAAAAAAATGAAGAGGACAGGTCATTGAAACAGAGTGACTTGGATCACTTGGTAAGCTATGCACTAGCAAACAATAAGCATTTCAATTCCAAATATAAGATCATCAGTCTAGGAACAAACAGTGTAGTCCATGCTTATAAGATGGGTGCTTCAATCTAGCATGCACAGGTATAACAAGATCCAATGGCTAGACGTCGAAGCTCAGCAAATTCAGACTGGAAATCAGGCATACATTTTTAACCATGTGTCTAATTAACCATTGAAACAATTTACCAAGGGCTGGGGTGAATTCTCCATCACTGACAATTTTTAAATCAAGATTGGATCTTTTTCTAAAAGCTCTTCTTTAGGAATTATTTTGGGAAAATTCTCTGACCTGTATTATACTGGAGGTTAGACAACATGATCAGAGTGGTCCCTTCTGGCCTTGGACTCTATGAATCTATTAAGGGCTGGCATATCTGACATCCTGTCTCAGACAATGGGACACAGCACACAGCAGCAGAATTCAAATGATTCAGCACCAAATGGGCATTTGAGCGTATGGATATCTACTCCTGATGCCCACAAAGCAACAACAGGGCAGAATCAACAGCAAAGACACTGATGGCGAAGGCAAAACAGACAGGAAGGCATCCCGACTCGGCAATGCTGGACCATGTGTGCTGGACACACATGTGGGGATATGACATAGCAGAGTTTCATATCTGCACATATGTGTGACGTTGCAGGAAACATAGTACCAGAACAATAATGTTCAGTCTGTCGTGAGCATTCCCAAAACACCTTACATGACACACACTGCATCAGACAATACAGTTATACTACAAGGGTGAACATGAATGATACACAATTCACACTATACGGTGTACATGGGGTACAGCATGTCACAAAACTGAACTACGTGAAAATTCTATATCAAATGGCTACATCAATAGGCATTTTTTTAAATGTATATTTTTGTGAAATTGATACATGATTAAACAGCGTGACTGATACGCTAGATCATCTACAGATAAATACTAAACTGGGGAAATTAACAAGTTTAAAACCAAGTAAAGAAATTCCCTGAAATAACCTTAAATGATTCATGATTTAACTATTTAAAGCAATACTTCAAATATTTACATATTTTTTGAAAAAATATAAGCTAAAGGTTTAGGATCTAGATAGTACAGTATGAGCTTGGAAAATTCCAGTTGCAGTGTTCTTTCCAACAATTACCAGAATCATTGAAAAATCTCACTTTCTTGTCCTAGTCTCACTGCTTAGCTGATGAATGATCAAAATATGCTATGTCTAACCAAAAATTCAAATGCCATTCTAACTACAGCCAAGGTTACAAGAATCATACAATCATAGAATATTAGAGTTGAAAGAGACCTCAGGAAATATCTTATCCAACCCCCTGCTCAAAGCAGGACTAACCTCAGCTAAATCATGCCAGCGAGGGGTTTGTCAAGCCTCAGCTTAAAAACCTCTAAAGATGGAGATGCCACCACCTCCCTAGGTAAGCCATTCCAATGCTTCACCACTCTCCTAGTGAAAAACATTTTCTTAATGTCCAATCTAGACCTCCCCCACTGCAACTTGAGACAGTTGCTCCTTGTTCTATCATCTGCCACCACTAAGAACAGCCTAGCTCCATCCTCCCTGGAACTCTCTTTGAGGTAGTTAAAGGCTGCTATCAAATCCCCCCTCATTCTTCTCTTCTGCAGACTAAACATGCCTAGTTCCCTCAGACTCTCCTCATAAGTCTTGTGCTCCAGCCCCCTAACCACTTTTGTTCCCCTCCGCTGGACTCTCTCCAACTTGTCCACATCCTTTTTGTAGTGGCAGGCCCAAAACTGGACACAATACTCCAAATGTGGCATCACCAATGCCAAATAGAGGGGAATAATCACTTCCCGCAATCTGCTGGCAATGCTCTTACTAATGGGATTCTTCCGTCCTAAGTGCAGGACTCTGCACTTGTCCTTGTTGAACCTCATCAGATTTCTTTTGCCCAATCCTCCAATTTGTTTAAGTCCTTTTGTATCCAATTCCTCCCTTCCAGGGTATCTACCACTCCCCCTAGCTTCGTGTGATCTGCAAACTTGCTGAGGGTGCAATCTACCCCATCCTCCAGATCATTAATGTTCAAAGATGTTGAACATACCCAGCCCCAGAAGTGACCCCTGGGGCACTCCACTTGTGACCAGCTGCCAGCTAGACATGGAGCTATTGATCACTACTCGTTGGGCCCTATGATCTAGCCACTTCTCTATCCATTTTATAGTCCATTCATCCAACCCATACTTCTTTAACTTACTGATAAGAATACTGTGGGAGGCTGTATCAAAAGCTTTACTAAAGTCAAGGTAGTCACTAGTTTGCCTTCCCCATTCTGTAAGGGGCCCACACTTTCCCTAATCTTCCTCTTCTTGCTAACATACCTGTAGAAATCCTTCTCATTCCCCTTCCCATCTCTTGCTAGCTGCAACTCCAATTGCACTTTGGCCTTTCTGATTTCATTCCTGCATGTTCGAGCAGTATTTTTATAATCCTTCCTAGTCATCTGACCAAACTTCTGCTTCTTTTAAGCTTATTTTCTGTGTTTAAGCTCACCAATGACTTCTTTGTTAAGCCAAGCTGGTCGCCTACCACACTTGCTATTCTTTCTGCACATCGGGATGGTTTGTTCCTGTGCCCTCAATAAGGTTTCTTTAAATACAGCCAGCCCTCTTGGATTCCTTTCCCCCTCATGTTAGCCTCCCAGGGGATCCTGTGCCTCTGCTCCCTGAGAGAGTCAAAGTCTGCTTTTCTGATGTCCATGGTCCGTATTCTGCTGTTCTCCTTTCTTCCTTTTGTCAGGATCCTGAACTCCACCATCTCATGGTCACTGCTGCCTAGGTTGCCACCCACTTCTACTTCCCCTACCAAATCTTTTCTGTCTGTGAGCAGCAGGTCAAGAGCAGCACGGACCCTAGCTGGTTGCTCCAGCACTCGCACCAGGAAGTTATCCGTAACACTGTCCAAAAACTTCCTGGATTGTTTGTGCCGTGCTGTATTGCCCTTCCAGCAGATGTCCGGGTGATTGAAGTCCCCCATGAGAATCAGGTCCTGTGAACTGGAAGCTTTCCCTAGTTGCCTGAAGAAAGCCTCATCTACCTTTGTGAGGATTGGGGGTGAGTGCGGAGTAGATTAGGGTTGCAGGGCTGGGGCGGGACAGAGGGGTGTTATTACGAGACTCAAAAAGGCTGCAGCTCTGCCCTTGACCTCTGATTGAGCAGTCCCTCTGCACGTGACCAAAGACACCGCAGTTCTGGCAGGTCATTTTATTTCCGGATGTTACTGTAGCAACACGGGGGAGTTTCTCTTTCTTTTCTTTGGCTTGTCTTGCTTCACACTTAGAAGCCGAAATACAGATTGACTCGTAGTCAGAGCCTGGGATGACACTTAAGTTGAGGGCTCTCTGTAGATGAGGGTTAAAACCTTCCTTTAACATTTTTTTAAACGATTGGTTGGTTTTCTTCAGCTCTGCAATACCAACATTGGCTACATATACATCCCATTTACTTTCACAATATTGGGCAGTGGTTTCATCTTTGCCTTCTACACAGCCAACTATGATTCCTATGCAGTTTCCTGCACCATTGCCCAAGGCTTCTTGGACCGTCTTCTGAAACTCAGTGCATGCAGCATTCATAACTCCTTCCGAGTCCAATTTTACAGTGGCCCAGGTCCCATTACAGTACCCATCTTCAGTAAGCTTAGCCCAAGACAAGCTGGGGCATTTTGCCTTTGTAAGAATGTGTAGATCTCTAGGGTGCAAAGCATAAGTGGCTACCATCTGGGTGATCTGTTCGCAGAATGCGAGATTTGGGTTATTGGGTTTTAAATCAGGGAGGTCTTTTAACAGACCGCATATTTCCTTGGTGCTGAGGGGAATGTATTTATTAGTGTCCTAACAGGTTCTGTCATTTCCATGATCCAGCATGTAGTTACTTGGAGGGAGGCCAGGGGAGCACTGGCATCAGAACTCGGGTTATAAGGGGGAGGCCAGCTATGCTGGTCACCCTCAGATCCTGCGCGTTCTCATTCCCGAACTCTTCAGACAAGATCCGCCCAGTTAATTTCACCCGAGTTTTCATTTTCAGGATCTGGATCATCCATCCGGTGCATGGCTGCAGCTATGCACTGCATGGAGGAGTTACAGGCTTCTAGCTTCTTTTTCATGGTGACCATTTCCTTCTTTAAATCATTTACTTGACAGCTTATGGCATCCTTTTGGGATTTCTCCAAAACAACAGATTTCCGGAGTGCACAATTTTTTGCTACTTTCTTTCCATAGTCATAGCACAAAATCACAACTCCTTTCTCTAGTTTTCCTTTCGTCTGACCAGACCTCCACAGCAAACTATCCCTCATATTCACATCCTTAACCATTCCCTTTTGTACTTTCTCATGTTTCCTAATAAAAAAGTCAACAATCTTCCCCCCTCTGTGGCGACGCCATTGGAATCCCTTTTAACAACACAGCTAGCTGATTCCTGTGGCATAGCACCTATGCCCAGTGTTCTGCATCACAATCTCTGCCTTTAGCAGCCTTTGTGCTCAGCGTTGCTGTGGTGTGATTTACGCACTCAGCACCGTCCTGACCAGGGACAACTTCCTATAGTGCCCTTTCCGTACACTCAGTGCGGTCTTTCCTGCAATTTTCGCACCAGTACTACTGACTGTTTAGATACAATATTGCTTAGTCCTCTTATCTGTGCGCTTATACAGATAGTTCTGACCAAAAAGGGGTACATTGGGTGCCACCGGGAAAGCCCTGACCGAGGTGCGCGCTAGAGATAGTAAGATAAAATGTACTCACCTCTATTCTCAGTTACGTGGGTTCCCGAGGGTCACCCACTGCATCCTGCTCACTGTGCCAGAATTGTTAAGCAAAAGGAATTCTTCTCCAAAGAATCCAGCCACACCGATAATACTAAGCGATTTATTTAGCAACGCATTGGGAAGAGCTCAACAAGCAGCTTCAAAGTACAATTATTACAGCAGTTTCTTAAATACATTTCACTCATCAAGATAGACTAAACCAGTTTAAACTAATCACCAAAAACAGTTCTCTATACCTTGGGGAAAACAACTCCATATATAGTGGGGAGGGGAGGGTAATGGGGAAGTGGTCTCAACGGATAAGGGGAATATGTTGTGAGGGGCATGAACATGTATACATGATGGAGGGCCCAGACACAATGAGGAGTATGTGATAACATGCAGGAACAGTACCAAAAATACCTTATTCACTGCTTATCTCGGTACTCTATGTCCTTGGTGTGTTCTGCATAGAGGCCTTACCCCAACAAGGTGGAATATAAAGAGATAGCTGGAGATAAAAGTCAATAGAGGAAAGACAAATGGCTGGAAAAAGGACAGGCGACAGAACTGAATTTTGTACCATTGATGGACTGACACCTGCGACGCCCTACAGATTCCGAGTGTTGGCTGTGTGTGTGTGGATGGAGCTGTGAGTGACCCAAGTGAGGAGAGTTGGATCTCAACCCCAAAGGAAGGTAAACATTTAAATAAATCTGCTTATTCTTCTCTCAGCTACAATGCTCCAGTGCCTGGAGTGCCTGAATCAGGCAAGAGAAACCCTGTCAAAGGCCTGAATCTAAAATACCCTTGGAGTGTAATGCAAGATCAGCTTCCATTCAAAGTAATGAATAAAATTACAAACAAATCTGACTTTCCATTTAAGTATCTGATCTGGTTCTGTGTGTGTACTGGATGGCTGAGGTGACGATGCCTCAGACCCAGTCACAGAGAGGATCCCCTGGACTGTATAATAGGAGTTCTGACGTGGAGTGGTGCTGGGCACAGAGACACTGACAGGTTTGGTTAGGGAAGGGACGATGCTGTTATGTTCCCAGTTCCTGTTACCAACCCAACCGGGCAGAGTTAAGGTTGTGCAGAAAAAGTCACCTTAACTTTGCATTTCCGGTTTTCCATGTGTGGGTTTTGAGAATTAAATTCGTGTTCTGGGTGGGCCTGAGGAGCACAGGTCAGGGCCTAGAACCTAGAATCATATGTCCATGTTACAAAGTTTTTGAATGTGAATTGCCATTATTTCTGCTGAACCTGCTGAGGGCTGCAATCTCCAGTGAGATCAGTTTGGTCTGGCTGAGAAGAAGTAAATACCCTTCAGATTTATTCTGAAGGGAAAGTGATTGTCCATGAGCAGTATCACAGGTGTTTTCTGGGGGACCACTCCAGTAGTATCTATGCACCACATTTTCAGGGAAACTTGTGTAGATGCAGTGAGCATCTGCTGTAGTAAAACTGGTGAAAAAGTGTCCACTACAGCCTGTTTTTCACACACATATCATTTTCTGAAACATGTAACTTTGAACTGAAATAGACCACATTTAGTCTATGCCTGAAATGAATAATTTGAGAAAAAGACATATTTAAGCTACAGGAGGGTAATTTCTAAGAATCACTGCTGTTTTTCTTTTCTTTTTTTTTTGCAGTTGTGATTTGAGGAAAAATAACTCACATTTTGAACTCTGACAATTCCAGATAAGGACTCTTACAGTCAAATAGACTCCAACGTGCTCTGAGTATCACCACTGACTCGGGATTACTTTAAGTTTCTGTTCATAAAAATGAACATCAGAGTCTCCCTTGCCACCCTAAACCTTCCCAACACTCTTCCCTTTTCCCAGTATCCCCCCAGGCTTTCCCAAATGCCCTTCCCTGTCCTTTCCTCCTCCACAATCTCATCTTCTGACCCCAGATCCTGCATTTTATCCTTCCTCCCTCTCTCCATCCCAGCTCTCCTCTCTCTTTCACCATCCAAACTCCCTGATTCTCTTCCCCAGTCCTCTGCAGACTGGTCTTCCTCCCCCAAACCTATTCTCTCCTTCTCCTTCTCTGAATGCACCAGTGTCATCCCTCCCCAAAGTCCCCCAATGTCTCCTTCCTTCGTAGATATCCCCCTTCTATTTCCCTTCCTAGGTCTCTGTCTTTTCCTCCCCTAATATCCCTTTGCCACAGTGTCCTCTGCCATCTACACCCGTGATAGCCCCTCATCCTGCCCCCAGATTCCACTTCTATCTGTTGCACTGATATTCCCTCTATCCCTCAAGTCTCCTGCATTCCCTCATCACTCTGTTTCTTCTCCAGCTCCCTCTGCCTCTCTGTATCCCTAAGATTCGTCTCTTTCTTATCTTCCTGACAATCCCAGCTCCCCCTCACCTCATCCCTGCTCTCGCCCTCTCATCCTCCTTCTCTCTGCCTTCCCATGTGTCCCTCCTTTGTCCCACCAACTACCTCTTTGGCTGCTAAATTTCTGCCTCTCCCTGGTCCCTCCCAAGTCCCTCTCTGCTTCCCACCTTTTCCCTCATCCCCCTGAAGCTTTCTTGCACTGCTCCTTCTCTCATCCTCCAGCTGCCCCTCATCCCCCTGCCTTGACCTCTCCTCTTCCCTCAACCTCCCTCTCTGTGCCCCTCCTTCAGTCTCTGCTACCCTCAGCCTCCCAAACCTACACCCAGCCCTGATTCTCTGTCTCTCTAGCCTCTACCACACCCAGCTTTCCTAACCCCCAACCCTGTCCTTCAGTGATTATTAGTCAAAGGAAAGCAAGTCAGGTTTATCAGAATAAACAAAAGCAAAATACTAAACTAAGCTTAATACTTCCAACAATTTTACAAACTCAGGTGATTCTCAGCACAGGCTGGCTGACTTCATTTCAGCCAGCCTCCCCCCTGCCACCATTGATCAGCACTTATGTTGCCTGGTAGTGTTTGTAAGTGGCAGTGGAAGACAGTGAAAATGACAAATGTCTCCCTTTTTAAAAATGTTTCTTCTCCCCTATGGGCTTCGTTCCCCCCCACCCCGGCAGCCTTCAGCATCAGGTGACAAACAATGTCCCTGTATGTTTCCCTCCATGCCCTGAGTAAGTGAGGTCCTTTGTTGACATCTAGGCCAGACCTTTGTTCCTGGAATGTAGAGCTGGGTTTGTTCTATAAAAGCTTTAAGGAGGTGCAAACTGCCCCTCTGCTCTTGGACAGCTCTGCCTGGATATGTTTTAAACTGTGAGGACACATATTTGGGAATATTACGTAGTGGAGCTTCATAAAGATACACAGGACACTGCAACAAACATATTTCTATAACATTAGTGTTTAGTGTGTCATGAGCATTCCAAAACATTTTACAGGACATCCTTTGCATTAAACAACACACAATTACCCTGTAAGGGTGATCCTGGGCAGTGCAGTGCGTCATATTGTAGCAAGATTTCTGGCTCATGTAACGAGATGGACACCGAAGTGAGGAAAACAGTTGTTTATTGTCGACAGACTCAGCGGAATCTTTTCCAAAGGCTGAGCCCCGAATATTTTGGGACTCCACCTTATATACAATTAAGAGTACATGAATATTCATACATGTTAATACTACTACATTCTATATAACATGATTGGGATATACCTTAGATAAGAGAATTTCCATACATTGGGGGTGTGTGAGAGGATGCGCAGTACGGTTTTCTTTGTCTGGGGTTTTAGCTCTTGGGTAACTTCTTAGGAATGTATAGGAGTATGCGCAAAGGGGTTGTTTTTGTCCAAGGCTGTGGGCCTCCTTTAGCTTATCTTAGCCCTCAGGATGGACGCTGGCCCCTTGCTTCTCGTGACACGGACTGATAATGCTATCTTACATTACTTAGAACAGTTTTCTTCTTTCTTGGAACGGGTTTGAAAAACAACTCGTGTGTTGGCTTGAGTGGAAAAATCCATAGGCCTTTGCTTGCCTCAATATCTCCACCTCATTTCTCTTTCCTCTTCACTTCCTCACTTCTCCCCTCAGGGACCCCTTTTCTCCCTCTACCCCTAAGAACATCCACTGTCTGTCCCCCCACCTGCTCCTCTCGATCTCTCCTCTCTCAAAGACCCCGTGGCTTCTGCTCTTCTCCCGCACAGGGGATTTTCACTAACTGCCCACTCTCAGCAGGTGCAGCTGTGTTGACTTGTATATTCATAAGAAGGAGGCACAGTTTGGACACTTAAAAATAAGGCTTTATTATGGAGATACCTATCATAGAATATTAGAGTTGGAGGGACCTCAGGAGGTGTCTAGTCCAACCCCTGCCCAAAGCAGGACTATCCTCAGCTAAATCATCCCGACGAGGGTTTTGTCAGGCTGCAGCTTAAGACCAAGGCGAGCTGCATGCCCCAAGGTGTACCTCTAGTGAAGCTGATCTAGACTGCCTTTAACCGGTTTCCTTAGCGTGTTCTCTGCTCTTAATGGCACAGTGCATACTCCCAACAGTGGCCCTCAGGCTATACCCCTCTGCTTTGGGGGAGAGCAGTGAAGAAGAGGGCAGGGAGGGACTCTCAGCTGGCCAAGGCAGAGGTGTGAGGAGGGGTGGGACCAGGACATTATAACCCTGGCTTAGCTCCCTAGGGTGCTGTTGTTATTAGGTAGTATTTGTATTATAGTAGTTGCAAGGGCCCTGTAGCACGGTGTGCACTTAGGGTATGTCTCCACAGCAGTGCGTGTCAGAGCCCAGGTCGATGGACTCAGGTTTGCACTATGGCACTAAAAATTACTGTGTAGGCATTCGAGCTGCAGCTCAGGCCCTGAAGCTGAGGGAAGCGGGTGGGCTGCAGAGCCAGCTCCTGCCTCGGTTGCAATGTCTACACAGCTATTTCTAGCGTTGTCGCATGAGCTGTCCAAAGCCCGGTCTGACCCCAGGCTCTGAGACTTGCTGTGGCAGGCTGCCGCACACTGTGTAGACACACCCTTCCTGGCTCCCAGGTGCTCCTTCCTAGCTACGGTTGCCTCCGTAGCCAACTGCGTCTTCATCTGGGCCCCTTTAAGAGCCCAGTCAGTCTCCAGTGGCCTTGTAAGTCAAATCCTCTAATTTACTCTTCACCGGGTCTCAGGCTGGCAGCAGAATTGGTCAAAAACAGAACTCAAAAGTCCAAAACAACGAAGTTTTCAGTTCTCCCCCCTTCTTTAACGACCATTCACAGGTTGTATCTGGTGCCTTGTAGTGACTTCTTGCAGCAACCCCAGCTCCACAGTAGCCTGTTCCCTGAGCTGCTGCTGTTACTGTACTACCGGCTTCCTGCCTCTAGCAGACTCCGCTACTCTCTGGACCACACCTCTCCCTGCAGCTTCCTGCTGCCTTTTCTACTGGAAACATTTGATTCCTATCAGGTGGGGCGCCTTTAGTAAACCCCAAGCTCTCCAGCCCCTGTCACAGGCCCCCCGCAAAAATCAGGGCCCCAGGCACTGTGCACAGATATCATAAGAACCTGTCCCTGCCCCAGAGATCTCACAATCCAGGTTTATGACAAGATGCGGCTAGTGGATGAGACAGACAAGGGAAGGGGGAAAATGGCAAGATAGTCACAAGCCTGATTCTGCATAATAAGCAGCAATCTCAGCTACCTCCCTGCCAATATTGGCTGGCAATGCCCCGCAGGCAGCAGGCAGAGCTGAGTCTGAAGGAAGTTCACAGATATTGACAGAAAAGCAGTGATTGGCATAAAGTAAAGGATGCCTGAGTGCAGTGCCTGGAGGATTAGGTTGAATAATGAAGGCAGACAAATATTGCAAGAGAGACTTCTTGTAGGTATGTGTGGAAGAAGATGAGACTATTTGCAGGCAGAAAAGGAATATTTAAACCTAAATATGATGGGGGAAAATAGTAAAAATGGGATACAGAAGCCTTAACAATTGCATGACCTTATTACCATTGCAATCTTAAACTGCACGTTCCCTATTCCCTCCCCACATACTGCATCATGTCTACAATCACTTATCAGCTCTTTGGAGCCAGGACTGCAGCTACTCTATGTGTCTGGAAAGCACCTACAAGTCTGGGTGACATGTAGATTTTAAAATGATCTAGAATCATTGAGTTCACATGTGGACTGGATTTGTCCTTGCGGGCACCCAAGGGTGCAAACTGCATCACCCTTGACCTACAGGGCCACCCCCAAGGAAAGATCCCCCCTTTGGATGAGCTTTGAAATCCAGTCAGGGCTACACAGGCACCCTGCTGGCAATTGTCTGATTGTTAAGCCCTCCTTCTCGCCACCAGCACATACTCATAGCGAAACTGAACTTTGTCTCTGACAGCTTATTTAGTTGATGCCGTAAGAGAACCTTCTCTTCCCTGGTAAAACAGCAGCAGCAGTAGCTTGGAAGAACAGTGGAGAAGTTGATGAGAACTACAGAAAGAGCCACACTGTTGTTCCTCAGTCTGAGAAAGTAGCACAGAGGTATTTGTGTGTGCGTGTGTGGAAGCGAGAATTGGTTTTAAACTCCTGTGATATGTTTAAAAGAAAAAATGTTTGTGAAAATGCTCGAGTCAGAGGGAGAAAACCCACGCAACAGGCTGATGATATTTTTCTGTTTGTTTAGCCAGCAGAGAGGGTAGCTCTACAATGCATGCAGGCACAGTGATAGGCAGTGAGATGCCGGCTTTTCTATACTGGGTTTCAAAATCTTTTCAAGACCAGATTAGATTCTGATGTCTCATAACCTGATTGAAAGTACAGTTAATGTGTGGACTGCATGTGTTTGTTATATCAGACTATAGACTAGTAACTCTCCCATATACACAGGAAACTTCAGTCCCTCTGTTTGCTGATGTCCAGTGTTCAAGCATGCTTCAGGGTGATTATAAAACCCCCACACTGGAAAGTCATAGATGTAAAAGGTCTCTTGTATCATTCACTCTATCTCCCCATGAATGCAGAGTTGTTCCAAAAAAGACTTTAATAAGATTTTGTTCAGTCCAGTTTTAAATTTCCCAAGCAGCAAGGTTCCCATCTCTTCCCTTGAGGAGAATAGTTTGCAGCCTAGTAAAATACATCTCACTCTCCGGAAATTTTTCTTCATGTTCAACTTACGTTTTCTCCTGGCCTTGTTTTATTCTATTATTCCTGCTACATCCCCTTGTACCACAACAAATAATTTCTCTCCCTTCTTGGTGTTAACACTGTGGCCCATCCATGCTTAGGGTAGCCACCTGGAAATGCCAAGATCAGAGCAGGCTGTAAAAAGAAAGCAGATTCTCCCAGCACTGGTGGGTGACACTGAAGTTAGACTTCCCAACCAGCTACAAACGGTGCTTCTGATTCCCCAACACTGGTTATCAAGAAGCCAAAATTAAAATATACACAGCCCCCTTTACTGCATTTCAGTGTTTGGCTTCTAATTGGCCACTAGGTCCAGTAAAGAGATGAGTTATTTAGACTTTATGCTTTTTACCAAAAAGAGTTTTCCTGACCCCAAAGGGTCAGCCACAGTACCAGATCAATATAAGTTTGGATTTTACCCAGAATACCATGCTGCCAGTCAATCCTTTAGTAAATAAAACTAGAGGTTTATTATAAAAAGAAAGAAACAAACTATAAGAGAAATGTTAAAGAATTAAATTAATCAGATACATACAAATGATTTAAAAGTCCATATATATCAGGTTTTTAGAAGAACTGTGAAGTTTGCAGGCTTGGTGTACATCCAGTACCTGAATGGGTCTCAGACCTTTGTTTCACAGCTTCAGTTCAGTTTAGTTGTAGATAAATTAATCCAGCGGTAGGTAAAAACCGAAAACAAAGACTGAAAGACAAAATGAATGTCAGGCAGCTGCCTTTTATGTCCTTTGGTCTTTGCCATGCTGCTTGTGGAATTTTACAGAAATAAAATGAAGTCCAAAGTCACATAAGTAAGTCCTGGTAACTCATCGGGTGTATCCCTGGCTTCCCCCCCGGGCCCCTTGTACCTGTAAATTTCTTAATGGGCCATTAAGCAGGCTAGCGCTGCAGCCATGTTGTCTGGGGTGTTGCCCAGACACAGCATAATTTAAAATACAGATACAGAAAGTAGGGCAATCGGCTAGTTAGCTCAAGTGCCTGTACATGAATGCAAGAAGCCTGGGAAACCAGCAGGAGGAACTGGTCAAGAAACTATGGCACAGTCAAGAAACTATGACATGATTGGAATAACTGAGACTTGGAGTAACTCACACGACTGGAGCACTGTCATGGATGGGTATAAACTGTTCAGGAAGGACAGGCAGGGGCGAAAGGGTGGAGCAGTTGCACTGTATGTAAGAGAGCGCTATGATTGCTCGGAGCTCCAGTGTGAAACTGGAGATACGCCAGTTGAGAGTCTCTGGGTTAAGCTTAGAAGCAAGAACAATAAGGGTGATGCTGTGGTGGGTGTCTGTTATAGACCAGACCAGGAGGACGAGGTAGATGAGGCTTTCTTCAGTCAACTAGGGAAAGTTTCCAGTTCACAGGACCTGATTTTCATGGGGGACTTCAATCACCCTGACATCAGCTGGAAGAGCAATACAGTAGAGCACAAACAATCTAGGAGATTTTGGACTGTGTTGTGGATAACGTCCTGGTGCAAGTGCTGGACCAACCAACTAGGGGCCATGCTGCTCTTGACCTGCTGCTCACAAACAGGGAAGATTTGGTAGGGGAAGTAGAAGTGGGTGGCAACCTAGGCAGCAGTGACCATGAGATGGTCGAGTTCAGGATCCTGACAAAAGGAAGAAAGGAGAACAACAGGATATGGACCATGGACTTCAGAAAAGCCGACTTTGACTTCCTCAGGGAGCTGATGGGCAGGATCCCCTGGGAGGCTAATATGAGGGGGAAAAGAATCCAAGACAGCTGACTGTATTTTAAAGAAACCTTATTGAGGGCACAGGAACAAACCAACCCGATGTGCAGAAAGGATAGGAAATATAGTAGGCAATCAGCTTGGCTTAACAAAGAAGTCACTTGTGAAAAACACAAAAAAGAAGCTTACAAGAAGTGGAAATTCGGTCAGATGACTAGGGAGGATTATAAAAATACTGCTCGAACATGCAGGAATGAAATCAGGAAGGCCAAAGAGCAATTGGAGTTGCAGCTAGCAAGGGACGTGAAGGGGAACAAGAAGGGTTTCTACATGTATATTAGCAACAAGAGAAAGATTAGGAAAAGTGTGAGCCCATTACAGAATGGGGGAGGCAACCTAGTGACAGAGGATGTGGAGAAAGCTGAGGTACTCAATGCCTTTTTTGCCTCTGTCTTCACAGACAAGGTCAGCTCCCAGACTACTGCACTGAGCAGCACAGAATGGGGAGGAGGTGAACATCCCACAGTGCTGAAGGACCAGGTCCAGGACTATTTAAAAAGATTTGACATACACAAGTCCATGGGGCCAGATGCAATGCACCCGAGGGTGCTGAGGGAGTTAGCCAATGGCTCTGAAATCACATCAGCTATTATCTTTGAAAGCTCATGGCAATTGAGGGAGGTCCCAGATGACTGGAAAAAAGCAAATATAGTGCCCAACTTCAAGAAAGGGAAGAAAGAGGATCCAGGAAACTACAGACTAGTCAGCCTCCCTCAATCCCTGGGAAAAGCATGGAACTGGTCCCCAAGGAATCCATTTTAAGGCACTTGGAAGTGAGGAAGGTGATCAGGAACAGTCAACATGGATTCACCAAGAGCAAGTCATGCTTGACCAACCTGATTGCTTTCTATGAAGAGGTGACTGGTTCTGTGGATGTGGGGAAAGCGGTGGACGTGATATAACTTGGCTTTAGCAAAGCTTTTGATACAACCTCCCACAGTATTCTGTTTACCAGGCTAAGCAACGCTGCTTATCAAACCAGTTCTGACCAGACCCGTCAAGCCCCTCTCTCTGTTCAACGTGTTACAAATCTCTTCCGTGGCCCTACAGACCCCCAACATCCACTCCCTCTTCTCTTGCTCTCACGTTGCAGAGCATCTCTGGTGGAAAGCCTCTGACCAGGCCAACTTCCCTCACTACAAATTTTCTCCTTGTTCAGTCCTGCTATGTTTGTAGCTAAAACACTCTACTTCGCCTTCCCAGTTAATTCAACAATGTGGCATCCCAACCACCTATTTGCCTCTTGTGATTCCCTTGTTAAATATTCCCCACTCCTGCCTATGCTCAGGCATGGCTTAGACTCTGTAGTTGTGCAGATGAGTCACAAATGAACTTCTCAGATATTTTACCCTCCTTCTAATCCTGTATCTCATCATGTCTTTCTGACATCTCTTTGTGAATGTCCGGCTGTCAATTTAAGCTCAACATGGCCAAAACTGAATGTTCGATCTTCCCCCATGTCTCAAGCATCCTTATCTCCCCAATTTCTCAGTCATAATGGATAACATCACCATCCTCCGAGATGCTCAGGCCCACAGCCTGGATGTCATCTTTCACTCAGCCCTCGCTCTAGACCAGTGATTTTCAACCTGTGGTCTGCAGACCCTTGTTGGTCCTCAGGCCATGTCTAAGATTTCCAAAGGTGTCTGCACCTCCATTTGAAAGTTTTTAGCTGTCCAAAAATGAAGAAATGTTGAAAACCACTGCTCTAGAGGGCCCTCGCACCCGGGCCATGTCCAAGTCTGATGTTTCTACCTATATACTATTTAAAAAATTCAGCCTCTTCTGTCTGTCCAAACTTGTAAGGCATTTGTTTAGGCCCTCATCATCTCATGTCTTGACTACTGTAACCTCCTTTTTTCTGGCCTTGAATTCTGCTGAATTGCCTGCCTCAAGTTCACTCAAAACACTGTTTCTAGGGTCATCTTCCTGGCTCATCACTCTGACCACTTCACCCTCCTCTTTGCATTCCTCCACTGGCTCAACCCCCCCGCCCCTTTCCCCCCACTGCATCAAACACAAGTTCCTTGCCTTTAATACTCTACATAATTTAAAACCAGCCTGCCTATCAAACTACTAGTTTGTTGAACTCCCCTTTCACCCTGCCAATGATGGCAGCCTTGAGTACATGCCTCTCTGCTTCTCCCACAGGTGCCCCTGTGCTTTTTTCCATGCTGCCCCCTATGCAAGGGAAAATCTCCCCAAACTGAGACCTAATCTTCTTTGAATCATATGCTGAAAACCTACCTCTTTGTGTAGTACTTTGTGCCAGAAGGAGACTAGGGAACTGGAAATACTGCAAACCCTGAAATATGGACAGAAGTAAAAACCAATTACAGGCTCTTTCCATGTACATCTTTCCATTACAGCCAAAGAAGGAGCCATAGTTTTTTTTATACTTGTGGTTTTTCTCTTAAATCCAATATTATTGAAAAGTATTAAATAATCAGACCACTCACATGTGCTCTGAGGCTTAACTTCACCTTAATTAAGTTTTTTGTATGGAAATTTCCTTATCTTCTCTTTAAATAATGGACCAAAGCCTCATAGAGGTCTTTTTCTCAGGGGCAGAGGGAAGGCCATTGATAGTCATGGTCACATCTCTTCATTGGCGTTGGAAGCCTGGTGTTTTTCATGGAATCATAGGGCTGGAAGGGACCTCGAGAGGTCATTTAGTCCAGTCCCTTGCAATCATGGCAGGACTAAGTATTATCTAGACCAGTAGGCCCTATATACTCATAGAGTCTAAGATGAAGAAGGAACCAATGTGATCATTTAGTCTGACCTCCGATATAACATAGGACATGGAGCTTCCCCACAATAATTCCTGTTTGAACTACAGTATGTCTTATAAAAACATCCAATCCTGATTTCAAAATTGATAATGATGGAGAACCCACCACTACATTAGCAAATTATACCAGTTACTCTCACTGTTAAAATTGTATGCAGTATTTCCAGTCTGAATTTGTCTATCTTCAACTTTCAGCGGTGGATCCTGTTCTAACTCTTTTTTTTGGATTGAAGAGCCTGTTATTAAATATTTGTTCCCCATGTAAGTTTTTATAGACTGTGATCAAGTTTCCCCTTAATCTTCTCTTTGTTTAACCTACATTGATTGAGGTCCTTGCGGCTATCATCGTAAGCCATGTTTTCTAATCCTTTAATCATTCTCGTGACTTTTTTCTGAACCCTCTCCAATTTATCAACATCCTTCTTGAATTGTGAATACTAGAGTTGGACACTGTATTCCAGTAGTTGTTGCACTAGTGTAAAATCCAGAAGTAAAATAACCTCTTTGCTTCTACATGAGATTCCCCTGTTTATGCACCGCAGCATTGCATTAGCCCTTTTGGCCACAGTGTCACACTGAGAGCTCATGTTCAAATGATTCTCCATCAGGACGCCCAAGTCTTTTTTCAGTCACTGCTTCTATGGATAGGGTCCCCCATCCTGTAAGCATGGCTTGCATTCTTTGTTCCCAGATGTACACATTTACATTTAGCTGTATTAAAATGCATCTTCTTTGCTTGCACCCTGCTTACAAAGCGATTCAGATTGCTCTGTATCAGTAGCTTGCCCTCGTCATCATTAGGAATGTGTGATATGTGTATGCAGTAGCAGAGGGCACAAGACGAGGAGCAACTTTTTACTTCTACTGTGCTAACGAATGGGCT
Source organism: Mesoclemmys tuberculata (assembly GCA_007922155.1). Lineage (NCBI taxonomy): Eukaryota > Metazoa > Chordata > Testudines > Chelidae > Mesoclemmys > Mesoclemmys tuberculata. The sequence goes on along the minus strand of ML675603.1, from coordinate 49,742 downwards.
GAGAAGGGGATGCTGAGCTGGAAATGTTGATGGCAGTGATGGAGGGGTACTTGTGGTGGGAGGGGGACAAGACGGAGAGTCTCAGACCAGTCTTTTCTTATTCACTTAAAGTTATTGTAACCAATATGTAATAAAAGTATCAGGATGGGGACAGGGACCCTGTCTCATTTTTCTCTCACTGGCCCTATTATCATTTGCACATGTCAAACATTTCAAAGCACGACCATTATTCCCATTCCACTATAACAAACTCTACAGAGGAGGGGAGGAGCACTGTGGAATCACATAGCAACCACGTTGCCTAGGGGAGAGACCAGTAGACTAGGACTATTCCTGGCTCTGCCACTGGCCTGCTGGGTTCCCTTCATCAAGTCACTTCACCGCTCTGTGACTCAGTTTCCCACCTGTAAAATGGGATAATGATTTAAAGTTCATTGAGATCTACTGATGAAAAGCACTATATAAAACTAGATGTTTTTGTTATACCCTCCCCCAGTAGTATATCAGCTACAAATTTAGGTGAGAACTACAACTGCCTGAATAACCAGTAACTCCTAACATTTCTCTTCCTTTTAAAAAAACTAGGAAATTCACTGACAAAAAACTTTAAGTTTCTTGTGCCTTCCAGAATGAGGTGTACAGCAAATCTCAAACCTCTTGAAACCAGGAAATAGAGTTAAGGTACACCCCCACACAACCTTAACTCTACTACCTTTGAGCAATGACAAAGTATGCCTATAGCCCACATGTTCACATGTTGGCTTTTTAAATGATGCATATCATCCAGGGATTAGGGCTTGTGACAACTGAAGCACAGTCAAATACCTTCTCTTTGCTAAGGCAAAACTTATATTTAGGTGAGCTGTGCTGAACAGGAGCTGCCTACACCTGTTCTACACCCAAACTCTCAGCCTGCTCCCCAGAAACAATCCCACACTTGTTAAATTTTACAACCGCATTATCCCTTTTTACATTATTATCCAGAGGATTCCAACTAATACTACACTTTCACTTACCCTTACTAAAGTCACAGATTACTCTCATGTCCCACCTTACTGCTGACAATCCCCATGGCAAGAAGACCCTTATGCCCTGCTACTGACTTCAGTGCTGAAGTGATGCATGCTGGAACCCCCAAGGTTCTCATGCCCCCCTTTCCTTTGATCACACATCTGAGGGTCTTAGACCCGATCTCCTCATATTACAATCATACCTCTACCAAGCTGCTCCAACTACTCCCTCCACCATTCAGTACAGCTCCGCTACCTCAGGCCTGGTCTACACTTACCTTTGCGATTCGGCGGCAGTTGACGGGAGATATGCAAGTGACGTAAATCACTTGCGTATCTCCTGTCGACTTTGCGGCGTCTCCTCTGCGTGGCGTGCACACTGCGCTGTGTCGAAGGGAACTGCGCTCCCTTCAATGCAGCGCTACACCACTTACCGAGGTGGTTTTCCTGTGTCACTTCTTGGATCGACTGAGCATGTCTATACAGACCGCTCAGTCGATCCAGAGCAATCGATGTGATGGCGGCAAATTTGCCGCCGTCAGTGCCGACCCCGCCTCAGTGAATACAGCTGGAGGGCATGCAGAGAATTCACAGTGACTAGTGCCACTTTGAGGGAGGCAGAGTTAAGATTGTGTAGGTGTGTACATTTCAATAAAGTCATTCCAACTTTCATGTTACATTTCTATTACATTATAATATTAATTATTTTTAACTTGTTTAATTCTTCATTATTTCAATGTTTTTAAATGAAATATTTCAAATATTTCATTTCAGAAACATTGAAATAATATTTCAGAATACTTCATTTCACAAAATTTCTGAGATTTGAAACCTTTTTTCTTGGATTAGGACAAAGCCAAATTTCTAAGTCAGGAATTTTTTTGTGGGATGGAAATTCCATTTTCCAGACATTCCTAGCCACAATTAAGTGTGCCTATAAAATTTCAAGTGCAAAATTACAGGCCAGTATTCAAAATCAGGTCCAATTTTTCTTTAGAAATTTTAGTGAGGTGTCTTCAAAGTGTGTCATTCACATTTCTCATCTTTTGCATTCAATTTTCTGCCAGAATTATTTCCTGTTTAAAGGCAGACAGGCAACTTCATATGGCACAAATGTATCCAAATGTGGTTGTTGAAGTTTCTTTTATATCTGAATTTCTGTAGTATGTTCTTCTGGATGAAGGTAGTTCTAAGTTTTAAATAAAATTGTTTTTCAACAGATATTTCAACTAAAAATGGAAAGCCAGATACAGAAAGAACATACTGATGGTAAGAAAATACCATACTCTGTCCTGTCCCTTCTTGGCCCTTAATTAATATAAATATATTTTTGGTAAAGGTTTACTATCTGCAGGTGAGCTCCTCCCCCTTTGAGATTAATATTCTGCACTGAGTGTTAAAGCAAATGTCTTAAATAAAGATAAAACCCCCAGGAATGAGGTCAGCAAGGTAGCAGGAACTTGTGACACAAAAGAGGTTTTAAAACAGGTTTTTATAGTTGGGTTGGGTTTTTATAATAATTGTTACTGCCCATGACTATAAAGGCTGAAGAGTGCTGAGGAGAGCCAAGGAGAGTGCATGCAGCCACTTTGAAAGATACTCCCTCCTAACCCAGACTGTCAGGGCACCACATTCCTGACCTGCCAGACACACTGCTGTTCCAATCCTGTGTCTCTCAACTGTACAGATGGCCCACACTACTTGGTCTTTTGGGATGTGGACCAATGTCTGCTAGTGACTTTGATCAGACCAGTGCTAACTATATCCTAAGCTGCAGTTTCAGAGGTAAGAAGTTAGTGCACTGATCAAACCCTTAGTCAAGTCAACGGAACAATTCCCAGTGTGCAGTGACCTGAACGGGAGTGGGATTGGGCCCCAAATCACTACATCATTCAGTTCCAAAGTGAAAATGTCTTTTTCTCTGCACATTCAAATGCCTGTAGTTGTATAGGTAGAAATCCTCAAACCTAATTGCCTCGACTTGGTTATCTTTGTAATGTCATGAATATCTCACATGTGTTCCCAACAGCCCCAGGGGATGTCGGCCGCTACACTGGGGAATCAGAACTGAGAATAGTCCTTGTAGGTAAAACTGGAGCTGGGAAAAGTGCAACAGGAAACACCATCCTTGGTGAGAAGCTGTTTGAGTCCAGAATCTCAGCGAAGTCTGTAACTGCAATATGCAGTAAAGGGACAACAATCTGGACTGAGAGGAAAGTAGTGGTGGTTGATACTCCTGGCATTTTTGACACATGTGTGCCAGTGGAAGAAACTTGTCGAGAGATCAGTCGCTGTATTGTAGTGTCCTCCCCAGGGCCCCATGCTATCGTTCTAGTGGTGCCACTGAGCCGCTACACGGAGGAGGAAAAGAAAGCAGTCAAACGAATACAAAATATTTTTGGAGATGAGGCCATAAAGTACATGATTCTGTTATTCACTCGTAAAGATGATTTAGAGGATACCAAACTAGATGATTTTTTAAAATCCTCTGCTACCCAAGGCATGTCTGAGCTGGTAGGAAAGCTTGGTAAACGATACTGTGCTTTCAACAACAGAGCCACTGGAGAAGAACGGACTGCCCAGGTTAATGAGTTGCTGCAGATGGTAGATAAGATGGTGCAGGAGAATGGAGGCACATGTTATACTAATGACATGTATAAATATTCTGAGAAAAAGCTTCAAGAGAAAACAAAGGAGCTGAAGAAAAGCTATGCAGAGCAGCTGGAAAGAGAGAGAGAGGAAATAAAAAGTGATTATGAGAGGCAAATGAAAAAACTAAAGGAAGAATTAAAAATAAGGGATGAACAAAATGAGGAGCAGGAAGATGAAATGCAAAAGATAATTCGTCACAAAGAAGTAGCAGAAAAGGAGAAGCTTTTGGAGCAACAAAAATGTAGCCGTTTAGAAGAAAGAGAGAGAAATTATGCTGTAAAACAAGCAACAGCCAGAGAAGAAGCTGAAAGTGATGAACTATGGAAAAAGGTTTTGAATGTATTTAAATTAGTTTTTGAAGTAGTTAAGGATTGGCTTAGTTAAAATGACTGAGCTACATTTAACTTTTTTATCCTGTTATTCTGAGTCTGTAAAAGTCACAAATGAAGTTTCACTGCTTGTTATACCTACAGACTCCAACATTCTGCACCCTAGGGTCAAATTAGAACTAGCCAGTAAAACCACACAAGGAATGAAGTGGGCCCTTAATTGCTAAGATACCTTCCCACTTGTGCTAATGAATCTATTGCATGCTTTCATAATCTATTCCAAAGGCTAATTACCATCACTGTAAAAATGCGTGAATTAAATGTGTGCATTCTAATTAAATGACTTAAACAAACAAAGAATATATATAAATGGTGTAGGGATATATATTGCCATGTACGTACCTGCTGTGCTGCTATGCACTGCTGTGCTCCTGTTCTAGGAACAGTTCAGGAAGCTGTGCCTGAAATTGTGAGAAAGAGGCCAGAAACCACAGGAACAGCCAACCCAGGAGGAATGGCTCTGTGTAGACAGCCAGAACTGGTTTACACTAAGCAGAACATATAGAAGAGGAAACGAATAAAGAAGTATTTGACTGGTAGATTCCCTGGCAGACAAACAGAAAATTTGGGAAATAGAAACATCTGACCCAATCTGAGAATCCTAGAAGTAAAGAACAGCATGAAAGGGAAAAAAATCACATTGTTTTTGTACATTAGTTTCTAATCATGAAGGAGACAGAGGAAGAGGTATTTGAATTAGAAAGGATGAGACACCGGGGACTTTAGTTACAACCTTTACAAGATCCCAGGAAAGAGAATTTGTCCTGGAAATATTATAAACATGTAGAAATCACCATTCCAAGGTAAGCAGACATTTGTTTGCTTAAACCAGAACCTAGTGACACTCTGCAAGTGCAGGGTGCAATAAATAGAGAAGCCTGCTAACCAGAAAGGGACTTAATCCAGCTGTGTGGCACCCTGCAAAATTCACTCATTAGTACGATGGGAGAGAGAGTTTCTTCATTACTCCAGAAGACCTGAGAACTTTTTGGCAGTCCATCCAGCATCACATGTGATAGCATGAGCAACGTCACAGTTTAGCCTCCTGGAGTATAAACCCATCGGAATCCCGGGCTATGCTCTCAGGATGGCTAACCTGTGCTGCTGCTGCCCAGGCAATCGTGGCTACACTAGTATTTTTAGCACTCGAGCTCGATGACAGCCAGCATGAAGATGCCTGCACAGACTGGGAATCACACCCCTAGCTCTATAGTGTAGACATAGCCCAAAACTACCTCTTCAGCGCTGGCTCCAGCAGGGAGGCAGAGTACAGTAGCTGAACTCTACTCAGATATATTCCTGTAGACATCAGTGGCTGAGACTCATTGTTTTCCCTCACTATTATTATACTTGCTGCTTGACTCCAGGTTGGATAATGTATTTACGTGGCAGTACTTGACAAGGTCTTGTTAGTTTGTTTTTTAAAGTAGGAACCAAGGAAAACTGTTAGTCTTTTTCTCCAGTAGAGTACTCAATATTACAGCATTTAATCATTTAAATCAGAGATTTTAATTCATTTCTAGGTTTTTACTCCCTCTTTAAAAAAAGACCATGAAAATAGCATTGTAGGCTCCATGTTTTCATCTCACTGTAATTCCAGATCAAATTTGCTCCCTTTAGATGATAAAAGATTTTTTTTTCCAATTGTTACTACTGCAAACCCAGCCTGGGATCTGAAAGTTAAACCGGATTCTTTCTGTTTAATCCATCACCAGTCAATAAAGGTTCTTAGTTAGCAATTCAGTTGTATTACTTGCTATTGCAGACTTAGGCTGGCTGGGAGTGCCAAGGGATTGCTTAGCTTAATATCTGACATCCATGAGCATCTATGCAAGGCTTTGCGGTGAAGTTTGTGAATAATAGACAAACAGAACTGAAGATGTTGAAATAATTACTTGTGATTTTATTTTTATTGTTGTGTGCTGTTTTACCTTTCTCCATCCATTTACCATCCTAGAAAGCATGTTTTTGTACTTATGAAATATGTGTTACTGCCACCTGTTACCACAAAGTAAAGATGTATGTACATGTGGTTGTGTACACAGACTGCTTCTAGTGATTTACTGATGCTGGCTGGACTCTAGATGCAAATGGTGATATCGATGTTTTCTGATGCTTTTGAACTTTGCTGATAACAATAATTTTTCTGCTATTATTAAAAATCATGTCCTGATTTGCTAAAGTTAAAATTGTCTCCAAAGATTAAGTGCCAGACCCTTTGCAGATGTTGCAAGGAGCCTTACTATCCCTATATCTGCTGTTCCAGCCCAGGCACAATTGCAGTCCCTTTACTTGGGAAGCACATAGAAACATCGTTCTAGAGCCACCTAGTCACTTCAAAGTGGGCAGAGAGGAAAGGGCATACCCCCATACACTGCCTCACCAACCCAAATAACTAACTGGGTATACAAGGGATAGCAGGCTTCAGCATCCAAAGAGATGGGGCATTGTGTGCACTCCCCCTGCACCCAAGAGAGTTGAAGGAATAATCTCTCCTGGAGTCCTCCCAGCAGCCAAATGGCTCAGAATCATGATCATGGTAAATGTCAAAATGATTGATTGATGAAATAAGAAAGTGATGAGTGATGGTGGGTGAGAAACTGGGAGAAAGGAACAGGTTGCTCTGAAAGGTGAACTATTGGACTGGAGGGAGGTTACTAGTGGAGTTCCTCAAGGATCGGTCTTGGGACAAATCAATCAATATTTTTATTAATGACTTTGGCACAAAAAGTAGGAATGTTCTAATTAAATTTGCTATTGATACAAAGTTGGGAAACATTGTCAATACAGAGAAGGATGAGAATATTATACAGGAAGGTCTGGATGACCTTGAAGACTGGAGTGACAGAAACGCAACATCCAATAACCCCAAGCACACATCACCATAAAACCAGCACGCACATTACCCAAATTGTTTCCATCAAACTATATACATTGTGGCAAATGGCCGGCTTCTCCCTAGTGGGTCTCACACTTTTGCTTCTTGTAGTGGGCCAGGGCATCAATGGTTGCCCCATCTTCCCAGGGAGGGGGGGTAGGGACCTGGGCCTGCCCGATCCTCCGGGTCCCAGCCCAGGGGCCCTCTGAGTAGCAGCTATGTGCTGCTGGCACCGTACTTGTAGCTGCAGACTTTTCCCCTGGGCTATTTCCCCCCCTCTGTCCTTCTGGCTTCTTGAGCCCAGTACCTTCCTCAGGACTCCACCTCTCTGCCACACACCGCTGCGCTCCGTTCTACTCCTCTTCACAACTCCACACACTCCTCTGCTCAGAGACATCACACACCTACTCCTTCAACTCCTGCCCTGTCTCTCAGGAGTAGAGGGTTTTTATCAGGCACCTGGGTGGGGCCTTAATTGGTGTCAGCTGACCCTAATTACCCTCTAATGACTCTGGCTAGTCTACAGGGAAAAAGCCCGGATCATTCTAGAATTTACATACCGTCCTTCCAGAACTTTCCTACTGTCCTGTGCCCTTGCTATACCACAACATGTATGACAATCTCCCCTAAATGCACCGTTTACTGGCCTAGGGCACCTCCCCAGAGGTTCCGCATAAAACTCCTGGGGCCAAATACCTCCTCACACTGGAGCAGAGCCTGGTATAAGGGTGTTTTGTGGGCAGAGCTAAATCAAAGCAGGCATGTGCCTACAGCCTGAGTTTGTGGGGGGAGGCCATTTTTTGTAACCAGTATGGATTTGTTCACACGCTGAAAGTGCTTCACTGACTGGAATGAGAGGCATTGTGACCTGGCACACAGAGTTGTAACGCCACCCCAATTTGGCTCATGATGAGGGGCAGCCAAGCCAGCTTGGAGTGAATGGTGTTGTGATCCTGTGTGCCACTCAAGGGAGTGATGTGCTTTCAGTCTGTGTGCAAATCCTCTCCAGTGGATGAGTGGGCAGAGTTAGGCCTCACACACAACTGAGACACACATCGCCATTCCTGGCAGAGCACAGGAGAGAGGAGGGCACTGTGTAAAGAAATCTCCTCCCATTTCCTAGCAAACAAAACAAGATGAACACACCCCAAAGGGGAGAGAAAAGAACACCAAAGATAGGAAATGCAGCTTCTGTCCTGGTGTTGACTCTCACTTGCACGTGCTAGAAAATCACAAGCATGGTAGTCTGATCAGCCACTATGGGATCAGGCAAACTTGGCAAACCAGAATCAGGCTGTTTCGAGTATTGCATTTATCTCCCTCTCTGGTCACAAGCTCACAGCAGTTTTGCAAAGTACTTGGTCTTGGTGGCTAATCCAGACTCCTACTAGAAAAAAATGAGAGAGAGAGGAAAGAAGAAATAAGGTAGGGAAGAAAAAGGATACTATGCAGTGTGGAGAGACGTAATGTCTCACATCCCAGGTGGTGTTTGGGATTCAGCTGGAACTGGTGGAGGTGATGATGTTATTTGGGTCCCTCTGTCTGGCCCAGTCTGCTCGGGATGACTCTCAAGATCTGGATGATGAAGGCTCACTCTGGTTGCCAATTTTTCTCCCAAAGTCGCTTTCTTTAAGGACTGCAAAAGGGAGTGATGTGTGAAGCAGCCCCTCCCTCATTATTTAATCCACCAGTGAGGCCTAATTTCTGATACACCAATTTGGTTCACTGGTTTCCAGTCTATTACTTCTCTTGGTTACCAAGAATGATTTTAACACAGTTAAACTCCTCTATGATCTTTTAAATTTTACATGCCAGCAATCTGGTTCCGTTTTGATTTTGGGGAAGCCCCTTCTTTCTGTACAGGCTCCTCCTTTACCAAAATTTTCTTCAGTTCCTAATAAACCTAAACCCCTCCTCCCAGCACCATAATCTCATTCACCCATTGAGACCCCACGGTTCTGCCTCACTGGCCCTCCACGTGGAACTGGAAGCATTTGAGAGAATGCTATCATGGAGGTCCTGGACTTTAATCCTTATCTAGCAGCCTAAATTTGGCCTCCAGGACCCCTCTTCTACCTTTCCCTATGTCATTGGTACCTACAAGTACCATGACCAGTGACTCCTTCCCAGCACTGCGCATATCTATATCTAGATGCCTCGAGATTTTCACAGTCTTTGCACCTGACAGGCAATTCATCATGCTAGTCTCTTGGTCATCAAAAACCCAACTACCGAGATTCCTAATAACCATAATCCCATTACTATTTTTGGTCTCATCCAAATAACTGGGGTCTCCTCACACAGAGCAGTATTCTCAGTGCAACAGGACATCATGCCATGATCTCCAAGGAGGATCCCAACTATGGGATCGTTTCCCTCCACTATAGTTTGATGTTCTTCTCTGACGCTTTCATCCTCTTTAGCAGTATAGAAGCTATCAGATTGGGGGAGGAACCATTCTACTGTGTCCCGGAAAGTCTCATCTGCGTACCTCTTTGTCTCCCTTAGCTCCTTCAATTCAGCAAGTCTGGTGTCAAGAGCCCATACTCGGTTTCTGAGGGCTATGAGCTGCTTCCATCAAATGCAGTCACCTCTTGTCCCCAAGGCAGGAAATTGTACATACTGCATTCAGTTCAATAAGCTGGATAGGCCCCCATCTGCTGCTGGACGTCTGCCTGTATTATTTTTACTCTTACAGGGGGCTGTGTTTTTTCGGGGTTGTAGCCTCGCATTCTGTCCGGGCTGGTCGTTGCAGCCCTTCCTCAGGCCCAGGCTCGGAGGAAGGCCACTGCACCTTCCAAAAAGGGGAAACGTTAAATTCTCCACACTCGGCTTAGTCCGGGTCCTCAGGCCATGTGGACAGCCTAGTAGCCTTTTGCTGTAGCCCTTGGCAGGGTGGACAAGCGAGCAGTCAGTGGCCCCGGACCTTGGTGGGGTGGACAAGCGAGAGGTGGGTCCACTGTCTGTAGCAGCAGGGGAGAGCACGTCTTCCCGGGGTGGCTAGGGAAGGAGGGGAGGGGGAAGCAGGCCCACCCGACTCCACTGCGTCCCAGTCCAGGGCCCTAGCAGTGGCACAGGCATTGCCACTGTGTTGGTGGGGCTCCCACTGCAACACACCGACAGGGTCGGGCCCCAAACTCAGCCAAGGCTATGGCTGTTCCTGAGCTACTTCCTCCCCATATCCCCAGGTACCTGCTTCCTCAGGATCCTTGGGGTCGTCAGAGAACTCAGCCCGTGGCAGGCTCACCAGTCCCTCCTTGTCGACGGGCGGCAGGGCAGAGAGCTCCTTGGCGGAGGGCAGCTCCTCTAGGTCACCGGGTTCTGGGAGTTCCTCTGCTGAGGGCAGCTCCTCCAGGTCGCACGGCTCCTGAGGTTTGGCGTCAGGCAGCTCCTCCAGGTCAGGGCTGGCCTACAAGGGCGTCTCCCATGCCTCGGTCTCAGGGGGCTCAGTCCTGTCAGGAGGTCCCAGAGGCCCTCCCTAGTCCTTGGGGCACAGTGGCCTGGTCCAATCACTGGGGCCTGGAGGCCCTATCCAGTCCCAGGGTCGGTCCCGGTGCTTCCGCTCAGAGAGGCGTTTGCTCAGGGCGGCTGCCTAGCTGGGGTCAGGCCAACACTGCAGCCTGTGGAACGGTACATCTGCCACTGGCGGCCACCCTCCTACTGAACTGTGGGGCCTGCCTTTTATCCTCCCAGCCCCAGCAGAAGCCCCGCCTCTCTTTTGGTGGATTGGCCGGTCGATCAGACCTATCTCTGTCTGGCTCCTGGGTTGCCGGGCAGACTGGCTGCTGGTCCTTTCACAGTCCATGCTGGTTATTGCGGCCCTTCCTCAGGCCCAGGCTTGGAGTAAGGACACTGCACCTTCCTACAGGGGTGCTATTGGTCTAAGTGTAGAGTATGTTTGTTAGGTGGATCTGTGTCTCACACTCCCACTGTAATCTCCTTTGCAAATCTCCCTAGTTTGCTTAGAAGCTGGCTTTTTAAACCTCTGTTCTCCCTGAGTTAGCCCTGCCCCCTTGTCAAGGGACTCTAAAGGGACCCTAAAGGGAGTAGGGATCAAAGAATGGCAGGCTGGGGCCTCGTTGGTAATCTCTCAGCCTATTCTAGCAGTCCACTTGTCTCAGCACACAGCCCTCAAACAGACCACCTCCTCCTCATTCTGATTGGGTGGCCTATAGCAGAACCCCCTCCAATGACATTGTCATATGGACTGGATTTGGGGGAGGAAGGGGGGCATTTGTGTTATTTGACATCAGTATGTCAAAATCATAGTGATTCATGTGAGACAGGCCATGTCAAGTATTGTTAGAAAGGTTATAATGTGCTGAGTAAGATGATAATGTTTACGTTCATGTTTTATATCTGTCAGGGAAGTTATGGACATCTTTGATATGCCTGTATTTCAAACTAGGTTGTATAAAACACACCCTAGACAGAGAGGCTGCAGAACAATAGCCCACTTAATGGCCCATCAAGACCTTTACAGAAGCAAAAGGCCCAGGAAGGAACTAAAAGCATACCTGAAAAGTTGCCAAGATTGGCCCATGTGACTCTGGACTCCATTTTAGTTCCACAAGCCACATGGCCAGAGGCAGAGGGTATATAAGATCAAACTACAGAAACCATTTTGTCTTTGTTCCTGTCCTGCTGCAGACACACCTCTGGGTCAACACACTTTGCAACTGAACTGAAGGACTGAGACCTATCCAGGTACTGGATGTAAACCAGAGGGACCATGCAAGCCTGCAACTCCACAATTGGTCTAAAATCCTGATGTATCTGGACTTTCAATCATTTGTATGTATCTGACTGCCTTAATCCTTTAACATCTCTCATATTGTTTGTTTTTCTTTTTATAATAAACCTTTAGATTTAGTTACTGAAGGATTGGCTGGCAGCATGGTATTTTGGGTACGATCTAAACTTATAGTGAACTGGTACTGTGGCTGGTCCTTTGGGATCAGAGGGAATCTTTTGAGTAAAGAGAATAGAGTTTAAAGAACTGGTCTCTTTACTGGACGTAGTGTCAGTCTGGGAGCCAGAGACTGAAATGCAGTAAAGGGGGCTGTGTGTATTTGCACAGTGGCTTCTTGATAACCAGGGTGGGGGAATCAGAAGCGATGTTTGTGGCTGGTTGGAAAGTCTGACTTGAGTGTCACCCACCAGTGCTGGGAGAATCTGCTCTCCTTTTGCAGCCTGCCCTGGCCCTGGCATTATCAGTGGGCTACCCTGGGCACAGATGTGTAACAGACATCACCTTGTTTTCAGTAACATTCCCGGCTTTCTTGCTTCACTTCACAGACCACAGACTAGCCTAGCAGCGTATCATTTAACACATAATTAAATTCACAGTGCTCAGCAAGCTTCTTAAGAACTGCTACAAACTGGGCAATTGTTTCATCTTCTTGATTCCTTTTGTGGAACCTAAAATTTTCTGAAATTGTCAATGGTTTTGGGGAAAAATGTGCCTCCAGGATTTTCACAATATCACCGTAAGATTTTTGTACCTGGTTTAT